>JAPDOI010000353.1:87500-747129 GCA_029168955.1 Aplectana chamaeleonis
AGCTGAAGGGGTATTGGGAATCGTCAGGTTGTTTAGAAATTTTTTCCTGATTTAGCCCAAAACTTCTTGCTAGGAGAGATTTGTGGTGCTGAACACAAATCTGGTGTCCATCTGCCGTTTTTCTGAGGCTTAGTGCAGGTTATGGTATTAATAATGCCACTTTGATGTCGCAACCAATATTATCTACTCGAAAATTGTTAAATGGATGTTGAATTTGTGTTCTACATGCCAGATAAGTCCCACAGAGAGGTTTTGAGTCGCATCGTATACATTTACTAAACTACCGTAGAATGGCCACGGCATGTAATGGTCCTTCCCTTGTCAGATTAGTGTTAAGGGATTCAAAGTCATTCCCGGAAAATTTTTTTGAGCTGAAGATCATTTCGGAAATCGACAAGAGTCTCCCTCGAAATCCCTCGACCTGAAGCTCTGTAGCCTCCTAATCAGCCGACCTCTTTGAAAAGTACACACATGGGTCTCCGATTCCTAATCAATGCCAAATCAGACAGTTTTGAACAAAATTCCGAGTATTCCCCCACCAAAAAAAACTCATCAAGAACTGCCTTCTGGGTACACTTTTTTCTTCGCGAAGCTATGAAAACGCCCTTTTCTGGAATCCCTTGTGGCTTTCGGAAAATTTCGAGCACGGGTTATTCATGATTTGTCTCACACCTACAACCATAAAAAAATACAAGGGAAAGTAAAAACACTCTCAAGTTGTAAGCATGTACATACTCAGTCCTCCTACTCACGTAGGATTTTTTGAATGCTTTATTTTAAGAACGCATTTGATTATTTGTGAGGGAAGTGAGGCAGTGCTTCAGGTACCAAATCCTCATGCAGCCTCTGAGAGACTCAATCGTGGACATGGAGGATTCCGAACAACACCACATGTATGTTTCTTGCGCTCTCACTTTGCACATGTCATTCCTTACGATTTTTTGAATAGAAACGATTGAACTAGCAAAAAAGTGCAGTGAGCAAGTTTCAAAGCTACCCTTTATTTCCACGGTACTCGCAGTCATATTATCACAATCGTGGATGCGAAGCGGTTGTTTTTCGAAAAAATCAACCATGAAAATGAAGATATCACTCTAAAAACCGCACCACTTCTATGATAAAGATACAGAAAACTGTGAGTAGCGGGGAAAGGAAGGCTACCTTAACGACCCTCTTATTTTGAGAAGCATTGCGTGATCTATGTTCAGCCAAAAGTTGTTCGAGTTGTTTGTCAGATTGGTGTATGTCAGAGCAGCTGCATCTCCGCGTACATCTGATGTATGCGGGGCGTTTTTATGTATGTACATATGTATCGCGTAACATCGGCATGGATCGTGAAGAGACTCTGCGTTCACTATTGAGGGTTGGTGCAAACTCGGTGTACCTATGTTATAGCATTTGGCACCGAGTTTGCGCCAACCTGCAACAGTGAACGCGAAGTCTCTTCAGGATACATGCCGACGTTATGTAAGCACCGATTTGGCAAACATTTCCGTATTGAGCAGCATTCGACAGTTATTTTCTTCACTTTCAGCAACGAGTTTTGAATGCACACTTCAGCATCAGCAGTGTTCGCGGAGTTGAGAAGGTGGAAGCGTGAAACCATTTAATAAATAATTTAATTTGAACAGGCAGTGTTTTTTTCGGAAGATAATATTCTGTTCGAACTAAAGCAACAAATTTAATTCAAGACAATATAATTGTGAAGTTCTGAAGCAGAGCTCCATCTAATTATGTTTTCCGTAGCTCGAACCGCCCTTAATTTACATTGTTTGTTCTGTGTGAGATGTTAGTAGAGCCAAATCCAAGACGTTAGTAGATTTATTCGGTTGACGTTTCGGCTATATCGCCTTCGTCGGAACCTGGAAGAATCAAGAACAAATGCGACATATCCTCCCAAGCAACCTTTCAAATTACAAGAACAAAGCTCGAAATAACTACAAGATCTGTACTTGAAAAAAGCAAAAACGATCACAGAATGCTAGAGTTAGTATTGGGCACCCTATGTGGCAGATGCAGTGGGTGGTCAGAAGGCGCGCGTTCTCGACCTCAGACAGTCGGGGCTTAGTACGTCGGCACAATACCGTTAATACGCCAGGGCAAACCTGGCATACTAACGCTGGTTATGTGCAGGAGCTGCTGGTTGCGGCAGCATATCCTGCCAACGTATGCTGGCATACTAACGCTCATTATCGACAGAATTTGGACTGCCACCCTCCTTACCGGTGTTGGATATAATTCTTGTCCCGGCCAGCAGCAAGGAGAACATCCTCGCCGCGGTCCGCAACCAGGGGTCGTATTCGCCAACAACCCGCCGAGGGTAGTCGAAGGGAAGCGGAAGGGATGATACCGCTCGCGGCAGAGGAGCAGATCAACCCATCTTACACCATGTAAGATGGAAATGCAAACTGTGTTACGTATCGATATCACTGCAAAAAGATAAAGATTCCATCGCGAAGCGGCCATTCTTCAGCTATGCTATTCGAAAAATTCCGGCGGTCGCGAGGGAAGCCAAGGGAGGCGAGAGGTGGCCGTGGAGCGCGTGTTTTGTACTGAAATTTCACCTCATTTACCCTTCGACTACCCGGCGGGTACCCGGCGGGTTATTGGCGAATACGACCCCAGGGGCCGGATGCATCAACGCACTTGGTGGGGCAAGGTCAGGGGCAGGGTCTGGTTCCTCTGGGGCAGGTGCCCCGAGAGTCGGTGCCCTGCCCCGTATGCACAACCACTCGATGGCTTAGGGCAGCTAGCCCCAGCGCAGCGTAGAAAAATCACGTACACGCGAGTCAATTTACGCCGAAACCTGCGATCGATAAATCAGGACAGCTGAGAATTTTTTTGCCTCTCTGCTTTGTGCCTCCTGATTTCCTCGTTTTTTGTTTCTAGAAGATTTGAACATCCTTCATTTCCCAGTCTTCTAATGTAGTTTGTTAATAAAACACATATGTTTTGATGTCACTCACAGTTTTCTGCATTTGATTTAATTTTGAAGTACGCCTGTTTATGGACTGAAAGTTTCACATCGTGTGCAAATCTGCAATTTTGTGCAATTCGTTTGATAAACAACATTTTGAAAAAGTTCTGGTGTTTATTGAAACTCACGAAATTTTTTCTTTCCAGCATCCAAGCTCTTAATAGCATTTCGTTCACCCTTTCCTAAATTAGGTTCTAGAATGAGGTATAATACGTAGATCGTCATCTTGCTTTGTTGTGTTGCGCATTTATAAAGAAGAATAAAATTAGCGAAATGACATAGTGTTAAAAAATTTTGCGACGACCTTTTTTACTCACTATGAAGTTAGTTTGATGTTCAAAGCGCAAAGAAACTGAATGCCAAACTTTTTTCGAGGCAATTTTGTATTTTTTTTCAGCGTAATAGATAGTCTAAAATTTCCGCTTCTACTCATTTGTTTCCTATGGCTAGAAAATAAGGGTGTATGCAAGATGTTCGTTCTTTTGTAGGAACGTAGGAAACAGAGCACAGAACAGAGGAAGGTGCAAAGGGATGTAAGCCTTCGACGGACGCTTATTACTATTGAGCTGAGTCCTTTTACATCATGTCGAGGAATCATTTGTCTTTTTGTCACTGCATAATGATGTAATTGAGGTTAACGCATGGGAAAGAACGAGAAAAATCATTAAAAGGCGTTCCCTCCTCAAATTGAACTCTTAAAATCAACTGAATCGTAATGAGACGCATTAACATCAATGACTTATCGCGATTACCCACAAAAATCGTAGCCTACTCAATTTTCTCACATCTTTATGCAGTATGAATGCACAAAACGAGAATTTTGATGAAGTTACTTCGAAGTTTGCAAAAAAAAAGTCCTTCGAAGGATTTTGGACGAAAACCTTCTAAAACAACCAAAATGTTCTAATCGTGCAGATTGAAAACCGAATTTATTACTTTTTCTCTCAAAATTCGAAGGATCCAACGGAATTTAGAGGGAAAAATAAGCAAGCAACACGATTGAAACGAAAAAAAAAGGAAGCGATTTATATCCGTCCAGAAATTTACTGCTTCAAAAAAATATGGAACAATTTTCGTACGAAATTTCCTGAAATTTTGCTTTCTCGAAAGTTCTCCGAAATTTTAAGACTGTAATACGTTGGTGTATTGTACAAGGAATAAGAAAATTCATTGGAAAAAGAAAATTGACGGAGTATCATGATTTTTTTCCATTAGAAACGGTGACAAAAAAAAACAATGCTAAAAAAGGAGGGTATGTGAAGAAAAGTACACAAAAATTTCACCTTCTGCCTTTTGAAGTAATAATTTTGAGCAAACAAATGTTCACGTTAAGTTAAATAAAAAATAATGTCGGTTGACTACTGCATCCTATTTTATTTCTTTTTTTTTTTTTTTTTGTTATGTGCGTTTCATCATTCTTGCCCCCGCCGGGGCAGCCTCTGCCCCAGCCTCCGAGCCGGGCAAATAGGGGCACTGCCCCTGCCCCGGTGGCTTGCAATCCCGATTTCGCTGCCCTGCGTGCCCCGCGCCTGCCCAAATCCCGAGATTCGCGTTGATGCATCCGGCCCCAGGAGGCTTCTCTCGCGATGGGCGATGGGGAGGACTCCCTCAGCGTTCCAAAAATTAACTTCCGAACACTGACACAAGGTCACCTCATCGGACTGGCCTCAAACGGCCAATTGCCCCCTCAGCGAGACTGGCCGCCTTATATACCCGCCGCCGCCGTATAAGAGGATGCTGCAATGTTCATTTGTATTAGACAAATCAATGGAAGAGTGTCAGCAGACACTATTAGAGAGTGGCTGGCAATAGCACGCGTGCAACGATAAACAAAGCGTTAGTACGCCAGCACAAACAACAGGAGCTCCTGGTCGTTGCCAGCATATCCTGCTGTTACCAGCAGCTACAGCTCAGGTGCTGCCGATCCCTTTGTGCCGGCGTACTACCGGTATTGTGCCGACGTACTAAGCCAGCGACTGTCCGAGGCATGAAGACGTTGATTTCAAAATCTACAGAGGTCAAGAAACGGGGCGAGCTCAGCTGTTATGGCAAGACACTCCTATTTCCTATTAGTTTTACGATCTTTGACGGTTATCCAAAACGCTTCGAGAGTCTTGCGTGCCGCAGTTTGTGGCTCCCGTGCTAGAATTTGAACGGTAACCTCAAATTCCCATGTCCTCATGGCACAGTCTACGGTGCGTACCCAACGGCGTGGCAGGGTTGGATTTCCTTAGGCCCGCAAGATGTTCTTTAACGCGTGTGCATAGAAAACGCCCGTTTCCCCAATATATTCGTCTTGACAAAGACCACACACGATAACATAGACCGCCCCTGACGTCATGCAGTCTCCCTCGCCCCCAAATGGGCATACTACGCAATCCGGAGCAGCGCAAAATCGATCATACAACCGATTCCGGATCAGCTGGCGTTTTAGAATAGGAGGCGAAGTTTCAACAATCCTGACAGCGTCTTCAAGACTGTACTTACTTAGGGCCGCGCGGACCGCTGCGCTAAAAGCGTCAGAGACAAAGGGAAGGCAGAGAGAAACTTTTGCAGTATTGTCAGACGTTGCGGCGCCGTGCTCCTTGGGTGGTCTGCCGGTACGATGGCCCCCTGGCTGGTATCCATTTGATAACGCAATTTTTCGCGCTAGCTCTAGTGAGGCAGCTCTTTCCATGCTGTCGGACGAAACCCTTCTCGCTTTGCTGTATACGTTCTTCAAGGCACAGGACACCCAAAAATTTATTTTCAGATTCCATGCTTATCTTGGAGAGAGCCACACTCTGATCACAGTGGTGTCTCTGAAATCATCCAAGACCCCCTTTGAACAGAGTTATGGCTCTTCAAAGATGCCTAGATTTTGAGGGTGAAAGATTGGTGGACAAGTTGTCTCAGGCCTGTATTTCTCTTCATTCGCAATCGTTGCGTTAGAGAAAGCCAGGATAAGGGGACAGTCCGGTAATGGGCTGAAGAACGACGACTTGTTGGAATTTATCCATCCATCGACCCGCTATCGAGTTCGAAAATCAGTGAGGGGTCGAGCCTGTGGTGGTCGCTTATATCTCGCTTATTTGGAGGAATTAAGATCTCGCATTTGGCACGTGTTATACATTAGGCCCCGGTCATAGTTGGATGAGCCGACGCCTCCAGCCCGGTCGATACACACAGAATGCATTGGAAATGGGATGCAAAAATCACTCGGTGTATCCCCCGCACCCCCAACACCCACCCGGTCGATACGTATGAACAACATGGTGAGGTGAAGCTGAGAAAATCACTGGTGTATCTCTCCGCTCCCCCAACACCCCCCGCACCCCCGGTCGATACGTATGTTTAAAATGAAGGAGTGAGGTTGAGAAAATCACTCAATGTATCCGACGCGGTCGATATCCATGCAATACGTGGATGAGAAAATCACCGGGTGGGCGGGTCGAAGATAAAACATTGCGTATCACTAAGCTAACCTTACTGCTACCTCCGTGACTTCACCATACTCGCCTTCACTATTTCTCTGAACAGGTGCAATCCTGTTGGCCACGTAATCGTCCTCATATCTAGTTGGATGCATCGAGTGATTTTCTCTACCTCACTCCATCATTTTAAACATACGTATCGACCGGGGTGCTGTTCCGCGGTGTTGGGGGGTGCGGGGGTGCGGGGGTGCGGGGGATGCAGATGCAAATAGCACCAACTATGACCGGGGCCTTAGGGGTCTTCTACACAATTACATGAAAATCTCAAAATTCATATCTGAGGGTGTACTGTGCCTTTAATGACTGCACGCTTTGTACTAGACGGGTGTGCAGACATAGAGTGAACCAGAATATTTTTATTGCCGGCCTTACGATAATACATAATATACGTATACCATGCCCAGATTCACAAAAAGCCGTACATGGAATTGTTTGTTCTTTTGCGTGCGTGTGCAGTGCGAGGGGAGAGACAGCGTGAAAGTTTGGGAAAGAAGGAGACGCAAACTACGCGCGCACACGCACGCAGTCGACTCAAATACATATTACTTTGAAATAGAGGTTAGCTGGTCCGCTGGCTGGCGAGAAGAAGCGATTTCTTTCTGAGTTCATAAAATTTGTATCAAAGCTATGGCAGCGCTACAATTGTGTGAAATAATTGCAACTGTTTACCCAGACTGACTAAGATCGAAGAGGTGACATGAGTCCACACATGGGATCTGGGCACTACCAACGAGATCTCGCTTTCGATTATAACAAGCACCGCACGGTGGTTTTTGTCGAAACATCCATACCAGCACAGGGTATTTCACCATGGACGCCCATCCGCTGCTGGTGATAGTCGGAACCTGAGCTCTTTAAAAATTCCCACAAATTAAGCGTAGCCCTACCTCCGAAAAAAAGGTATGAGGTATGCGAAGTTGGGAAGCCTCTCCCAAGAAGTCATGATAGTTATTATTGACTTTGCTAATTTCGAACCAAAAGGACGCAAATGCCCCCATAGCATGCGACTAGAAAATGGTCGACCCGACTAAGACAAGTTTGCTCTACTGTTAAACTTTTTCCCGCTGTTGAGAGGTTGAACGTTAGCACTGTATTGGTTGCATGCCAGAGCTGACAGCGAGCTGAACCCCTCGTTGTAGGCAGTATCTGCATATTCTGCTAATGCATACTGCGTTTCGACCCCTCTTCATCGGCAGCTCGTGTTGCTATTAGGAGCAGCTGCTGCCGATAACGAAGAGTTGGACCCGAGTTGGCCGTGAAGTGCAACCTCCAATTGCAGCAGCGAGTACTGCAGTGATCAGCATGTTCCGCATACGGAGAGATAATTTGGGTAACCAATACCTGTAGTGGGGTAGGCATGATCGTTGTCATGACCCGCTTCTTGGCGCCGACAAACTTTAGCTCACCCTGTGAACGGCCGAGAGGTCGCAATGACTATGGCGGAGTAGCTTCTAAAAATACGTAGCTCAGTTTTGTCCAAAAGTCCCCTCATCGTTTTGGGTAGTACGCAAAAGTTTAATTGAAAGCGAAAAGTGGTCGACTTCATGATGCGAACGTAACTGGGGACAGTGACTTCACCAAAACGCCTTTTATCAATTACCGCAGCCTAAGCTTGAACTTGATGGCTAAAGATCTCCCTGGCCCGATTTACCGTCACGTCATGGTCGAGAACAGTCTAGGGCTTCGGAGCTACATATAGGCTCCCTTATATAGCTGCTGCGGCGAAGAACGAGCTAGTGAAGCAAGTTAGAAGAGTTCAAAAGGTTTTTCGACTACCCCGCTGAGAAGGGTGCGCTGTGCTTGGACGAGAAAAGTTCCACAGACAAATTGTTCCAACTTTCTCAAATTTTCGTGAACATGTGCCTCCGAATGAGCGGAATATCGAAACCGCAAGCGTAACCATGAAGTCACGTCCCAGAAGTGTAATAGTTTGACGCAGAGTTTCAAGATTCTTCCGAACTCTTACCGTTTCCATTGACGCAAGCGCCGCGGTCTACCAGGTAAGGGTTCTAGGAACAATGCGACTGTAATAGAAGAAAAGCCATAGCAATAAGGACTTTTAACAAGATTGGGCGCCTGCTCACACAATGCAATGATGACAATCTCCGGTTTGAACACAAATTTTCTCGTATGACTCACAAGAGTTCGAGGGCACCGTGCAAAATGCAACTACGGCTGATTTGCGAGGTTGTCTTTAAAAAACCTGGGACGACTTCATGGTTGATTCCTTTCCTTTTTCTTTCGAACTGCACCATGGCTCAACAGATTACCTACAGTTCAGTTCCGCATTGCCGTTCAGTCCGCAAAATGCATACTGCTTGCGAAAGCGTGCTGCGGCGCGGTTGCGAGTATCCTCAGACAGGGATGTGGGATCACCCGGGCACCAAAGGCAAAAAGCGCCCGGGTGATCGCACATCCCTGTCTGAGGATGCTCGCAACCGCGCCGCAGCATGCTTTCGCAAACAGCGTGCACTTTGTGGACTGAACGGCAATGCAGAGTTGAACTGTGTGGATCTGGTAACAACCGCAACTTCCAAGGAGTTCCGAACGAAACTTACACGTATTAACGTGTTAGATATCCTGAACCTAAAAAATTACTTTTAAGTGCAACCTTTGCATTGTTTGAAATGTCCAGGCTCAAAATCTTTTTGGAATAATTCTATGCTCATTTCATTCCGGACCGCGCTTGATCTGATTGTTTCAGTGAGCTACCCTCCTCGGTGTTGTTATATCTCTACTCGGTGCCTACATTTATCAATACGGATGTGATTTTTGAACTCATGGCGGTTGTCAAACGGTTATCCAGTGCTTTTCCCAGTACAAGTAGTTCGCAATTGGTGGCTGTGATGGTTCATGGCATGGCAGACGTTGTTTTGTTCGCTAATTATTTATGTTTGCAGCAACGTATTTAGCTACGCCAATCATTGACCGAGTTCCCATTACATATCTCTTAGGGTTATCGCTTCCTGTGTTCGGAGCCATATACATACATATATCTTCGTCCTTCATCTTTCAAGTTTCTGCCTATCTCAAGTGTGGTGCTAGGGGTCTGCAACTAAGAAGAGAATTACCTTAACCTGTCATCTACACTTAGCAGCCTTTTAAGAATTGGAATTATTTGAAGATACATGGCCCAGATACCTAACAGTGGTCGGAGGACCATATGCATCCTAGGAAGCCGCGTGGGTAGGGTCGCTTTCAACACAGTTACTTGAATAGGAAACAGATTGCCATGAATTCCTTCCCCGGAACAAGAAATATTGATCGGTTTGAGGCTTCTAGAACTACTTGGTTTTTTTTCTCACTGCCTTCACAACCTTTAATGGCTCCGAACTTAGCTAGTATCGCCTTTTCGTATATTCTCTAGTTAGAGCAATGGTCTTGTGGTCGGCTGTTAATGCGTTGCGCTAAGTTTTGATTCGTTTTTGTGATCATTTCTTTGCTTCTAATTCATTGCTTTGTAGTTTTGAGCACTTCGGCAACGGCGTACAATAAATGAAATAGAATAAATTACCGACGGGGCACCATGGATTCCAAAACGGTATGGTTTCAGTTCGTGTGAAGGTCACTGGGGAGCAGTCTGGGCCTGGTCCTACACTTTTGTTGTCTTCTTAAATAGTAAATAAATAAGAGAGGAAAATACGAAATTTTTTTAGGAAGAATCTTTTTTTGGCAAGTTTTTTTTTCAGGCGCCTATACTTTTCAGTCACCCTGTATGCCCGCCGCCGTTGTAGAACAGGATGCTCCCGCGTTCTCTCTCGGCACAAGAATCAATGGAGCGGTCAAATACGATGACAGAGGGATTAGCAGTCTACTAGGGGGAAAATAGTTCCCAAACTCACCTATGCCAAGGAAATCAATATGTAGGGGTCGATGTCGGCAAAGAATGGATCAGCAGCACAGTGGGCGGAGGTGCTGCTATTTGGCAGCAGCAGCTGCTACTGTAAGCCGGCCGAATCGTTCGATCCGCTCCTTTATTTTGGAATCTGCTCTCTCAGCCTCGTATAGAAGTACATATGGCGAAGCGAGAAAGGGGAAGGAAAAGTTATTAAGATTTTATTTACATAATCTACAATAAATTCACACGCACACGTTTGGGGTGAGCAAGATTTCCAAAGGCAACAATGATGGGGAGGACACAGGCTTGCGATGGCAAATTATGTATACACGAGAGCGGTAGTTGTAGCAATAACATTATGAAAGGGGTCAGAAATGTGAGGAGATATGTGAATTCTCTGACTGTGTAGGGCCAAAACGCGCAGCAAACATGTCGTCAAATGAGTATCATAAAGCATAGCGAACGAAAAGGACTAGAGTCGGTCAGGTGTGACCACGAGCGGATTTCTCACTTCTGATCTGAGAATTCCTCGACTATCGTGGACAATGAAACTAGACGCGCACAAATATCGACATCGCTAACATCTAAATACAACGCATGACATCACCGCGAACCGATTGATAATCCGATCGATCTATTTATCGGTATCGATTCACATTGACTAGCACCACTGCTTCATCAGCACTTTCATCTCGTGAGCTGTCTTCGACACGGCAATGATGCTGTCGATCATCCCTTGCATGCTCTTCAACTCGGGATACTAAGAAAGAAAAATTACTTACATACTTGACATCAGTGTCATAAAGAATCATGAGTGTAGTTCGCCCAAACCCAGCCCCCAATTAAAATCTACTCATCAATGGAGTCCAGACTAATACAGACTCCACCCTTTAGTCAAATCTCCTTGCCGGGGGTGTCCAATCTCATCCGAACCCCACCCCTTGGCTCTAATATCCCCGTCGCTAGGGCTCAAGCTCGTGCCAAAATTCCTTCCCCAATTCAAACACCCTCCCCTGTAGCGTCGAAACTCGTCCAGATCCGCGTGATCCCGGGGCGAGTCATTAGTCTTATTCTCGAAAAATCCTAAAGAACACTGGCGTTTTTCCAAGTCATTGACAGAGGTCTTAAAGGCAGCATACGCTCGTGAACGTATTTGAGATAACTACGGAATTAGAATGGTATGGCGCCGAACACAACGCCCACGCATTTTGAAGCAGCAAAAACGACTCACAAGTGACAGTGAAAAGTTGGCCCCGCCCCTGTATTTCTCCGCCCTCTGTATTTGCCGTCCTCCTCCAAAACAGGGTTGCTGGGCCATTCGCAAAGTCCCCGATGTATGTGGCTTACTTATTGTACGTATTGTACCACCCACAAACGTCGCCGACGGTGGGAATGCCCCAGCACTCTTCTTTGGAAAAAGACGGCAAGTACAGTGGGGCGGAGAAATACAGGGGCGGGGCCAACATCTTAGCCGTGTGGCAGCATTGTGGGTCGTTTTTGACGCCTCACAATGCGTAGGCGTTGTAATCTGAACCATACTATCTATTTCCGTAGTTATCTCAAACACGTTTACCAGTGTGTATGCTGCCTTTAAATAGTATAGGGGCGAACTTGGACGAATTACACTGCGCAAACCGCCGTTGAAGTGAGGGAGGTGGCCGTTGAGTATTTCAACCTCTAAAGAGACGGGAGAATCGGCCAGAGACGCAACCAAAGGGCTGTCGCCAGCCCGGTGTTGCGTCCAGTTATTAACCTCGCTCCTGCAACGCCCCTTCCCCGTTTCTCACGTCTCTTACGAGATTGAAATACACAACGGCCACTACCATAGAAGTAAACTTTCGAGTGAACACAATTAACAGAATTGCAAGATGGCGGCGAAAAAAAACACCCTTCGCGTTTTATTTATATCCGAAAACGAAAGATAAGACTGGTACTGTGCAAAATGTATCCTCTACATAATTCGGGGTGAAATTTTTTCCGTTTGTCGCGTGCGTCTGCTGCGTCTTCTTCTCCCCCACTGTTTCTCGCTGTCCCTCTCGTCGCTCCGTACAAGTACGCGAAGAAAAACACTTAATTTGCCCTCGAAACAGAGGGTTTTGTATAAGAAACCTCATCACTTTCAATAGAGTTATGAAGAAGTTTTTTTCGTTTTCCGAACCGAAAATGAAGATGATAAGATCGGTTTTGTAGTTGTTACACACCTCTTCCGAAGCTTGTTTAGTGGCTCGAACACATTCCTTGAGCAATTCGCATAATCGATCAGCACATTGCCGAAGACTGTTACTCGCAGTGCGATCCGAGACACATTGCGACACTGTGTCTCCAATGTATATCAGCTTATGAGCAGCCAAAATTATCTGGAAGATATGGCTTGACCTGTGCAAAGAAGTCGCATAAGGATGATATACTGTCCGAGTGGCTCACCAGTTTTCCCTTTTGGACAAACTCCCGCGGTGGCAGGTTGTTTTCTACCGTCCCCAGAAAATCTTCAATAGCCAACGAAAGTGACTCGGTGTGTTGGTCCATCTGTGGCGCATAAAAACGAACCAGCTGCCTATCCTAAAATAAGGTTTTAATCAGAAGAATCACGAATTAATCATCTGAATTAATCATCTCTGCAAACATCAGCTTGAATTAGTGCGCAACAGAGAAAAACAGAGAAATGCAGAAGAACCTCATCACTAATCGAATTGACCATTGCGCTGCTATTGGCATTCGATCGACCAGGGACCACGTCATCCAAATAGGCGTAATCCTGCAAAGAAGAAGCGATGAGAATCTAGTAAGAGCGACTTTCCGTAGAGGGTAAATACCTGGAAGAGACTTTCGCCATCACTGACAACCGATTCTAGGTCGTCCTCTTCGATGATCCTTGTCTCATGGAGTCGTGGTGCAGATACTGTTGATGGTGTCATTCCGTACCGTTGCTGTCCATTCAAGGTAGATGGCTTAGAGTAATCCAGCGGCTCCTGAGAGGTCGTGGCTGACGGACGGTCGCGGGGCTGAGGGAACAAAAATAGAAAACCGTTCAACAGGTCTTACAATGGGAATCGCATTCAGCCATACCTCGTCGGCAAAGGTGACTCGTCCTTTCGGTTTGTCACCACTGTGCTTTGTCACCAATATTGAAGACGGCTGTGAGGAGTCAGAAGACGTTACAGTGGATGTGGAAGACGATGAAAGTCGCTTGGTTTCGTCCATAAATGGAGGCGAACTGAATACAAAGCGCTTGTTAGCGGCTTCTAGAGGTATGTATTCAAAGGGAGCTTGGACTATACCCGAGTAAATTCAGTAAACGTTCATTGTTTCTTGGTTGAGGAAGACTGGCTGGCATAGGGATCTCCATCGGCTTCGAGTCTGACATGGGACTGAGAAACACGATCGTGGAAGATGGAATGAGAAGCTGCGTCCACTGCAGAAGACGTCGACAATCGGTCGGAATCTGAATATATTCAAATTCAGTATGCCTGACCTCACTCCCATTAGGCACAGCCATGGGGCCTACACAACTTCAGAATAGAAAGGAACTTCAAGAAATCCAGCTACGTAGGTACCTTCTGAAGGACAGCGATGAACTGCTCAAGCACGTCCATACTTCGTGAGCTGTCGCTGTCACGGGACAGCACCGACACCGTCCAGCCAGCAGCGTCCAGATTTTTCCTCAGTTGCGCCAAATGATTCCGAGCGTCCAGTAGAGGTCTCAGCAGATCTTCGAATTCTGCAAAGATTCTGATCAAATAAGAAATAAGGCATGGATTACGCAACCCTTGACGGACCTTCGGCTTTTGAATTCTTCCGATCAATGGAGATTCTTCCGGTTCCATCAACGAATGTTACAAGTGCTTCTTGTGCTGTTGTGACAGAGTCCCGAAGGTTGTTCAGACTAGCCTGCAGCAGATGTGGAGCACGCCAATGTTGTGGAGCCGTCACCTGAAAAAAATGACGATTTCAATCACTGTACTTCTTGATCTCTTCGTTGATTATATGGTAATGCCTAAAACGACTCTGATACCTCGTAAACTCTGCGGTGAATTTCAATGCTATTGTGTATTATTTTTCAAGATAACGCTTTTTCGAGAGCAGGGACAAATGCACTACTAGTAGGATTTGGTGAGAAGACGCAAGAACGCGTTTTCGTGTCTTTGACGGCCTTTTCGAATATCAACCTTCGGAAGCAACTTTTCTTGAGAATTTAGGTGAGGGAGGCTCTCCAACAATACAATGCGAGCTTAGGTTTAGAGGCAATCTTCACGATAAAAAAAATTTGTCCGTTTTTTTTTGCAAAAACGTTTGGGTCCCATCAAGAAGAGTAAGAACGGAAGTAGGTGTTACGAAAAACGGCCAGGAAGTGGGTCAAAATCTATTGAAGCAGCCGACATATTGGATCGCCCGGCCATTTCATATAACACTGTTCCTGCGTTCGTTTCACGAGAGGAAACGGCACCGAATTTTCGAATATTCTTTATACCCAAAGGTTCTGACATCCCAGCATGTGCATTGGCGCATATTATTTTTAAAGAGTTTCCGGTACAAAAAAACAGGAAACAAAGTCTTCTACCTAACAATTTTGAAGCGCGAAATCATTGCTGACGTCAGCTTTGAAGCTTTGTCTGCAGTCTCCCGAAACACACAAAACAGGCATAATTAAATTTTGCAAAGATTTCTTCGAACAGTTTTTCTGCGGTATATTCAGTGTTCTGCAGGGACTTTTCTCTATTAACCTTTACTTAGTGGACTTACCTACTCAAAAACACCGAAAATTAGAATAAGATTTTTTATAGTGAACATTGCCATCAAAATTAAATGAACAAGGTTTGGAATGTGATTCGCAGTTGGCTATATAGCACAAATAGCGCTGCGCAGCCGCATACTGCATTTGTAAACTAGTAGGCTGATCGAAAAGTCTTGGCAGCAAAACAAATTTATCCCAAGAAAAAGCATGAAAAGTGGGGTTGTTGCTGGTACACAGGTGCAACACCGAGAACCTTCTGGAAGCTTCCATGGTAGGGGTATATAAGGGCGCGAGCTCGTTTGGGACGGTAACTACAATGGATCTCACCCAACCTCAACTTCGACTACTTATCTTCTACGAGTGGCTTCGCGGCTCCTCGGCATCTGAAGCCGTCACCAACATCAACGCTGCAATGGGAGAGGACAGCGCTTCCTACCGCATGGTGGCTCGTTGGATCTCCCGCTTCAAGGACGGAGATACGGACTTGGAAGACAAACCAAGGTTCTGCTGTGCTGCTCCTGGGACAAGCGAGGGATGCTCTACTACGAGTTGCTCCCTTAAGGGAAGACAGTCAGCGCTGCCGTACTTACGTCAGTTGGAGGAAACACTTTCGCTGATTATGATGCCATTGTGAAGGCTATTGGTGACTTCTTCGATTCCCAGTCCCCTTCTTTCTGGGAGAAAGGGATCAATGACCTGCCTGACAGGTGGACCACCGTCATAGCTAATGAGGGAGACTATATTGTTGATTGAATTGTAATGTTAAAAAAAAGGAACTAATAAATTTGAAAAACCTCAATAAAGTTTCCAGGACTTTTCGATCAGCCTGATACATGAGACACTTGGAATTTCACCCAACCTTTTTTGTTCGAATTCAATCCCTAGCAACCATAATGCAGTTGAATAGAACTTCATACCAGGATCTTCTCAAATACGTTTTCAACTTGAAAAGGATTTCAAGGGTGTTCTCACTAAAAGACGCTGAAAACGCGGAAAGCGTTTCAGGGCGTCTTCTATCCGGATTCTTCGAAGTTGTTATAGCGCGATAACTAAGGTGGCCTCTGCTTCAGTAAAAGCATCTTATCTCTCCCGGGAATTTTCGGAAATGCACGCGGTCATTTCCGGAGAGATTGATCTCAGTGTCAACGTAAGGGCTCTTTCCGGGTAATTCTGTTACCAATAATAACGAATTACAACTGGAACCAAGACTGAATATCAACATTAAAGGCAGCAGACACGCTCGTTAACGTGGTTTAGATAACTACGGGAATAAAATGGAATAGCGCAGAACACAACGCCTACGCATTTTGAAGCGCCAAAAACGACCCCAAAATGCCGCTACACGAGTAAGAAGTTGGCCCCGCACTGTATTTCTCCACCCCCTGTATTTGCCCCTTTCCTCCAAAGCAGGGGTACTGAGCCCTCCCCCCCCCGCCGTCGTCGATTTATGTGGTTTAATTTTTGTTCTTTTTGTAAAACCCACAAACGTCGCCGACGGTGAAAATGGAATGGCTCAGCATCTCCGTTTTGGAGGAGGACAGTAAATACGTGAGCAGAGAAATACAGTGTGGCCAACTTCTGACTCGTGTAGCGGCATTGTGGGTCGTTTCTGACGTTCCAATATGCGTAGGCGCTGTGATCTGAGCCATACCGTTCTATTTCCGTAGTTATCTCAACCACGTTTACGAGTATGCTGTCTTTGAAAATATCAAATAATTATCAAGTGAATTTCATTAAATAATAGTAATCATTATTCAATAAATCACAATAATACTGGC
The DNA here is from genome assembly GCA_029168955.1 of Aplectana chamaeleonis. NCBI lineage: Eukaryota > Metazoa > Nematoda > Chromadorea > Rhabditida > Cosmocercidae > Aplectana > Aplectana chamaeleonis. The sequence continues at coordinate 104,299 of JAPDOI010000353.1, forward strand.
CACAATAAGACTAAGAATAAAGGAAAGACGAAAAACGCCATTACGAAACGCAAAAAAAGCACAAATGAATGTTCAAAAGTGGATTTTCCCTATGCGGTCACACTTCATGTGGACTACACTGTATATCCATTGGCTTGCGGACGGCCAACTGGGAGATATGTATATATCCTCACTCACCTTGCTGATCTGTGCACAAGCGCTGTCCATTATTTTCAGGCTCTCGGACATCTTCGAACAGACGATTCGCTTCCTTGACTGTACCGCCTCTTCTGTGACATCCCTGAAATGCTCTCGATATCGATGCTTCAGCAATCTCGAAGTGTGAATGCCGACTTTTGCATGTCGAGATAATTGTCAAAGTCTCTCCGTTATTCAAGACAATATTGTTGCACCGGACCAGAAGGATGGTCTTCTGCCTCTGCAATCTGCTAACGCTATAAGCAGCAAAAAACCGTTCTGTCGTAGATAGTGAATCGCGAAGGAGCAAAAAAACCAGTTTCCAACTACTTTCCACGGCACATTTCAACACGCGCTTTATGCTTTACTGCTTACACATTAGCCTTGTACGCCTTACCATTCGCTGAAAGTTCTCCTATAGAAATCCCCATTTCCTTTCAACTTTTGTTTTAGGAGAGTTTGCGTGGCTCCGTTGTATATAAAATCAAGATTGCGGCTGTCAAAGTCCGATTCGGTGAAAACTCCGGAGCGGCAACCTCAGTGAAAAGTTCTGAAAACCCGCAATTTTCTATTTGTCGAAGCTTCGGGGAGCATTAATTCTGCGTCCGATCTCTGCTGTTGTGTATTACCGTCACCACAGACTCCAAACCCTTCCACTGAACGGAAACGACCGCCGACTGCTTTCTTTCTTGACACCAGTCGAGACCTCTCGTCCTGTTTTTTGAGCATGCTAATTCTGTATTCAGCTGGAATTCGACTGTCACACAAAATACGCAATGCGCCGGCCACTTAAGCAAATCAGATCATTCCAATGCGTCGACCTCCCCATCGCCGACGACGAGCTGGCCAAGGTCGCCTGCCCATGCAAACCTTCATTTAGAAACACCTCACACCAAAATAGCACGAAAGAACAGGATGTCCTGTGAATCTTCAATTTTCACTTCTGAAGGGCTCACCCGATAGTTCTTGGCTTCAATGAGGAAATGGTAGTGGGTATGACGTTCCAGTCGGATGAGTCGTTCCGTCGCATGTCTTCCTCGACCGACACCGGGATCATCCATTCCTTCTCACCGTTCTAAAAAAAGCATATGGGCTATATATAAACATTTAGTGCATGAAAAATATGAAGGACATAAAAAAAGAAAAGTGAGCGTGGTGAACACTTTTATAAAGGTTTTCTATCTCGATCCACGACCACTTGCCAGCGTCGATCACGGCGAAATACAATTGGTGAAAACGACGTTTCTGTCAGGAAAAGACCGCTCACCACAGGTGAATATCAAACTGCTCAGCTCTTCACGAATGACCCAGACCTTACATTGATTGGCTGACTCTGCGACAATTTTACAAAAAGTATACTACATACATACGTTTGACAACGGTGGATGTTTGAGCAGACTACCTTGCACGAAAATGTAGCTCACACAAGTGCCTTTTAAAAGGGATCATATGAGTTGCGCACAAAACAGCTCAGGAACTTCTCCAGAAGAGGAAAAGCAAAGAATGTCTCGTTTCGAGAAGAACGGGATGTGCCCCGTGAGTGAAAAGTCTTCCTGTTGTTCTTATTCAACATCCCCTCCCGATCAATTGGATTTCGGTTCACTGACCCATTCTTATTTCATAAATTGTCCTGCGAGAACCTAACTCAGATTGGGATCTTCTAGGATTCTAAGCTGATGGCTGTGGCAGATGGCCGGCTCATCGTGGACCTCAAAGGGCAACTCAGCTTCTGTGAATGGCAAATTACGTCACAGTCATGGAAGTGCGCACTTTGCTGCAACTAACTCCAAGGATGTCACGAGCGACGGCGTCATGCCACCTACCGCGAACACGGAAGGATCAGCATCATCGCAACGACATAGACCTGATGTAGGAAGAGCTGGAGCTCGCCGGTCGCAGCGACGCGTCGTTTACCGCCAGGACCATATATACTTCGGGTGACGCGACGCAGTGTTCACCATCCATATGAGCCGAATTGCGACTGGCTTGATATGCATGGTCACGGTTGCACGTCACGGGAAGTGCAGTTTCTGCCTGGGGCTAACATAGCTCGGATAAGGTAAACGCTTACAAGCACTTTCGGTGCCATTGTGGATCGTAGCTACGCAGGGCCCTGCGACAGCGATAGTTCTGAGGAACTGGCTGATGCAGAGCTGTAACAAAGACCTTGTTCCAACCTCAGGGGTAATTTTTGATATCGCGATCCGGCCGCAGTGTGTTGCAACCCTTCAAAGCGCGAGACCTCAATTCGCTCAAATAAGCGGTGGGAAAAGTCGACCACGTGCTAAAATAAGCGACTAAAAAAGTATGGTTAGATCCGCGGCCTGCGTCCTCAAGAAAAAACGTGTAAATTCAAATCGCGGCTGGCGTGGCGATTTAAATCTCAATCTCTGAGAGTTAAACCGCCGCGCCAGCCGCGGTTTGAATTAAAACGTTTTTTCTTGAGGACACAGGCCACGGACCTAACTATAAGTCCATGTTCCTCCTCTTGCAACACGCAGTGCTAGCAGAATCGTACTGGTACCATGAGGTCCCAGCAAGAACAATCTTCGTTCCAGCGCGATTATCTTCGAGACGCGTGCAGCAACTGGTGATGTGACGTTTGTTCGGAAACGAAGAGTAGAGACGCAGACTGCTAGAGAACATAGGGACTGCGCGCTGCAGGCACGATTTGGCGTAGGTGCAGATTTCGGAAAAAACTCCGTTTTCAGAGAACATTACGGGTCGAATGTAACTACCCGACATTCCTCCCTGACAGCTTCTAACGATTCGTCTACGTAGGCATGGTGCAAAAAACAAGAGAGCTTATAACAACATGGACAATAAGCACTTCTCGGAGAAGCCCTAAACTAGGATCTCTACGCGATACGTTTTTCCCGAGCTAGAACGTGAGAAAGTACGCTTTTCACAGTGAACAATGTCTTTGAGATCAGCCGTTCAATCATTTCCTGATGCTAATTCGAGGCAAAACTACGCCATAGCAACCAATTAGACTTTTTTTCTGTAGCAGGTTTTGTTTCTAACTAGTTGTACTCTACTGTTCGCAGTGCGTTTGAGGCATCATTTATGGCCCAATTAGAACTATACAGCCAGGTCGAACCTCGGCAAATCGTTTCAGTTCAGGTCGCTCAATGTTGTCGAAGACCGTCTGTAGCACGCTGGTACTGACCGGAGGATTCTCTCTTGTCAACCTTGTTAAATAGGGTTGGCGAGGTTGGCGGACGACTGCAGGCGGTTGTAATCTGAAATGCCAGTGTACAAGTCACAAACAGTCAGGAAATGACGAAGGGAACTCACTTGGCCTCTTCGCTAGAGTCGGAAATCGAGCTGTTTGGGTCGACGCTGGACAATGAGGATAGATCGCTGGCTCGCTAAAAAAAGCAGATATAAACATAATTATTTTGTTAAGATACAATTTTTTTCGCTGATGTCATCCAATCGCCAATGAATGCTCCGGATGGACCCGTTCAATGCCAATTCTGTCGACTCACTCCTAGTTAAGCGCGGACGATCAAAAAAGAGAGATGAAAGAGATTTGTTCACAGAGGGATTTGTGTTGAGCAAGATTCCAAAGAGCACAAAAGCGACATTATCGGCGCATCTGCGAGGTACTTAAAAGTATGTAAATACTGGTAGCTGTTCGGTGAACATCTGGAACAGCGAGGCCTCTGGGGAAATAGCAGAGCTTTACGCAGCTTGCAAAGTATCAAATGAAGTGTGGTGGAGCACGCTAAAATATACTGTATGATCGTTTTCGTTTTGTTTCTTTACGTAGGATGTATGTTTTGCTCTCCCAAGAACAACTATGTATATGTATTCCTTTCAGAAACTCTAGTCTAACAAATGGACGGGACACGGTCATTTGCGAGTGTGGCGGTCGCGTGGCAAGGCGTTTAGAGGTTTTTCGTTCGCGAACGACGATCGACTGCTGCGGCTCTGTCCACTGACTGGACTAGAACTTCAGAGGCAGCCATACATTCAGTGAATGCCTAAAAACTTCTCCATAATAAACTCAACACTACTCGCCTGCTCTGAATGGTTGAGCAGGAGCTTCTAAATATGAAAGTCTAACTATGAAATTTCCCGAGTGCTGAATGGAGTTTTGAGAAACCGTATGTTGAGGGTTGAGGGAGAGATGAAAAGAAATTTTGAATTCTCAAAATTCCCCTGAATGAAGCAACACCGGCCGAAGGGTTCGTTTGGGTTTAGGAAATTTAAGAATCTTAAATCCAAACTTTGTTCAGGGGTTAATTTAATCGTACAATTTTAGCATGAGGTTGATTTTGAGGCTTTCGAAATATTACAGTAGGTTACTGTAGCTAAAATATATATTTTGCCATCGTAACCTGCCGTAATCATAAGAAGAACTGAAGATGGACTTCATGTTCGTGATCAGTGCCTAGAGCAACCCCTTTAGATTAAGTTTGGGCTATAAATGATAAACATTGCGAAATCTTATAAGGTTATACTTTTTGATCTACACGGTGCATTGAGGAAGCTTTAGAAATTTGAAAAAGTCTCTTTGATCTCCCCACAGCCCTCAGTAGACTGTTGTTCAAAACTCCAGTTAGCGCACAGTGCCTTCCTTAGTGCAAATTTGTCGGGATGGGCAACAGCGACAGTGCATACGCGCTGCTTCACTCAATACAGTTCAAAACCCCCATGCCAAGTCGCTTGTCGTAGTAAGTACATACAGTCGTCACGGAATGCACTCATACTTCGCGTTCTTTATTGCGCCTTGACGCAAACTCGGTGCACGTATGTTATAACATATGCGCACCTAGTTCGCGCCAACAGAACAGGTACGCGAAGTATCAGTGCGATCCGTGCTGACAGCACGCTCTGTTTCGGAGAGAGAGTCACTTGGTGTAATTGCGCGCGTGTGCGCGCGTGCGCTACTCTTTTCTTCCCCATCCCACTCTCTCACAGTCTCTTCCGCTCTCTTCGCACACGCAAGCGAAGAAATCAGTTAAGTTTCTCTAGCTATACGCCTCAATTTCACAAACTGTAGAATGGTTCATTCGCATAGGAAAAGTTGTATTTTTTGTTTTTCTTTGTGTCAAAAGCTGGAACTATTGTCAGCAATCCACCCTGCGTATTCACATTTAAATTTATAGTATAGTCAATGAACAGCGCGCGTGGAATCTCAGCCGCGTCCGCGTCTGTGCAGTGCAAGCGGTAACAATTGTTGGGAACGAGTGCGACGTCGCCAAGGGAGAGCGCACCCAGTTCAAGAATTAGACTAGAAATTTTCGGGCTACTATATGTCGAGTGTTAGTTAATATTTCCACATAAAAACTTCCGCCATCCGATAGATCAGCCCACATAGAGAGAAATATTCCTGTACGAAAAATGGCAGAGGAAAACACTGTCTTGGAAGGTCAGGAAAAATGGTACCACACAATTTCATGAAACGATAACGCAAGTTAGGCAATGTATGGGACTATTTAAGTAAATAAGTCACATCCAACCTCTATCCTTGAAGAAAGAACCCGGAAGAAGGCTCAATTTTTGATTGACCCAGGTGCTCGCAACAGATATTCAGGGATCTAATTGGTCATTTTGCTCTACAAAGACAGTAACGAAAAGATCGCTTCGCAGGTTATCTTCCATCAAACTCTTCATAGGCCATCCGAAACTCATCAAAAACACTCTCGTAAGCCTTTTAAGATAAGCGTAAGGTAACATACATACTGATAGCGTAGGCGCACTTGATAAGAGAGTTAGTTGCAGCCGTAGTGTAATGCGATACACAAACTAAAGCGGAATCATCCTATTCTCGGGTGATCACTGAGGAAGATAAGCGGAAGTGTTCAAGATAATTTCGAAGAAAACCCAAACCGACGGTGAAATTCAAGGCAATTCTCACTTTCTATCTACAAGAAGCAGATGTTTTCATGACCCTTAGGTACCGCTGGGTGGAAGCCGCAAGGCTGTCATCTTCAGGGGAATGCTTCAAAGGACTAGAGATATTGCAATCTAATAAAGGGTATCAGATGTTTTTTGTGGCAAACTTTCGCGCGAAAAGATGCGTTTGCTCCGAAGGACAACACATGAATCAGGGGAACGGCTCATTTGTCCGAGAAATTCTACGTCGAAACAGGTTCTTCAGAAAAAAATTATGAACACATTCGTGGGATCCCTTGGAAGCAGTACAAAGCAGAGAATAGGTGAATGCTTTGCAAATGATTTCTTGGAATAGTAATTGAAAATTGAAATCATTCTCGAATTCCTGCCCTTGTATTATTGCAAATTTAGGAGTGGAATTTGAAATGCGAGAGATTTCAGGAGACTTTCAGAACGGAATGCGACATTGGAAATTCCAATAACAAATCAATTTTGAAATTTTTTCATTCTTTTGCTGAAAATCAAAATTTTTCGGGGGATTCCACATTTTCGAACTTGTATTTCCAAACAATTTCATGCGCTGCACATAAAATGTGTGGAATCCCAGTAGGGTTTTAGTATGAAAACGAAATTCGGACACTTTATTAAAATTTCAATGAAACAATATTAAAATCCTTCTCGATAAACGATTTCTCGAAAGGATTCCACATATTACCTGATTTTGAACCTAAATTAGTCCCGCGATTACGAAGTGCAAGAATTGCTCGGCTGACGCTTTCACCTGCCTGCTACCTGTCACCTTCATGTCGGTATGACTTTTTATAATCTCAGTGTTCTATAAAGGATTACATTTTGTCTCACAAATACTCACTAATATGGAGAAAACTCGTAGTTTGTTAACTTTCACATCCATATATGGTTGTAGTGACTTTTATATAAAACATGTTGCTGAAAAATTGGTGTCAAAATGCTCTACAAGAAGCTCAGACTATTAGAAACAATATACCAATGTGAAAATTGCAATGAAACGTTGAAAAAACCACATAATGCGATTCGCAATCGCCAGTCCCTTTTGGACACGAGAAACATACGATAGCCACAAATCTCTCATATGGGTTTTTTGAAAATGTGTATACGTTCACCAGGTGAAGTCTTCGATGCTGATTTCAAATCTGACGTTAACTTCCGAAATTGACGCCAAGCGGAGCATTTCGGCGCCCTAGCGCGCCTGATGACCAGAAGATAAGCGCGGCATTGTGCGGATTGTTCGAAAGGGGCAGTCCGCTCACGCGACCGGCGGCGGTCAGGCAGTCAGTCTCTTTCGGACAGACTTTACCTGCTTCACAATCCTCTTAAAACCATTTTCTAGGATTCCAGTAACTGTTAGGGGCAATCTCTAATCAGGGGAGGAAAGGAGTGAACACTGACTGGAAGGACATCCTTGCCAAACATGGCATCACGCATTCAAAGCTTCACCGCATCAATGGAAGACAGCAATACGGTTACGAAATTGCGTCGCGAAATCTTCGTGAGCGGCGAATGTTGAGGTAACTTTTCAAACAAGTGTGCAGCTCTTTTCCAAATAAATCCTCTAACCTTTGTGTCTTCTCCTGAGTTGGAGTCGGTGATGTCAGCAGAGATGCCGCTGCTGTCAGCTGGACTGCCACATCGCATTTTATCGCGTTCATCGCCGCTCGAACGACTTGGACTTCGAAATGGTTTCGCTGGAACGAAGCAAAAGTCAGAATAATCATTTTCGATGGGAAACAATGGCTATTGAAGAAGAATCAGATTGTGAATGTGAGACGGGACGAAAAAGCGGACGGAGAAAATTACAATGCGGGCGACGGAGACGCCTCGAAATCACAGATTTCGGCGACAAGCAGAGCCTGCCCAAAAAGAGGATTTAGGAAACTGCGGACTACATAAAACATATGGTAGGTGAGAGTGTCTACAAATTGTGACGGATCACCGGGAGAACATCCGCTGGGAACTCGAGGACGAAGTTCGGTCGTTAGACTGGTTCCGAGCGTTTCTTCCACAGAGAACACCCCTCGATGGTATTCGAAATCCTATGCGATATCAATTCCCGTGTAGCACATCAAGAGCGTGATAGCGAGCAGTTCATTTCGTGTAGTTTCAGAAATCAAGTTGTTATGGACAACAGGTAAAATGGTTTGCCTTTTTTGGTGGAAAGCTCTACATGGAGTTTCAGATAGATATGAATCTTCAAAATGATGGGTTCCCGACATTTAGAAAAACGAATCAGTTGAAATAAATTATCGAAAAAAAATTAGAGTGTAATAATTTTGTCATTGAAGAAAGAAGAATGGATGAGTGGAAAAAATTTATACAATCTATATTGAATGAGAGTTATTCCAACTACATACATCAAATATGAAATTTCAGTCTTCAGAGCGTAAGAAAAAAAGACAAGAATGTGACTGCTCAGGAGTCGAAGGCATTGCAGTGGGCAGACAGGTAGGTGCCGTCCACTTCAAACACTTCAATGATTTCCTTTCTGATATTGGCCTGTTATGTATTTATGCAGAAGTTTCCAAAAGGTTTTGGGCCATTGCGGTGCGAGGGCCGCCAGAACGTGAACAGATGCGTGAATAGCTTGCAAGCAAATGAGAATGCCACTCGTAGACAGTATGAAGAAGTTGGCTTTTGGGAGTGTCACATAACAGTTTTTTTTGCGGCAGATCAAATGAGCGAACTCTGATCCATAACAGAGTTTTTTGAATACGTGTAACCTTCGTTTACTGGGCAGCTGAAGCTCGAAATAGGAAGTACTGCCCCTATCGGAGCGAAAATCCGGTCCGTAGACAGCTCGATGGTAAACGTGCAGAGACCAGGTGAGCCCGGCACGACTAGCCCTCTTCCTAGCACGATTATCATCATGTTGCGAGCTGCAACAGCGTGGTGCGGACCGTGATTTCACGGTATGTGATCGAGTTTTAGTGCTGGTCGAGGGTATTCTCTCTAACTGTGGTTCGCTAAGCACATAAATTTTCCGTGTTCGAAATTTCTTAAATGCCTGAAAAAACATTTCCCTGACTCCGCGGAGAGGTAAGGGAAAAATGTGTCAGGAAGTTCTTGAAATGTTCAGAAAAACTGTTCCAGATTCGGCTCAAAACTTTTTTTTACTAGGGATTACATATTTAGGTTGCTGAAAACGAATATGGGATCCCTTTTTCACTACGCTAAGGTAAGTATTAGCGTAAGTTAAGGTATTAGTATTAGCGTAAGTTATAGGCATAATGTCATTGAATTGAAATAATCTATCTCGATATTTCGAAAATCGACGAATTAAGAACAGCTTCGTGAATGATCCACAAATAAAAGTTTTGAACCAAATCGGAACTACCGTACACCCACCATAACGTACCGTAATCTATCGAACATCGATAGAATGAGCTCAGATTTGTTTTAAACAGTCCAAACAGCCTCTGTGGAAAAGTTTTGAGGCAACTCTACCGTAGCATTTCGGAAATCTTCAAAAGTCGTGTTTGATCGGTAAAATTTTCACCACTGAAAAGCTTCAGACCAAATCAGCCGAAATCTTATGAAAACCAACATATGGACCTCGATTAGCGCCCAATCCAGCCACTAGACGAAAATCTCAAGACAAATCCGGGGCAATTTACCTGAACAATCTGAAAATTGCCTTCCGACACTCTTTTCTCATTGCGAAGCTTCGAAAACGTCCTTGTCTGGGATCCCCTAGGGCATTTTGAGTTTTTAGCACGGATCAATTACGTTCCGTCCCACGCCTACAACTCTCAAAACACAGTTTTGCAAAAGTTTTGGGAAGTTGTAAGCAAGCCCTGCAATACCGCTCCTCGGTGTTGTTTGGAATGCGTGCAGCGGCGCTTTCTCGCGTTTTTAGGGCCCTTTTTTATTGATAGCTTCGAACTAAATTTTTCGGAATCTGAAAACAGGTTTAGACTTTTGGTTAGGAGTGCTATTCAATGGTATAGCGATTTCAAGGGTTTAAGTTTGAACAAAAAAGCTTCGGATTTAATTTGCAAATCGTTATACAGTACATAAAGCGCTGTGCAGCTGCATATTGTATTTGTATACTGTATGGCACACTGGAAAGCTTCTCGAAAACTTTTTTTGTTAGAGCTTTAACCCCAGCAATTATTATAGCTTTGTATTATTATATCCCGTCTCATGAGGATCCTGAAAAAACTTCTGGATCCGTTAAAAATTGAATTTGAATAAATTTATCTAAAAAAACGCAAGAAAGCGCTGCCGCATATATTCTGACTAAAATGTACGAGCGGTGTTGTAGTTATAGACAGCTCTGTGTTCGAAACTCTTGATATCTATAACGACCACTCCCATATAAGTAGCTATTCTGATGTGATGGCATTACCGGTAAACCAGTTCGGAGTAGCAAAAAGCATCTAGTGAATGTTGATAACAAAAGCAGCCCTTCGTCCCATCAGTCAACAGCCATTTCCGTTTACTAGTGACAGCAGCGTTTTCACTTTTTACTGCCTCTCCATTATTTGTGTTCATGTGCGAGATAGCCAGTAAAGGATTGCGATGCGAATAACAACCGCGATTGAGCGGATTTATTCGATCAGGATCGCTTTCACGTCAGAATTGATCCTATCTCCGCAGCTATTGAAAATATACATGTATGGTTCGTGTGAAGTCCTTAGAAAGCTGCGATGAAGGTATGCCTTTGCTATCGCGGAAGCGATTGTCTCTCCATTTCTAAAGTCTGTTCAAATGAGACTGTCCGCCCACGGTCCGCGAACGTGTTGATCTGCCATCGAGAAGTATTTTGTCACACCTGTGGATCGATTAGCAGGAATACCAGGCAAATATGTAGTGAGTAATATAAAAGTCATCTGCCTCCGAGTCCTGGAAAGGCTCGTCTTAAAAATGCCTTTGTGACGGCCACTCAACACGCACGCCGACCGCGTGGTCGGACAGTCTCATTCGGACAGACTTTATCATTTTATTTTTCGCAAAACAACTGCTCGGTTTCTACGATAACGAAATCATAGCTGCGTCGCGGCTTTCTAAAATGTGGAAATAGACCATAATAAAGTAGATACGAGGAATTTGCATTGAGGAAATTCTACGAAGAAAACCATGAATGTCGTGCCACGGTAGAACACAAATTCGAAGGTAAGCGAATCTGTTGCTGTTCGACAATTCCAAGAGAACATATTGATAACATTTTGAAAAACTTTCGCTGAAAAAGATTCGAAGACGAAGCTAATTTATGTCTCAAAAAATGTCGTAAGCAAAGGCTGTTGGAATTCTCTCCGTCTGGGCGGATCGAGAAGAACAAACAGCTATAGAGTAAGGTGGAGAAGGAGAAAGCAGCGTACCCGCACACATGCACGCGCGCGATGAAACCAAGTGAATTTCACTTCGAAATAGGGTGTACGTATAGCCTTTTATAAGAGAACTATTACTTGTTACTAGATACTTGTTGAATATTACAGGCCGTTTCAATCAGACTTAGTGTCCGACAAGATTTCTAGCTCTGACTGGGCAGAAATCTAAGAAAATAGCTCGAATATAAATTACGGATATCAGATTTATAAAGGGTGCGTTCAGCGCAGTGGCACGAGGAGCGGATTTCGTCGCACACTGTCGAGTGATCGATCCTCGCCCGAAGCCAACCAAGTCTACTCTCCCTATGGGCTCGATAAATACCAGACTTGTCACATAGGATAAGAACCTAACTGCTTCTGCACCAACAAATCAAAGGCTAAGGTCAACTAGGTACACGAAACTGCCAAAAAAGCCACATATTGAAGAAGGGTTGGGAGAACGGGTGGAAAAAACTGTTTCAAAGTTCAAACAAATATTGGGGCGGGTAGTGAGAGCAATCAGACTAGAGGGGGCTTCACATTTCAGAATTTTCGGTTCGCTACAGGCGTATAAATTGAAGTATTTTCTTGTCACCGCAACTCTACCTGATGAACAACCCTTTATTCCATTGAACAATTTCGACAACGAAAATTGAAGTGAACACTGCCTCCGATCAACGAGAATTCCATTCGTAACTTCCGGACTCACAAATGATGACTCCAGCTACCGACAAGGCCACCAGCCGAGCGATAGCTCCCACCGGATTTCCTCTGACCCTGAACCGACGAAGGAATCCGGGGAGAGCTATGTATCTACTATCAGTGAGCGCGTGCGCCTCGTATCGTACGAAGTCCAAATCGATGGTGGCTGACGCTCGCTGAGTGATCGCGAACGGCGACGAGATGTTTTGGTAGCGCACGCCATACAACGCCACTACGTTAATCCCCGACATTACGCATCACAAAACTGGTCTAGATGGGGAAGTTGCTGATGGCATGTGGCATCATGAAATGAACTCCTGGAGTGAGTGAACTGAGAACTCCTCTGACCCCCGACAACACACGAATAGAGAAGGCTCTCATCTGCAGAAAAAAACAAAGAGGAACATTGAATTTGTCACGAAGCGGTAAACAAAACACTGAAAATGTAAAAAAAAACAATGGAATCAATTAGATAGTATTCGCTGCATTCAAAGCCGCATTTAGATAAAATCAGAACATTTATTGACGTGCGAATTGCACTGAATGGAAATTTTCGAGTTTTCCCCAATACCTACGCAGAGATTTTTCTGTTAAATTTTCCAAAGAGGGAGAATGTACAGAATTCGAGAGTCATCTTTAGAAGGGCGCTCAACTGCAATTAGCATAGACAGCTTCGTTCCATGGAGTTCAAGGGCGTCTACGGATAGTGAATGTTCCACTTTCGCCAAGTCTCCTGAGTCTCACAGCTAAGCAAACAAGGAAAATCATTTTCCCGCTAAACCTTGCGAGGATGCCCATGTTACTGAAAGCAAAAGCTGTGAGTGTTCCTTATCAAAGCCTAGGTCTCAAATGGTTACAAGCTCAAAACGGTACGTGGACCTCGGAAATGGGGCTTCCGCCTAGTTAAGTCACCTCTACCCAATAATGACTACGTACAAGTTTTTCAAGTGCCGCAGGAGTACCAATTTTATGCCCCATTGCTCTCAAAGACAGCGTTCACGACAAAGTCAGTTCACGAGTTCTCCATAGAAACCAATTCTGTGAGCCCTTACTATTACTAAAATCAAGTTAGAATCGGCAAAAAATGCTATAAAACTGACTCCACCTCAGAATGCTTTCAGATTCAGGTACCTGTCCCTCAGTACCGCGCCTTTTTTTTTTCAAAAACGACAAATGCCTTTCATCGCCACACATCGCATCAGGGGTGGTAGTAAACTAGCCGAAACTGAGAGTTACGAACCATGATCATGTCACGATAACCAAGAAGAATTGAGGTGTGAGACATCGAAGTTACCCTCGATCCAACTGGGAACTGCCACTTAATCGTTCGCAAAAATGGCTGCCACTGGTAAACGAACCCGCGAACGCCGGTTCATCAACAGCGACACATCGCTCTGCACCAAAGTGCTTAGATCTCAACGCACGAGAACCTAATTCTCATCATGAACTTATGCACATGCATGTGTAAAATTCGATGAGTGCGGATCTGAACCGTGGTCGCACTGACAAGGGCAGCGCGACATCGCACTACGCCATGCATTCACGGACTGAGAGACTTTGTAGAGGCTCTCCTAGGTTCTTGAACCCTGCTCCTCATGAATCAACAATTAATACTTTCTCAGTAGACACAGTAGCTGTGAAATGATTAGAGCAGAAATACTAGTTTCCAGGATTAACTTGCAATTTCTCTTGGACAGTATATGCTTGTTCTGTGTAGAGTCACTCCTTCTCGTCTTCTCGCCTTACTTTCGTTGATTGATCCATTCAGCTGAATGTTTTACCTCTGTTTGCTTTTTCTTTATCTAGTTTTAATGAGTATCATGCGATAATGATTTTTCTCGTAGATGTTTTCAATTTAACGAGAAACGTGAACTCAGGTGAAACTGGCCGGAGAAACCTGTCACAGGAATAGCTTGGCTAAAACTTGCTGCCAGGTTGACATGAAAGTCCTTGTTTCAAAATTTCAGGTCTACTATGTTTTTCTCAATCATTGATTATGAGAACCTTACAACTCACTTTAGTGGTGGCCATTCGATATTTACTTTCTCGAGTAGCTAGAGAAATGAGAAAACACACACATTGTCATTTTCTGCCTCCGCAGTATTTTTACTCCTTCAAAGCCTGTCTGAAAAATACTTTTGGAAAAAAAACCCTTGCAGAATGAAACCTTTTCATTGAAATTGAAAAGAATTCCAAACTTCCCATGAAAACAGCTTAAAATTAAAGTACTTTTCTGGTTCGGTTATTCTTTGTTATTTCAAACATTTTCTCGGATAAGTGCGAGGAATTTCCTGATATTCAATCCAGTCACATGGAGATTCGGTTTTCGGAATTAATTATTCACTAGGCAAATTTGAAGCTTCTCAATCCGAGATTTTTCAAATACTTTTGTTGAAAAAATATATTCATTCACGAGTTCTCGAAAAGTACTTCGCAAATAATTTTTTGAAATCACATGCTCGAAAAAGATAAATTTCGTACTTATCCAAAAAGACTTCGATTAATCTACTGCGAAAATTTTTAATGATTGAACCCAGTCAACGAAGCCTTTTCGAAAATTCTGAATGCTTGAACAACTTCGATTAATGCCTCACAAGTTTTCTCCGAAGAAAAGCAGTGAATGTTCTCAGCTCCGAATTCGGGACGCTCAAATGTGCCGTTATATTGGCCACGTATTCGAGAAACCGAATAACTGAAACATCTAATGAATCGATTACTCAAGAATCCCGAATGTATCGAATATTATAAAAACGATTAATTGAAATAACAAGATGAACTGAATAATCGAAAAAACATAAAATTAAAATCTCCGAATGAATAAAACATTCAAGTAATCATGGTATTGGACTAATTGATGGTTCCGGTTTACATTATAGTCGATACTGCGGAGATTGAAATGACAAGGCATAAGTTTTCTCTCTTTTTTTGAACTTTGCATAGAAAAGAAAACAAAAATAAAACCCGAAAAAACAAAAAATACATGATCACAACAAAAGTGAATAGTAAATTTCCCATGAATTTATTTGAAGGAAAAAAAAACAAAAAAGATCTGAAATTTGGAGTTAGAGACTTCAACATCAAATTTCTGAGCGTTCTGGTCTAGTTAATCCACTGACAGGTTTCTCGGTCACAATAACCTCAATTTGTAGTCCTCGTAAAATCGAAGAACACAAGAAAATCGAGCACGCAAAATGCTCAGCAAAGAAAATGAATTAGAGGGAAGCAGTCAGCTGAACGAGGGAAGCAATAATTGGCTATTGATCGCGTTATCACTGCGCATGACGAACGGTGCGCCAGCCGTTGGGGGACTGGCGTATATTTACACAGTTCTTGGCCCAATCACGGCTCCAGTGATGATGGGTGAGAAATCCCGGAGTTGGCGGGTTACGCTAAAAGTCCTCTCGAGGACTTTTTAGCCTAACCCGCCATCGCCGTCAAACGCACTCCTCAACATGCCCAGTGTCTCATCATTGACATGTGAAAGGCGCCGATTAATGAGCGAACATCAATGTTCACGATCGCGAGTTTCAAGGGGGTAATACAAGGAGTTAAGGAGCAGTAACTTCGAACTTTTCACTCCAAGATTTTTATAGTAATTTATTTTGGCTCTAGGTATTAGTACGCCGATTTCAGTCAAGACTGATAACCTCATAGTTAACATCGATGTTAAAAGCCCTGGTTAACATCGTAGTTTGGCAAAATTACTACCACCCCAGATCATAGGAAAGCCATTTTCGAGGATATTTACGGAGACAACGCAAGAGTATGTGGAAGTAGTAATTTTGATGAGAGTAATTCGTCGTAGACCGAGTATCTCCACCTGGAAATCTTGCTGACCATAGGTCTGGAGTGACGAAAGTCCACCAGATTGAAAGTTGTGAGCAGTGGAGATATTTGATTTTTTATCAATTGTTGGACTTATCTTGCTTACTTACTCTTGCTATTGTATTATTCTCGTTAAACAAAATCTAAAAATATTTTCGAAAATACGATTTGGCCTTTTCTAAGCTAGCAATCAACATGCTTCGCTTTGGTGCGCAAGAAAAAGATCCGAAAAACGATGTTTTCTTAGGAAGAAAAAGTGCGGTATCGATGTTGTCCACGACGAAGATCCGCATGTCCACAGTTGCTAACGATTATCAAGCTGGATGAATCAAAACTCTTTCTTCTTTTCTTTTTCCCTTTTAGACTTCCAATTCTCGTTTCCGAACAAAAAAATTTCTGCTCACATCACTGGTACATACGTAGAAGTTTCCTAGTCAGCAATACGTACACAAGAATGGTATTCTAATGTGTTACAGGTAGCACCCATATAGCACAGTCACCGGTCGTTTTTCCCTTAAGCTGATTTTTTGCTACAATCTCACGAATGCTTTTTTAAGAATGCAAAAGGGAGCCGCCATGCTTTGACCTAATTCGCTTTTTTTCATGGAATGGAAACCCGGCACACCCCTGAATGGAATGCTATTCCCGTGGCGTCAACCACGGGAGGGAGAGCGACAACACGATAATCCTCCGATGTTATGGTCACGTAGTCAGTCTTATTGTTTCATCGGAGAGATGACATGACGGTGATAACATCAATCAATACGTAACCAGTCATCGCCTGCTTTTATTCATTCAGCGTCGACCTGAATGGGAGGGAGGACAAGACCAGGCAAACAAAAGAACATGAAAACGATAAGGTTGCAGAGGTTGATAGCGGGAGAAGCCAGTTCTCCCGCAAGAAGTCACGACCTCGTTTCCACTGCTGATTCCACACCTCAATGAATACAATAGAGAAATCACAAGAGAAAAAAGGCTGGGGAATGATTCTCCAACAGGAAGAGGCTCATGAGCAAACACAACCTGGAGGACGTCATGGGAAAAGAAAACATTGAGCACGGGGATATTGAACGGGTACTGCTCGCGAAGAATAGTTTTCTGAGTCACTCGGAACCTTCGACCTAGGATTGCTAAGGTGATAACAATAAGTGTTGAGAGTTGAAAGCAGGGCAACTTCCTTACAAATTGATTGACCGATTTTTGGAGGATATTTTCGAGCTATTCTGGATGTGGTCAATACAACAGTATGTGCATGCGGTATTTTGTTATCCATAGTTTTTCAAGAATTGTGTATTTAGTTCTGGAATTCTTGTTGATCACGGGTCAAGCCATGACTAATTTTCGCAAGAACGACCACTTGAGCGGCTCATAATAACAAGGGAACTACTTCTAGTCAGCCTGGCCATTCCGGATGAAATAAACCTCTCTAGGACCGTTTTCGGGGTAGAATCCGATTGTTATCTTCGCCGCTGCCTAACACCACTCTGAAAGAAAAATTAAACGCGTTTTTCAAAGCTTGGCGGCGAAGTAAGGGTTTAAAGCCCCCCATGGACTTTTTTGGTGGTTTTGAAAAAAAATCCGGATTCGGCTCAAAACTTGTTTGCACGGGAGCCTAGGGTGCTGATCACGAATATGGAGTCCGTTTGTCGAAATTTTCAAATTTACTGTAGGTTACGGTAGGTACCATGCCATTTAGGGAGCAAAACCTACCCTGGTACTTAGAAAACCGACAAATGGGCGTTGAGTTCGTATTCGCCACACCGAATAACCCCCGCATACAAGTTTTGAGTCAAATCTGAGACTTTGACCGAACTGCCGTCTACCCACCGTAATTTACCGTAATCTGTCAAAAATCGATAAACGGATCTCAGATTCGTGTTCAGCACTCCAAATAACCCCAAGAAAAACAATTTGAGCTCTATCCGTCAGGAAATCGTCAGAAGTCGCAATTTGCCATCAAATTTTTCCCCGATGGAAAGCTTTGAATGAATCAAGTCGAAAGCTTTGGGAAATCGACAGCCAAATAACATATGTAACTAGGAAGATTTCAAGTCAAATTAGGAACATTTCTTCAAAACGCTTTCGGAGCCTGGTAATTGGTACAAATACGTGTGTAAATAATGCTCAACCGAAAATCTGTACAAGTCCAAAACGCCATCAGTCTGGGAAAAGATTGGAGAATGGGTCTTCCCCCTTACTTTGCTCAGGGGGTAATTTGAGCTCTGAAAACAATTATAAGGTCCGTTTCCGGATTTTCCAAAAACTAATGTGCGTTCTGGAAAGTACAATAGGAACCAATTTCTGGCGACAACGCTTATAACTTTTTTCAGAGTGGGTTTAGGCAGCTGCGAAGATCATAATCGGATTCTACGTGGAAAATGGTTCTAGAGAAGTACATTTCATCCGAAATGGCTAGTGCCCTTGTAAGGGATTCAAGGTGCTAATTCTGATAGAATGCTGGGGTCAGAATTGCCATTTCCGCACACTACTGCATAGGTCGTGTTGAAATGAATTCAAATAACAATCTTAATATTAAATTCTGCAAGTCATACTTCGATAGAGAAGAAAAGCGCTGTAAAAAAGTTGTTTTGGCGAGAAAATAAGTGTGGTTCTGTATTTGGGCACAGGAGCTGAGAATGACACATGAAATGAATTGATGAAGCAATACTTTTAGTAGAGTTTTTTTGGCTAAAACGGTGTTTTGGGCGCTTTTTCGGATCTGATGCATCGCATGAGTCATAACTAGCTTTGAGATAGCCGACTCGTATTTTTAAGAATTTTTTTCAATTTTTTTCAAGAAGACCAATATAACAATAAGTGGAGACGACAGATTCAAATTTAGCGAATCATCGAAAACTTCATATTTCCTTTTCAGAATCCTGTGCCCCTAAACGGTAATTATGGCTGAAAATAATCATTTCCTGTACCTGTGGTCGTCTGGGATTATAGATGAAAAACACAACTGTTGACCGAACGCGGGTGTCAAAAATACTCTTTCGATTGACAAATAAACACACTTTTAGAAAGTACACCTCGTACATACAGTCGCCGCGGAATTGTTCGTCGGATCAGTGCATGCCCGATCAGTCTGCATCTGTGCGCGTCTATGTATGCAGAGAGCAGTCTTTGAAGCTTCGGCAGAGAACACCGACACGACGAACCGTTCCACGTCGAACTTAGATCATGAAACGATAGATTATGCATATTAAAGAAAGATCATTTCTCTCCGAAAAGTAGTTCGAGGCAGAGTGTTACACGAAATTCTCTAATGGACCCCTCAGAAATCCTAGTCTAGTGAAAGAACGGATGTCGTTGCTCGTCTTACACGCCCAGAATCCCAATGGCCAGAGGTGACGCGAACGCTGCACGGGTCACCGTAAAGAATATGTCCAGTTCACTCGCTAGACTAAGATTTATGAAGGAATTATTCGTCTGTGTAGGGTACACTTGTGCTGAAATTGAGCGACATCCACCAGTTCCCAGTATGTTTTCAAGAGAATCCCCAATTTCTGTGGATTTTTGAAGAAGATCCGAACAAAGAATAAAAAGATTGAAATCGAATTTGTGCGAGCGAACAAGATTGGAAACTGGAGACGTTCATAAAGTCCAAAGGGGCGAGACACGAAAAATATAGCGAAGAAGATGGAAATTACACGCATAAATCACATGTTGAGTACGGCAGATAAGGAGCATGCATAACAAAGAAAAAAACCTTGGAAAAAATAGAAACAAAAACAAGAGCATCGCGTATGATGGCAAAAAAAAAGAAAAAAAGAACTTGAAAAGGTGACTCACCGAGATTTTTGAGCCGTTGTGTTAGCTTCTCCATCTGGGACTCATGCTTGGGGCTTCGATCTCCTGGTGGAGGGACGAGGTCCTGTCGGGAAGAGTTCAGACTAACAGATCCTAGCGGAATCTCAATGGTCTTGCCAGGAATCGAACTCGGTATAACGAGGGTTCGATGCGGACTGATGTCGCTTCGAACACTTTTTCGCTCTTCTTCATCTGATGACGGCAGATGTGGTGTTGAGGTATTCCTCTGCTGGTAGGTGCCACGGACATCATTGGCTAGAGGAGAGAGCCGGCCACTGCTGAAACACCACAGATCCGGCATAAATATTGTTCAGAGGATTCGGTTTTGGGTAGGGAAAGTGATCGGGTCAGGGCGGTAGAAGCACGCGCACGGAATTCGCGACGGGGAAAGAACGGGGGAGGGGCGAATCGCGGCTGGATGGGTGGCGGGCGTGGGTGTGGTTCGTCGCCTCTACACCACAGACGGACTGCGATGACATCTCATTGTCAGGGGTCATAGGGGACGCCGTGAAAGTTAGCTGATCAGAAAACACTGATTTGATAGAAAGGGATTACCAACATGGATCCGGTCAAGTGGTAAGTGGGATCTCTAGTCGTTCCGAGCGAATACGTCAGCTGTGTCTATGCGTTTTTAGAGCGAATATATTCGGCTCCATTATTCATAGAACTTATCGATTACTCTGCGTTAAACTATTATTGAGTAGTTATCTCTCTAAAATCACTTTATCTTAAAGAATTTCCTACAATTAATGAACCAAAACTGCATTCAAGCGATCTCCAAAGCGTTCTGAGACGATTATCCCGTGACATACGACTATGACCTGCAGCTACACTTTTAGAAGTCCACTTTAAAGGTTCTTATGTATATTTTGAATCTGTGAGGTTTTCTGCGATGAGCACGAAGAGGTACTGCAATTGAAAATATAGAGGATAATAAGCTCTTGCGTGAAGCTTTTTGGTTCAGCAGCAAACCAATATGTGAGATATCAGCCCACTTAAATTTGCTCAGGAAACAAAAATGCTTAGAAAAGAGAACTAATCCAAAGACGATATTGATGATAAAAACCGTGTCTTAGCTTTCAATACATTTTTTCCCAGGAAAAAGAGGGTAATAGCAAAAAGGCCGCCCAGAACCTCCAGCTTTCGAAGAGATAACTGTTTGAAGAAATCACCTATGTAGAAGGTTCAATTTCGCCTATTCGATGTGTCAGGTGTAGAAAAATTTAGAAGATCGGAAATGGTTTTGCGCCCTGGACTTTTTAGGTACGTGAGTTCCTCTTGTCTTTTTTTAACCAGAAATTCTTCGAAAATATTGAGATTTGAACGCGAGTGCTTAGAGGTTAGGATCACTATAGATTAAGAGGAGAGCCGCTATACAGCTTCGGGAATCCGTTTGGCTCACAACGTTGAAATACATCCCAATCAACTTGAGAAATGATAAGCCCTTGTCAAAACTTATCTGCGCACGTTATCAGTCAGATCGATTAACATGATTTGTATGCGAGCCGTTTGGTTCTCCAAAGCAATATTCGATTAAAAGTGTTGGAACAATCCGCAATTTTTTTTGGATGGACAACTCTACCATAACGTGGGTGGTCTCATCCAGTGGGTCGGCTAACGACTTCAATTTTCACTTTCTTCCTGGCCGTTTTTCATCATTCGTTCTTCCTTGCAATTTTAGAAGGACTCAAAGCCTACGCTTCTGCGGAACAGCATAAAGCTTTTTCATCGTGAACACTACCATTGAAAAAAGAACTTTCTCTCCTTTGCTTCAATTTCTGGGGAATACTTTGTTTAAGCGACCAACAATGAAAAAAGATATTCTCCTGAGTGAGCTCCACATGAGGTTGGAACCCAAAAATTATAAGCCAACGTTTCGGCTGTATCCCCTTCTTCAGGACCTTTCCATAAGCCGAAAATGAGAAACCTGCAAAGCAGGCAAGGAAGAGTCTGTACGTAGAATTTAGTCTAGTGAATGAAAGGGGCTGCGTAGGTGGACCTGCGTAGGTGGACCTTTGAGCGCAATCGACACCCCACTGGCCGGTGATGTCGCCAACGCCGCACGGCCGGCCGCAATGATCGCGCCTCGTCAATTCACTAGTCTAAACTTGACGGAAAGACCATACGTACCACGACAGGCACATCGTACTAGACTAGAATGGAAGTCTTTCAGTCTGCTCGTTGCGGTACGTACATTGTCTGCCTTGCTGGTCTCTTGCTTCTGGCTTTTGGAAAGGCTCTAAATAAAGCGATACAGCCTGAACGTTAGCCAATAAAAACTGTGAATATCAACCTCATGTGCAGCTAATCCAGAGAAACATTTTTTAGTCCAAACTATGAGGAGGTTCATAGAACGTAGAACATGGCGACTGTTGAAAAATGTTAAAAAAGGCCAAATGAGATTAAAAAACTGCCGAATGTTTGATCAACGCAAGAAGTCCACGTATCGACTCATCAAGAGATGACTCAACGTCGAACCCCTATCTGACTGAGCAACTCAGAAATTCGTGGGGAAGTTTCCGAGAACGACAGCCAAACTTTCACCGAAACAACTGGGAAACTTCCCCCAAATCGAGGGGAGGCGGAGGGTACCTCCGACTAGCGGGTCTTCCCTTGTTCTCCCGATTGCCTGTCTTCCCCAAGCTGCTGCATTAAAACACTCATTGGTCATTGATTTATCAAAAGTCAACTTGCCGAAGCTCGCTGTTTTCAACAGTTTCGTGTTCTTCAAAAGCAGGAGTAAAGCCAAGAATATTCACCTTTGACGAAAGGCTACAGAAAAGCTTGTAATCTCCCCTGATAATCTGGACAGATACACCGTACACCGTCCCTGAGTGGCAGGTCGGCTTCCTCAACTTCCGAAGTGCGAGACCACCTCAAGACTGGCCAGTATACATCATCGTATACACTGCGGCTTTGTTCTCTCGTTCAACACGTTCGGGGGGAGGGCATGGGAACAACCGTGAAGCGAACTTCCCTTGTTCTCCCCATGAATCGAATGTTTCGAACGTCATTCGTTGTGTATAATTCGAGGGGAGAGGAGAGAGACGTCCCCTTCAGGGAAGACGTCTCTCGACCGACTGATAACGACCAAATCAGGTCTATTGTCCTCGGGAACTTCCCCACAAGTATCTGAGAACAAGGAACACAAAGTTCTTCCTCTCAACGCTCCACCGTGATCGACAAATAAACTACATCATAAATTTTCTTGGAAACGGCATAACTAAACTTTTTTTGTTGAAAATTTACTTCGTCAGAATTTGCATATGCACAGAAATATACAGTTGAAGACAGATTTACCGTTGCCTATAGGCATGCAAGTTGCTACTTTACTTGCTCTAAATCTGTATCTAACTAGCAAGCGGGCACGCTCCTTACTGGCTGTACATACATCTCATAGAGCCCTGTGGTGATGGTCTATTGGGGGTAGGGGAAGGAGGGGGGGGGGGGACTGAGGGATACTTACAATGCCAAAGATGGATAATCTTACAAAAGGCACTGTATAGAGGTACATTCCCAAGGTTACTTTTTAGTGCGAAAGAGTTCGCTGACAAAAAGGATTATCTGGTCAACGACAAAATTCTCTGCCCGAAAGCCGCAACATGTAGGGAAATAAACTTCAGGGAAAACCAATGGCAATAGATAACACTGTAACCAAATGTGGCCTCTAGCACCCCAGCGACGCTCGTCTTACATTTCAGGTCGTCTTAATTGATTCTGGAACCAAGTAACGTGTACCTTCTTCTTTGTAGAAGTTTTGAGTTTCGCGATCAATGGGAGTACACCTGTGTAATGGGAATGCCGTTCGCGTCATGACTGTGAATCATCCACTTTCAATTCGACAAACACTCAAACGATTTATAGGCCAACATTTTTAGGCCAAAAACATGCGAACGGACAGAAAATATTTGGGGAGAGATGACAGTCACCCCTCGAAAAATGTTCTCTTTATATGTCCTCGACAATATGTCGAAGTGAATTCTAAGGACAACATTTTATTCTGTGGCATCGAAAAATTTATTGGGGACCGTCTTGCACACGGTTCCCGGCCGAAGCGGCCATTTAGCTGCTGCACCAATTGATCATACTTGTAATGGTGTTTATAAAACCAAGTTTGTAGCTGCAAAAATCTCTTCAAACCAAGTTACGGAGGGGGCTCTCAGAAAAGGTCACCAAATGTAGCATGTGCAGAAGTTTCAAGCGTTACGCATCCATTCCAGCGATATCCCGTGCAACGGAAGATTTTTGAAATTTTTAAACAAAACAATTTCATGCGAAGACGGGGAGAATTTTTGAGTGGCCACCAGGAGGCGGATTCATCAACGATAAAACCATGGTTCGAAAGCGACCGGAGAGGCAAGAGAGGGGCGTAGATCATTGAGGGTGCAGCGAGCTCGGGGTAAAGTATACCCTTAAATCGCGGTTTTATCCATGATGAATCTGGCCCCTGAGGTACTTTTCATGAGGAAACTCCTCCGCAACTTGGGTGTAAAAAATTTCAAAGATTCATATTTGGATTTAGAAACGTCATCACAAGTAAGGTCGGTCCACAACGGATTGTCCGCCTGTGCGTGTCGAGCAGCCATCGTCAAGACATTTTTTGAACTTTTCTATGGATCAGCAGGAATATTAGAAGAGTGTACTGTGCTTCTCTGGGCCGAATTCCGGTCCGCAATCGCGTCTCGACACGCTTCGCGGCCGTCCGCTTCCAAGTCAGAAGAGTATCCAGCGCCGCAGCCGCCGATCTGTTAACTCTAGGTGGGTTTTAGAATTTGAAAACTAAACAAAAATGGAGAAAACTGTATAAAAATCCATATCGAGTCGGCTTTGGCGCTGGAAACTCGACTGACGCGAGCGCGTGCGCCAGCGAATCGTGTCGAGACGCAATTGCGGACCGGAATTTGGCCCAGAGAAGCACAGTAGGAGTAATATCCCAGCCAGCTGTTTCAAGCCGTGGGGAGGCTCGTCCAAGAAAACCCTTCGCAGCGGTCGCTCGACATGCATGCCGGCCAGGGATGAGCGGAGTTCCGCGTTTTGCGTTCCGAAACCCGCAGTTTCGCGCATTTTTGGCATTTCGCGTTCCGCATTCCGAAAATGCAGAAAACGCTGCGGAATGCGAAAATATTGGGTCATCTGGGACGTAAGACAACATTAGATGATCTCTGAATTTTTCCCGCGTTTCGCGTTCCGAAAACCGCATTTCCGCGCATTTCCAGGCGTTTCGCGCCCGAGTTCCGAAACCCGCGAGAAAAAATTTTGTTCCGAAACCCGAAAACCGATTTCCGAAATTTCATATTTTTGTTCCGCTCATCCCTGATGCCGGCCGCGTAGGCGGACAGTCTCATTCGGACAAACTTTATATCAATCGGAATACATCTCGTTGCAAACAGCTAGGTCGTCAACTTGCACTTTCCTTATAAGAAAGGTAAAGAAAAAAGAAAATCGAAAAACTTCCAGGACCAGGGTGAAAAATCGTATAGATGATCCCGCTCACATCATCAGAGTTGTCCGTAGAAAGAAACAATTGCGGCTAAGATCAAAAACCCTTTTCTCGTCGGGTCCTCACAAACGCATGCGCGCTTCAACCTTCCCAATTTTAAAGGAATTTTAGTAAGAGAAACATAAAAGAAAGCCGTTTATCGGAGGAGTTTAAGACGCAGGACCTCTTTCCGACGTTCGAAATTCTACTGCATCAAACACATCTAAACTTGCGTTGGGGTCGGATTCGAATGTTTCAGGGGTTCTTCTAAAGGTTGTAATCACAGAGTTGAGAGTTTTCAGGGGCCTCTCCGCTACTATCAGCTACTTCCTGAACATTCCCACGCAAACGCGATAAAAAAGAGGGAAATTCCGAGTTGTGGTAAGTTCGTACTGTGGGGAAAACAGTGTGAGGAGGGGAAATTTTCATAATAGTTAGCGCGGGTACAGTTTGGTAGGCTTCCTCGTGTTAAGGGCCCAGGCAGTAAGGATTACACTATGAAGAGGGTCGGAAAGTTTGATCTGATGAATAAGATTATTTGTTCCCAGAGCATGCACTTATGGACACAATTATGTACATAGTACTGAGGAATCTAGGCTGCATTATGTATTCATGCGGTCTTTTCTCTCACAGGAATTCTTCAAAGTGGAAAGAGTGGTCCATATTTTGTTGCACTACATTAAAGGAAATTCAATAATCTAATTTCTTTGAATTTCAAGTGGTTTTTGCGTCCAAATACGCATCATGGTGATTAAAGGCAGCATACACGCTCGTTATCGTGATTGAGATAACCACGTAAATGGAATGGTATAGCCCAGATTACAACGCCTACGCATTTTGAAGTGTCAAAAACGACCCACAATGCCGCTACATGAGTTAGAAGTTGGCCCCGCCCTGTATTTTCACGCCCCCTGTATTTGCCCTTTTCCTGCAACGCAAGGTTGCTGGGTCATATTCACCGTCGGTACTGTTGGTAGATTGCCTAACAAGTGAACCACACACGTCACTGACGGCGAAGATGGTCCAACAACCCTGCGTTGGAGGAAAAGGGCAAATACAGGGGGCGTGAAAATACAGGGCGGGGCCAACTTCTAACTCATGTAGCGGCGTTGTGGGTCATTTTTGACACTTCAAAATGCGTAGGCATTATGTGATAAACCATACGGTTCGATCCACATTGTTATCCCAACCACGTTTACGAGCGTGTATGCTGCCTTTAAGGAGAAAATGTCAGATTCATCAAGCGTCGCGCAGCACAACATGGCATAAGCAATTAGCATATTCCGTCTAGGTGTCTGGCCGAAGCTGGTTTAGAATTCTTGACCACTTTTGGTTTCGCTGAACATGCAAATAAGAGGTAGCATTTGAGATTGAGGTTTTTTCACAAGGAAAGAGAAGATTTGGAAGATATTATTTTCCGAGGAAAAAAACAACTGTCAGCGAATGGCGTCAACTAGTTATGGATTAAGTTCCCGATTTCGCGAAGCTTCTCACAAATTCTTGTTTCGACAATGTGCAAAGGGATCTTGGATTGCGGCTTGAGCTTTCAAAGAGTATCGACTTGTGTGCGTTTATCAAAGATTTTCGCGTAGCTCGCTGAACATACAGGGGCATCCTGAAGAGCTTTCGATTTCGATTATCACCAGCAGCAAGCGGTGGCTTTTTTGTGGAAACATCTTTATCACCACCTAAATTTCACCAAGGCTCACCGCTCAGCCGCTGGTGATAATCTGAATTCAGAGCTCTTTAGAAATGCCCCAGGGTTTATGTTGGGAAACTCCCAAGACAAAATTGGTTGAACATTGCAACCGCTCAGGGACGACGCCAAAAAAACCTTCTTTTAAACATAGAGAAACATTATCAACTACGAAATAAGGACAAAAATTACAAGCGAATGATACATATTTTTCACAGAGAAGCATTATAATCTTCACGAGCTTGTTTCCATAATTTTGCCGCACATGGTAACTGGTTTTGCGGCATGTAGCGCAATAATAATCGTGCAGGGACCAACAGTAAGCATGGCTCCATGCTGTTTGTCGTAGCAATATGCAGCTAGTTGCTTCTGTGGATGTAAAATTTTCTTAAAAAGTAGTTGTACTGTCTGTGTTAAAGCGAAAATCCCATCACTTCACGCCAGCGAGTCTAGTCTCTCCGGAAAAACGCGCTCCCTTCGTGCAACGACAGGCAGAGCGACCGACGCTTTCCGTTTTTAGGCTCAATTTCACGAGTGAGCCCAGTAGACCACACCAGTTAAGTTTTGCGCGTCAAAAGCGTATGGTTTTGAATTTGGAATTTTTAAAGGTGAGAATGTTCCACCAGTTCTCACCAGTCACATAGCACGAGGAACAGAAGTGCCATGTCAGACGCAAACGATCCAGTATCGGAAACTCTATTCTAGGGAAATTAAAATGACGAAACTTGCTCAAAGAAAGCCTCCTTATTTCAATAATTTTTGACATAAGAAAAATTTGTCAAAAATTCCACATACCTAATAATTTGGAAGCGCAAAACCACGTCCAACTTTCAGAAAAAAAGAACTGCTGATGTATTGCAGCGAGCACACCGAAATCGACGGAGGGGGCTTGTAAGAAATGATTTGGAAGGCTTTCAGACGACTTTTTCTTCTTGGCCATCAGCTTGCACCTCAAAGGCTTGTCTTCTCAAAAACATAAAAAATGCGACACGATTTTTTGCGCGTACAACGCCTTTAACCCTGGCGTGCGCGCGAAGCAAGGTCCTCCGTTCCTTCTTTCCTCTCACGCTGTCTGTAACCTTCGCTTCGCACATGCACGAAAAGTAACCATAGGAAATTCGTTCTGACACAGACTGTGTGTACTGTCCTATATCGAAAACAAACTCCAGTCCGCAGTTGCGGACAACCGCTGTTGCACCAGACCAGGTGATGATAATAGCGATGGGCAGAGGTTGGTCGTGCCGGGACCACGTGTTGCCAGCACGATTATCGTTTTTGCGTGCTGCAACAGCGGCTGCCTGCAACTGCGGACCAGATACTCGCTCCGATGAGAACAGTAGATATCGTTACATCAATAGCGGGTCGTCATTTCTTATTAGGTTCGAAACATTCAATTTTCCAGCAACAGAACTGCTTTCATGAACAACCCTCCATACTACGTTATGGATATTTACTAATCGATTTCCATCGCCCGGGTCTTGCTTCAGGAGAGTAAACCGAAACGAAACAAATTGTTCAACCACGTGCAGGAGTCCAGCCATGGGGGCAAGAGGAAAGCGCTGACAAGTTGCGATGTTCCCACGAGAGGGAAAGAACAGTGGCTTAAAGCTGTCGTCCGTTCCAGCGCGAAATTGAGCAGCTCTTCCCTGCGCAGGCGAACAGACCACTCTCGATTCACCCGCTAACATTGACTAGTACTTTTTTCCTGGAAATGCGTCAAATAATCGACGTTGCAGCTCGATACATACGATATTGAAGTGCGCGGGCAGGGATGGGATTCGTCAGGAAATCACGCCAGAAGTCGTGATGAAAACTGCTATTATTCTAATTTGATATTGTACCAGGATGGGAAATAGAAGAAAAAATCTCACCGATAATTCACAAAAAAATTCGTTTTGTGCTGAACACAATTACAAAAACACTCCACTCAACGATTTGGAAATCGTGTAGAATTTTCTGCTTTCAAATCGAGTTTCTCATGAGAGTTTCACCGTTTTTTTCTGGCGAGGCATATTTACGGTTACCTTAAAAGACCACGAATTTGGTTACAATACCACTCGTACTTAGGTTCCGGTCACATCGCGTGAGGCAGCACTCTCTCGCGTTTTTAGCGCCCTTTTTCGATGGCTCCCTTCAAATTCAATATTTTTCAAGACTGAAAATAATCTAGGGTTCTGATAACGGGCTGTTCGAAGCAATAATGATTGTCAGGATTAGAGCTCTATCAAAATTTGCGAGCAAAGCTGTACAGCGCTTTTTGTACTGTATAACGTTCTGGAAATGAATTCTGAAACTTTTTTGTTCCTTGTCAAACCCTATCAATCATTATACCGCCAAATAGCTACCCCCACCAGAAATCAAAATCTGTTTTCAGATTACAATTCCAGAAAGTTTAGGTTCCTGGCAAAAGTAAAGATTTGGCATGGTCACAAAAATATACTCAGCTAAAAAGGGAAGACAAAGAAAAATGAAAAAAAAAGGTTTTGAAATATTCCTGAGAACAATTTGGCGTTGATAATTTGTTTTTCGGGAAATGAAGTGAAATAGTTGAAGGTATGATTTGGCAGTCGAGTTTGAACCAACTATTGATAAGAGTTGTGCAGAACGAGAGATCGCCTTGTCTGTGCTTATCCGTAGAACATATCAAAGCGAAATCACGCGTGTTGATTTTACTTCACCTCATACGTGAAGATCGCCGCATTACAACTCCCGAAGAAGTTTTTATGCTTCCCATTTCACGCGTGATTTCGCTTTGATTTGTTCTACGGATAAGCACAGACAAGGCGATCTCTCGTTCTGCACAACTCTTATCAATAGTTGGTTCAAACTCAACTGCCAAATCATACTTTCAACTATTTCACTTCATTTCCCGAAAAACAAATTATCAACGCCAAATCGTTCTCAGGAATATTTCAAAACCTTTTTTTCATTTTTCTTTATCTTCCCTTTTTAACTGAGTATATTTTTGTGACCATGCCAAATCTTTACTTTTGCCAGGAACCTAAACTTTCAGGAATTTCATTTATTCTTCCTAAAGGTTTCCTTTCTAACATGATTTATGCCTGGTGGTGTTAGATGAAAGTAAACCCACTGATGTCCTGCCCCCCCCCCTTCTATGACGTCCTGCGCACTCCAACTGATAGCCTGCGCACTTTCTATGACGTCCTGCACACGCCCACTGATGTCCTGCACCCTTCCACTGATGTCCTAAACACTTTCTATAAGGTGCTGCACACTCTCACTATAGTCCTGCACACTCCCACTAATGTCCTGCGCACATTCTGTTACATCTTGCACACTCCCACTGATGTCCTGCACACTTTCTACGGCGTTCTGCGCACACCCATTTGGGTACGGCACTTTCTACGGCGTCCGGCGCACTTTAATTTGGGTCCCACACACTTTCTAGGGCATTCTGCGCACACCCATTTGGGTCCCGCACACTTTCTACGGCGTCCGACGCACTCTCGTTTGGGTCCCACACTTTCTACGGCGTCCGGCTCACTCTCATTTGGGTCCCACACACTTTCTAGGGCGTTCTGCGCACACCCATTTGGGTCCCGCACACTTTCTACGGCGTTCTTCGCACACCCATTTGGGTCCCGCACACTCTCTACGGCGTCCGGCGCACTCCCACTTGGGTCCCGCACACTTTCTACGGCGTTTTGCGCACTCTCATTTGGGTCCCGCACACTTTCTACGGCGTCCGGCTCACTCTCATTTGGGTCCCACACACTTTCTAGGGCGTTCTGCGCACACCCTCTTGGGTCCCGCACACTTTCTACGGCGTTCTGCGCACACCCATTTGGGTCCCGCACACTCTCTACGGCGTCCGGCGCACTCCCACTTGGGTCCCGCACACTTTCTACGGCGTTCTGCGCCCACCCATTTGGGTCCCGCACACTTTCTACGGCGTCCGGCGCACTCTCATTTGGGTCCCGCACACTTTCTACGGCGTCCGGCGCACTCTCATTTGGGTCCCGCACACTTTCTACGGCGTCCGGCTCACTCTCATTTGGGTCCTACACACTTTCTAGGGCGTTCTGCGCACACCCCTTTGGGTCCCGCATACTTTCTACGGCATTCTGCGCACACCCATTTGGGTCCCACACATTTACTACGGCGTTCTGCGCACACCCATTTGAGTCCCGCACACTTTCTACGGCGTCCGGCGCATTCCCACGTGGGTCCCGCACACTTTCTACGGCGTCCGGCGCACTCTCATTTGGGTCCCGCACACTTTCTACGGCGTCCGGCGCACTCTCATTTGGGTCCCACACACTTTCTAGGGCGTTCTGCGCACACCCACTTGGGTCCCGCACACTTTCTACGGCGTTCTGCGCACACCCATTTGGGTCCCGCACACTTTCTACGGCGTCCGGCGCACTCCCACTTGGGTCCCGCACACTTTCTACGGCGTTCTGCGCCCACCCATTTGGGTCCCGCACACTTTCTACGGCGTCCGGCGCACTCTCATTTGGGTCCCGCACACTCTCTACGGCGTCCGCGCACTCTCATTTAGGTCCCGCACACTTTCTACGGCGTCCGACTCACTCTCATTTGGGTCCTACACACTTTCTAGGGCGTTCTGCGCACACCCATTTGGGTCCCGCATACTTTCTACGGCATTCTGCGCACACCCATTTGGGTCCCACACATTTACTACGGCGTTCTGCGCACACCCACTTGAGTCCCGCACACTTTCTACAGCGTTCTGTGCCCACCCATTTGGGTCCCGCACACTTTCTACGGCGTCCGGCGCATTCCCACGTGGGTCCCGCACACTTTCTATGGCATCCGGCTCACTCTCATTTGGGTCCCACACACTTTCTAGGGCGTTCTGCGCACACCCATTTGAGTCCCGCACACTTTCTACGGCGTTCTGCGCAGACCCATTTGGGTCCCGCACACTCTCTACGGCGTCCGGCGCACTCCCACTTGGATCCCGCACACTTTCTACAGCGTTCTGCGCCCACCCATTTGGGTCCCGCACACTTTCTACGGCGTCCGGCTCACTCTCATTTGGGTCCCACACACTTTCTAGGGCGTTCTGCGCACACCCATTTGGGTCCCGCACACTTTCTACGGCGTCCGGCGCACTCCTACTTTGGTCACACACATGTTCTACGACGTCTTTCGCACTCCTGCTGGGGTCCCGCACAAAATCTACGGCGTTCTGTGGCGCACTTCTGAGTCACACCGTGCGGCGTTTCGAAAGTACTTCCGAGATCC
This sequence comes from Aplectana chamaeleonis, assembly GCA_029168955.1. Taxonomy (NCBI): domain Eukaryota; kingdom Metazoa; phylum Nematoda; class Chromadorea; order Rhabditida; family Cosmocercidae; genus Aplectana; species Aplectana chamaeleonis. The sequence continues at coordinate 136,415 of JAPDOI010000353.1, forward strand.
TGCCGTATTGATTGAAGCGTTGCCCCGTCAAATCCTGAGCAAAAGCCTATCAGTAACAGTGTTTATTTCACTAGTTCATTTTTACGAATAAGCAAACGTCGGTTGGTTTTTAATAACACGTTTACGTGTTTTTTGACTTTCTTTACCCTCAAATTTGAGATTCCGCAAAAATTGAGCTACCAACTTCAAAATTTGACAGGAGCTAGGTGCAAACAAAACCAGCTTCCTGGCCAAAAATGAGCTCTCTAGCTCAACGATAGGTGTTCCAACAAGATCGTGAACACCAACTGAAAAAGAAGGAGATGAACATTTTTTCGACCAAAATGACGTGGTTTTGACACTTTTTCTCGAATCTCAGGTAACCATTCCGGACCATTTTTTGAACAGTTATTCACCTTTCTAAAGTGTATTAAATGCAAAAAGAACGGTCTTCCTACGTTTACTCTGGACCCTGATACTGAGATCAGGGGGTTGCGCGATGGCGAATCAAAGCCAAATCTGGTGAGCGCTTCGCGCTCACCACAATAAATGAATTTGAAACGAATTACTAAAAAGACGAGAAAGCGCCGGTACATGGATTCTGACCAGAACCTATCAGCGATGTTGTACCTACTGCTGTTTCTATTTACCTACATTTAGATTCATTGAGACCAGATTTCAAAAAGCCTAATGTGCGGCGGTTTTAGGACGCAAAGTCTTCATCTTTATCATGCATTTCCTACATTTTCAAGGCGAAGAACCGAATAAATGAGACAGTCAGATGTTGACTTCCACAATAATATCCCCATACTCACATCCGCGAGCCCGTTCTGTTTTCTCTTTTTTCTGTAATAGCCGATCAGGCCAGCACGCTGAAACTTCAGGGCGTCCTCGAGGTACGTAAAGTCGCGGAGGCATTTTTTGTACGAGCCTTTCCACGACTGCGGACAGCTGTCTGGGATATTATTCAGTATGCGTCTTAGAATTATGCTAATCGTTTTACAAGTATGAAAAAAATTGTGTCTTCTCGAGGGCCGCTCTACAAGCACGCCGACCACATGAGCGGACGGTCTCATTCGGACAGACTTTATGTGCATATGAAGGCGAGCAGCGGCAGCGAGGGTTCCGAAAAACACTATCAGTACAAGAAGGCGGAAGTTCACAATTCACCCGACTATTTACGAGTACATTACGTATTAATTTTAGCTGAGGATGTGGGGTGTTTCCCTAGGGCCTAGGCTTCTATATTCAGGTTAAGAGCACTTAGGTTATCTGCGCGTTATTCGAAAACAAAAGTCCACCATAGCAAGTCGTTCCCATGCACTTCGTGAAAACCGTGGGACACTCTATCACTTGCTACACTGAGCAACAAGATGGAATACCACGGGAGTCCACATAATTGAAAAAACGTCAGACTAATTGTAAGGCCAATGAAAAAGTTCTCAAATCGCGTCTCACAATCTTTCTGTTGTCAACAGACTGTTTTACGAATAACCACCACATCAGTTTTCCGGTCATTTTCGTGACATAGGGTGCGAGTACTCACCTCATTACTCTTCTGAACTCGCCGGGAGCGCTCTGTCCGTGTCCAGCGGATTCACTAAACCTTCGTCGGAATTGTGGCGCAACGAAGCCATTCTGCGACCCAAAGTCGGAGCTAGCACCGACGAATCCGTCCGTGTTTTTCAATTCGACGCCCTGAAAACACCTGCCTATATTTTGGAAAGTCAACACGTGAGGCACGCGCGTGTTTGCTTTCGGGGACCTTAGGGGCGAAATCCTTTTAACTGGACGATTTCTGCGCGATTTCGGACAAGTGACCCCTTTAAATGGAAATCCTGGTCTGTGGCTGTACGAATATTAGCAATTACTCGAACATTTGATATGTTGTGTGACGTGGAGCAATCTGCATCGAAAATGTAGATAAATTTCGCAAAAAAAAGTGGCGGAATATTATTAGAGAGAAAAATTCTACCAATGGATTCTTTACTGCTATGCCAAACGAGGTTTTTAGGTGGAACTTTATTAACGGCCTGACGTTTCGACTTTACGTCTTCTTCAGAGGCCTAAAAAGTGGTCCGAGATTTATTTATTCGTAAATCTGTCCTACCAAGCGCCTCCTCCCCCTGACAGTTCTGACGTACTGTAGGGAGCATCGCAGAGGACACGGAAAGATAGGAAAGCTCACCCCGTAAGTCCACCTTTTGAGCGGAAGCTGTCCGCTGCCACCGTGTTAGTATACTAGTAGACGCCACTGAGAGTTACCGCGCTTCCTCTGCATAATGATGAAACAGCAAGGAAAACATCATAACTCACAATGTTGTACAAAAGGCAAGAGGTCACTGGTTATCATGGGGCGTTCGACTCTGCTGTTCATTAGTGGGTTCTTTACGTGGATCCAAAACGCCTCCGTTTTCCTGGCCGATATTTCGCTTTCGCAAGCTAAGATCGTACACCTTATATCATAGCCATCCCCGCTGTGATTGTCCGTTCTATGTCTTCCAAGCGGTGTTCTTGGGTCATTACGCCTTTTTCCGGCTAAATGTTCTTTCAGGCGTATCGCCAGCACTCTTCCGCTTTCCCCTATATAGGTTGCGTTGCATGTCTGACACTCGAGCTGGTAAATAGTGCCGACCTGATAGCAATCACCTAGTCTTGCATAGGGGCAAACGATACAGCCATCTGTAGTGCAGCACCTGTCGTAAATTCTGTTCCTTACCAGTTGACGTTTAATGCTGTCGTTGGGGATGTTCACTAGAGCAACTACTAGAGCATATCTACCAATGGAATAAGTTACTGGAACAGGAGTAGAGCGCCAATTAACAAAAGCAAGCGTGTGCCTCTGAAAAAATCCCGCTAGAAGATCTGAAAAAGTTAGTCATGTCAAATCACGTTATTTTCTAATTATGTAATGTATCCTTTGATATACTCTGAAGTTTTCATTCATCACGGAACCCATACACTTCCCTTTAGCCTCCCTGAACCAAAAAAATAGCGAATCGGCGAAAGAATTGTAAATTGACGACGCCTACTGATAGTTTAGGTGAGTGCACACGGTACACCTTTTTGCGGTATCTTACCCGGGTAGGTAAATGTTTGATGAATGACGTTTCACTATGAGTAAGTAATCGGCTACGGATAAGGTGAAAAAGAAGTAAAATTAACTCGGTGTTTCAATCATGAATACGACCGCTGGACAGAAATTCAAAAATATGCAGTATGCAGCAGACTTGGGACCAAATCGAATGATTATTCGAATAATATACGAATAAATCGAATATCCGAATTCTCGAAAAATCGATTCGTTCGGAAATTTGAATTTCTGAATTTTTGAAAATTGGATCCATTCGGGAAATTCGATTTTCGGTTTCTGCAAATATTTGCTTTATCTCGGAAATTATATGAAACAATTTTCACATATTCAGCTTATTGGAAGAAGTGGAATATTCGATTTTTCAAATATCCAGCCAACTTTTTTTTCACGACATAAAAATATTCTGCCGCTAAAAAATAGCTAAAAACACTTATGCAGTACTCCGAATTGATTCGAAAGTTCAATTTTCATTCGAATATTCGGACAAATTGTGCAAAAACATATTTGATGGAAACGAATAGAGTACAAGTTTTCAAATTCACTCATTCAAAAAATTTGATAGACCTTATTCGAGATTGATTATTTATTCGAGAATTTTTAAAACGCGTTATTCGGAAACTTCATTCATTCGTGATTTTTCAAAAGGGGTTATCCGTATTATTCATTCATTCGAAACCTAACGTGGAATTCCCATGTTTAGAATGCAGGTTTAGACTTAAACGATCAAATGAATGATTGCGTGATCACTCGTCAGTCCTGCAGCCCGATTCATTAAAGATAAAACCGCGTTTGAGGATAAGTTCTACCCCAGCGCTCTCCACTTCTCAATGTATTATGCCACTATATCGCCTTTTCAAACAGGTAAGGCAGCGTCCATACTCAGACACCTGGCCGGTTGTACGGCGGCTGGAAAGGCCTTGCCGGTGCAACGGCGGGGGCAAAAACGGGGAGGAGTCGAGTTGTCCGTTGCACCGCAGATAAAGTAGGCACGCGACGCAGCCGCTCGCACAGAAGCGGTTGAACGGCGCACGATTTCTCGAAGTTTCCTGCAATGCTTTTCGTTCTCTCCCCACTTTCATTCAATCGCTGGCTGTTCTTTTTTCTACAAATGTTCATTATTTGTGCCCAGATTATCACGCACATCGCCATTTCATTATGCCACACTGGATTTCATGAAACACCCACTCCACTTCAGATATTGCGATGCAATGTTGGAGTATGATGAGGAGTTCCATAAATGGCTTCCCAATAAGGTAGGTTACACATTTTCACCCTCTTGTATGCGTGTAAATTCGAAATTTTCTAGCGTCTTGGAAAGCGGGCAGCTACCCCTACTGACGCGGACTATTGAAGAATGGTAGAAACGGCCGAAATCGACACCTGACAGTTTCCACATCTCCTGCTGTACGTAATCCTTGTCGTTGACTCTGTTGCACTTAGTTTTCTTAAATTATATCTCATCTTCCGTCCAAAGCTGTGGCGTAGATATTCAAGATGTTGAGTATGTTCTGCGAAAAAAACATGGCAACCGAAATAAAACGGGCGGCATAAAACAAAAAAAAACAAATTCAGCGAGAAGGTGAGATGTAATTCAGATGTTTTGGATTTATGAATTTTTCATGTTAAAGAGGAAAAATCCAGTACCCGTGACCTCAGTTAAGTCGTAAATGACTTGTAATTTAATTTTGTAACCGGTGTATCCCTTGTTGCTGATAGTAGATATTTTAGTTAGATTTTATATAGTTTTGTAGACGTTAAAATTTTATGGTTTTTGTGATTGGAAGACAAAACGGGGTTTATCTATGGGTGTTCATCAAAGGGGTTCTCGAAAACGTGTCTTTTGAAGTGTTACCGGTCTCCATTCTCTGTTGTTAGTTGAATATGTTGCTAACCCAGTTATATCTATATATTGGTTTCCCTTTATGAAAAAAATTCTGTTCCACATTGTGTTCTATAAAAAATCTCCTGTTTCCTGAAGTTCCTGAAATGTATTGTTTTTTTTTACGAATGCTTGTGAGAAGATGATTGTTTATTTTCTTTCTGGTTGTGAATACAATTATCACATATGGCTTCGTAGCAGTTTATTATATTAGATTCCACCAAGTAGACTAAAATTATTGTTGTTGAAGTTATCTGATGTAGTTGAGATGTTCGCCTTATTTGTTGTAAAAGTGATGGTGGCAGTTCCTCCTAATAAAATGAATTCGATGTTATTTTCTAGAAATTCACAACGACGTGAAGCAGTATATGTATGTAGCATGTGGGCAATAAATTATTCCACTCACAGTGCATTGTGAGTGAACTAGTACGGTAACGCCTTAATAAGGAGCGAAATCCTGCTCCATATTCGTGTAGAATCGGTTGCTTCGCGTTTCGAAAACGTTTGAATAGCGGTGGAGAATCGGATGTTTGGCGGTGGGGTGTCGGTTGCACGCCCGTGCAATGTCAGTGGCCCCTCGGAGTGTCTTCGCGGCGCCACCGACATTCCCGCGCCGCACAACCGGCCAGGTGTCTGAGTACGTTGCGAAGGCGCGCGATTGCGCAAAATCGATGGTCATCGTGGGCATATGATTTGCTAGCTGCTCTCATGCGCTCGTCCTCGCGCCCCCACGCCCGCTCTCTCTCGCGCGCTCACGTCCGCTCTTAAAAGGGTCCAGCAAGTTTCAAGTCTTATGCTCCATCCCAGAAGCAGGGAGCATCAAACGTGTTCCAAAACTATAGCATTCGTTACCCATTATTCCACCACAGCCATCACAAACCGTTGGAAATGATTAGTCAACGCGCCGACTCGAGTGATTGATCACCCGGTCAAACGTTGTCAATCGAACCTACACGATGCAAGGGGTGTTTTCCCGAGTTAATTTTCGTGTGCGGGCATTCTTCGGCGCTGAGCGTTGAGTGGCGCACAGCAGCGGAAACGCACGCTGTCGCCACGTATGGACGCTGCCTAAAACATAGTTTTATGTAAAATTGACGGATTTCATGGTTTTATCTCTGACGAATCCGGCCCCTGGTAAAACCTCAATTCTATGTCAGTCAACGACAGCAACCATTACAATTTTTTTTAGATTCAGCCACGATAGCAGCACTAGCCAAATTTTCAAGAAATGTTGCTATTATGTTGAACTAAAGATGTGAGCCGGGTGTTCATCTGGATTCTGGCTTCTTATTGTTTGAGGAAGAAGAAGCCAATTTTTGAAGAAAAAAATGAAGAAATTTTACCTCAACTCGAATTGGTATATTCCGTACAACTCCCCGCAGCGCATCCTCACAGCTGTTCAGCCTCCTTACCGGCGCCACACGGTCAAACACGTCCGATCGCAAAAATCGCGGTCGATCTGGAACAAAAAAAAAATTAATTTGAGGGCTATAGAAGATTTAAGTCATGAAAATGGGTGCAAATGATTTATCCAAGCCGCCATTAGAGAAAAAAACTTGTTTTCGCACGCGGAATATATGCAATCCTGGTGCGAGGGCGAATTACCAACGAATTTATCGTTTACATCAAGAATGGGATATTCGTACGTCAGCGCGTGAGGCGCAGAACGCGCGAGCGTCGAGTCGGGCCATTCATACTCCCGCCGCTGAGCGCTGCGGCAAAGTGATATCATATTATTTTGATCGTGCCGCGTCGTTTGATCAATATTATAGGATTGTGATTCGCCGTGCCGCTAGGCGGCGGAGGTATAAACGACGCCTAAAAACGACCCGATGCCACGCCCTCGCGTCACGCACGTTTCACCATTGTGGCAACGCCAGTACCAACTTTCTCAATTTTTTCGTATATATTGCATAATCAACTTCACCTCTTTTCAAAATAATCAATTCAACTACTATTTTCCGCTATTATGATGAAGAACGCCCGTTGGATTTCTTTCACACGGCATAGTTATAGCCAATCTTATTCCGCTCAGCCATACCATCACCGCTAGAGTGTTCATAGTCTCCACCAGGGGTGTGCGTAAATGAAATTTCGAATGTCGTAAATCGTAAAACGTAATTACGACAAAACCACCGTAAATCGTAAACCGTAAATCGTAAATCGTAAACAGCAAATAATAAGAATAACCATTAAAAATACTACTATGGTGAAACAAGGGAAACTACCCATTGTTCACCGTTTCACATACTAAGTTGCGTTCAGTGTTTGACAACTAACCACATTTAGTGGGACCGTCTTGCCCGTATTTCTCTGCTTTCCCTTATCACTCATTCCACAACTCCTTTCGAGATTTCGAGAAGTCCGCAAGTACGATTCAGCTGTCCGCGTATCTGCTGGGCAACAGAAACAAAATCATACTCGTAATGCTTCTTCCGACACGCTAACTCCGTTGTAAGCGTTAAAGCGAGCCAAAATTACTGTATCTGAGCGATTCTCAACGGCCGAATTTGAGAACTTCGCCTACATAGTTGCCAAACCGCAACACCGATTATGCAGTCGGCAAGGTTGGCTCAAACTCGATGCACGTACGTCAAAAAGTATGGCACCGAGGTTGCGTTAACCTTCAATAGGGGTCGCATAGTATCAGTGCGATCCGTGCCAACTCTTATCTAGAGCACAGCTTCGGTCACCCAGCACAAGTTATTGTTTTCCTATATCCACTAAATCACTTCAGAATCGTAACTTTATGGTGACGGCACTTTAGATTGCTAAAGGCAACGTAAGCAAAAAAAACGCTTTCTAATTTTTGCCGCTTTGTGTAGTTTAGTCCCCATAGTTAAGGAATATAGCGAAAGCGCCCCACCAAACGCTCGCATTTGTGACAGATAACGGTTTCAGAAAAAAGGGCGAATGTGAGGGTTGAAACTAGAGCTCATTCCTTTTCTGAGTGTCCGTTTGCTGCGGACGAAGATAAATAAACAGAGGAAACAATTTAGAATTTCAAACTTTCGGGGGTAGAAAACGAACGTTCCTCTTGTTGACTTTTGTGGACTCTGAATATACATAATCTATTCAAAAGGCGAGCCAGGAGCACTAATTTAAGCAATTTTCGGATTGATTAGACTGCTTCGCTTGACGTTTTGAAGCTAATGTAGTTAAAAAATCAGAGCAGTTGCTTATCATAAAAAAGTCGAAAACGAATTTCTTCGTGAATATTGCTTCTAGATTGCATTGCGTCCTAGCCGGCAGCTAGTGAGACGCGGCGTGCAACGCGGATCTGTTATCCAGCGCCTCCAACTCCGACAGTGTGTCCCGCGTTATAAGGATAAAATCACGTCAAAGGTTGATAATGGGATCGTGCTGCAGTCACACGCCAGGGTTGGTCCCATCTCCTGACCAAAAACTGTAGGCGCAAAGTGGGATTAGAGCAGGTCAATTGGAGATATCTTGTGATTCACTACCATTCTATGTACTTTTATTTACGAAAAATCACGATTTACGGTCCAAAATGTCGTAAATCGTAAACCGTAATTACGACGCCAAAAAACACCGTAAATCGTAAAATCGTAAATCGTAATTAAGCACACCCTTGGTCTCCACCCGTGCGTGACAAGCTTGAAAATATTCGTACTTCAACACCACGCCCGCGTTTCACGCCACGCGCGTGCGTGGCGCGGTTTCATACAGAACACAGAGCAAGGAAGATTTTCATGAACACCGCTTCTAGGTGAAAGGCTGTTCATGTAGTCAGATTTTCGCGTAAATGTGCAGTCTGCCAGGTTTCAACGATAGCTAAAAAACAATAGAACAGCGATGAGACCTATCACAGTAGTAGTAGTATCCTTTGTTTTGAAGATGCTAACATAAAAAGAGAGGAATAACAAAATTAATGCTAATTATTTGTTTGGTAGTTCATTGTTATGGGAGGCCGCACTCGGCTATTGGGCGCGGAATCATTCGATCGATAGTCATCACCCCCAAAAATTCATGCGCGCTACGTTTCCCGCGTTGCAGCGTCATGGTTCCCCACTTGGATGACATAGACCTTATTTCAATTCGTCTGTGTACCTTGTTTTGAAAGTTCATAAATAATTGCTGATAAAATTTTTCACCACCTTTTTCTGTGAATGTTTTCGACTAAATGGTGCTATGTGGGAAGGGGGGGGGGCACTGTTGTATCGCACTTGGCCACGCCCATTTTTCCGTGCCGCAATGACTCTCCTGATTTTGGCAGGGGAGGGAAACCCCGGGTAGGTGCTCAAATTTAGTGCGGCACAGTGAAATGGGCGTGGCCAAGTCCATCGCGCCATAGTGCCCCCCCCCCTTCCCACATAGCTCCGACTGAATTTGTATATTACGATACCGCTCGTAAGTTTCGGCCAGAATGCGTACGGCTGCGCTTTCTCATTTTTTTGCGCTCTTTATTCTGCATGAGATTCTGCTCCCTCCGTTTGTCATGCGCTCGCTCACTGTCTCTAACTTCCACTCCGCACCGGCACGCGTAGGAAGCATGCAAATTTCGCGGTTTTATAGCCTTTACCTTTACATTTCAAACAGGATTCTGAACTTTTCGAAAGTTCGAATTTTCCAATAAGTCGGAAAATGATACTTCACGAATATTCAGTTGCTCGAATTATTCTCAGTCAAGTGAATATTCGAATCATTCGATTCGGTCAACGAATAGTACGCACTCATGAAAAGCCTCGAGATTTCAGAATTGGAGGTCAAAATTATGAGGTGGTCTGCCAACACTTATACCCATCTCTAACCTCATTCGGATGTCTTTCACCAAAATGCCGTTTTTATCAACGAAAAGGAGTGCAAGAAATCATGCACACAATATACTGTGTAATTGAGTACATTTATGGATCAGGAAAGAGGTGAAGTAGAATGTATATTTCGATTTATGATTCGATTATTCTAAAACTCGCTCCACGCATCTCTGTGTATGCATAATGACAGACTGCAAGAAAAGTCAATATTTGCAGTAGTCTTTTGCTACCGGGAAACTTTGCATGTAGATGGGTAGATTGAATTTTATTCAGTTTTGAACTTCGATCACATTATAAGTGATTCCGCTAACTACCGTCGTTCTCTGAGCCGAATTCCGGTCTGCATTTGCGGAACACGGCTATTGTATCATGCAACACGTGTTAGGCCTACATATTTTAGAGTTCCTTAGCAGCACGGCGCGATGAGATGTCTTCTGTGGGCATCGATTGATAACGCGCAGCTCGTCGAATCGCATATAAATCATGAAATCGCGCCGCGGTAGAACCAGACATGTGCGAAAAACTTTGAAACCGAAAAAAAGAAAATTTGTCGGTTTTGAATTCGAAAAGTTCTGAAAAAACCGAAAAATTTTTTGTATTTCAAAGCGTCTTCTTTTCGTAATTACATATTTTTGACTAGAAAAACAAGGCGACGTAATCTTCAATCAATGACAAATTTAAGTTTTGATACTGAAACAAAGGTATACGCAATCAACGTATTAATGTGAGAAATTTTACCCTTGTTGCAGGGGTGAATCCTGGCAAAATTGCAGCGCTGAATACCCTCAGAAAGTGTTATCGTTTACTTTATGTTCTGAATTGCAGTAGTTCTCTGAACATTCGTGTCCACGTTTTTCGCGTTTTAGATCGAAACTGTGGGCTCGAAGGTCGTCCCTAACTTTATGAAAAAAACCGAGTTTGTAGAAGTTGAAAATCGTGGGCAAGTCATGGACCTAAACGGAAGAAACGTACAGAGGAGAGCATGATTTGTTCGTGATGCATAGCACACTCTTACGTGAATTTCATGAGCTGTCATGTTGAATTTCAGTTTAGGCGGTCGCGTCGTGGACACCATTGACCAGTAGCTCAGTCTTCCGGCGCTATTGGACGGCGATGACCGCGACGCAACCACACGCATTGAGTCGCGTCCACACAGAGGTTCAGTTCTACCACTTCCGCTAGATGGAGCCATTCATGATGCCCCGGTGCCCCAAACAGCAAGGCATGCTTGAAAAGAACGCGAAAGCCGTGTTTTTGTGCTAGGAGAGGGTCAAATCTGCTTACGTTGACTTTTGAGTGTGGAGGATTTGACCGCTATGAATGATGCTGCCTATCAGTGCAATCAAGCGATCAGCTCATTTATCATCACTTTCTTGACTTGATTACTGATTTCATGTTATAGCCACCTCAAATGTTCATTTCTTCACGTGGATGGGGCATGGAAGGGGGCATGAGGCGTTTCGGTGACCTCAGAACGCTTGTTTGCATCCATTATTTGTCTGTTTCTAGCTCTTCTTAAACAGTTTTTTTTTCGACGCTGGGAACATAGAGTTCTTCTCGCATATCATTCCACTGTGAAAAGTCACCGAGAATGATTATCGTGAGAGCTGCCTTCAAAATGCCAATGTAGGTTATCAGCTATGCGGAATCAATTAGCGTTATTAGATTGGTGATGTTTCCGCATGTCGAATTTTATATTTTACTATTCCTGAAAATATGACCGTGCTCAAAAGATGCGCCGCAGTCGTTTTAGTCTGATTAATAACAGGAAATCTAAGAAATTTCAACCCAATCAATCAAAATTTTTCATCGAAAGTGATGTAATGAATGGAACCGCTGTGCAAGGGGCAGATTATACATGTGCTTTTGCGCTGAATGGTTCTGAAATAAAATGGAAGGCATGTGCAAACTTGCTGGAGACGTCCATAGGCAGCGAAGTATCGACTGCAAGTCGCATCAGGACCGCAAATTTTGAACCAAAAAAAAACCGAAAAAAAATTAAGCTTTCGTTTTTTTTCGATATTGGTTTTTTTCGCCAAAAAGGGCGAAAAACGAAAAAACGAAAAACGCACACCCCTGGGTGGAACTTTAAAAACCTCCTTAATCGTTCTCGGACCAATTGGTCCCGGCACGATTCACCCTTCTCCCAGCAGGATTATCACGTGTCGCATGATGCAACAGCCGTAGTCCACAAATGCGAACCGGAATTTGGCCCAGACAACAACAGTAAAAAGAAGAGAGACACGTCTCTAGAATATAATCGGAGGCCGTATCTCATTGGAAACGGAGCTAGTTAGCTACATGGCTCTCAAAAAAACAAAAAAGCCGAAACACCGCTCAATACTACTCGAAATCGACGTGCTCCTAAAACCAAAGCCGTTCCTGAGATTCAACCTTTTTGATGGTCTTTCTAAGACAATCCAGTATAACACGCACCAACTTATCAATGCAGCAGATCTATACGACGTCATCAAGATAAAAGTGAAGAATTGGAACCTAACAAAAACCCCTCAAGTAGAGAGGATTTTCGACGCATGGATTTTGTTCAACAGTTTCTATCGAAGCTGTTTCCGCCCCAGGATGGGTTGTCAGTAAGGGGCTAAACGCTAAAAAAGATTCAGAAGTCGTGCATTTCCTCGTACCAAAGCGCTTCAAATTAGCTTCTCGAAAAGGAAACGGTCTGTCTGAGCCTACTGAATTTGCACTTCACTTCCTACCCACACATCTAACGTTCCCAATTTCAAATCCTTAGCAAACACTTATACAGCGCTGGGCCTCATTGGTGCCTATGTATGTCATAGAATGACCATTACCTCTGCGAATAACTGAAAATTCATCAAAAAAGCCAATGAACGAATCAATACGAAACAAACAGAATTGGCCACGAACCTCGAAAAAACGGATCGTCGAATGGCGAATTAGATGGCTGATTGAACATGTAGAAATCGTCAAATAGCGGATTCGCTACTTGGAAGAACTGGAATAACTTTAATTAGGAAGCAGATGACCGTATGAATCAGTTATCATTGGTAGAACATGCATCAATATCTCACTGCCCTGAAACTCTGCCCGACGCCACTGCGATTGCCCATAGCCGCATTTGCAAGTGGTATTCTTTATTTCGAGGCGAGATTTACTTTGTTCCTTCGCGTGCATGTGAGGAAGAGACAGTGAGAGGGTATGAGAGAGAAGGGGAAGTAGCATACGCACGCACACGCACGCGAAAGACTCGAGTAAATTTCGTTTCGAAATAAAGAGTATACTCGCCGCACGCATAGCGGCTAATTTCGAGAGTCGATCCAATTTCGAAACGGAAGGACCACACATCCTCGAGAAAATATAAGGAATGCACAACAATGAAAACTTGCTGATAATGCAGAGAAAAGGTGAATTTCTAATGGGAGAAAAATATTGATCTTTTTTCAATCAAAGGCGAACATATGGGATATTCTGCACAGGACTGGAGAAGAAAACGCACTTCTGCATTCAGCGAACGGTCAATTCTATTCCAGCCCCAAGGTACATAACCAAGCCTACATACATATTTATCCTTCTAGGGTCCATAACTCGGAAACAGAACTAGCTAGAATCACTAAAGCGCGATTTTTCGTGTAGTCATTCTGCTACAATTCTAATGAGTCCCCCAGTTTTGAAAGATTAACGAAGATTGCCTCACCAGACTTGCCGTCGTTCATAATCTGGAAAGTGACAGAGACAACGACGTCTAGAAGTTTTCTGCGCTGGTACTGTCGTTGTCAAACCTTGATTTGCACTTGGAAGCACAGCACATTCAATCCAAGATTGTGGCGTGACGAGAGTAACCCCCCTCCTTTGCCTTGGGATAGGGGCTTTCTGCACACAGAGGAGGAGTTAGCCCGTTTTTACAGTATGAATCGTCACGCTACTCAAGTCAAGCAAAGTGGTCTAAAGTAGAATTAGAGCCACAGAAGGCGGGACAACTCCCGCGGTGTGAAATTACCGAAAACTGCCTTATTTCCGTAACTGAAGACCACTTGGACGTTTGTCTCAGCGGAATACAAGAACGTGATACGATGCCGAATAGGACGACAGAAACTGGAGATTTTTCAGTATCATCAGGCGTAATTTCCACCCTAGTTTCAGTTTTTAATTGAACACGAGTGCTACGGAACAGTAGAAATAATTCAATTTGCCGGCAAAAAGACAATAGTAGGCTTGTCAAAACATCCTGATAGAGATATTTCCGTGATGATTGATATGAAGTTACGACTTGACCGCGATGGTCGTAGAGATGGACGGCAGAGATATGTAGTGCTAAACCCTCGCTCGTATGAAGACTCAATCAGAATTATACATGAAAGCCCTCAATTACAACATCGTCAGTCAACTATGAAGTACCTATGCTTGGATCTACTCTATTCACAGTGAGGACTTGCTGTTGACTGCTCCTGACTCCAAGCAAAGGAAAAGAATCGTTGAAGGCATCATACACGCTCGAAAATGGTATCGATTGTATGGTATGCATCGGAGGTTTGGAGCAGTTACTATTGAGTATTGACAAAAAATCCCGAAAAAAATGGATGGGTATGAAGAAATAACGGGTTAATTCCGAAATCGATTCGAAGCGAACAACACGCTCACAAAGGTACATGCGCGCAAATATGATTGGAATGTCGCTCCTAACTTACTTGATTGGTCTATTGCTGAACGTTTGCGCCGCTCGAAGCTTCACAAACGAGCTAAGTTGACCGTACTCGAGCAATTTTGTACTGCTAGGTGTGAAACTCCGCCCACTTTGCCCGTGGAACCCCTCCTTCTCAAACAACTTTATTGATTCAAAACGGTCGCTCTGGCTCATTTTCGACGCTTCCAACGACGTATGCGCTTTATTATAGGTCGTATGAGTTAAAGGCAGTGTTCACGATAATCTTCGATTTTGAGATTAATCGCTAAATCGATTGTTTGGCACCCGAGTAGATCTGAAATGACGAAGAAACCGAGAAAAACTCACCAGAAGGGCACGAAATCCTCAAGTATCAGCCCGCCTCTTAAGTATCAATGGAACTGTTCGTTGTGACAATGAAATCTTTTGTGGACCCGTCTTTTGCATTTCTCCATTCTGCATTGCTCCGTTCTTTCCTTCGGGCCCTAACTAATACTGTTTTGCCCAAAATATTCTTCCATTTTCGATTACTCCCATTTTTTACCGGTGACAACCACCGTGAACATGTTCATCCAACCAGACAACTAGTCCAGGCCACAGAATAGTGTCACTGAAATGCGACGAATTAGTGCGTTTCTCTCCATTTCTTCGTGATTTTGGTAACACTTAGAGGCCAACAATTCGTTTTCTGTGAAAAACTCGGGGATGAGAATCATCGTGAACACTGCCTTAAAGTAACGGCGTTATCTCAACCACTTTTACAAGCGTGTATGCTGCCTCCAAACAGAGAGAGGAGAAGAGCCTAATTCTTTGACAAGGGTGGACTCAAAGAAAAGATGGATCACAGTGTCGAAACCAGGCTTCCTATATTTGAAAGGAATATAAAGAATATTAGGTAAAGAATCGTATTCACATCCGGAGACTATTTTCAAGAATAGAAGAACATGGGTGGGGCCTTGAGTGTTCTAAATTGGAAGTGAGAGAAAGAGAAGAATGATAAAATTTATGCCACCACAGACAACCACCTTAATGACATTACACTGTTGTCCGAACCTAAGCGAGTTGCTCCTCTTTGCAGGAAATGATTCAGCATTCAGCACAGCAACAGCATTGTCCGAGGTGCGTTTTCAACATGGCATTTCCCATTTCAGGCCTTTTCGTGACTACAATCTAACTGTATAAATGTTGTGACACTAGCTTTCGAAAGGGAAACGCTCCACCCGGCACACCGGCACCCACTTTCACCCAACCCACACATTCTCTCTAACAAACAGCGAGCACTATTTTGTCCTGCTCGATTTCTCGATGGCTGATGTCGATCTGAAGTTTCACCAACGCCCGTCTGTGTATTTTAACGACGGCATAAGCCCACGGGGACGCACGATATAAAGACCGCCCATGCGGTGGGAGTGGCATACGCATTTTTGGACCTGTAAACCGGTTGGCAGAAATTTTAAACCAACACTGAATAATATCACAGTCAGCTCTCTGCAAGTGAACGGAGGCTCGTCCGGAAAATGCCTTCGCGACGGCTGCGCGACGCGCCCGCTGACCGCGTGAGCGGACAGCCTCATTCCGACCGAGTCTAGCAGGAAAACACACCGAGCTGAAGAATAATTCTAAGTGGACTTTATAATTGTTGCAAATATATAGATAGCGCTGTAATTGGATATAAGGCTTTTCAGTGAAAAAAAATACTCGTCTAGTTTCTGTGCGGCTAGCTACCAGAATAACGATTACAGGATTGTTGACAGGAAGTGTACACCCGAGGTGCTTTCAGCATTAGTTCTGTCAGATCGGACAATAAGTGAATAACGGTGGAGAACAACAACGATATGAATGCGAGCGGCCATGGTCTGAACTCCCGAGCCGGTATACACCATTGGATACTTTGTATACTCTCTGAAGTTTATTCATTCGTGTATCTCACACTAATAACTGCGGGTGTGAAAAGATCAGTCAAGTTCGCAGTAGATGACCATTTGCCGCGAAAATCGCAGAACCGATGAGAGTAGTAAAGACTAATCTGAATCCACCTCTAACGATTTCGCAAACAGTCAATGTTCTGTATTCAAACAAACTTCTTTTTCAAAATTCCGCCTGAATGCGTCGTGCCAGCCAGAACACAGAATCAATGCAAATAAAATAGGCTTCCAACTGACAAGGTGAGCACTGGAAACTATTAAAGGATAATTCCCGAACTGCGAATATCAAAGTTGCGGAGGGAACTGCGCTACAGCGATGAGGCGACTAGCAAGCAGGGGACGTGCAAACGTACCGCGAGCAGTCGCCATCGCGAGAGGCTACAGTCGACTCCGGGAAGGTTTTCTGAACGCCATTTGTTAGGTCTCTTTCAGAGTACCATCGTCGTGCGATGCAGTAGCATGGTGGCAATGCGTATCGCTCGAGATCGCGTCGCACGTCGACCAATGATCAAAACATGCTATCTCTGCGATCAGCGATGGAATCCTACGACTATAAATTGGATCATACTTTATGAGCAAGACGCGATAGAGCCTGATCCTTCTAAAAACAATGTTAGAGACATTGTACCCCAAGTAGACTTAACCTAACTAGGATAATGGTTAATGGCTCAGGTGGTTACCTAGAGTGGTTTCTTGATCGGATACACAGATAGGGAGGCACCTAAGAGCAGTTAGGATGGCTAAATGCGACACGCACGGCGCTCCAGCAACGACATGAATGCGGCGGCTTCTCACCACGCGCGTAGCATTTAGCCAGCCCAACTGCTCTTAGGCGCCTTCCACTCTGTGTATTTAATCAACAAGCAACCTGCAGTTGATCTGGGATCTGATTTGTTCAATGAGCGTTTCAAAGATTTTTAACGATACGGTTAACTCTTTGTGCCGCTGCGGTCACCACACGGATTCAATTTGTCCAGGATTGCGTTTGAAAAGCAATGATCACCATGGGAATAGCCTTTTTGTCTGTTTTCTCCCAAAAACGAGGGCTTTGGGTCCTCTTTCAAGAGTCAAGAAAGAAACACTACGAGGAGCGGTCAAGACGTGAGTGAAAATCGCGTGGGTCAGTCGACTTATCGGATCAGCCCGCCCACATTATGAAGGAGTTGTCCATTCGAAGGAGCAACTGGGTAAGTTTCGAATACTTGAAGGATTTTGACAGCCAAACAAACGCATCAAAATCTTATTAAAGGCAGTCAGTGTTCACGATGATCATCTTCGTTGACTTTCCACAGTAAAATGATGGGGGAGAAGGATCCTAGGCTCCCAGTGCAAAAGGAACGGTAGAAAACGAGCCAGGAGGGGCAAAATAACGGCTGCAAACAAGCGTTTTGGTGCCCCAGACACGCCCCGGGCCCCAGATCCGCCCCTCGAAAGGAACAAATGAAGACTCAGATTTTAGGAATGATCAATTGAAGGAAGTGCTGATAAGTGAGCTGTTTGCTTCATTGCACTGATAGGTATCATCCTTCTAGCGGTCAATTCCTCCACGCTCAAAAATCAACGTAAACAAGGTAGGGCCTATTTTGGCTCAAAAACGCGTCTTTCGTGTCCTTTTGAAGCATGCCTTGCTATATAAGGCACCAGACCTTCCGTAAACCGTGGAGATATCGGAAGTGAAATTTATCATGAACACTACCTTTAATCTGAGAATTTTCTGTAGAAAGAACGCGGAAGGATCTCATCCTTTTTAGAAGTTTTAGAAGTTTGAAGCGCAAAATCATTCCTGATGTTGCGAGTTCTTTCACACAAAATACACCAAACAGGCGTGAAGGGGGGTGGGAATATGGTTTTCTGCTTGCATAAAAAAATTAGGGGTTGTGCTGAGGTGGTGGACTTTGAATGTTCATTACGAGTTGTGTTGTTGCATCCCACGAAAAAGTGGAAGAAGACGGAAATAGGAAATCACAAGTGCAAGTTTGCCGAAACGTTACCCCTGTTGTATTTAATGCAATTCATGAATCATTCAAAGGATGGAAACGAGACGGGAATTCGGAAAGCGAAATTCTCACGGCAAGTGAAAAAAACGGGGATGCATTGCCCTTACTCAGTGAGAGTTGGCATTTCGTTCGCAAAAAAATCGTCTGTCACATGAAAAGTCAATAATAGATTCAGAGCCGAAATGACAGACACAGTTTTCAGGCAATAAATCATCTATAGAACAAACAAGAGACTCTTCTAGATTAAAAGTGCGCGTAATCGACCACTATCGGGGATGTTTACAGTCGTCAGAAAGGGGTGTCCTCAACACTTTTAAGGCGGGTATTGTGTATTTGGGGACAAGTTTTAAACAGAGTGGCCGCATAGATCATCGCGCCACTTCCGTCGCAGTGCAGTAAACATAACAAACATACACACAGAATTCGATAGGATTGCTTTGCAATAGAAGACGAGCGGTGGTCGAAATAGAAAGCGAAAAATGTGCTGGCGCGGCGTCGTGGGGGGCGAAGGTTAATGGTAAGATGGACGAGGTGGTCTCTATGAGACCTCTTTGTTGAGTGCTGGTTGCGGCGAACACTCCGCAAACCCTTTAAAGATGTCTTTTGCGTTTTCAGAGAATTCCTGAGGCCAAATTCATCAACAATAAAACCATGGTTCAAGAATGGCCGGAATGGCAAGGTAGCGGCATTGAGCATTGAGGAAGCAGACAGTCTTGGGGGGGGGGTAAACCTGCTCTCAAACAACAGGCAACAGGTTTATGGTTAACGAATCTGGCTCCTGAAGGGGATCCATGGGTACTTTGGGGTTCAGGTCAGGGAAGTGAACGAATAAGGAATGCTCAAAAATAGCATAAATGACATGGGAAAAAGAAAGAGACAGGACTTTCCATTGATGAGTTTCAGGAAGATACCGATACTGACAAGTGAATCAAAATTTTAAGAGGAACTCCGTTAAATCTCCCCCATATTGATAACCAAATGTTGCACCACAGGTTCCGTACAGGAGCTTGAGCCGCAACTTTCATCATTTCAATCGAATGATCAACAATAAGGCCGGGATCATTCTTCCTGTGACCAGTGCCAGCGACAGCGCATATGAAGCATATCGATTTCCCTTTGATACTGATGGCAAACTTTGCATTGCGTCGTCGCCGCGGGAAGTATGAACCGGGCCTTATACTTCACGCGACGATACGCGATAGAATGTATATAATCGATATCAAATAGGGAACAATGTGCTTGTGCACTATCGCTTCGCGAGAAGTATCAAGCTGGTATAAGACACAGGAGTGACGTAGCGTGAACAGTGGTCGATCAAGACTGCACCTCATCCGCGATTTTGCAACCACCACATCAGAATAAATATTTGATATCTCCTTCGCGGGTAATGTAGCACTAGCTCAAAACATGCTAGATTAAGTGAAACAGCCTCTTAAAAGTAATAATGAAATGTTGCGAAATCTGTATTCTGAATCAGGGTTTACCCTGGTATGCATTGTTACATCGCCGTTGGTGTGCAGAACTCCCTACAAGGTCACCCAGGTCCCCCACCCCCCGACTCTTGCTTACCGAGCTGCGTCCTTCGGTTCCCAGCGCTTGTGATTTGTGCTACAGTGCCCCTCCTCTCCAAACGTGGAAAGTGGTAACAGATTGTCTTTGGGCATATTCCATGGGTTGGTAATCATAAAACACGTCTTTTTTCGTTGGATTTTCACAGAAATAGATCAAATTCACTGAATTCATAGAGCTTTACGGTAATCAGGAAAACAGGTTTACGTTTAGAGAGAGTTCGTGTTGGTGTCTACCTCCAAAGTATGGAGTTAGGACTACTTGAGGGCTCCAACAGAAAGGTTCGTATGCGCAAGCAAGCACCCTTTCATCATCACAATTTCGCTCTGGCAAGGGAATTTCATTCAGACGCGGTGAGTACTTGTTATCAAATATTCTTCAATATAAGCTTCTTTGTGCCAATTCGAAATCTGTCCTTCTACTCCGCGAACAGCTTCTATCTTTGCTGATATGAGAGATTTCAACCAAAGTTATTTACGGTTTTTTGGCCTCGTAAGTAAGGTTTTCGAGTTAAGACATTTTTGAACTGTAAATCGGGAGTTTTCGTAGTTAAAAATACTTGTAATGAAAGCGAAATTCGAGGCATGCCTAAGTGACCTCCCACCAATGACCGAAGTGTGATAGCGGAAGCATGCAAGACGTAACCCAGCCCATCGTGAAGCGCAGCTTGGTTACCCAGTCAATCATTCCCGCCGTAGGTGCACAGTTCAATTCGGTCGAGAGACTGCTGCACATGAGACTTCAAAACGTTAGAAAAAGAGGAGACCAAGCTTCCAAATTCAATATCGAGAACATGAATTTTCCCCGATTCAAAGGTCATGAACTATTTTCTGACAGAACAAAAAGAACATAAATGTAAGCTGGTGTGATTCGAATCTTCCGTGGGAGCATTGCTGATCTTGCAGGTGGATTGATCATTTGGTGGCCTCTCACGACCACACCAGAGTCCAAACCCCGCCGGACTGACAATGAGCTGCAGCATGTAATAAAGAAGTATCGATCATGCGACGCATGACTATCTATTCTCTTTCATTCCATGTTGCCGCTCCCAGCCGCGGGACTCTAAATGGGTATTCAAACGCAATCTACCATAACATACTAGGTACTGCCTGAACGGCAATATTCTTGTGCGGACGAACTTTGCTGTAAACAGAAAATACGCGAGGATGAGAACGCCTTAATGAACATGGATCGAAAACCGAATGCGAAGTGAAAACATCACACCTCACATCAGAAGCTTTAATGATTCCCCCCCCCCAGGCCCAGACTGTCGCTAACAACTGTTTATAGTTGTGAAGACAGCCTTTGGAATCTAACACCTGGCTGTACACCTTCTGATTAGGAATGGATTCGTGAGGGTCAAGGTGGTGGTGGGAGTGTAGAGATGAAGGATGGATGGGACATAATAGTCGCGCGAGCGAACGAACTCGTTCTCGTTCCGAAAAATCGCTGCTGCTCTCAGCTCCACCTCTTCCCTTCCTGACTATGAACGTGCTGTTGTGGCGTTTCTTCCCTTGTCTGGATTGACGCATCGCGCAAAGAAAGACAAGTTTTCATGGAAAGTTCACTTTTGACGCACCACATCATACAACAACATATGAGTAGGAAGGGTGTGTCACTCACAGCACAGTCGACATTTCCATTCTGAATTGGAATGATTGATTGAAATCTTCATTGAGAAATTGCGAAGAGAAATGCTTACTCGTGACTTTTTAACCAAACTCTGGTTTTGAGAACTTATCGCCTTGCGATAGGATGTTGCGCGTCAGATTCTACGTTGTCGAAACACTGCTTGGAGGGTCAAAGACGGTACGTGGTCATTTCAAAATTATGTGCAGGCGTCATTGCGCCACACGCCATCGTGAGGAAATCGTGGTAGGTTCTCAGGAACCAGAACCGAGATTATCTACCCCTTTTACTAGAAAGAGAGTTCGTGGTTGTGGGGGAGCAAACTTGAAGGCGAAGGGTAATAATTGGAGTGCGATGAACAGATCTCGATATATTGTCGAAGTG
Organism: Aplectana chamaeleonis; assembly: GCA_029168955.1. NCBI lineage: Eukaryota > Metazoa > Nematoda > Chromadorea > Rhabditida > Cosmocercidae > Aplectana > Aplectana chamaeleonis. The sequence goes on from JAPDOI010000353.1 coordinate 158,288, forward strand.
CTCGCAAGTTTTCATCACCCTCTAACTTCAGTGGTAGCAAAACAAGGGAGCCCAATTAATGACACACTAAGAAAACATTGTCTGGATTTGGATGCTTCGTGCAACCATTGAGGAACTTATTGAAAAACGTGATTTGGGTTTTCTGAATGGACCTTTCGGAAGACTAGAAAATAGCAATACCAAACAACGCCTGGCTGTAACTCCTCAATCGAAGCACATGGGATGAGTTCGTCTGCTTGGATCGCATTGAACTACGTGAAAAAATTACCGGCTTAATTTTAGCATTCGTGAGACACTTAAGAGCTGTTAACAAGCTCCTGCATTCCTCTAATCCTTTGACTAAAAAAGACACGGGCTTCAAGCAAGGACGGTCGAGTGGATAACACTCTGGATTACAAAACGACGAAGAAACGTCGCAGGTTCCATTTCCGCAATGCAACTTCAACTTCAGAATTTTGCTTTGAATTCATTTGCTTGTTTATCTATCACGTTTCTTCTTCTTTTTTCTTAAAATTTCATTGTAGTTACATTTTCACTTTTCGCGTTCATCCCTGTAGTATATAAAAGTTTTCACGCTTCATCCAAAACACAGAACTTCTCACCTTCCTTCGCCAGCACTTAGACTTCGCAGCGACACATTGTAATGTCTGACTCTGTGTATAATTCGCTAGATATAGACGTTTCGAACACTACGCATTCGTTCGTGTGTCAGCGAATAGAATGCCCATTGTGAGAAGCGAAGTGATAACCTTTTTTTCTTGAAATACCCATGAAACCCGTAGTTTCTATTCTTAGGAGGTGGCGATCTTTTTACCGGTACAACCACTAATCCTTCATCGAAAACTGCTGCAATTGGATCATCGAAATTTTCCCTTCGATTCTCTGGAAAAAGAGGCAAAAAATCGACAGAAAAACTGTTCCCAGATTTTCCGAATAATGCGTATTCAGAGATGGATTTTCATACACTAGAGTACCTGGGCCCATTAGGCGGATTCAAGAACTATCGTTGCAATCGCTGGAGTCCAGACACAAGCGAAGTCAAAAAAAACGGTTCCCGATTCATTTCTATCGTTTAAACGCAAGGCTTCAAATATTCTGCTGTCGTGGTAAAACGTCACTTTGAATACCAGTGTTTCTCTTTGCTTTTTTCCTTTATATCATGCCTACCTTATGTAGCACAAATAAATAAATATATGGATTCCAGGTATACTAACCAGCCGATTTTTTCGTCATTAAAAAAATCAAAATGGCGGCCATAGCGGTCACTTGCTACCCAACTATAGATTTCTCTAGCCGCCAAAGTAAAAAAAAGTGTTTTCGACTCGAGTACACTTATCATTCTGGGGTGCGTTCCAAGAATGTTCCCAGAACGCCGTGGGAGGACAAATAGCCTTTCCATGGACAAAATTGCTTCCCATGGCTACGAATTAAACTGTAAATTGCTTCCACGCCAACGTGGCTACGTTTCCATGGAAGCCTCTTGCCATGGGAATGATCTTGGACCAGTGCAGATAACGCAACGTGGAAGAAACAAACAAGGAAAAAGAAAACGCTTGTATTAGAGAAGCTCCGTCACAAACAAGAACTCAAATGAGAAAGAGGCATCATCAGAAAGTGAAGGTCGGTATTCGAGGAGTGCGGCAGATTGCCTCCTCCCTAATCCCTTCTGTCGGAAGGAGGCTTAGACTGCTCTTTTTTTCCGATGCAGAGAACGATTAAAAACTTTCTAGAGACGACTTCGAAACAAATCCGTGGATTTTACGGCTTTAAGGACTTCAGGTTGAACAGCTGAATATGGTAGTCTGCGAGAAGAAGAAAATTCCAAACAAAATTCCGAAAGATGAACAAATAGAATGGAGGAAAAATGTTGTGGGAACGAATAAGTAATCATCATCATGTAGTTATGTTCTGTCGACAGATGAGAAATACATTAAAACGTTAGGGTCGTTGCATTACGAGGGGGGCTGGGGCCAACTGGAATACCTGGAGCAGAACGAGTTCCCCTTTCTAATGCAGGATTCACCCACGACACACCTTCGGTCACCTTTGAATGTTTGGACATATGCAGTGGGACAGGGCTTGGCTTAGTTCGGTGACAAACATGCTCAAATCTCAAGGTAATGAATGAATCGGAGCTTCTCTGGGATTTATAAAGCGTTTGGCAGGGGGTTTCGGAAAAGAAGTCAATAGAAATAGATCGATTTGAAATTTCTGAGAGCAACCCATCGCAGACGCCCTCGGGTGTTGAAAGAAGTTCACCGGCATATGTTATATGAAAACTGGTTCCACATCTTCATCTACGTGAAATAGTTGTGTTCGCCCATGTATTACATATGGAATTCGAGATGGGTGTGGTCGTGATGGGCAGCGGGGTTGGGGGCAAGGGCGTGACGAGGATGCGGCGCTCGGCGGGGGTCGTCGTCGGAAAAAGACTGAAAACATGGTCATTTCGATGAGACAACTAACAGATGTTCGCCCTATTCGCATGTGCCTCCATGATCCCTTCGAATTCTGCCCGCCGTTCGAGAATAAGAGTTCAGGTGCGGTGCACGCGAATGACAATAACTGGTGGAATCTGAAGAAGACGAACGAAAAGGTGAAGTTCGAATCGTGCAGATTTCACCATGCAACCTTAATCGAGAAGACATCAGTTCCATAATCTTTTGGTGATCACGACGAGATGCCTCGTTTGCTTCTTTGGACGAAGTGGAGACTGCATGATCCCAAGAGTGGTCTACGCAATCAGATGCGTGACGTGCGACGACGATTATGTGCGAGGACGAGTCGGGGCTGTTACAGTGCGTTCGCCTCAAATAACAAATCGGAAAGAAGAGGCCAAAACCAAAGATACTTCTGGGTACCTGATGAATTTATTTTCATTATGTAGACGACTCTTAATTAGAACTTTTAAACTTTTCATGTGAAACAAATGTATCAGCTTGCCAATCCTTCGGGGTTTTGTTTTGACGTGAAATATCGAAAATTAGCCGTATAGACCAACGGCTTGTTGATCGAATCCACAGCTCAAAAAGTGTGGCTGCCCTCTCATCACTGCGGCGTGCCTTACAGCGGGAATCCACGCCGCCGTGAGCTGCGGATTCGATCAACAAGCCGAGACCAATGACTTTGAGTTACTTTAGCCCAATTCCGAAAATCAGGAATGACATTATTATCACAAAATTGTGCCCGTCGCCCACGTTTTTAGCCATTCTCAGAGCGCTTTCATCACCACGCGCGGTGGAAACCGTCTCTCAGCAGCGCCGTGAATGCCGCAAGTGCGGTGATGCTGCCGCGTAACGGCGAAACGACCACTTACATACTGCAGAGACATCGATATCTCAAAGGCCTCATCATATGTCCAATACCGAAATTCTTTACTCAGAGGCCAATTTACCCAAGAGAATTGGCTCAGCTTGCAGAACTTCTAGGAGAGGCTCTCTTAATCCGAGTCAACCTATCAAACCAAATTTTTGGAAATTCAAAATGTGACCGAACCTTGCCTCTGAAGACACCACTCCATCTGCCAGAATAACCGCGAAAGGGGTTTTTGTTAGAAAATCATCTCTTTTCGCCCAAACGTCAACTAGGGGGTATACTTATGTCGAGTCGAGCCATCGAGTCTTGGTATCGACTGACACAGTCGACATGGAGTCATTCGACTACTTATTCGAAATTTTGAACAATCGACTTAGTCGAAAACTCGATTATTCGAAATTTTGAACAATCGAGTTAGTCGAAAACCCGATTATTCGAAATTTTGAAAAATCGAATTAGTGGAAAACTCGATTATTCGAAATTCTGAAAAATCGAGTGAGTCGAAAACTTGATTATTCGAAAATTTTGTCGAGTCGCCGAAGTATACTAAGGGGGAAGGAAATTTGGCGCGCTGCTAACGAATTACGGTAATTACGGGTATTTTTAAGTTCTTTGAAAAATTACGGCAGGTTATGGCAGGCAATTGATATTATACATGCACCTACAAGGCTAGCAACTGTTTGGCTGATAACTATTTTTTTGCTATTACTCGGGCAGCTAAACTGGGGCTCCTATGAGTATTCGGAAGGCGGTGGATCAGGAAATTATTACTCTGTCTTGGGTACTTCCAACAACCCGGTACTTTTGATCCAAATTCAGAAATGCTCTCAAAGAGCGCATAAAAGTAAGTACTGATGAGTTCTCATTCAGCAAAATAAGACAGTCAACTTTACATAAAGTTTTCTTCTTCAAATACCGGTTTCCAGGTCTTCGAAAATATTTAAATATCGTGATGTATGACAAGAAGATTCTACTGCGTCTCAAATCAAAAATTTACCGAACGTTTTTTTCCTGAAACTTCTGGAAATGCAGGGCTTCAGGAGTTGCAGCCAATGTGAACCTTGGCATGACTGGCCTCTATTAGCACGCTAGTACGTCTGTCATCTTTCTGACTTCATTTCATTTTCATACCATTCAACCTGAACTCCGCTGTTTCCGGTAGTTGAAAAATTATTCATATGGAAGAGGTGAAAAACCAATCGGCAAGAAAAACTTCCAGATGTGGTGTGAAACATCAAAGAATCTTTGACGAATGAGTTGATTGGCGGTTTTTGTTCGCTCAATTACGCACCCAGTACGAGAAATGTTTGCCTGTCGGATGGTTCTGGAAACGAACGGAGGCGGGAAAAAGTTCAGAGAAACTGTGCAGAGAAAGATAAGGAGGCCAGGTATTATGTATGTCCAATAACAAAATGTTCTGAGGGTCTTCTGCAAAAGACAATGGATTAAATGAAATCATGAGCCGCCGCGACGGTCAGACTTAATTTCCTGTGGCCTGAATTCCACTGGTGGGCGCGGCGGAAACAGGTGAGACTGCCGACACAGGAAAAAAACTCGCGACAAAAAACGGCCCATGACGCAATAGACACAACATGACGCCACTTGATGAGTCAACCTCTGCGAAAAAAAGTAGTAGAAAAAGCCAGAGAAAAATGGTTCTCGTCTGATAAAATAGATAAGGGAGAAAAGATAGAAAAGAAGGTGGTGACGCTATGATGAACCTATTTTACAGACCAAATAGGGATTCAATACTCTTCGCGTTTGAATCGAACGCTTCAGCTGATCCGACAAACCTAACGAGTAAACTTCTTCGAGTGATAGTGGCCATTCCAATTGACATGTAAAGTGTGTCCGAATGAGAATGGCGAACCACGCTGCCGGCGTGCGTGGCAGGCGGCCGCCGGCGCGCCGCGTACGCCGTTTCCGGACGAATATGCAAAACGATGGCGACCCTCCCTCAGCAGCCATTGACTAGGAGCGGAGTCGGCAGCGGCTGGCAGCAAGCGAACTGCGTCGATCAATCAGCTCTGCAGCCGAGGAGAGGGGGATGGCAGCCGTTTGAACACTCGTCCGACAGCGGCACACGCGACGGGCGCCTGCCACGCACGCCGGCCGCACGCTTCGCCATTTTCATTCAGCCACACTTTACGTACATTTCTAGAGCCACTTCGTATTCAGAAACCGAATATGCCCACCCTTAGCTGCCCAGAATTGCTCTCAACGAGATTATGTGTAAGCGTTTTCACCTATTTTCGTTGTTGACGAAGCGTTTACCTTATATCAATCTGGTGATTCTGGGAGCGCTCTCGAAGCATTTCAGATCTGACCTGGAATTACCCCAAGTGAGTTATTTGGGGGTGCTGATCACGAATCTGAGGATTTTCGGAAGTTCCCAACATCTTCGGTTCAAAGTTTTCCATCGGGAGAAAAATTTGAAGACTAAACACGACTTTTGACGACTTCCGCAATAGTACCATAGACTTTCAGAGTTTTACTCTGGGGTCATATGGAGGGACACACATGTGAGGTCCGTGTATCAATTTTTGATAAATTACGGTTCGTTACATCAAGTATACGGTAATTCAGTCAAAGCCTCAGACTCGGCTCAAAACTTCTCTGCTGGGTTCACTTGGGGCGACGAACACGTATTTGGCGTCCATACGTAGATTTTCCAAACTTTAAATTACCAATCCATGAAGTTCTGAAAAGCCTATAACTTCTCTGCGAGTGATTGGCAGCTCTGAAGGATGTATCCGGATTCTACGTCCAAGAATGGATCTAGAAATGTACATTTCATTTGAAATGGCCGTTATCACCGAAAGAAGTCTGCACATATGTAGGTGAGAAGGTTATCCCCTATAACGCATCGATTTATCAAAACATGCAAATAAAATCAAAAAATATTATGACTTATGGTTCGGTCCGTTAACTCCAGCGACACCTAGATGGATTGTGTGCAAATTGTGGCTGGAGACGGTGACAAATGGACACGGCTGACTACTTGAACGGCTCAGCTCGGTGAAGATGCGGAATGACCGCGTTAATCGGAAGCCAGCCGATTAAGTCAAGTATGTCAAATTCCAGTAGCTTTAAATTGTTTTCGTTTCTGCTCCCTAGCACACAAGACATTGGATTAAAAGTGGCAAACCAATATGAAGTTTGATCCACAAAAACGTCGAAGAATTCGAGAACAAAAACAAGAAATGATTGTAAAACTCAAGAATATCGATAATGATCAAAGTCAGAGGAGCGGTGGTAAGTGGGGAGAAATTTCGGCAACATGACTGCTGGCTGCCGTGCTTACACAACTCAAACAGTTTCGGGGGAGACGATCCCCCCGATTGGCAAACACTTCTCGACGCAGGTAGCTACACCAACGAAACACGACAACTGCCCCGAATCGAGAGGACAATCACTAATCACTTGCTCGCTCACAATTATGCGCTAAAAGGCAACACTGCGAAGGTTCAGGAAAGTTTAGCAATACGCTGTAGAACACAAATCAGGGTCTACAGCACCCCAGGAATTTTCCCCGAATCGGGAACAGGGTTCGGCGTGAGGTGTGACGTATCACAGAGGGAGGGGGGTCGGACCCGTCGACATCCGGTGGGATGGGGGGTCGGACCTTCGGTCAACCAAGAACCAAGATGGACTTCTATCAGGGCGGAGGGGGGGATTGGGAGCCATACCGTTAGTATAAAAAATGACGGCAAACCGAGACGGCAAAATGAGATCACACTAAGAGGTCGAAATAAAACTGGAGATCATGCTGAGAGAGCAAAATGAGACCGGAGATCAAAAAAGAAACTGCATAGTGAGAAACGACTGCAAAAAAAATGACGCGAGATATGAAATGTAGATGTAAAAATAAGGCAGGAACACACAAGAAAAGCTTACATTTCACTGGTGATAAAGCATGCAAGAAAATAGACGACAGTAGCATGGCCATCGTTGATGATTCTGACATGGAGGAGGAGTCTTGGGCACGTAAAGTGTGTCACGAAAGCGCTCCTGGATATGTCAGCAGCAGTGGTGTTGAGCACTCGCTGTCAGCGAGTTCATTACAAGCGGACTATCCTGTCAACGAAATGACACAGATGTTCTGGAATTTTGTAATCTAAGAGGCATTTTTAGGCGATTCAGGATTCACAGGTTCGATCCCGCTAAAGCAAAAAAATTTCGCAATTCTGAGAAATAATGGATAGTTGACTGTTTGAGAAGAGCATTGTTCGCTGTTATATCTCTTGCAATTTACTCCACGAAATTGACTCGTGTCCAAGACGCGACAACGCCTGAAACATAGGATGTTTATGCCCAGAGGGCACATATGTGCGGTTTGAGGCATGAAAACCACATGCAGTAATTGGCTATCCGGATGTGAAAACGCACTCAGCATTTCATGGATGCAGCTTCAATACGAACAGCGCTACATAGCGTGGGCGGAGCCTGTTTTCATGCCCTGAGGGCAAATAGGTGCGGCTTCAGGCATGAAAACCACATTTAGTATTTGACTGTCTGGATGTGAAAACGCACCCGAAATTTATTCAGGAAATCAGGAAATTCAGGAAATCGTCAAAAGTCGATTTTGCCGTCAAATTTTTCTGCCGGTGGGAAGCTTTGAACAAATTCAGTCGAAAACTTTAGAAAAACGACAATTGAACCGCAGATTCGTGATCAGCACCCCCGAAAAACCCCCCGGAGCGATTTTTAAGTCAAATCTGGAATATTTTTCTTTACGCTTCGAGAGCCCTCTAATTGGTATAAATGAACGCCCAACTGAAACGCTATCAGTCTGCGCAAAGTTTGGAAAGTGTTCCTCCACCCAAACTTTGCCTAGGGAAGTAGTTTTGGGCGCTAAGCACGATTATGAGGTCCTTTTCCGGATTTTCGTAGAGCTAATGCGCTTTTTGGAGGGTACAATGGGTACGAAAATCAGAGAATAAACGCCTACCTATATCTTCTTTCAGAGTGGGTCTAGGCAGCTGCCATGGGCATATTAGAACTTCTCATCCGAAAATGGTTCTAGAGAAGTACGTTTCATTTGGAATGTTTACTATGACTCATAGTGATTTCCTTGTAAGTAGCGTGCATTTTTCATACTTGGAAGGGGTTAGTTACCGCGTTTTTGAGAGAACGTATATATTTGGTAGAAGTTCTGGTGGCTGCGTTGAATATAATTTTGTGACGTTGAATACAATTTCTTCAACTAGAATCGAATTTTTTCGCTGTGTTTTCAATATAAATCATGTGTTAGCCACCCAGAGTCCCACTTTATGCTTTCGACTAAAAAACGATTCTTATCGCGCGAAATGTTTTCGAATAGAAAACAGATAGATATATTATAGGTGGAAGCTTACTCCTTTGTCGAAGCGATGCATGACTTCCAGTCGATTCGCAGGTGCCAGTCCCTTACGGCCGTCCCTATTCACACAAAGCCACCAGCCTTCGGAAATACCCTCGAGATCTGAAAAACAATGAAATAGTTTGAAGGGACTATGTTTTTGTATAACTACATAGGCTTCTCTAACGGGCGAAAGTGTCGAGGAAACCCTTCATTATCATAAAAAAAGTTATTTTCATTGCTACAGGGTGTTCCATAATTATTGGCTCGCAGATAATGACGTGTTTCTCGAACCCTAGCCTGGATTTTGAGAATAATCAAAATAGATACATTTATTCACTCTAGCCTTAACGCAGAACAGTGGCTAGATCTGGAAATATCAGCCATCTGTTCGGATTTCGGCTTGAAGTAATCTTAGGAAGACAGCAGTCACGGAGGTAGTCGTCATTCATTTCATCCAAGACATCCTTGAATACAGCTTTCCAGTGGGCCAATTTTGCATGTCAATAATCGCAGATCTCAGGCTCTGACAGGGATCACACTAGAAAGTCCAGTGGATGCCGGTCCGACGAGCAGGAACGCAATTCATCGTGCGCGTTTGACTCAGGGTAGCACACTTCGACACCACTCTTGAACTGATTCCACTTTGTGTGCCTATCCACGGTCCAGTGTGAGGCAGCAGAGTCTACTGCCGCATCGGAAACTTCAACAGCGGTCCAATAACAATCTCTAGACTCGTTTTCCTGCCAACTTACTTGTTGATCTTCATGTCAGAATCCACGAAAAGGCGGAGTTCCACTCTCGCTAGCGATGCCTCCCAAAACTATCACAGACGTCGTATTAGCAGTCCAACCAGTGACATTTTCTCACAGTAAGACCTTATTGCTTCTTCTAGCTGCTATACAGTCGTTTTGGCATTTCTTTATCAACTTCAGACTGATAATTTGTTCCATCTAAAAGCGCCATGACGCAATGCGTGACTCCTGTGTAACGGTGCAGGAGCTTCCTGAACTTTCGGTCTCACTTCAGCTTCTTGTCGGCGGACACCAGACGGGTCTGCTCTAAATGGTGTGAAAGAAGATTCAGCTTTTTCCCGAAGAGTTTTCAAATGGCTCCCAACCACAGATTCCTTTCTCTAAGTATCCACTTCATCGACAGTCGGTTGACTCGGGCACTCACCCTCTTGACAACCCTAGATATGCTAGCACTAATCTTAATGCTTTTACAAACTAAGTCAGAGATTGGACTAAGCTGAAGAAGACGACTGATAGCAATCACGGTAAGTCTGAGCTAATTGGCGATGTGTCTAATCGTGTGCGTCAAATTTTGCGTTGCGATGATGGCACCGCACTTCGGATTCGCCTCGATCATACTGACTTAGAAATCAATATCTACAGAACAGTGGTTAGAAATACAGAGCTGAGACTCGAAGGAATCCAAAAAATCAAAATAGCTAGAATTTGAACTTTAAAACGCCTCATAAAGTTAAAGCCAGTTCGCGCTCCAATAATTTTGGAACACCCTGTATTTGCAAGACGCCGCCGCGACAAGCCAATTGCGCGTTGCCAAGCGAGTTGCGCTGTGCGGTATTCGTAGACACACGTCTACCTGAACTATAGGAGGGTTTCCGGAAGTGGCGTTTTCCCCGCTGTTTCCGGGTGACTTCTGTAACAACTTAGGGCTTGAGCTTGTAATAAACCGAAAACTTTGGAACTGAAATTCTGCCAAAACATTGCTTTCAACCACAATTTGTTCAAAATGTTGTTTAACCAACTGGGATAATTTATGCACAAACGAACAGAGGAGCAGAAAAGTCTGTCAGGTTCACTGTGTATTGATTCTGTTCTTATTCATTAATTAATTAATTAATTAATTAATTAATTCATTCATTCATTCATTTATTCATTCATTCATTCATTCATTCATTCATTCATTCATTCATTCATTCATTCATTCATTCATTCATTCATTCATTCATTCATTCATTCATTCATTCATCAAGTAATTGTTAAGCATTACCAGTTGGAAGAGCGCGCGCTCCACGGATAATCGGTGCCGCAAACCGGAGTCGGTGGGCTCTGAAACTGTGTTTTTCAACAAGATGGAAAACCTACAACCGGGCAAGATATAAACCACCATAGTCCGACCATATCACCTCATTCAGTAGGGTTTTCAAGCGGTTGTTTCTTCAAAATAGAGAGCATTGAGATGTTAACTCCGGTGAGCTTCTAGTGAGCTCTCGTTTTTGATTCGACGAAAAAGTGAAGGCTCACCGCCGGTTATAAGCGAAATAGAGACCCCACTCGAAATTCTTACCATATCCACAGGTTTACGATGTTTTTTTATTCTTGCCCGATATGGATTTTATTTTTTGTTGATTTTGTTGTGACTGAGTCCGTATAGAAGAGGTATGGCGTGCTTAGGGTTCCAGCTGTATTACAATATTTCTTGTAATAGTACGAGATTGCAGTGATGATCAGAAGGAACCTTACTCTTTGGAGTCACAACGAGAAATCGAATTCATGGAAAGCGCTAGCAGTGTGAGCATCAGGGTCAGGCTTGGCAATGGGATCGGTCGGTGGAGAGTGCGCCCCCCCCCTCCCAGCGGGTGGCTCCTCTCTGCGCCCCCCCCCCTCCACGAACAAACGAACAAAACTCGATTTTTCCCCATTCATTCTCTGTTTTGGTTTTTCGTTCTTTTTATATGTATATAAAAACTTACCAATACTTTTTTTTATTTGCTGGCGCGTTCTCGGCTCAATGAAGAGCTAGGGGTCTCAAACTCGGGCTGTGAGTAGTACCAGTGAGAAGCTTCCAAACAAACCCTATATGGACAGGATCCATGAGGATAAGTCTTTTCTCATTCCTGACAGCTCCAAGTCCGGAGGAGATTTCAGAATTTTTTGACGCGAAAGAATGACAGCTTCATCTACTTCCTCTCGGCTAATGTGGGGTGGCAAGTTGTTGTCCACAAACCGTTGTATTAGAAATTGCCGCGCAGTCCGTATTGGTGGGAAAACGATATTTTCTTTGACCTTCACCATCTCTGGGCTCTGATTACGTGACAAAATATTTTGGTACCAAAGAAGTCGGTTCCAAAATGCTGCAAAGGTTTCAAAAATCATTCCTGGTAAAAAAACTATTTCTGACCCTGACCACCTCCGATACATTTTTGGGTCTCATCCTGGTAGAGTGAAGCATCTCCACGCCACACTTTGAGAATGAGATTTTGCGAGGAGCCAGACAGTAGGATAGACAACGGTTTCATCTTTATCGCACATGTAACACCTTTATGTTACACTCACTTTTTTCTACCAATGAGGAGAAATACGTAAACTTTTATGAAGAGTCACCATATCAAATCATTTTATAAACAAATTTCAAGGGGTTTTCAGAAGTGAGCACACTGCCCACTTTATAATTAGCCAGTTCACAAGCGGTGTTGGTTCGATTTTTTGCCTTTCGTAAAAAAATCGATTATCAAGTGTTATCACAGTAGAAACGAAATGACTTAAAAAACACTGGAAAAAACTCTTGTCTGAGGATACGTGATTTCCCCTGCTTGCACTTCTTGTTGTTGCAATTTATCCATATTGCATCGCTTCAGTATTTAAAAAATCACATGGAAAGTAAAGGCCATTTAAACTTCACTGTAATATTTTAATGAAAATTCTTATTTGTATGTTCTTATTTCGGGGGCCAAAAATGAAAACAATAGAAAATTGAGATGACGGCTAATCCAATCTTAAAGTTTTAAAAAGGAATATGGGAAACATAACATTCTACTGAGTGGAGCAGATCATAATTTTTACTCGTACACAGCCCAATCTCCCCCCCCCCTATAGTTGTGCTCGAATATTCGCAATCGAATAAACATTCGAATAAATTATTCGATTATTTATCCGATTATCGAGTTATCGAAAAATCCCGATTTTCGATTATTATTCGAAATCGACTATCGAAAAAAACAGATATTCGATCATTATTCGAAATCGACTATCGAAAAAAACAGATATTCGATCATTATTCGAAACCGACTATCTAAAAAACCTCATATTCGATTATTATTCGAAATCGACTATCGACACTGACAATTATTCGAGCATATTCGATCTTCGAATATATTCGAATAATCTAACACAGCCATTACCGGATCCTACACAGAAATTTTTCGAAAGGCCAGTGCACCAGCACTAGTGTGAATCAGGGCTGTGCGTAACTGAAATTTTGAATTGCGTGAATCGTAATTTTCAAATCCTCGTAACTCGTTAATTGTAATTCGTAACTGATGAGTAATGAGCTCAAACACAGTCTCAAAGCTCATTAAACATGGGAACGCCTCAACTTCCCAGTGATGATCCCAGTGATGATATGTGTTTCAAAATAAATTTGTTTTTGACGAGTACTTGAAAAAGTGCTTTCATCCGAGCGAATCTCTGGTCCGCAATCGCAGAAACCCGCTATGGCAGCACGCGACACGATGACAATACTGCTGGGACCACGTAGTCCCGGCACGATCAACCTTCGTCCCAGCACGACTTCATCGCATTACGTGCTGCAACAGCGTTTGTCCACAATTGCGGATCGGAATTTTCTTCTGGTAAGGGCAATACTGGTCGTAAGGGTAAATCTTCTTCTATCCAATGCTTTTTTTTGGTTTTCAGCAAAACTTTGCGGTTTTCAAAGTTGAACCTGAAATTTGATGGAGATCCAGGGTACCGACTGAGCATTTTTTATCAGCCAAAGCTAAAGCCGCGAAAATCGATAGGGCAATTGAAACCACGACATATGCGCTAGATCAAAATAAAAATTTGTATATTTCTTCCCAACCTTTGACAAGGTGCTTCTATGGCTGTCGACGATGGCTAATTTGGATTTTGTTCTTTTTTATCGATTTTTGGAAACGAGATAAAAACGAATAGGTGGCAAGCGGAGTAATACTCAAAGGGGTGGAGTAAATATTAAATAGCAGCAAGTTCTGCGGCTCATACTCGTTAGGGCAGACAATGTCGAAGTAACAAAGGCACGAAAAGCGAAAAAAAGCTAGAAATCACGCCTAATCCAGAAATTCCGCGAACACTATCCCTAACTCAGACAGTAGCACTGATGGAATCGCTGGCGCGTGGCGGGCCGAACAACTCCCATCTCGCTATACGACCGCTATCGTTCTAGGAGAAAGCGCGTCATTCACAATGTATCGGGCCTCTTCACTGTGGACACCCAGCGAAGGCGCGACGCGACGTAGCGTGATTGAGATGTAGGCTGATTATAACATCGCGTCGTGACGCGAATGAACTCTGAACGGGGTCTAACGAAGCGCCCGCTCGTGACGCGCTGGCGTTGTATGAATAGAACCGCTGTGGGTGGCATCAGACAGCTGCTAGTGTAGAAACGGTGCGTATCGACTTTGCGTGCCGCCACTCATGAACCCTGCCTGAGCGGAATATTGAAAATATTGAGCAGTTCAAAAGCTTTCGATGCCATTCTTAAAAACTGCCTCTCCAAAGCAGTAGCGTCGCAAAACTCTGAATTCGGTTGGCCCGTAGTTAAATTACATAATTCATTTAGTCGAAATTATTCGATTTTCGATATTCATTTATTCGAAATAGAGAATCGAGTATATTCATTCATTCGTTCATTCGAAAATTTTGAAGTCGAATATATTCATTCATTTGTTTATTCGAAAAAATTAAAGTCGAATATATTCATTCATTCGTTTATTCGAAAATTTTGAAGTCGAATATATTCATTCATTCAATCATTCGGTCCGCTTAGTCAAAAAGCACAACTATAGTGCGGGCTGCCAAACCCCCCCCCCCCTCTTCCCACACTGGGATCATCCCAGTGTACGTTTGACCCTGGTGGGCATGCGATCTCCTACAGTCTACGGTAATAGAACGAAGGCAGTTGTGAGGTAGGTTGCGCCATAATCGACGGCAAAGCTGTAATTTTTTCCTGAATTTGAAGAAAAATACCGGAAACGTTGACAAACCGTAAGGTTCCTTCCCATCACACAATTAAATACAGCTAAAATCTTTATGTTTACACAAGGTGTTGAGTTGGTCGCAAAACGCTTGGCTCCGGGCGAGATTGAACCAGCATATTCCCTTTCCGGGGGAGCGCCTTATCGCACTGCACCACAGAAGCCCCAGCTCCGCTCTCAGCCCCAGCCCAGCTCCCTTGTGTAAACATACCATAACGTGCACTGCGGCGTTAAGCTGCAGTTACGGCAAAAAAACATCCAAAAAACGTGTAAAATCTTAATCATAGATACACGCAGGAAGAACAGGAAGCATTGAAAAATCACAAAAAAAAATTGAAATAACAGAGGAAAAATTTTTACCTCTATTCATAGTAAAGACTTCAGGTATACATTTTTATAATGGTTGTGTGTGGAGAGAACTCAACGTTTTTCAACTTACTCGATGTTTTGTCTTGAAAATTCAGGACAAAATTACAACTCTGCCGTCGATTATAGTTCAACCTACACTATGCTTAGTGAAAATACGGGACCGCACAATCGTTTTTTTTTTTCGTTGGCGTAAATCACATTTGGTTTTTTCTTCTCTATCTAATGTTCGAACCAAGTGGAGAGAGTTGGCAGAGCTTAAGACCTCAAAACTAAGTATTCATAACACAATAGCCCCAAGAAAACTGGTATGTGGTCTGAAAAGGCGTTTTCCCTCTCGATCATCTAGCACGAGGAACAGAAGCGCCACAACAATCTCATGGTATTCAAGAAAGAAGTTTCTTTATTTCGAAAGATTTTCGCATCGAAACGTGTATACTGCAAACTTCTTGTTTTAGAGTGTTTTTAATGATAGAAAGGCAAAAAGAATTAATCAACCCAGAGCCTTTAAGACGTTCAGGTTTTCGACGTTCCTGCAATACACATAGCCCAGAAAGATAGGTGCAAAAAAACAGGTTGAGTGCTCCGAATTTTTTTGAACGAATTCTTCTGCAAAATTTGAGTGTTTTGTGTGGCCTGGTTGTTATATATCACAGTCTCCTAGGCCTACCTGCGCATAATAGCAAAAAAAATCTAGTACGCTTATTTTGCGAGCGCTACCTTTAACGTCGCGAAATACATTGCTAGTTATGTAGCACATACTAGGATATGTTAACATTTATAAAAATGCTGAATTACCGGAAAACACAAGAAAACTGTGGGAAGTGATACAAACGCAGTGAGAAATATTATAAACAGTACAAAATTACGGAAATTATTGAAAGATCTTCACGGTATAAGGTAGATACAAAATGAAGGTGAGAAAAATGAAGACACAAAGTTGAGACGGTGGTCGCTTTACAAAACTGAACTAACCGGGTTGCTCGCTGAGCACTCTGAGTACGTCTCCTCGCTGAAATGGTAGTTCCTCTTCAAATTCGCTTTCGTTGTTGTAGATGGCTCGAGCGACGCTCACCTAAAACAACGCCTTCGATTAGGACACAATCCAAGTTAATTGGTCACGGTCTCAATAGAAAAAAGTGGGAAAACTGCAATGGGAATAGGAAAGGGAAATAAAGCAAGGCAGGCATCGAGTAGAAGAATCTTTTCGAGAGAAAAGGCTGACTAGTATTCAGTTGGCAGTAGATGTTCGCACTCAGCACAGTCCATCAGATGGAACGAACGAACTCGTGTCAACCAATTAGAAGAGCGACCTTAACAGCGTTTAGCCCCGTGAAGGAGGAAAGTGTTCACTGATGCGTGAACTGTCAGAGGCACCGATAATGGGAAACTCTTAGTGCTCCAAAGTAACAAAGCTAAAAAACAATAACAAGAGACAAGATCTCAAAGAATTCGCCCTAAATCTGAGCTACCGTTGAAAAGTCCAAAATCGTACAGAAAGAGGGGGAACCCCAATTACGAGTTCCAATAAATAGCAGATTTGCACCAAGGCAAGTAATGAGTAAACCATGCGCATATTGACACGGATCCGTGTCAATCTCGAGATACCACAATTCAGGGCAGTTAGAGTGGTCTACCAGTGTGTTACCCTGCTATTCGTTGGAACTTATCAAGACAGGTCTAAAAAGTTACTATATAAACAGCAGTAAATAGAATAGCTAGAAAATGCAGTGATAAAAAGCTTTTTTTAGGACAGATGCCGGTCTATCAAACAGTTACTCACCAAAAATGGGTATAAAGATAACTACATTATTACAGAAGATTACAACAACATTATTAGTAGCATTTATAAATGTATACATACAAATTTTATTCACTAATATATAAATACGATCTTGTTAATAAAGTTATATTTTCTTACTGACTCAGTTACTACCGCAATTTGACGATTATGTGCATCATATGTACCTATTAAAATCGTTCACTCACTTCAAGTATGCAACGCGGCTCTTTGACACATACCGTTCTCCATATAAGGCCCCCGTCATAGTCGGCCGATCTGTTGTAACCAGCCGGTCGATGCGCATGTAATACATTGCTTACTCAGGTCGACAAACCCCCACTGTTGTGACCGGACTGCGCCGTCCGCCTTGCGCTCGAATGGGCCGCTTAAAGGCAGGGTACGCGATAAATTTCGTCCTCGGTTTTTGGCCGGAAATCGAAAGTTCAGAGTCTCATTGGAGCACTGGGGTCGAAAGAACAAACGAAAACGAGCGAGAAAGAGCTCCATACGGCTCCGAAGTCCGCTCGCGCTAGCCCTTCCGCTCGCGGCCGAGTTTCTCGACGTGAACGAAGGAACACTCGAAATAGCGAAATGAGCGATGGTTTTCGATCAAAAGCCCCGTTCTTCCCTTCATTCTCGACTTCTCTCTTTACTCAGGTCAGCTCGCGTACATCGGATGCAAAAGACGGAAGTTACAAGCCTCGGAAAACTCGTCCACAATGCTTCTCTAGCTCAATTTTTGAGGGACCATAACTCTGATCCCAGAAGGTCGTGTGCGATTTCAGACACATCGTTGGAATCAGCATGGGACCGTTTTCAAGATAGGAGGGAAAACAGAAGAACGATTTTCATCGTGGACACTGCCTTTAATCGATTGGCATACAGCCGACCACTAGGGACGCGAGAGGACGGCCCAATCCGGCCTTCGGCCGACTATAACGGGGGCCTAAGGTCTGTCCAGATGAGAATGTTTGCCCAAGCGGTCGGCGTGCGTATCAAGCGGCAGTCGTGGAGGCTTTTTTCAGACCTGTGATTCGATTAAGGGCAGTGTCCACGATAAGTATCGTCCTCGGTTTTTGGCCGGAAATCGAAAGTTCAGAGTCTCATTGGAGCACTGGGGTCGAAAAAAACAAACGAAAACGAGACCGAAAGAGCTCCATACGGCTCCGAAGTCCGCTCGCGCTAGCCCTTCCGCTCGCGGTCGAGTTTTCCGAGGAACAGTTTAGTCCGCATCTACATTAGCATTGGAGCGCGGGCGCGGCTAAGTTTTAGCATTGGGGCGCATTTGCACACGCTGTCTACTTCAGGCCCATGCCCGCGCAACTGGCACAGGGGTTGTCTACACAGCGACGGAGGAGTTGTCCCGCCTTTAGCGGCTCTAATTCCACTCGGGACCACTTCGCTCGCGTTGAGTGGCGTGACGTTTCAAACTGCAAAATCGGGACAACTCCTCCCTCGATGTGTGAGGAGCCCCTGTCCCGCGCAACACCGCTGAAATGTGGCTTTCAAGAAGAAGAGCTAATTTTGTATGTTTCGCGGCGTTTTTCATGATTCTTTCTTCACTGATGGAACAGTCAGAATCTAAACCTTCGTTTTCTGGGGGAAACTCGAAAACAATTTTTATCGTGGACACTGCCTTTAACAGGGATATCAGACGAATAATGAATAACATCCCAGCCAGTTTTTCGCAGCCGTTCAAAGGTTCATCCGAAAAATTCCTTTACGACAGCCGCTGGACACGCACGCCGGCAGCGTTTTCTTTCTTCATAATCGAGAAAGGAGGTGCAGTTATAAGTCAGATTTGTTTTTTTAGACATTTTTCAATTCTTTGCCTGCGAACCCGGCTATTGCTCATAAAATGCAAGCCGGGATCGCAGGCAAGAAGAGTGGAAAATTTTGGCTTCATGTGGAAAACAAAAACACCACTTTCATATGTACAAACTTCAGCAGAACGAGGCGCGTTAAGAGAATAAGAAGCTTTTCTAGATTTCATGGGCGGTTCTGCGTTTAATTGAAATAATAATTACAATTATACGAGCGCAAAACATTGGAAACAACTGCCTCTACGAAAAATTTCGTGTAACATCAAAATCGTTCCATTGAATTCGTTTCTGCGCTTTTCGTTTTATTGCCCATGATTAGTGATCTTCTCAAGATACGAGGATTAATTAAGATCTTACGCAGCACGGTGCACCCTATTATTTACGGATTGACGAGAAACAGCTATGGGAAGGCGACTTTCCGCAGAACCGTGCCACACGTTTGAATCGTACGAACAAAAAAAAAACAGAAACCTAGCCATAAGCCCTTAATAGATGCCTTGAAAGGCCGTCATAGATCTATAGGCAAGCTACCGGTCCTATGTTGATGAGGGGCTTCGCTCTTATGACAGTGGAATCAAACTAGCCAGCATACAACCATTTACAGAAGTACCTATGGAGTATTTGGAATGTACTGTAAGCAAAGAAAAACGGAGATGAAGTTTAAGATTATTCTATATATACTTCAAATTTTGTGGGCGCTCATTGTTCATCTACTCTGGCATGAACCTATTTCATATGCTCCACTCAACCTTCCTACTTCTTCTGAAGGTCACCCTGGTGCCAACCTGAAACGAAGGCTTCAAGTGAACCACGAGAACGTGAAAGTTGACATGGTGACATATGATCGCAGAACCGAGGGGTGTGGCGAGTTGACGGAGTTCAACTTTCAGGCCTTATGAGGGAATCCCAAACCATATTTTCCCTGTTTCCTTATATCATGGCGGTGATGGCCCCTCCACCTAATTGCCTAATCCTGCCAAAAAATCATACTCTGTTTTATCGTGGGCCCAGCCTCTAGGTAGAGTTCAAAAAGCTGATGCTAATACCAAGAAATTATATGGAATGACATTCCCAAGTTTGAGAACAATGCTCAGAAATCACATCATTTTAGTCAGAAAACACTTCTTTTTTTCTGTTGGCGAACGCGATATTGCGGTAACACCTCCCATTCAGCTACAGATCTCATAATGAACAAATCCTCCATTTCAGAGTGAAATTTACGTCCGTTGATCGCGTGCGTGTGTGCGCGCATGCTACGTCTCCTTCTCCTCCACACTTGCTCGCTGTCTCTCCTCTCGCTCCGCACACGATTGCAAAGAAACCCAGTAAAATAGGCCTTTGAATAGTGGATAACTGCACCTAGCTCCTATCAAAATTTGTGGTTGATAGCACCACATATTCGATCAACGCTGATCAATACCATTGACGTTTGCGAAGGTTGCACAAAAAAAACAGCGGGAAGTGATTGTTGTTGGTGTGGGCAGGCCAACCAGTGAATAGTACATTACATATAATCGATCAATACCTATCATTATCATCGATTAATCACAAAGTGTGGCATGAGATTTTCTCGCTACTATTTCCTCTTTCACTGAAAGAAAGAGCGCGTTTGCTCAAATATGAAATGAAAATGCCAACGACGCTGTACCAAACCCTATAGACAGCTCATCTGGTGCAGGTGAGCGGAGCGTGGTAACAGTAGGGCAGCGCACTTTTGACGAAAATAAGTATGTGGTAAGCTTTCTACCTAAATGCTAGAAAAAGAGCCGCAATTAACATGAGTTTTTTTTAGCCGAATTTACTCATCCTTTCAGTTGTGCTTCCCTGGGTAGGTGGAATAGGCAAAGCAAATAATGTCTGCATTGAAACCCAATCAACCCGAAAACAAACGCAAAACGAAAAGCAGCGACCTCACGGGTCTCTCAAAAGACAAAAACCGATGTCGGAGCTAGCCAGTGTTTCAAAAGCGTCTCGCAATCGACACACACATGGAAAGAGAGTCAGGCCACACAAGAGGACGTCGACGGGGCCGGTTCGGGGTGTCTGAAAAAGCACTGGAGACGATAATTTTGGATTGAAAAATCATGCGACAACCAGCTAAGGCCAGCTGAAAGAGATCCTAATGGAACGTAAAAGCTCACAAGCCAGCTCCAGTGGAACTGGGGCGCTGAACGCGAACATGAGGTACAGAAGCAAGCGAATTGAACTATTGGCACTTCCTCTCCTTGGTGGTTCTATGTAGCTGCGCAAAACAATGCCAATTCTAGAACATTATTCCTGAGCACACACTGCCTTTGATTGCGGTAATATGTTCAAGGTAATTTTAGGACTGCTTCTTTGGGATTTCGAAACTTCAAAATCGTGGAAGTCCTCTTCTTGATTTGAATTTTTATAACTCTCGGTTTATTTATTGAAATCACACGTTATCGAAGGAGAGAGCAACCGATGAGCAACGACGAAAAGAGTTATTGACACAATATAAATTTTTTTGGTTCTCTTCCGTTTCCGAGAATCTTGAGAAAGATTCCCGCACAGCCCTCCAAACCTTCTCCGACTTTTTAAGTTGTCTAGCACCACACACACCGAAATAGGCGTGGGAGCGGAAATTTGATGTTTCAGGGCATTCTTTGGAAAAAGTTCTTTTCTCTAAGGATGGATGGTTTCGTTTAGCCAGTCGCTACTGTTTTCTCCTTCGTAGACTTACCAGCCGACTCAGGGGGAAAGTTGTTTTCTGAGGGTCTGAGTACAATGCTGTTCTTAGCCACGCTAGCAGACGAAGAAAAGGCAACACCTTTTGAAAATATTGAGCCGACTTTCAGCAATAAAACGTCATTATGATGTCATAATTATCGTGAGGTAGGTGTTTTGTTCTTGTAAATATCGCTATCCACAAACGGGAGTTCAACGAAGATTATTGCGAAAGGATAATGTGAGGAATTCACATCTTAAAGAATCCGTCGTTTACGCTTCTGTGGAAGGGGACAATGAAAACCGGAAAGAAAACGATCACAAAAGTTTTCCCAGTGCGACTGTGTGCAAAACCGCAGGCTATTTCGAAACGGACATGTTTGAAAATACCAGCAAAAAAGAGTTGCGATACAGGATAAAGGATATAAAAACAAATAGGAAGTGTCTTTCTTCCCTGGTGTCTCCCTGAAAGTTTCCCTAGACGCTAATCGAGTGACAGAATGAGCTGGTTGTGCAAAGCTAATTCGACAGGTTACTTGGCTGTAACTCAGTCGACTTATGAGAGCCAGTGGACTTGCACCGAGAAGACGAAAGAATGCAGATTAAAGACACCAAGAGCTTCAGAGAGATTCCAGAACTTTACCTCGCATAAGTGATCAATATGTACTGGTACGACGACCATATTTTCTCTCACCGATAGGGATTAATCCTCTTTCAAAAATGGGTCAGTTACGGACGCGGTTGCGGCGGAATCGTTTTCTAGCGTTTTTTATCATATCTCAGTTTCTCTTTCGAACACTCGAAATTTGCCGTATTATTTTAGCGTGGGCTAAGGAACTCATACATACAGTACCGCGCAGATTTTTTGCAAATAAAGGGTTTTGCGGCGTTTTTTGCGCTAACAAAGTGCCGCATCGCCATAACGTGCTTCAAAGTGGTCCAATTCCCATTTTGAAGTCATTCCTGGATTGCTTTCATTCAGTCCTATACGGTAGTGTACAAAATAAAATATTCAACTCTACAAGTGCATCAAAAAATGCATATTTGCACCACAAAATCCCTCGTTATGAACTGATCAGACGGTGATGACAGCAGAAATTTCTCATGTTTTGACCTACGGTCAATCTGATTTTCAGAAAGAAATACACATTTTTCAATAGGATGCATGAGTCGAAAAGACTTTCTACACATACCATTACATTCGCCTCACTGAGAGGAACACGAAAACTACCTGAAAAACTCATTTCGTCAATTTTGAAGTGAGATATAGCGATGCGGCGCTTTGTGAGCGCAAAAAACGCCGCAAAACGCTTTTTTTGCAAAAAATATGCTCGTAACTGTACATATACCTCCAAATTATTTTTATTTGCTTAGATACGCGTATGTATATTTAACCGACCCATTGACAACGCGTAACGCAAATTCAGCTGAGAAACAACACGGAATAAAAATGGAGGACGAAATGTGTGCGCTTATAATAGTATATACACCCTTTGCTGAACAAAACACAGAATACCAAGAAAAAAAAACAAAAAAAAGCGCAGAAGTCAATTCGCCAACCCAATACATTTCTATGAGCACTGCGTATGTCGTGCAAAAATGCAAACAAAAAAATCAGAAATTTATCACAGAACGTCAGGGAAAGCGTCTTTAATATTTGATTACAGAATGGAGCAAATTTTAATAAGACCGGAAAGTAATGTCGTTTTCTTACGCTAAAAAAAAATCACATACAGCTCTGCTCACTTCCCCAATCTGTATAATATATATGTTCTTGTATGGTCGACTAAGATTGGTTAAGACTATTTGACAATTCTTTGATTGTCTGACGCGGATCTGCGATACGAGTCGGAAAGATCAAAAATATCCGATTTGAACTTGGAAAACCACCTTTGTCATTTACGAATGTCTTATGCATTTAAATAAACATCGCAAATGTTTTGGTGGCAACTGTTGCATTGCTTTCCTTGCAAAACTCAAAAAGCATGCAATGTGTACTTCTTCTGGTATTTGCCAGGTCATTTTACCCAAATCTAAAGTAATTCAATTGTCTATAAGAAAAGAAGGCTTTATAACCTCACAATGTCTTTGGCACGTCTCTGAACCAAACAATGATCTGAGATGGAACAATCAACTATGGACATGCGCAGAAACGACATTACTTTCCGGTCCCCCTAATACAGGAGCGAAAAACCCTGCAGTAAAGTATGACCTAGCGCGGACAAACCAAAGAGGTCCGTACTGCTGGACACTGTGGTTTAATTCAAGACGGCGAATCCATGTGAGCCGCAGTCGAGCGATGAACGAACAGCTGACTCTGGGAAGAAAACATGGGACAAGCTGAATGAACGAATAAATGCCGGTGGAATCAAGTGCACTTTGTGGAAAAGTCTTGCCCTCTGCCAGTGAGGATAGAAGATTGGAAATAGTTGGGGCAGCTACCAGAAAGGAACTGGTCCGCACTTGACCATGGAAAGGAAGGAACAGCCCCGCATGGACGGAAAAACAGCTGCCTCAAGTGAGGAGGTGGCGGAGGTGGGGAGGTGAGACAATGAAGGATAAATAAAGCGAGGCTGGCTATACGACGCATAGCCCAGCAAAAGACAGAAGGTGTGAGACAACAGAAAATGAACGCGGAATATGGATATTTGGAGCCCACTACCTCACCAAAAAGTTCATCACTACAGCTGGGTAAACCATAACCACCTCCAATTGTCCCATTGATGGAGGCAGAACGGAGAAACAGATTTCAGGCCTGACGCGATGCTTCAATTAAAATGGGATAACTGGTCGAAGTCAAGAAAAGGAAAGGGATAACATAATAGCCACAGAGATCCTGACATCTTTCAATTTGTTGCGATTCTTCCTCACAAGAACACAAGTCTGTAACTTTGTGTTAATTGGTGATGAATCGCTGCTACACAGTTTACTTTTGTTACGTCTCTTCTATGAAAAGACTTGCCAAAGGGAGGAAGCACGAGGGTGTGACTGGCAATGATTGTTCCATTTAGCGCTGTTATACCACAACAACCCTCGAGATTAAAAAGAGTGAAGTTGGCAAAGATGGCAACCAAAGCGTGAAATGACTTCGAGTCCTTGCTCCAAATTGTGAGCATTGAAAAAAGAACAGCATAGGTAAACAATTTCGAAAAAAAATGTCGAACGAACGAAAAAATTTTCGTTCGAAGCGTTTTAGAACGAACGAAAAATAAAAAAACACGTTCGGAAAAATTTTGAACGAACGAAAAATGAAAAAAAAGTAGTTCGGAAAAACTTTCGAAGGAATGAATTTCGAGAAATTGTCGAAATTTTGGAGGTCAAACTAACGAATTCCGAAAATTCTCGAAAACTCGATTTTTTTTTCGAAAGTCGTTCCAAACTTGCAACTTTTTTCGAAATTTCGAAACTCGACTGGACGTCAGAGAATGATTTTTCCACTCGTGTTCAAGCTGGACTCGAGTCGCCAGCATTCGAGTCGGAAGCATGTTTAGCGAATCTCCTTCATTTCAATCCGGTCGAAGTTATGCTTATCGAGCTTATTATGTCGGAGTCTCCTAATTAGTGTTACATTTTGCCATGACCGATCGCTCCGCTGCTTGCTCCGCCCGGACTCGTGTGAGCGAGAAAGGCTTTATATTCTCCGGTACCATGCACAACTCAAAGGCATCGTTCGCACTAGGAACATCTTCTCAGTTCTCAAGCTCAATTTCATGAATGTGAAAGTCGAACGAATTTAAAAAAAATGAAAAATGAGATCTCGAACGAACGAAATTTAAAAAAAAATCGTTCGAAAAGAAATCGAACGAACGAAAAGTGGAAAATTTTTGTCGACGAAGTTTCGAACGATTAACGTTTGAAAAAAAAATTCGTTCGAAAATTTTTCGAACGAATAAAAACAAACGAAAAAAAATTCGAAAAATCAATCAAACCTTTACCGAAAATTTCGTTCGTTTACAACTATATGACCCTCGAGATTTATTCTGAAACACAGGAAATAATTTTTTTGTATTAAAGTTAATCCATTTACTGGTTAGCAACCTCTGCCGGTGGGGTTCGGCTATATGTACCTGCTCATACGCCTGCATCGATTTCAAAACGCACATTCTTGAAAACAATTATTCACAGGATCCTTGGCTCAGAGAAAAAGTAGTGAAAGAATCGCGACAAAAAAAGCAGGAAATGGCTGAAAATCGGGACATCAGGTACTCCGCTTACAAAAAAAAATCATCGTCAGCAATCGATGTCAAAACTTTGTGGTCCGGTACCAGTGGAAACGGACATAGCCGTCACCTGTGAATCAATTTTTATCTACCTACACTTGAGAAAATAAGATATGAAAAAAGGTTCACAGAGCAGGAGATGTTCCATGGGAGAATATAATAATTCAGCACAAGGTAGGTACTGAGCTTAGCAAGTAAAACTTCTGCATGTAGTTTTCGGCACTTGGCTATTCGGCAAAAACCATGCAAAAAATACGGACGAATTTTCTAAGGTGTTGTGCTAATCTGATGAGAAATAGCAAATAGATAGATTAGAAAGCAAGTAGACAAATATTGCAATTAATCCACAATCCCAACAAATAACGCGCAGCTGATTGATGGTGTGCACTATGCTTCGAACGATTCCGGTGAACGGAATTTCGATTTGTCTAAAAAAGTCGACTTCAAATGATTTGAAAAATCGAATCAAAATTAGGAACTTTATCGTTAACCGTATTGTTCCTAAAGTAAATACTCGAAAAAAACCTGAAATTGTAAAAATATAATGGACACTGATGGCAAAACAACTGAGATATGTATATGCAACTTTTACGGAGCTAAAACTCCATTTTTGTAGGGGCGTTTGAGCGATTTCAGGGGACCGTTGTAATCAGCTCCAAGATAAGCATTAAATCCGAAAAAAAAATAATTTTCTGAATATTCCGTTCCTTTAAGTATATTGGGAATTGGGAACAAAATCATCACTAATTCACGATCCAGTGTCTGGTTGTGAAGAAACGCTGATGAGGCGGAAACAAATACCATTATGGATCACGAAAAAGGGTGAAAAGCGCCGTCCCCTTTCATCCGATTTTTGGGTATCATTAGGAGAATTGGGGTTTACCGTAATTTTAGACGTGAAAGCGAACGTTTCCAGTATTTCTGCACAGGACTGAACCCCTGTGTGAATGGAGTTTCGAAGTGGGTGCGGAAAATTTCTACGAAACCTCCATTTTGGGAGCAGGTTAAAGCGGCGAACTCTAAAATACCTAAAAGACTCCAAACTCTAAAATTTCCCATGTACCCCATATAGATGCATACCTTCCTCTTCCACCATAGAAAGACGTGAGAATGCATTTGAAGGCAGATGGGCATTTTTACAGATCAGCTTACTGAAAACTATTCAATTTGCTCTGTTCATACACCTCGCTTTGTTTCGAGGGAGCTTGATCTTTTCGTCTGAGTCTGTAAGAACGTCGAGCAAAAAATTTCAACGTTTTATTCAAGGTTTTCAAGCGCAATTCCAGGTCTAAGTCTCTTTTGGGGGAATTAGAAATTATGTAATTCAATAATCTTATAAGCAGATTCCTGCATCCAAGATAAATGCAGAAAAGTACATTATGAAAACGAAAATGTTCTGAAAGAGTTTCAAGTACTCTCTGGCTTCCAATAGTTGAACTCCGGCTGTTAAGCTGTGAACAAGAAGTGTATGCCCAATAACTTCTCAACACATTCAATGTTCAAATCGCATTAGACGACAATGACATGTGGTTTCAACATAAGTTGGGTGACTAATTGAGAAAAGTTATCAAGTGCTAGTCCAGAAAACATCAAGGCTCCCTAGTAATGCGTGCCCCTTCTATTGGTTTACAACTTACCAAAAGATAAACTGGTAAAGAAGAGCGCACCTGATACTACTTAGAAGGTCCAAATGTGCGTACCTTTCGAAGAACAATGGTTTATCCACAATGCAACCGTGCCATTTTAGTACAATGTAATCTAGGACAACCCCGCTCCTAATAGAGTGTACTTTGTGGCTATGCCGGTCTAAAAAAGGGGCAAATTGATGCAGAAGAATGGGGGCGGAAACGCTATTTGGCCAGCACCCAATTTCCGTACAAGTCGTCCCAGGCATATTCGATTCCAATTCCAGACTTTGCTTTCAAAAATTGATTATTGCCACTAACTGAGCCCTTCAAAATTGTCAGCTGCTTGCAGGAATGCATGCATTTTTTTGGAAAACGACAGCGAAACGGGCAATGAGAAATATGAGAAACAGCTGAAAGAGGAACAATTAACTCGTTGTTGCAACACTAGAGACGCCCATTTCATAGAGAATGTAAAAAAAACTCGACAGATCAACGCAAGGCACTGACCCAGAGTAAAAGAAATCAAGCTGAGTTTAGCAAAATGTCCAAGCCAGGGCTGGGCACACGTCCCGGCTTGGCGAATCTGAATATGCACCCCCCTTAGCTCGGTAATTTCTAGGCACCCCCTTATGGGAAATCGAAATTGGCTGTTTTCCGAATAGTTGGACAGCCATGATCTTGACCTCCTGATTTTGATGAACAAGAATATAAAAAAAGCACTGAATAGAGAATGTCCCGAAAATGGCAACAAAAAAGGTAGTGTAATTTCTGAACTTCAAAAGAACCCCCTGAGGAAAATTTGTTAGTAAGACGGTAAGTTATGACAAAGGATAAAACATTTTTCAATACAAAACAACTGAACAATTACCAACAACAGAACTACTACTATTGCAATAATTAATGTTTCCTGTCGAATGTTTTCATAAACCTATGAAGGATTAGTTAATCTGTGTTTGATTGTTCTGATGTGGAAATCAGAACTATTTTGTGTTGTGGAACAATGTTAGGATTCATGTGATTCGTAGGGAGTAGAAAACCCGAGTTTTACCCTCCTAGAATGCCACAATCCCTTAAAAATCGGCTTGCCGTGCGATACGGTGTTTGTACGCAGCTACACAGCGCACACGGGAATGGACGCGCACACAATATTAATAAAAAATGTATTTTATTACAGAACGGGGAGGAGAAAAGGATTGAAACTGAAGGAAATGGAAGATGGTAAAGGTAGTCTATTCTGGATGTACCCATTTTAGAATTTTAATGTAAATAAACAAAGTTAGAGCTGGTGTAAATATTTAGCCGTGACAAGGTTCATTCAAACGAACCTAGTTGATCAAAACTAGCATTAAACTGAGAGCAAAGGATATCGTTAGAAAGAGGAGAATCCGGCAAACATTTTAGTTTCATTAGGACTGATTTTTAATGTGACTTAAGGACCTTAAATCTCGTCCCGGTTTTACCCCGAAAACCGGGACAAAACCGGGACAAAACCGGGATGAGGTTTAAGGTCCTTATATCACATCAAATATCAAATTTATTGGAACCAAGGTGTTTGCCAGATTCTCCTCTTTCTTTCAGTGCTCTTACTTTTTATGTTCAATGCTGTTTTCGTTCAACTAGGTTCATTTGAATGAACCTTGTCGAATCCAAAAAACTCACCCCGCTCCAACTTAGTTTATTTACATTAGATTTCTATAATGGTTACTTCGAAAGTATCGTACCTCTGCCTTCTTCCATTTACTCTAGTTTCAGCCCTTTTCTCCTTCCCGTTCTGTAATGGATTACATTTTTAAATTAATATTGTATGCGCGTCCACTCCAGTGTGCGCTGTGTTGCTGCGTACAAGCACCAGATCGCACGGCGAGCCGAATTTCAAGGGTTTGCGGCACTCCAGATGGCTACAACTCGGGTTTTTATAGTTCCAAAGCCCTATTCAGTGCAGTTGTGCTCTGCAGGGTACTGATAGCAGTTCTTTTTACCATGATGAGAGACATGGTACTTCTCAAGGAGGAGGACACGATCATTAACTTCTCTCACAAGACCTTGCAAAGTCCTCAATTTTCACAATCGGATCTCTTCATAAGTCACATTCTCATGAGCTAAAATTAGTTGGCTAGTCTGATACTAAATGTGCTACCTGTAATTTCAATCTGTTCTAATACAGCAGTTCGATGATTCTTTTTGGAACGTGAACGATAGCGCTTCTGAGCGCTCTCTTTGTATCTTTGCCTCGAATCGGTTACCACCCGTGTAGTAATAAATGAACGTCGCACCAGAGAAATATGACATCACACCAATCCTTACTTGCTACTAGATAACGGAGTAGTGTTTATTTCTTTATCAAGGTAATGAAACAAATTATAGATAATACTTAATTCATAGTTCTTAAAAAGAAACCTCGACAGCAACTATTAATTTTTGCGAACGCAACCTGCATATCTATCAATAATTTGAATTCTGTGAGTGTTTTTTTTCGAAAAGCGGAGAAGAAGAGTTGACAAGTCAAAAGAAAAGCGTGTACTATTTTTTCCCCTGAAATTCGGCAGAACAGGCACTTTGTTTTTATCTGGGTGTTCGGTTTACGCACCCCCCTTTGCCCTCTCCGCAGCGTCCAATATGCACCCCTCTAAGGTCAACCGGGACGCGTGCCCAGCCCGGGTCCAAGCCTTCATTAATGTTCAGCACCGGTTACACTTGACTCTGAGAAGTTTAAAGGCAGCAGACACGCTCGCAGAATGTATTGATTTTATGTCATAAATCGAAGGTTGCATAATTGCAATTACAGGAATAACCGCTGTTTTTGTTATGGGGTGAAATTGGACGAGTTATTCCCGAGCGGTTGAAATAGCTAATATTAACGATAAAACTGTTGGGATAGCGAAGCCGATACTCTTACAGCCACTACTAGCACGCTCACCTCCTTGGAAGCTTCAAAAGCCAGCCGAAGTGACCATATATTGAGGGGGCGGGGTTGAAGGCTCATGGACGTGGCTGACGAAAATTTTCGACTAGAATTTTGTAGTTTTCACTCGTTTTTGACGCTTCCGTCGACGTGAGCGTTCTACTAGGGGCCATACGACCCAAGTAGCGTAGTTATCTCAACAACTTTTTCGAGCGTAACTGCTGCCTTTAATTATTTTTATGGGAACACCTAACCACCGCGATTACAGGTGTACTGATTTCTACGAAATAGGTCTGCTTTGTAATTTGACTTGGTGTGGAAGGTCAGTCCCCTGGGTCACTTACTGTTTTATTTTCGGAAGGGGAAGGAGACCCCGGATTTTGTGAAGTTTGGGCTGAGTGAACTTCGAGTTGTGATAAAATCGCGGTCATAGGAAGTCGCGTTCTCCGAAAATCGTGGCACTCTTTGCAAGGGGAGGGGTGTCGTAAGATATCCGAAAAAGGTTTAGTTGATGAAAGGGGAGCGGCAGAACCATTATAAATGACGTATGGTGTGATTGCACCTCACCCCTTCGACGAAAAAGTTGGCAGTGTTGGTTAAAGGCAGTGTTCACGATGAAATACGTTTTTCTGTTCTTTCTCCCATCTTGAAAACGGTCCCATGCTGATTCCAATGATGTCTCTGGAGCCGTAAAACACCTTCTGGGAACGGAGTTATGGTCCCTCAAAGATTGAGCTAGGGAAGCATGGTGGACGAGTTGTCCGAGGCTTGTAACTTCCGTCTTTTGAAGCAGATGTATGCATGCTGACCTGAGTAAAGAGAGAAGTTGCGAATGAAGGGAGGAACGGGGCTATTTATCAGAAACCATAGCTCATTTCACGATCTCGAATTTTCATTTTTTTCACGTCGGAGGGCGGGCATAGCACTTTTGGGGTTTGCCTTGCGCTCGAAGTGGCAACTTCCGGCTGTTTTATTGCACTCTCTGGCTCATTTTCATGCGTTCTTTCGCCGCCAACGCTACAGTGCGGTCCTCCACTACCCATTGCTAGTGGAAACTAAAACACATTTTTTTATCGTGAACCCTGCCTTTAATCGACTTGAACCGAGGCGATGAGAGCTGTTGTTAGGCGGAACGGTGGACTATATGTAGGCCTGTGCTAGAACACAGAAAATTTCATGCCAAATGGTTGATGCGGAGAGGGCTCACAGTATACGTGTAAAGCAGGAAATTCCAGAGGTGGTGGTCAGAAAAAAAAGATGTTTTCCCACCTATACAGAAATGAACTTTAGAACATTTGCTACATTTTGGGGCCTACTTTTTTGAAATTAAAAAAAAATGCTAAACAACTTTTCCCAAATTAAAAATGTTATAACTTTCTTAGTAAACCAGATTTACCCGTGAAACTGTGATTGGGTAAGGTTTAGGTCCGGGGTAGAATTGAAAAATTGCTAGGTGTGAGGGAACGACAAAATCGACGATTATCTCACACCTAAATGTATTGAACTAGGTGTGAGGGAATCGTCGATTTTGTCGTTCCCTTACACCTAAGAATTTTTCGAGAAAGCTCTTTCCTGGGACTGTGATGTACCTTAGAGCACTACCCCGGACCTATACCTTACCCAATCACAGTTTCACGGGTAAATTTCGTTTACGAAGAAATTTATAAAATTTTTAATGAGGGAGAACTTCTTCAAAAAAATTTTGGTACCAAAAAAAGTAGGTCCCAAAATGCTGCAAATATTCTAAAAATCATTTCTGTATAGGTAGGTAAACAACTTTTTTTGACCACCACCCCTGGACCAGCATCGACCGTTTAGCATGAAATTTTCTGTGTTCTAGCACAGGTGTTTAGTCCACCGTTTAAAGGCAGTGTTCACGATGAAAAAAGTTTTCGAAATTCCACTGGGATTGGGTAGTGGAGGGACACTCTGTAACGTTAACGTCGAAAGAACGCATGAAAACGAGCCAGGAAGAGCCCCAAAAGAGCCCGAAGTTGCAACTTCGAGCGCATTGAAAACCCCAAAAGCGCATCACACGCCCACCGACGTGAACAAATGAATGCTCGAGATCGTGAGATGAGCGATAATTTTCAATCATTAGCCCCGTTCTTCCCTTCATTCTCAGCTTCTCTCTTTACTCAGGTCAGCTCGCATAGATCGGCTGCAAAAGACGGAAGTTACAAGCCTCGGACAACTCGTCCACCATGTTTCCATAGCTCAATCTTTAAGGGACCATGCCTGCGTTCACAGAAGGTCTTGTATGATTTCAGAGACACCATTGGAATCAGCATGGGGCCGTTTTCAAGATAGGAGGAAAAACATAAAAACGATTTTCATCGTGAACACTGCCTTAAGCCTAACAACAGCTCTCACTGCTTCGGTTCAAGTCGATAAAACCAACTTTTTCGTCGAGGGGGTGATTTGCAATCACACCATACTACGTCATTTATCATGATTCTGCCGCTCCCCTTCCATCTATTAAACCTTTTCCATTTTTACCTCCTCTGTCCGTTCGAACCATTTGTTAATTTACTCGTTTAAATTTAGCTCCGTAGTTTCCCCCATAATCAACCTGGTTGAAAATGTTCACTAAGGTTCTCTACAGGTTTTCCTCCTTCACTCTTAACCTGGAGTTTAAATGTCTCTGCACTGTTTTCAGTTAATATGTCATTATTTGCAAACATTTATTAACAAGTAACATTTATTACAAGAAACAAAATTCACTAAAACACTTTTTCATGGACAAATATCAGTTAATTATAAAAACCATTCACAATTTGATAAACATGCCGTGCATGTTCACTTTCACCTCCTCCTTCATGTGATTAACTCCTGAAAATTATTTAAAATTTTAAATTTTCAACCTCTTAACAATTGTTAACGTTTTTTTCACATTGCATTGCATAGTACTTTTTTCATGACGGAACGAACGACGATGACCGGGGGGGGGGTGGCCGGCTAAATTGTCAACTTTCCGATTTTTAACCTCTCAGGTCCCCCTCCCCAGATCACCAGAGCTCAGACTCCCACTGTAAGGCCTCACACCTCGCGCCGTACCCTGATGCCACTAAAGGAGGAATATTGTAGATTAGCTCAGTCAGTCTGAACTATGCTACACCTTCTCATTTCAGAAGGAAATTTACTTGGCTCCGTCGCCCGTGTGTGCGGAAAAAGCGTTGAATCAACGAGAGAGGTGCAGAAAGAGACAGCAGCGTAAGCAGGTGCACGCAAGCGATGGAACTAAATAAATTTTGTGCCGAAATGGGGTGTAGCTCGATCCATCAGATTCTGTTGCACAATAATCAGTTCATCAACTAAGTCTGTAGATAAACTGAAATGGTGGAAATAGCAGTAGAAGAAGCATAAGTGGAGAGGTGGAAACGTAGCATAAAAACGTGTTGCTCTCAGTTCAAGCCAGGATAAGTCTCCCCATGCATAAATCCTGAACGATCCCGTGCATGCTTCGATGCGGATCCACAATCCCGAGGTGGACCAGTTTAGGAGGGAATGGCACTTCGCACCTCACGCAGCGCAATGCTGACGACGATAAGCGTCGTCGCGCTTTGCATACAACACTAGGGTAGCTGAATATAAACCACCTTCCTCCAACACCTTTATTCTGTCATTCCTAACTAATCGCATGGAAGAGGCCGAGACGAGGCGAGACGGATCGCCTTCAGTGTAATGGAGAGGAATATGACGGCGAATAAACAAAAACAAGCCACAGCTTTTTCTGATGCCCATCAGCTGTCCGAGAGGTCTGTGAAGCCATGAGCTCAGGGAATTCGTTTCAGAAGAGAAAAAGAATACGGGGTTTCTCGAGGGAGGAGGCTGAATGAGACTTCTAACGGCGAAAATCAGCCTTTTTTGGTACGAAATAGTGTTCCCACTCAAAGCTTTCATCACATATGTAGCTTCGTGAATTTTGAGGTAAACACAATATCTGTTAGTGGTACTTCATTCCACGCTAGAAGCCTGATCACAGAAGCGCCTAATGTTGTAGTCTCGTCTTGCTCGAGAGACCTAAACCTGTCAAACGGTCTACATAGGAAAGCCATCAAAGAACGTTACTCTGAAGTTAGACTTTTTACAATAAAATAAATTAATTTTTTCTTACAGCAGCCAGCGCTTTTTTTTGTTATCCTGGCCAGAATAATGACAATCAACACTTGAGGTTTCGTCTAAAAATAAGCACATGACTCATATCGGTAGTGTCGTCCTGAAAAAACTACGCTTTCAGTGGTTATGCTGGGCTAAGCAGAATGAGTTGGGTGCTTCAATTAACAAGGACTTCAGTGGAAGTCGAGAATTCCCTCTTCAAGCGCGAATTCGTATACGTATGTATGTGTGTAAGGGGTATGCAAACTCGCGAGAGGAACTGATGCGGAAAATATTTGAAGAGAAAAATTTCCACTTCTAACCAACATTTTCAATACTGCACAATACAATTATAGCGACCTTGAGCTTCATCCTCAAAAATGATTGGAAATTGTCAACTCAAACTCGGAAAATCGTAGTAATACCCCGGGTGTTGTAAAAACGTAGAGCACTCGGCAAACATGAAAAAAACGTGCGATGCTCGTAATTTTCTTTAACGAATACTTCTTTCTGATTTTGGAAACACGGTCATATTCACAGCTCAAAGTGGTACCCAACAATGTAAATTGTGGGCCGATGTTTTCGAAAATCGTCGTGTTCTTGGAGGGAATAGTTTTTGCGATTGTTTCTCAAAAAAGTGGGAACGGCGAACGTTTTTGTAGGAGCCATAGAATAGCAATATCTTCCCGTCTTCAGGAATCAGTGCATGTTTGACGATCACGAGGATATTAAAGGTTGAATTTCCAGAATCCTCCACAGTCTGTGGGATCTCCAACACAGGTCCTACCTGTCAGGAGGTTGTGCAGCTTGTTATATCCATGATTCAAAAAATTTTACCTCCACAGAACCCAAAATCGTCCAACTTGCACCTGATTCATGATAGAAAGCAATATATTCCTCTTCTTTAATCCGTAAAGATAATATTTAACTTTTAAAAGACCGGGCGCCCAACGGCTACTATGCTCGAACAACCGCGCGCTCCACGGCCAATCAGTTCAGTAGTCAAGGTGACTCTGCCCAACAGTAATGAAAGTTTCTCTCAATACGACTTTTCCAGCTACAATTGAAAGTAGCCTTCTTTGTTTTTCGAAGAAACATCGAAAAATCGAGTTCATGGCGTGGGTGCGCAGTGTGGACACGCGGTCTCTTAGGCGTCGTTTATACTTCATCCGCCAGACGGCACGACGAAATGGAATTCTATGATAATAATCACGCGGCGCGGCACGATCATTATTATGGAATCGCGCTTCGCCGCGCCGCTCGGCGGCTGAAGTGTAAACACCCCCTTAGGTGTTAAACTTTCGCAGCGCGCAGCGTTTTTGAGGAAAGATCGCAAAGACTTCTCACTTTGAAAACCACAAGCGCTTCTAGAAACAATGCACATAATTACAAAGCGATTTGATCTCTGATAACGACTACTTTTTCAGAATCCGAAAAAGTTTCTGTTCAAGATAGTTATAGTCTACAGCAATGGAAGTAGGACCTGGTGAGGTTGCGGATTCGTCCTAACATGCGGTATATAGTTTGTTAGTGGCATCGCTCATTTTTCCGAAATAGCTGTGATAGATCGGTGAGTCTGCGTTTTCACCGATATGACTACATCTGTGGAAGCAATGAAAACAGGTGAAAATGTGAGAGTGGAAACCAAAACTCACCAACCAATCTCAGTTACTTCGAAAAAATGAGTGATAACCCAATCAGACTACAATATGTTAGGAAGAGTCCGCAACCTCACCAGGTCCTACTTCAATCGCTGCAGACTATACAAGCATCAAACTTTTTCGCGGTTTTTTTAGAATTATACGCACAAGGATGAGCAAAAAAGATACATATAATAGATTTTCAGAGAATTTCTCAATTCTTCATGAATCAAATTGAAAAGTAATGAAGTAGAATCTGGAGGATGAGGGCCAATTGAATTCAACGCCTAGCGGAATAAAAAATTGCCGCCACGTATGGGTTTGAGGTGAAAAAGACAGCGAATAAAAGCCAACGACAGGTAACTAAGGCGGACAAAATCGAACGGAACCGGATGTCACACTAGGCTTATCCATCATAAATACTTGTTTGGAGGGAAATTTGGATCGGCTCCGACGCGTGTCCGCCCAAATAACAACAATTGTCCCATCCCACGGCGAAAAGCCCTGAAAATCACAGGGAAATAGCCCTCAACTACGGCCATTACGACATGTTTGGCTCAGAAAGTGGTGTTAGGGGCATACCCAGAGGCTCAGAAAAGTTGACATTGCTGCGTTCAGAAACATGTGAGCCCATAGTGAGGGCTCGATTTGGCTAACAATAAATTTAGTCCCACTTAAAAACTTGTCATTAAGGTCGGCATGCATGCTATTATGACATAAATCGAAGGTATGGAGCTGATGGTATTCGAAGCTGACGACGAAGCCGATGAAAAAAGCTATGCAAATAATTTCGTACTGGATTGGAAGTGGACGAGTTACCCCGCAGCATACCCGCTTAGTTAAAGGCATCGTAACCGCTGAAAACCACTCATCACTTATTGGGTTCGGACCATTGGTTGAGCCCCGGTCCCGCCTGACAATACAATGAGAGCCTGATGGATCAACAACTCTTCATTGTGAACATATAGGAGGTCGAATGTACAAAATTCCGGTGAGGGAGGCCGTCTTGACGTCAGTCATCCCACACCAGGGATAAGCGGAGTTCCGCGTTTCGCGTTCCGAAACCCGCAGTTTCGCGCATTTTCGGGGCTCCGCGTTCAGCACTCCGAAAACCGCAAAAAACGCTGCGGAATGCGAAAATATCGGGTCATCTGGGAGGAGGAAAACATTGGATGACTTCTAACTTTTCCCGCGTTTCTCGTTCCGAAAACCGCATTTCCGCGCATTTTCAGGCGTTTCGCGCCCGATTTCCGAAATTTCAAAGGAACAGAAGCGCCATCACAGGAGCAGCGCATCTGGCATTGAAATTCTTTATCTCGGGATTTCTCAACATCAGAACTTGTGAAATGGATACTTCTTGTTCTCTAATTAACTTTGAGTAAAAGAGAGACTCAAAAAATTCAACCACCTAAAGGATAAAGTTCTCGGCGTGTATCAATCCCTCTGGGGATCAGGGGTGTGCGGAAAATTTTCAAAAATTTCCGGCAAACAGAAAACGGAAAATCGTGTTTGTCAGAAAACAGAAATCAGAAAATAGAAAGGCCAAAACGGCCAGAAAACAGACAACAGAAATCAGAAAACAGAAAATTTTCACAAAAAGTACTCATTGCATTTTAACTTTTTTTTTCAAGAGGAAAGAGGGTGTAATTCTGAACATCTTTCTTTACCTGTAACACAATATCTACGAGACTACACAAATAACTAGTAAGACATTGATAGTAACGAAGGCACGTCAATGATATCAGTAGAAAAATGAGAAATGAATTGTTTGTTACCGTTACCCAACATTTGATTTCTCATTTTTCTCTTGCTAATCCGCGGCATTTGCCGCTTCGCAAAAGTATGAATAGTGTGTAACAGCAAGGCGGAAGACGGCAAAACAAACATACATACAAATTTAATTAATTGTGGGCAAGGTGACAGCCAGCAATGTTTTGTTCCTGAGCGTTTTCCCTCTATGTTTTCACCTATTTTCCCCTTTGTGATGATCATGTCTACCTTCTCATGAGGATACCATGTTCCTTATGGCGAACCCTACCTTTAGAAGCACACGCACAATTGAACACAAGTAAGAGCAAAGCGACATAAACGACTAAACAAGCTGCACTGTCCAGCAGACCTGGTTTTCGTTAATTTTTTGCTGATTTTTTTCTGATTTTTGCAAGTTTTTCAGAAAACGGAAATCAGAAAACAGAAAGGCCAAAACGGCCAGAAAACAGAAATCAGAAAACAGAAATTTCCGCACACCCCTGCTGGGGATGCGTCACACATTCGACTTCCAATCAGAAACGTAGAGACTTTTGAATGTGTACTCGGCCTCTACAATGACTTTCGGGGCCAGCCGATGTTCACGTCAGTGTTTTTTACCTCTCAGAAAAGTCTGGTAACAATCCACCTACCCCGGGGGGATAGAAGGCTTGGCTGGCCTTGGGCGAGGTCGACCACTCGACCGCTTGCGCGTCAGTGGCGCCTCATGGCACTGCACAACGCACCCAACCACAAATTAGGCATAAAAGGAAAAAAGAACAGTTTCGACGTTCGAAAAAAACTTCCGACTTTTTTTCCCGTTTTAGAAATCACAGTACAACCTTAGACATGAATTTCGCGATTATCATGTGTAGTATACCCCTCCTGTATATCACTTTCCAAGTGCGAGATCTCAGCTCCTCCAACTGAGCGACATAGATAGTCGTTCACAATAGAAAAACATCATGATTCAGAAATCACTAACAAGGGAACTATACAAAGCGTTGGTCGGACCTGCGAAAACGACTAGTATCGTTAGTCTCTCTTCTGTCTCAATAGTGAAAATTCGCCGTATACCGCCCCGAGCTGCAGGTTTAAGAAAGCTACAATACCGCCGCTATCCAAGGGGAAAAATGGGCGAAATGGGCAGAGTGGGCAACTAAAGCGTCTTTCGACTGCAGCTCGCCTCAAATTGCTCCATTTTCAATTTCGAAAACGCCGAAATGTACTGCATGTCGTGATCTAGTCGACCATGTGAAAATATTCTGCGAAATTCGAGAGGAACATTATTTTTCGAGGCGGAATACATTTCCATTTTGACCGTGCTAGAGATCGCGTACGGTTGTTTTTGATCGAATGGGCTCGTTATCTTGTGATAACATTATCAAATTCATGACTAACTCCATCCTAAAAAAGCTTTTTCATAAGTGAATTTCTATTTGTCTCATATAGTTAGATAAATTGTGGCTCGGTGAACATTTTGGTCCTTTCGAAATTGAAAACGGAGCACTTTGAGGCGTGTTGTGGTCGAAAGGCGCTTTAGTTGCCCAATTTGCCCATTTCGCCCACTTTTTCCCTTGGATAGCGGCGGCATTGTATGAGCATTTTTTTAATCTTGCTTAAAGGCAAGGACCAAAATGCTCAAAACCTGTATGTAAGGGTAAACTAGGGTAGTGAACAGGAATCTGGAGTCCATTTGTCGAAATTTTGATTTTTACTGTAGGTTACGGTAGGTAAATGTCATTTAGGAAACAAAACCCACCTTTGTATTTTTAAAATCAACAAAAGGACGTCAAGTTCGTATTCTCCACCCCAAATAACCCCCGTTTACAAATTTTGAGTAAAATCTGAGATTTTGACAAAACCTCCGTATACCACCGTAATCTTCCGTAATCTGCAAAAATCGATAAGCTGACTCCAGATTCGACAAACCTCTGAATCTCATCGGTCAACGCTGTCAGTGTGATGGTATCTCACCTTATCGAAGAAAACCAGCAGTCAAACTTGACATTTATGAGTGTTTGAGGGTCCTCTATCAATTTATCTCACTACCGTGGAATTTTATCGATTTTCTGGAATTATCGATTTTATTGATTTTTCGCAGAAATCAATAAAAAACTATGGAAGTGGATTCGATCGATAGAGGACCTTCGACAACCCCTAAAATTTCCGTTTCGCCTCTGCATTCTTACCGTAGATGGAAATAACCATCGCACTGCGAGCGTTGACCGATGAGATTCAGAGTTTTGTCCAGATTCGTGATGAGCGCTTCAAATAAGCCAATGAGGAACAATTTGAGTTATATCTATAGAAGAAATCTGGAAATATCGAAAGTGGCGTTTTTCCCTCGAAATTTTCCCCGGTTGGAAAGCTTCGAACGAAATTAGCCGAAAACTTTGGAAAAATGAGGAGTAAACCACATATTCATGATCAGCGCCCCAAAAAACTTCCCTGGGAGAGTTTTAAGTCAAATCTGGAATATTTTCCTAAAACGCTTCAAGAGCCCTCTAGTTGGTATAAATAAACGCCCAACCGAAAATCCGTAAAATTCCAAAACGCTGTCAGTCTTGACAAAGTATGGAAAATGTGCCTTCACCCAAACTTTGCTCAGGAGGGTAGTTTTGGGCGCTGAACACATTTATGAGGCCCATTTTCGAATTTTCCGAAGACTAATGCGCTTTTTGGAAGGTACAAGAAGCACAAAAAACTACCTTTTTAGGCTTGTAACTTCTTGGAACCTGCAGTTCGGGGCTTGATACTGCGAAGTTTTACTATTGAGACATAAGAGACAATAACGATACTAGTCGTTTTGGCAGATCCGATCTACGGTTTGGATACTGCTCTTGTAAGTGAACTTTGGAAGCGAAAATACCCAAATTCCCAAAAGTTATTTG
Organism: Aplectana chamaeleonis; assembly: GCA_029168955.1. Lineage (NCBI taxonomy): Eukaryota > Metazoa > Nematoda > Chromadorea > Rhabditida > Cosmocercidae > Aplectana > Aplectana chamaeleonis. The sequence goes on from JAPDOI010000353.1 coordinate 198,715, forward strand.
AGAGACATCAAGGTAGACAGAATCATTACAGAGCTATTCAAAGTGAGTGATCAGGTTGATTAATCTCAGAAATGGAGCAGCCATTCCTGATATTGGCTTCCTGTCAATGGACAGCGACCGGCAACATTAGGCGTTTCGACAAAAAACGTACGGTGGGGGTGTAGGCGCTAATCCTTGATGGAGGACATCGGTCATCGCTGGCTGACATGGTGATTGTGTGGAAGGATTGAGGACGAGAGGACGCTGACTCATAAAAGACCCTCATTCCTGCATAAAACCTCGAAAATACACATTCCTTCCAACGGCCAGCTGAGCTGCTTTAAAGCATTTTATTTTTCCCAATTTTTCAAAGCAAACCCTGAAATAGATTCGAGATATTCGTATCTTGGTTTTTTTAAGGGTGTGGGTCATTTTGGCCACCCGACTCAGAAAAATGAGCTATAAAACGAAGTATTAATGTCTTTCAGACAAGGTTCATGCTGAGTCAGAAGTGCAGACTTTTTTGAAGAGTCAAAGGCATTCTGTCATAACTTTGTCACAAAACGGCGAAAAATTACCAGAAGCCCTCTTGTGAAAACGACTATTTTTTAATTATAAAACCAGAAAACGAAACTATTCTATGCCTTTGCGCTCGCCTAAAATTCTGGAAAGTTGGCTTGCTTAGTTGTCCGGAAGTAAAAAAATATGAATATTTCACCAAGAAATTATATAGAAGTGCTTTATAAGGTCTACATGTGAGATTGTTTCACACCTCCATATTCAGAAAGTTTGACATTTCCGTTTTCTAGAAAATAACTCGCAATAAACTAAGCTATTTCTACTGAGAGAAGCCCCAATCAAATGGAAATGCAAATCATTCGAATGAAGAAGGAAAGTGTGAAGCCGCCGGATGAGTCTTGAATAAGGAAACGAGAACAAACATTCGCTGAATATCGGTGTCAAGTATCAGCCAAGTGCTCAACATTCACCTCCAGAATGTGTGCAAACGTGGATTTATTGGAAATACGTGAACATACATAGAAATGATGGATTGCAGAGAATAAGAATAATAATTTTGAATTGAAGGCAGTGTCCACGATAAAAATCGTTTTCGAGTTTTCACCAGAGAACGAAGGTTTAGAGTCTGACTGTTTCATCAGTGAAGAAAGAATCATGAAAAACACTGCGAAACATCCAAAGTCAGCTCTTCTTCCTGAAAGCCACATTCCAACGGAGGATGAGTTGCGCGGGCATGGGCATGAAGTAGACAGCGTGTGCAAATGCGCTCCAATGCTAAAACACAGCCGCGCTCGCGCTACAATGCTAATGACAAGCGGATCAAACTGTTCTTCGGAAAACTCGATCGCGAGCGGAAAGGGCTAGCGCGAGCGGATTTCGGAGCCGAATAAAGCTCTTTTCGGCTCGCTTTTGTTCGTTCTTTACCCCTACTGCTCCTATGCGATCCCAGCCACTCGATTTTCGGCGGAAAACTGAAGACGAAATTTATTGTGGACATTTGCTTTAAAAATCTTCATCGGAGATTTGAAAGTGGGTCGAAGAGCAATGAAGTCAGCCCGACTATGAAAATTCTGAGAGCGTATAGAAGGAGTAGAAAAAAGACAAGGCTTTTCTCTCAATTCGAATGCTTCAATGGGGTAATGTACACGAATTTTCACCATTTCCCTATTTCTTGGAGATGGAGTACTGGGAGAATCACAAATTTCTCTACTGATCATTACAAAGCTATGAAAAGATTCGCTCTGTATAATCGACGGCTATGTGTAGTGGATGTGCAGTCTCCTCGTTCAATTTAGCCTAGCGAATAGACCAAATCGAGAAGATATGTAGATTGTCGCGCGCGATCGAATCCCCGCTGGCTGGTGTTGTCGGAAACGCCGCACGGCGAGCGTCAATGGTCGCACCTCGTTGATTCACTAGATTAGACCTGACGAGGAGACCATATCAGGGTCTCACCTGAGTTGATCTACCAACACTGTGCTCCCGATTAGAGTTCCGCCGCTGGAAGGCGCTACAGTATGCAATAAAGGTATTGGTCATGCATCTCCACACGATCGATTCTCCTCCACTGCATGTCGCCGCGCCGCCTAGCGGCGGGACTCTAAGGGGTCGTTTACACTTCCGCCGCTGCGCGGCGCGGCGAGATACAATAAAACCATTTTCCAAGCAAAAGAGGTTTGGCTGGCGTCAGAAACGTTCCAACAAAAAGGGAACAATAGGTAAGTAGAATGAGGAGAGTCTACAAAAAGTGAACAATATTTTCTGATACTGATTTTCCTGGCCGATACTTCTTAACAGCAAAAACAAACCGTTGTGGTACTTCTAGAGGAAGAGTTCAATGGTTTCCAAGAATGGACTTCTATTCGTTGACGAGAATATAAGAAAATATTCTCATTAGATGCTGCACTTTGGTTTCGCTTCTCGTAGCAGCTGGAGCTAACAAATCCGTCTGTGTTTTTGGCATCATCTTCTATTCTGATGGTAAGTATTAGGTTTACATGCACATACTTTTAACGGTTCTCGTGTAGTCAAGACGAGTTTTGGAACCACAGAGTGCTTCCGTGGAGAACTCCCGCAACGGTTTGTTTTGCTGTTAAGAAGTATCGGCCAGGAAAATCAGTCTCAGAAAATATTGTTCACTTTTTGTAGACTCTCCTCATTCTACTTACCTATTGTTCCCTTTTGTTGGAACGTTTCTGACGCCAGCCAAACCTCTTTTTGCTTGGAAAACCCTTTTTGATAGAATATTGTTCACTTGTTGTAGACTCTCCTCATTCAACTTAATTATTGTTTCCCTTTTTGTTGGAACGTTTCTGACGCCAACCAAACCTCTTTTTGCTTGGAAGACCCTTTTTGATAGAATTGTTCACTTTATTGATATTACGAAGTAATATCCTGAAAAATCTTCAATAATTCTCGAATAGCATGGATTGCTATAATAATCAGTAAGCAACAACCTTGTTGCGCACGCTACAAATGAAGCGCTACTCACTTTCCACGACGTCCTGATGATGTCAGAAAATGCCCTATGCACTTGGCACCACCTTGGCACGACGTCCTGATGACGTCACCAGATGCTTTATGCACTTGGCACGACGTTCTGATGACGTCATCAGATGCTATGTGTACTTTACATGACATCCTGATGACGTCATCAGATGCCCTATGTACTTTACATGACATCCTGATGAAGCCATCAGATGCCCTATGTACTTTACATGACATCCTGATGAAGTCATCAGATGCCCTATGTACTTTACATGACATCCTGATGACGTCATCAGATGCCCTATGTACTTTACATGACACCTGATGACGTCATCAGATGCCCTATGTACTTTACATGACACCCTGATGACGTCATCAGATGCCCTATGTACTTTATATGACACCCTGATGACGTCATCAGATGCCCTATGTACTTCACATGACACCCTGACGACGTCATCAGATGCCCTGTGTACTTTACATGACACCCTGATGATGTCATCAGATGCCCTATGTACTTTACATGACATCCTGATGACGTCATCAGATGCCCTATGTACTTTACATGACACCCTGATGACGTCATCAGATGCCCTATGTACTTTACATGACATCCTGATGACGTCATCAGATGCCCTGTGTACTTTACATGACACCCTGATGACGTCATCAGATGCCCTATGTACTTTACATGACATCCTGATGACGTCATCAGATGCCCTATGTACTTTACATGACACCCTGATGACGTCATCAGATGCCCTATGTACTTTACATGACACCCTGATGACGTCATCAGATGCCCTATGTACTTTACATGACACCCTGATGACGTCATCAGATGCCCTATGTACTTTACATGACACCCTGATGACGTCATCAGAGGCCCTATGTACTTTACATGACACCCTGATGACGTCATCAGATGCCCTATGTACTTTACATGACACCCTGATGACGTCATCAGATGCCCTATGTACTTTACATGACATCCTGATGACGTCATCAGATGCCCTGTGTACTTTATATGACGCCATGATGACGCCATCAGATGCCCTATGTACTTTACATGACACCCTGATGACGTAATCAGATGCCCTGTGTACTTTATATGACGCCCTGATGACGTCATCAGATGCCCTATGTCTTTTACATGACATCCTGATGACGTCATCAGATGCCCTATGTACTTTACATGACACCCTGATGACGTCATCAGATGCCCTATGTACTTTACATGACACCCTGATGACGTCATCAGATGCCCTATGTACTTTACATGACATCCTGATGACGTCATCAGATGCCCTATGTACTTTACATGACACCCTGATGACGTCATCAGATGCCCTATGTACTTTACATGACACCCTGATGACGTCATCAGATGCCCTATGTACTTTACATGACACCCTGATGACGTCATCAGATGCCCTATGTACTTTACATGACACCCTGATGACGTCATCAGATGCCCTATGTACTTTACGTGACACCCTTATGACGTCATCAGATGCCCTATGTACTTTACATGACATCTTGATGACGTCATCAGATGCCCTATGTGCTTTACATGACACCCTTATGACGTCATCAGATGCCCTATGTACTTTACATGACACCCTGATGACGTCATCAGATGCCCTATGTACTTTACATGACATCCTGATGACGTCATCAGATGCCCTATGTACTTTACATGACACCCTGATGACGTCATCAGATGCCCTATGTACTTTACATGACATCTTGATGACGTCATCAGATGCCCTATGTGCTTTACATGACACCCTTATGACGTCATCAGATGCCCTATGTACTTTACATGACACCCTGATAACGTCATCAGATGCCCTATGTACTTATACATGACATCCTGATGACGTCATCAGAAGCCCTATGTACTTTACATGACACCTGATGACGCTCATCAGATGCCCTATGTACTTTACATGACATCTTGATGACGTCATCAGATGCCCTATGTACTTTACATGACACCCTGATGACGTCATCAGATGCCCTATGTACTTTACATGACACCCTGATGACGTCATCAGATGCCCTATGTACTTTACATGACATCTTGATGACGTCATCAGATGCCCTATGTACTTTACATGACACCCTGATGACGTCATCAGATGCCCTATGTACTTTACATGACACCCTGATGACGTCATCAGATGCCCTATGTACTTTACATGACATCCTGATGACGTCATCAGATGCCCTATGTACTTTACATGACACCCTGATGACGTCATCAGATGCCCTATGTACTTTACCTGACACCCTGATGACGTCATCAGATGCCCTATGTACTTTACATGACATCCTGATGACGTCATCAGATGCCCTATGTACTTTACATGACACCCTGATGACGTCATCAGATGCCCTATGTACTTTACATGACACCCTGATGACGTCATCAGATGCCCTATGTACTTTACATGACACCCTGATGACGTCATCAGATGCCCTATGTACTTTACATGACACCTGATGACGTCATCAGATGCCCTATGTACTTTACATGACACCCTGATGACGTCATCAGATGCCCTATGTACTTTACATGACACCCTGATGACGTCATCAGATGCCCTATGTACTTTACATGACATCCTGATGACGTCATCAGATGCCCTATGTACTTTTCATGACACCCTGATGACGTCATCAGATGCCCTATGTACTTTACATGACACCTGATGACGTCATCAGATGCCCTATGTACTTTACATGACACCCTGATGACGTCATCAGATGCCCTATGTACTTTACATGACACCTGATGACGTCATCAGATGCCCTATGTACTTTACATGACACCCTGATGACGTCATCAGATGCCCTATGTACTTTTACATGACATCCTGATGACGTCATCAGATGCCCTATGTACTTTACATGACACCCTGATGACGTCATCAGATTGCCCTATGTACTTTACATGACACCCTGATGACGTCATCAGATGCCCTATGTACTTTACATGACACCTGATGACGTCATCAGATGCCCTATGTACTTTACATGACACCCTGATGACGTCATCAGATGCCCTATGTACTTTACATGACACCCTGATGACGTCATCAGATGCCCTATGTACTTTACATGACACCCTGATGACGTCATCAGATGCCTATGTACTTTACATGACACCCTGATGACATCATTAGATGCCCCTATGTACTTTACATGACACCCTGATGACGTCATCAGATGCCCTATGTACTTTACATGACACCCTTATGACGTCATCAGATGCCCTATGTACTTTACATGACGCCTGATGACGTCATCAGATGCCCTATGTACTTTACATGACACCCTGATGACGTCATCAGATGCTCTATGACTTTACATGACACCCTGATGACATCATCAGATGCCCTATGTACTTTACATGACACCCTGATGACGTCATCAGATGCCCTATGTACTTTACATGACACCCTGATGACGTCATCAGATGCCCTATGTACTTTACATGACACCCTGATGACGTCATCAGATGCCCTATGTACTTACATGACACCCTGATGACGTCATCAGATGCCCTATGTACTTTACATGACACCCTGATGACGTCATCAGATGCCCTATGTACTTTACATGACACCCTGATGACGTCATCAGATGCCCTATGTACTTTACATGACATCCTGATGACGTCATCAGATGCCCTATGTACTTTACATGACACCCTGATGACGTCATCAGATGCCCTATGTACTTTACATGACACCCTGATGACGTCATCAGATGCCCTATGTACTTTACATGACACCCTTATGACGTCATCAGATGCCCTATGTACTTTACATGACACCCTGATGACGTCATCAGATGCCCTATGTACTTTACATGACACCCTGATGACGTCATCAGATGCCCTATGTACTTTACATGACACCCTGATGACGTCATCAGATGCCCTATGTACTTTACGTGACACCCTTATGACGTCATCAGATGCCCTATGTACTTTACGTGACACCCTTATGACGTCATCAGATGCCCTATGTACTTTACATGACATCTTGATGACGTCATCAGATGCCCTATGTGCTTTACATGACACCCTTGGCGACGTCATCAGATGCCCTTATGTACTTTACATGACATCCTGATGACGTCATCAGATGCCCTATGTACTTTACATGACATCCTGATGACGTCATCAGATGCCCTATGTACTGATAGCCTGCGACCACTGGCAGTGGCTAGTGGCAGGAACGAGGAACGAGGACGAGGGACGAGGGACGAGGGACGAGGAACGAGGAACAGGGACACGAGGGACGCGTTACAAGAAAACGCGAATTTTAGCTAAGCTTCCGCCGATCTAACTTTGTTAATTTTCAATCGATTTGGCTCAAATTTTGTCAGCGGGTGTCTTCTATACTCTCTCACTTATATCCAGAAGGAAATCTCTAGAAAATTTGTTTTACAGGTTTTATTAACTACTTTACCAAAATCTAAGTGATCACAAGTGCCAGGCAAAACCAAACCTCTCCAGCCGCTTCGCGGCTGGAGCGATATCGATCGGGCGGCGCCGCCTCGCGGCTTCGCGAGGCGTTTAGAGTTTTTCTGCTCGAAATCTTCCAACGGTGAGGCACGCGGCCGCCGCCTGGGTGCTGCCGCGTGCGATTCGCATTAACATCATATGCTTCTCTTGCTGTTACTTCATATACATTCCCAATTTCAATCCTCTGATTCAAAATTTCTTCAGAGGTTCTGGGCGTTGTTGAGGGTAGGCTAAGTTGTGAAAAATTCATTTTGTTTTGCTTTTGAAATAAGTTTTCTGAAGAGGAAATTTTTTCGAAGACTCTACCAGCTTTCATGCGCGGTGTCATGATACAAAAGATTATAGATGTTTCTTTTGCACAAGAAATCACTTATTGCAATCGCCCTTGTGTTATGTGAGAGCTACTCCAGGCTGTGTTTAACGCCAATGTGCGATGTCGCAGCGTCAATTCGACGCAGCTCGATTATACATCCTAGTGGCGCGATTTTTCAAGCGGCGCGAGGGGCAGCGCCGCCCCACTTTTCGCCGTGCCGCTCCGCGGCGGAAGTATAAAGGACCCCTAAGGGGTCGTTTACACTTCCGTCGTCGAGCGGAGGGGCCAAGTGCAATTCTATAGTATTGCTCGTGCCGCCCCGCGTTATCAATATTATGGAAAAGCGCAGTGCAGCTCCGCTCGGTGGTGGGGGTATAAACGACCCCTAACCGGGCCCTACATCACGCCCTTGTAAGCCTTGTTGAAATGTAAGCGACCAGATCATATTTCCAGGTACAATCATACAATACCGCCCGTATCGTTTGGTCATTGGGCGCGCTAGAGCGCTGGAGCGTGCCGTTTGGCGTCGTTTTCAAATAACTCGCTTCAAAGTGGTCCAATCGGAAAATGGAAGCCAAATTCGGAATCAGCATCGAAAATGCGATCTACTGAATGTATAGAATTTCGAAATGGAACTCAGTGAAAGATTTTGGGTTACGGTAGCCATCCAATGTCCCTCGTGTCCAAATGGGGCTGGCGTTTAAGTGTTGTTATAAGTGGATTTCTTGACGTTTTCTCGTATTTAGAACATTCATATGCAACTTATTATTCTCTGTATTTCTTCTGAAACATTTTGACAGCGAAAAAATTAATAAAAAATAATAAAAAAGTCATTTTTCCTAACAATTTTTGGATTCTAATGTGGAAAAACCACGAAGTTCTTCTATATTAGTGACTTATTTTGAGATAAATTGCAAAACTTTGAGTAGAATTTAGGTATTAAAAGTTAAACGGAAATCGCGCCTTGAAATTTGGTTAATTATTTGATTTCACATTCAAAAAAGGTAGGTATCAGAGCGCATTTCAACAACCATGTAAGGAATTCGCTTTGCAATCTTTGTTTTTTCTCCTCACACGAAGAAATCATGTCCAGAATCAGCCAGTGTACGGAAATGCACCAAAAATGAACAGTTCAAAAAAATTATTCAAAAATGTATATTTTTATAAAGTGACCAATTTCAATTTTCATGCTGAAATACTCCTCGAGTTCTATGTTTTTCGTGTATAGCGCATAAATTTGTTCACGAATTGTTTCAAAAATATAGAATTCTTGACCTTTTCCGATTACTTTTCAAAAAAAAATAAATTTTCGAAAGTGAAAATTTTCACTGAGACCACAAATTTTGAATTTCTTTCCAGATTTCTCGTTGGATCCCATGTATGAATTCCTTTGAATTTCTTCATTATATGAATTTATTTCGAAAATGTGGGAATCGTGAAAATCTTCAATCTTTTTTTCCCGAAAAAACAAATGAAATCTGAATTTTCTCTTAATTTCCATTTTCAGTGTGAAAAGGTTCTAGGAATGTTTCACTGTTCATGTTGAGCGCATAATATTAATCAGCATTCATTTTAAAAATGCTGAATTCAAAAAAAAATATTCTCTCCGCGAAAAAAAAATTAAAAATTTCAAAGTTGAATTTTCATTATGAGAACAATTTTTTAGTTTTGATACCAGAACCTTCTTTGAATCCCATGAATCTCGTCACAAGAGATTGTTTCAAGAATTAGATAATCTAGGAAACTTTCCATTTTTCTCCCAGAAAAAAAAGAAATGTAAAAACTGAATTTTCAATACAATTACCAGTTTTGAATTTCGTTCTTGAACACTTCTAGATTTTCTTACTATTTGAGCTCCAGTCGCGAGAAAAGATTTTTCTAGCTTTGCTACGCAGAATCCAGTCCGCATTGTGGTACATTTAAAAACCTTGAATTTTTCCTACAAAAAATGAAAATTTAAAATTGAATTTCTGGTGAAAAGACCGGCTTCAGAACTCATTCCAGAACCCTTCTAGAACTCCATAATATCGAATTCACTAATTATATTGAATAAATACAATTTTAGGAATTGGTGTATGAGCACCCCGTAGTTCGGCCCTCCACCCCTCGCATGCCAGGCAATTACCTACGCCAGGTCGCTCTACCAACCCACAGCCCGTCCAGGCCGATTATCGATCACATTTTTCAGGGGCTGGAACCCTAACCAGTATGAAACCACATAGAATTCAGTATCATATTCAGTCAGAGCATTATTTTCCGAAAACACAGCAATGAAACATGTCAAATTCTTCGCATAATCAGGGTCCAGAACCAATTATAATGTAGATTTGGTCCGAGAAGCCGAAATGCGAGAAATGGTTCACATCTTAGAAAGAAATTCATGGTGTTTTCCAGTAGTAGTGAATAATGTCAGAAACACGTTGAGGACTGCATCAAGCCAAAGGTGTACCATTACTTAGTTAGGCTCTGCCATATCACTCGCTCTCACACTGGCCTGCTTCCCAAGAAACAGCCTACAGGGTCATTTTGAGGTGCGAATGGGCCTCGAAGGCGTGTTTGGGGCCTCCCCCGTCTTAATGACCTTATCAGAATTACTGAGATTCTTTGTCTGCAACACGTTCCCAACCATTTGTTTTTATCCAGTGAGATGGGTTGAGCTGTTCTCGCACTTCTCGCAGTCATGTTAATTTTCAAATTTTCGGAAAATGCATAAACCCCAAAATTTGTATTTGTTCAATGTAATTAGTGAATTTGGGATATTATGGAATTCTTGAAGGGTTCTGGAACGAGTTCCGAGACCGATCTTCTAATCCCGTATTCATTTTTGAAATTTCATTTTTGTGGAGAAAACTGGAAATTCTTACGATTTCCACATTTTTGGGACAATTCCGTGTAGTGGAGCAGGAAATACATTAAATTCGAATAGAAATCTGGAAGGAAATTCAGAATTAGTGGTTTTAATAAAAATTCTTACTTCTGACTTTAATTTTTTTCTTTTTTTTCGGAAAACTTACCCAAAGTTCTCATGAATTCCATGTTTCCCAAACAAATCTACAGATGTTTTGGGAAAGTGATGCTCTGACTGAATATGATACTGAATTTTATGTGGTTTCATACTGGTTAGGGTTCCAGCCCATGAAAAATGTGATCGATAATCGGCCTGGACGGGCTGTGGGTTGGTAGAGCGACCTGGCGTAGGTAATTGCCTGGCATGCGAGGGGTGGAGGGCCAAACTACGGGTGCTCATACACCAATTCCTAAAATTGTATTTATTCAATATAATTAGTGAACTCGATATTATGGAGTTCTAGAAGGGTTCTGGAATGAGTTCTGAAGCCGGTCTTTTCACCAGAAATTCAATTTTAAATTTTCATTTTTTTTTGTAGGAAAAATTCAAGGTTTTTAAATGTACCACAATGCGGACTGGATTCTGCGTAGCAAAGCTAGAAAAATCTTTTCTCGCGACTGGAGCTCCAATAGTAAGAAAATCTAGAAGTGTTCAAGAACGAAATTCAAAACTGGTAATTGTATTGAAAATTCAGTTTTTACATTTCTTTTTTTTTTGGGAGAAAAATGGAAAGTTTCCTAGATTATCTAATTCTTGAAACAATCTCTTGTGACGAGATTCATGGGATTCAAAGAAGGTTCTGGTATCAAAACTAAAAAAATTGTTCTAATAATGAAAATTCAACTTTGAAATTTTCAATTTTTTTTCGCGGAAAGAATATTTTTTTTCGAATTCAGCATTTTTAAAATGAATGCTGATTAATATTATGCGCTCAACATGAACAGTAAAAGATTCCTAGAACCTTTTCACACTGAAAATGGAAATTAAGAGAAAATTCAAATTTCATTTGTTTTTTCGGGAAAAAAAGATTGAAGATTTTCACGATTCCCACATTTTCGAAATAAGTTCATATAATGAAGAAATTCAAAGGAATTCATACATGGGATCCAACGAGAAATCTGGAAAGAAATTCAAAATTTGTGGTCTCAGTGAAAATTTTCACTTTCGATAATTTATTTATTTTTTTGAAAAGTAATAGGAAAAGGTCAAGAACTCTATATTTTTGAAACAATTCGTGAACAAATTTATGCGCTGTACACGAAAAACATAGAACTTGAGGAGTATTTCAGCATGAAAATTGAAACTGGTCACTTTATAAAAATATAAATTTTTGAATAATTTTTTTTGAACTGTTCATTTCTGGTGCATTTCCGTACACTGGCTGATTCTGGACATGATTTCTTCGTGCGAGGAGAAAAAAAACAAAGATTGCAAAGCGAATTCCTTACATGGTTGTTGAAAGGCGCTCTGATACCTACCTTTTTTGAATGTGAAATCAAATAATTAACCAAATTTCAAGGCGCGATTTCCGTTTAACTTTTAATACATGAATTCTACTCAAAGTTTTGCAATTTATCTCAAAATAAGTCACTAATATAGAAGAACTTCGTGGTTTTTCCACATTAAAATCCAAAAATTGTTAGGAAAAATGACTTTTTTATTATTTTTTATCAATTTTTTCGCTGTCAAAATGTTTCAGAAGAAATACAGAGAATAACAAGTTGCATATGAATGTTCTAAATACGAGAAAATGTCAAGAAATCCACTTATAACAACACTTAAACGCCAGCCCCATTTGGACACGAGGGACATTGGATGGCTACCGTAACCCAAAATCTTTCACTGAGTTCCATTTTGAAATTCTATACATTCAGTAGATCGCATTTTCGATGCTGATTCCGAATTTGGCTTCCATTTTCCGATTGAACCACTTTGAAGCGAGTTATTTGAAAACGACGCCAAACGGCGCGCTCCGGCGCTCTAGCGCGCCCAATGACCAAAAGATACGGGCGGTATTGTACTGTACGACGATTTCTGGTCCAAGGGGTAAATCGGTGCACCATCTAGTGCTGTGGGGATCCATAAATTACAAGCTGCGATGAACCAGTGAGTCTAACGCTGAAAACGCCTACAATTCCGTTTAGAAGAATAGAGCGCAGCTAAGATCGTCTTTCTTCAAAAAATTTACCCAAAAAAATGCTTTTTGTTCAGAATGGCCGCTTTCTGCAAGTTACCTTCCCTTGCAAAACCCAAAATCGCAATCGAGCTTCAATAACGGCAATTTTGATCAGTAAAATAAGACAGAATGAGAAAAATGGTCAGAAGCTAGTGATATTCAAAGGAATCAATACGTAATAATATTGAAAATACAACAAAACACAACAAAATGATTCAATGGAAAAGTTTTAGAATACCTGGTGACCAAGAAAACTATGGATGAGAGTTGATTGAATTTTTCTTGTCCCAAAATTTTACACTTGCAGAAACTCATAAAAAAACTCTGCGTATGTTTTAGGATAGGGTTCCCTAATGTTTTGAGTACGACCGTTGGCGGCACTTCCGCAACGGCTCTTCGGATCACGCGTTCGTTCCCTCCTGTGCCACCACCCTTTCAAAAGACGTTTTATTTGGGCAATGATAGGATGCATCGCGAAGATGATGAGATTCTACGGACAACCTCACACGAATGGCCATTTTTTTCAAAAGTTCTCAGATGACGCTGTGAGAAGGTGTCTTTTTCCGACGAGGAGTTATGCATGAACATGTTTGTAATAATCCTCGAATAGGTAAGGATCATCGGCTATGGATCAGAGGGATAGGAAGTGTGACTCAAATAGAGCAGCCGGTTCTGCGAGCGACCGCGAATCCGGAAGAGAATATTTGCCGAGAGGATCGGCGGCTACTTCAGACTATAACATCGAAAACAACGCCAACCTCTGTAGGTGATCAAGGAAGAGGAAACCAACAGCGAAGCTTTCTAAGTTTCCTTACTCCGAATTGCGAAAAAAATTCTTTTTGAAGCACTCCATTCTTATCTGGTAGACTTTTCAGCTCTGGAATGAACTGTATCTTTATTCGCGCTTCTGGCATTCTTTATTTCCAATTTCCTTATTTCCAACGGTCCGCATTACATTTCTCGGCTTTTTGGAAAAAAAAAACGCCAAGTTCCGATCCTCTCTGTACACGCCATGCAATTTATGTTGGCTTCTTTTCAATAGGACTGACCATTTTCAATAGAATCACTAAACGTTGATAAGGCGTTAAAACGCTTCATTTAAATGCTCAGAAAGATGAAAAAAAAGATGAAGATGAAGAAAGAGAGAAAAGATGCGCTCAGTAATGTGGCTTTCGCATGGTCGAGTTCGGTCTGCTCCCAAAATAAACTCTCCATCTATCACTTCACGGTCGGAGAAATCAAGAAAGATTCAAATGAAAAGATGAAGGCAATGGCGTGAGATTCAACAGACTCCACATGTGATTTTATTAGTACCCCTAGAAGCAATGAACAACTCGCGAATGAAATTCAAACAACTGCACACAAACATCTTGAAATTTTCGAAAAATTCAAAATGGGACCCTAGAGCGATTCGGTCACTTGCCAAGCACACAAAACAGAAAAAAAACTGGTCAAAAGATGATCGCCAGCCTCAAAACGCCAAATCTAGTACGAAATTTTTTTTTTGATAAAACATGCATTCCTCATTGGGAAAAACGGTTTCATGTAAAAGGCATATAAATCATGTGAGTAAAGAAAAACTTTATTTTCTTTCACAACATCACAGATTCTTCCTCAAAACAAGTCTGGACTCAAAAGACTTGGACAGGAAGGGTTGGAATCGGCGACGAAAGCAAGTTGAGAGAACCGAATCCCTTTTGCCGACAATCGCCTGCGACTCTGATAATTACGCTTCGTTTGACGACTCAACGACAGCTTTCAGTCAAATTGATGAAGCAGATTGCAAAAGGTGGCCTTCAAACTATTTTTCCTTCCCAGACACAGCGCTTTGCAACACGGTATTCGGTCGAGAAAGAAATGGAAGCGCCGAGGATTTTTTTTTGCTTCAACATGAGAAATTACTGCACAAGACGGGAAGGAATCCATTCGGTAACTTGAATCTTCATGAGTCGCAGCATTAAAGTTGAGCGGAATACGATTATCTGAGGAGAAGGAGGGCAGCCGCATATGGAATGGTCTCTGAAGTCGCCGCTTACCACTACAAAAACCCCAATGACCTATCGTTGGAGAAGAAAGACGCCAACGACACCAGAATCCGAGACAGGAGAGATCGCACTTCCAGGTACATATCCTCTGTTTCCGAGTGTGATTTATTTCCGTTCGTCGCGTGCTACGCTGCGTTTCCTTCTCCCCACAATTTCTCGCTGTCTCTACCCTCGCTCCGCACAAGCGCGCGAGGGAACAGAGTAAATCATGCTCGGAACCAGAGGATAGCCTCTCGTAGTAATCTCTCCTATGAGTGTAGCGTTCTCTCTACCACAATTCCCTTTCATGTGGGCGAACCGTGCCAATGTAGAGGGTCACATGTTACTCGGAAGAATCACCTCTTTCGAACTTAAAAGGAAATGACCAGAACTGTATACTTGTACAATTTCGAAAAAAATGTCGAACGAACGAAAATCGAAAAAAATTCGTTCGAAAAAAATTTCGAACGAACGAATTCCGAAAAACTTTCGAAATTTCGTAGGTCGAACGAGCGAAATTCGAAACTAATCGAAATTTCGTATTTTTTTTTCGAAATTCATTGGAAATTTCGAACTTTTTTCGAACTTTATTCGAAAGAACTCCGAATGAACGAATTTCGAAGGAATTTCGAAAAATCGGGTTTCGAAAGAACGACGAATTTTCGAATTTCGTTCGCAAAAATTTCGAACGAACGAAATTTTAGAAAAAGTAAAACATACTACAAGAACTGACATCCTGAAATGCTCTATACTCAATAATCCTTTGCATTTAAGACGGGGTTTGATGTCAAAATTTTTAACTTTGCCGTTTGATTAATTTCGTGGAGTTCACTTAAAGGCAGTGTTCACGATAAATTTCACTTCCGACATCTCCACGGTTTACGAAAGGTCTGGTGCCCTATATAGCGAAGCACGCTTGAAAAGGACACGAAAGACGCGTTTTTGAGCCAAAATAGGCCCTCTCTTGTTTACGTTGATTTTTGAGCGTGGAGGAATTGACCGCTGGAAAGATGATACCTATCAGTGCAATGAAGCAAACAGCTCACTTATCAGCCCTTCGCTGACTTGATCATTCCTATAATCTGAGTCTTCATTTGTTCCTTTCGAGGGGCGGATCTGGGGCACGGGGCGTGTCTGGGGCACCAAAACGCTTGTTTGCAGCCGTCATTTTACAGCTCCTGGCTCGTTTTCTACCGCTCTTTCGACACTGGGAGCCTAGGATCTTTCTCGCCTATCATTTCACTGTGGAAAGTCAACGAGGATGATCATCGTGAACGCTGCCTTTAAAGGCACTGTTCGCGATAAACTTCATCCTCGAATTTTTCATGACAAACGTTTCTCGTGGCTCTCAGAAGTAGAACAGCATCGAAAAAACGGGACGAAAATTACCCAGGAGCCGCAAAACGGCTTAGAAAAGTGGGCAAACCCCGCCGCTATGGGAAAGTCCCGCCCCTTTCCGCCCCTCGACGTGGACAAAGGAACACTCGGAATCGTGAGTTGAGCGATGGTTTCCGATCAAAAGCCCCGTTTCTCTCTCAACTTCTCTCTTTACTCAGGTCAGCTCGCATACATTGGCTGCAAAAGACGGAAGTTACAAGCCTTGGACAACTCGTCCACCATTTTCCCTAGCTCAATTTTTGAGGGACCATAACTCCATTCCCAGAAGGTCTTGTACGATTCCAGAAGCATCTTTGGAATCAGAATGGGACCGGTTTCAAGATAGGCAAAAAAACAGAAAAGCGATTTTCATCGCGAACAGTGCCTTTAAAGAGGTGGGATCCCAGAACTGACAGGGCGTCTTAATTTGTTTTGACGTCTTTGCAGCAATCCTTCCTAAATTTTTGCTACATTGAGGATCAGATCTAGACCTCCTTTCAGAAAAAATTCATGAATCTTTTCTTTCGCGGTCTTGCCTTAAACCGGATGAAGAGACTATTTCTCCCGCTTCTCTAGTTCACAAAAGTGGATTTTTTGAGCTGGAAGGGACTTGACTCGACTCACTCTTAAACGTACCGATAAGCGATGAGGAGTTCTTGATGATATGAAGGTATCAAGATCTTTTTTTGAGAAGACCGAATTTAGAACATCAAAAATAAATATAAAAAAGTCTCCTGAAAGAAAACATGGAAATCAGTAGTGTGGAAATGCTCACAAAGCGTCGTAATAGGGTTTATTCATGCAGTTCAGGCGAGAAATGGGTCGAGTTAGCCGAAAAAGATACTTAAATAAGTTTGATCGGAAAAATTTAGTTAAATTTTGAGATTAAATCGGTAAATCGGTAAATCAAAATTTACCAAAAATACCGGAAAATCGGTAAATCGATAAACGGTAAATGCACACCCCTGATCAGAACCATACGTTTTTGACGCTCAAAACTTCAACGGTGTGGTCTACCGGGGAGCTCATTCATGAAGCTGAGCCTGAAAAATGGAAAGAGGTTTTCAACGTGAACCATGCTTTGAGCTTAGGACTTTGCAGTATGCAAAATGGCGTGAAAACACGCTGCTTCAGCACGACAACACTCGGCAACATTTTGCGAAAATTTGCCACGGAAACTTTGGAGGCGGTTCTTTGTATGTCCCACGCAATCCGCTGTATCCACTAGACATTGCTCCTTCAGATCAGCATTTGTGCCAGCACCTGGCCAAGGAGCACTTCACTTTTTATGAAAAGCCAAAAATTGTTACTCTCCAGGATTCAACTCAAGAAAAGGAGAAATTTTCTCGAAGCAAGATTTGAATGCTTCCTAAAAGATAGAAAAGTTCATTACACAATTCTGGACAGCAGTTTAACCCATTCACGACCGCGCGTCCCACCGGTGGGACACGCGTTGACTCCCACTTCGGACCGCGTACACTCTCTTCGAAAATCGATTTCTCCACTGCACGAAGGAATTTCTGAACCTATTTATGTTCAATATATTTACCTATTCTAGACTCGACTAAGAACTTCGTGGTCCGCTAGAAGCTTCACCACTACAATATATCTGACCCTTCGAATGCGACGAGGTCAAAAACCGCAAACTTGAGTACAGATCACATTTTTACAAGCAATTGATAGCGAATTTTCTCTTTTTCCCATCACTCGAGAAACAATCCTTACTTCTAAGAGTGGTCAGATCGTATAGCACTATTTAATATATCACAGAAATATGATTACTGATATTACACACCATTCCCGCGTTGAAAATCGGCTTTTCTTTCGCTCATATTTTGTTCACAGAAATTTATTCATGCAAAGATCAGCAATGTCAGCAGCTCAGCATCCCAAGAAATTCATTTAGATTAATCGGTGGAATTGGGCACGCAATAGTATATCCTCTAATTCGGAGTGAAATTTATTTCCGTCCATCGCATGCTTCTGCGAGCGTATGCTGCGTTTCCTTATCTTCCGCACTTTTTCGCTGTCTCTGCCTTTTCCTTGCACAAGCGCGGGAAGGAACAGAGTAAATTTCGCTCCGAAACAGAGGATACCTGTCATAATCTTCTAAGAAAGAGGTAGAAACGGATCTCATCTTCGTGTTTAGCATCCTTAGTGACCCTCCTGGATAAATTTGGGTAGAAACTTTTGTTTCACCTCTGAAGTCTGAATTGTGAAATAGCGACAAAATTCAGGATTGTACTCGAAAGTTTTCAAAGAAAAAAGAAACAGCATAATAAAAGTATTGTCCTTATCAGTACGAAATTCCGCGCCGTAGTTGCGGACAGCGGCCCTTGCAGCACGCAACGCGCTGATAATCGTGCCGGGATCACGCTGTCCTAGCCCGAGTTGGGTGCTGCTGCGGCCGTTGTCCACAACAGCGAACAGGAACTTCGTTCTGGTAAGAACAGTAAGTCATATCACGAAACGATAGATTTTGAAAAAAAGTTAACGAAACAGCATATAATAGCTAAATCTCATTGATGTGGTTAGCAGGAGTCGAAATATAGTGAGTCTACGCATTTGCGATGTAGTTCTAACTTTCAAGAACACACAATGATGTCAAGGCGATCAGAAGGAACAGCGGGAAAGAAAAAAAAGTGAAATAGTTTCAAAAGGGAAAGGATAATACTACCACACATTCCACTTCAAGAAGTGGGAAGGTCATGTAGGTGTCATTAGCAGAAGGGAAAAAGGAAGGAAGGCCATTCATTATTCCCACAACCACAAAGTACATCCGAAGAACCTGTCTAGGCGATTCCATTGCAGATATGATAAGGATAAGAAGAAGAACAGAGGGCGTGGCCGCTTAGCGAAACCAGAAGTCGCACGAAAGAATTGAAAAGATTGGGAGCCGTCAACGAATCGGCGTAAAAAAACATGGTGCATACTAGAAGCTCATGTGCTCGATGACAGACTCACGATGAAGGGGTATGACATAAAACTCAAGTTTGAGGCTTATTTGTATATGGCAACAATATCACAGTGAATCGTTGGGATTTCTAGCCACGTAGACCAGAAATTTCGATAGAAATTCAGAAAATGAAGATTCGCTTACAGAAATTAAGCGACCGAAACCTGCTGCTTTCATGAGTCATGAAAAGCAGCATAGTATGTCATTTTTTACTCATTTCAATCTCCGAGGGCGATATGCTCTAGAACATTGAAAGACAAGAATTGTATCCCGGGAGAGCTTCTCAATGAGAAATGAGCTTTTTAGATTATTAGACTCAAATCTTGACAACAGGCCTTCATTTTTTAAATTTCATGAAAATTTTTACGCATAAAAACTAGACCTTCATTCAATTTCTAAGCCTTTCAACTGAGCGAATGAAGAGTTTTCGAAAGGAACTAAAAAAGTCCCTGCTACTCTCCATTTGAGGGGAGAAACAGAATTGAACGGGAGTTTCGAAAAAAAGAGGGATAAAACACTCCAAGGAATCGAACTCGTGTCGTCATTTCCAACTTTCAGGTAACTGCAGCGGTCACTGCCACTATGCCAAACGTTCAAATATAGTGCACCATTCAGAACAGAGATAAGCGGAAAGTTCTCTCCGATCCCGGAAATCGGAAAACGAAATGACCCCATTTCGGAAAGAGAAAATCAGAGAACGGAACGCGATTAGGCATCGTCACCCATGGTGTTATTTCCATTTCTCTTTCGCATTTTGGTATGTTTTTTTTTCAGAAATAGAAGGCTAGGGAATCGGAAGGCCAATCGAAAACCTATGGAAAATGCGAAATCAGAATTAGGGATTTCGCTCTTATCTTATCCAGACAAGGGCTTACCGTAATGTAATAATGAAGATTCGGAAGTCGAGCTCGGCGCGGTTGTTTTCTTGAGTTTCAATAATTGGGTGCGAAAATCCCAAAAATGCGGGCGGGATTTTTTTATAATATTAATTGGCATTTTCTCCCTCAATTCAACAGATCTTCCCAGCACTTTTTTGCGGTTCATGGATTTCTGTACGCGGAAGGCCAAAACGCGCGAAACTTTGTGTTTGGAAAAGCTAAGCGCAGTGCTCCCCCGGTAACTCGGTAGAATGGTCGGATAGACACGCATATACATGCGTAAGTGAAATATGTATATGAATGTGTGTGCGCAAGAATATTTATAGCATGCCCATATAAAAGTACAGTCGGCACGAGTTCTAGTGATATTTTGCATTCCCCATTGAAGGTTGGCGCAAACTCTGTGCCCCTATGTTATAGCATGCGGCACCGAGATCGCGCCAACCTTCAATAAGGGATCCATGCCGACGTTATACAGCTGAAAAAACTAGTGATTTCGTGGAAAGAATCCGAAAAAGAGCGCGAGAATTCAGTGAGCGGACATTTTCTCGTATATCGTCCTGTTCTTTGTGTACTGCAATAAAGAAAGGAATTTATGGGCAAATCGAAGAGGCCGGCAATTGTGGAGCGCAGCGCGTGAAAAGATCTCCCCGAAGTGCAAATGGATAATCGTGATCGTTGTGGCATGCTAAGTGGAAGTTTCAATGAATGCTTTTGGCGTCATGGCTCATTTCTTGTTCGCGCGGAACCTGCGCGAAAAAGTGAACGAAAAGACATGCAACATAGCTAATCAGTGATGCCAATTGAGGACGACGACTGTTTCACCTTTCTCACTGAAAACTTGTGGTAATCTTTGCCCGAATTCAGCTACTATTTTTTATGTTACTTTCTTACTTTTGATGAAGTGTACGTTTGTGGCATCTACCTCCTTTGGGCATGTTCACGACTTACTCGCAGCGCACTTTACGACTAGCATTGGGTAGTAGTCCGAGGCGGTGTTTAGAGCTCGCTCGCGGCGTGGCGTTATGTTCAGCCTATAGGGGCCTCCAGAAGGGAATCGTTCGGAAACTCGCTCTAACGCAGACTTTTGACCAGAAGGGGAGTGCTACGCAGTTGAAAACATGCGGCGCGACAGAAGTGAAAGTAGGGCTTTTAGAGAGAGAGAAAGCTAAGCGAGAGGCGCCGCTAGCTGGTTGCGGCTATCGCGGTATACCAAAGGCCAATAGTATACTTTTGCGAAACAAGGTCGCGTCGCTCTGCACAGGGACAGCGACCGCCTCCTGCCCTTTAAATCTGTCGCTGCGCAGCAACAGTGGCAGCGACAGGCAACGGCACATTTGCAGAATGTCAACCGCCCGCGACACGTCGCAGCGACGGATGCGCAACAACTGTTCCTACGACGGCCAGTGTCATTGCTCCGATGCTGATCCCGCCACGATTTGTGCTAAATGTCATGAATGTCGCAGCGACAATGTATACCATTGACCAAAGAGATGGCTCCAATGACTGTAATCGCTCATGTAGCGTGCCGGCAGTTCTGTGACATTCCAAAGCCACGCCTACCTCTTCTCGCTCTGTTTAGCGGCGGCGCCCGCCTCGCAGGGCTTGTTGGTCGAATTCACGGCTATGCCGGCGTGACTGCCCTCTCATTACTGCGGGGCCCCTTACAGCGGGGATCCACGCCGCCGCGAGTTGTGAGTTCGATCAGCAAGCCGTCTCGCAGCGACGCCAATCTTAACCCCTTACGTAACGATCAAGCAACGTCGCGTCGCATCGGCGCAGGCTGTTTACAGTGAACAGACGCCATTTACTCGAATCGGCTCGCGATTTTCCTTCGAGGAGAATCAATCGCATCAGACGCGACAGATGTCAAGCGAAGTTAAGCTCATTGCTGGCTCATTCCTATTGTTTCGTTATTATCACATTTCGTTATTATCACTCATCACAGAAACAAAAAGGTGTATGAAAGGATGTCTTGTTATTGGGAAAAAACATGCTTAATGCTTTTTACTTAACTTTGGCAGCTTGTTCCGAGCAACTGCGCATGCGTATTCGCTAAGCATTAGCACCGACCACACCTGCAGTACGGGGCGACGTAAACCTCGCGTCGCAATGACAATTAGCGTCGCGTCGCGCCGCGCGAACACTGAACGCCGCCTGAAGCTTTTGCCCAGTGCAAACAGACCCAAGAGCATGGGTTGATTTTCACATCATGAGCTATTTTTGTGGAGTGGGGTAGCGTGAGCTAAATGACGAAACAATTTATCTCCTCGATTAATTCAATAAAATTGGCCTGAAACTGTTAGGAACCGTCGTCGGTCGCCGAAAAAAATGCCCAATGATATTCCTGATCTCGGCTTACCAAGAGGATTCCAACGACAACTGCAGATGAAGAGCGCGCTCTGCATACTAACCAGGCATTGAACAGACCTGACTTCCAGAACCACTCCTCCTATGTTTGAACACTATTCCAGTTGCCTGACTAATAGCTTCAGAAAAAAGTTTATATTTATTTGAAAAAATATAAATTTTGGGTGCTGAACGCGAAAATGAGGCCCGTTTTTATTATTTCGGACGATCACGGCAGTCTACGGCAGATAAATACTATTATATCTGCACATCTCGCAACTTTTTCAGCTCATAACTTTTTCTTTTGCTATTACACGGGTAGCTAGAATAGCGTTTTTACGAGTAGGTAGTCAATTAGAAAAAAACATGACCACATGGGTAGTTCTGGCAACCAGGTCTGGTCATTCCCTTGTAAGTTCACGGTCAAGTAAGGGAATTTCGTTGGCTTGTTGATCGAAAACACGCAAAGGGAGGCGTCTAGGATCACTTCGGCTAACCACGTGCGACCAATGTTAATTGCAATCAAACGCCTCCCATTCTGTGCACTCCATCAGCAAGCCGATTTCGCTTCCATACTGAGGTTCAGTGAATCGAACACAATCTTTCATAAGAAGAAGAGTATTATTTAACCCAACAGCGTCCCTGTCTTTCGATTCCACAACTTCCCATCAGCAGACAAGGTTACCACACTTTTTGCTCGACTACAATGGAAACCTATTCCTTCCCTTCGCTTTTTAGACAAATAAATATTCGCTTGTTACAGTTACGAGACTAGTCATAAACTTTTTTCTCTTTTATAAATGTTTTTGCAGACGAGTAGCGTAATCGTTAATTGCAGGAAAGTTGGTCGTTTAATGATGACGAATGTAGTCCTGTAATAAAATGGAAATAAAAGACGCGATCAGCACAAGTGGATCGTCGCCATTTCACGACATCATAAACGAGAAACGCCTGCTAAAAACGAGATAATGGATCGTGATCACATTTTCGAGACTCCAGAAACTCGTAACAATTATGGGGAGAGCAGAAGTAGCTCCATCCTTATGAAATAATACGTTGAAAAATATGACAAGAAACATAATTTAAATACCGAGCATGAACGGTATAAAAAGGTTTGTTGATCGAATACACAGAATGGAAGGCGCCTAGGAACAGCTCGGTTGGCGTATGCGACTCGCTCGATGGGGAGGTTGGAGCGCCTCACGTGGCGAATTTAGGCAGCCGAGCTGCCACTAGGCAGCTCCCGTTCTCTGCATTCGATCAACAAGCCGTATAAAAACGTGTACTGTCCTTATCGGAGTGAAAATTAGGTCCACAGCTGCGGAAAACCGCAATCGCATCGCGCACGCCGGGCGAAATCATGATAAGGCCCCGTATAGTGAACTCACTCCACCAGCACTAGAATTCTTACGCCGTCTTTAGCATCAGAAACTAGCAGAAATTATTTTAGTTGAGAAATATCTTGAATATCTTATTCGTTTGACTCAGTTCATTTGTTGCCATACCCCGCCCCTCACTACAAACACACTCAAAATGATTGTTCAAATATAATCATTTTATCACAAGATAGCCGAGTTGAACGCAAAACTCAGATGTCAGGCAGGACTTGAACCTGCATTGCACGCTTTCCGGGCGAGAGTGTTACCATTACACCACCGACACCCCGCTCTGCATCCCTCAGGTATTCACACATGAACATTTTGAATATTCATTATAATCATTTTGGCTCGTCTTTAAAACTTCCAACAGCGTAGCGTTTAGTATAAGCCGCACACGTCTATTATCGTCACTATCTCAACCACTCATGCCCGCTCCAGCAACGAAATCGCAAAACGCACGGAGCGACGCGTTCGCTCGCGCTGTATTCAACTAGGCGATCATTCACAGACGCGACTGTACAGTCGACAGAAAATTGTTGGTCGCTTCCGTATGTTTCGTAGGGGGGCATATTATATAGAGACGGAGCCTTTAACAAGGGAGGTATTGCGCACCTCCGGCGCAGACTCCTGGAGGCGCTGTGCTTCAATCGTCGGAGTGATTCGGTTAGTTTTCCTTGGATAACGCTACTTCGAAAAGAACAGTTTGTAGTATTTTCAAGCTGTATACAAACAAAAGCTATCCTTAAACAAGTTCAAAGTTGGAAAGCCATTAGCAATCATTTAAAAAATTTGGTCCTAAAATTATAATGTTTATTTTTCATCGTTTGAAACTCGAGAAATCCCGACCGTTCATCGATTCCCGCTTGAAATCCTTACTAGCATAGTATGATCCTTTTTTATCACTTACACATATTACAGTAGCTACATACGTATTTGGGTGCAGCGCCAGATCTAATTCGAGAAAAAGGGTGAAACCGGCAACAGATGAATCGTCTGCCTCTAACCTGTTTTAGAATCAATAATCGAAGAGTAGCGTGGTCCCGTGCTTTGACAAATAAGAGAGAAAGATGTTCGAATAGACAGCTATCAATATTCAGGTGATTTCTTCTCGAAAAAAATCAAAGAGTGTGTTCATCCACCTTTTTTACATCGTAACTTCAAATCTATTGAAAACGAACGTCAACATCCCATCGAAATCAGCAAGATGGTTCTCAAGAAATCGGACGGAATCTCTCAAATGAAGGTTCGTTTGTGGTGTTAGGTTGGAATTTTCTGTCAAAGTGAAAGAAATTTAAAGACAGCAGACACGCTCGAAAAAGTTGTTGAGATAACTACGCTACTTGGGTC
The DNA here is from genome assembly GCA_029168955.1 of Aplectana chamaeleonis. Classification (NCBI taxonomy): domain Eukaryota; kingdom Metazoa; phylum Nematoda; class Chromadorea; order Rhabditida; family Cosmocercidae; genus Aplectana; species Aplectana chamaeleonis. Next base: position 223,887 of record JAPDOI010000353.1, read on the forward strand.
GTATGGCCCCTAGTAGAACGCTCACGCCGATGGAAGCGTCAAAACGAGTGAAAACTACTAAATTTGAGTCGAAAATTTTCGTCAGCCACGCCCATGAGCTTTCAACCCCGCCCCCTCTAACATACGAATGCGGTCACTTCGGCCGGTTTTTGAAGCTTCCAACGAGGTGAGCGTTCTAGTCGAGGCTGTAAGAGTCAATCGGCTATCCTAACCGTTTTATCGTTAATATTAGCCTTTTTTCAAGTTTTTGATTTGGTGCGTTCGTTTGAACGTATATAATAAATAAATAAATAAATAAATAAATAAATAAATAAATAAATATTTCAAATGCTCGGACATAACTCCTCCAATTTTACCCCATAACAAAACAGCCGTTATTCCTGTATTTGCATGCAGTTTTCGTCGGGTTTTCGTTAGTTTCCCATACTACTAGCTTCAAACCTCCGATTTATGACATAAAATCGATACCATTTTTGAACGTGTCAGCTGCCTTTAAGTGACCGTAACTTTTCATGAACTCGATCCGAAAAGTGGAGTCAAAGAACTGCATGCTCTTGCAAAACTTGGCTGAATTCTACTGAAAACCTGATGAGAGCCTAGAGCTTCGGTGTTGGGTAGGAGCCACAGCGGCGGATTACCGGCAAGTTCTCGGTTAAATCGCCGCACTGCCTCGATTCTGCAGAGATCGCGAAGTCCTAACCAAGCAAAAATGCATAATCGCCGAAGCTCTGCTGAGAATCTTCCATTATTTTTGCGAGAGTTCAGGCCATCAAGATTTGACAATCCATCGTTTCGTAGTCCACCTCTTTATTGACAAAGCCATGCCCGCTGCTGCTTTGAAGAGCTCACGTGGCATTTACGTTGAATACGACGAGAAATACTGTTCAGAGAATGCAACAAGTCATACCCTTTGGCCTAGGCTAGTTTTTCCCCGAAAATTTCTATGCGAGATTTTCAGATGATGACGAGCGAAAATTGGCAGACTGCCCGAAGCTAATGAGGAATCATGCGGGTAATTTGGGGTAGTCGCCGCGGACACTTCTCGGTAGTTTTTCGGTAAATTCCAGTCATTCCCATTGAATTTCGCCGCAAAATCACAGAATACACTTTTCGGCAGTTTGCCAGTAAATTAATTCATTTATTGACTGCATGCAAGCTGCTCTATGCCCATATGGCCACAACAGCATTTTTGCAGTATTTTCTAGGCTAGCGTAAAAGTCGCGTCCAATCCTCGGTAAAATCCCGGCTAGCGATGAAATCGTGGTAGACGCCGGAAAAATTTATTAGAGTGCAAGCTAGATATGTGATTTAAACGGTAACGAAGCAGCTTTTCAATCTGTTGGAACAAGCTCTTTATCGCGCCATCCCGCGTCAAACTCCGGTCCGCAAATGCGGACTACTGCTTTTGCAACACGCGACACGTGTTGATCGTGCTAGAAGAAAGGCGAATCATCTCCACTCAAACGGGACCACTCAAACGCTAACGTCGGACAGGGAACGAGATTCTCATGATGTAAAATAGCGTGTTTTGATGTGTCGATTGCGTCCAACACTACTCATTCTACGACATCATGGAAATTTTTGCTACCTCGGGGAATTCATTCATGGACTTCCTTGTTTTCTTTTAGAAGAAAACATAATTTACATGATAATGTACGTATAAGGAGATAAGAGTGACAAAGCATTTCCAATTTAGGCTGAGTTTCGGTGTGTACAGGCAAATTAAAAGAAACAAAACGGTTTTTAGCAGCCGGGATTCTGTGTTACCGTAACCGCATTCGCCGTGGAGCGCGGTATCGTATCATCGAGCGCCAGCGTCACACTTAAGTGGTATTTGAGGCCGAGATCAGCCAAGGGGGAGTGTTTTTGTTCTAAAACTGAGTGTATTTATCATGTACATTATATGCTTAGGTATTTGTATCGCATTTCAATGTTTTTCTTCACTAAAATGTCTGTGTTCTTTTAGAACTTCAGGAGAAGGTGAATTATGTATGTAAGATCGTTTCGTTGCAACATAGCGAAAATTGACAGATTTTTCGAATGATCTCCAAACAATAAGAAGTTAAGCTCATCTCCTGGTATGAGAACCAATACGGATACTCGCCGCGTGTTATCGACTTGCTCGCCTGAATCGCCAGCAAGGCTTAAATAAAGTGCTTGAAGCGCTCACCGTTTGCGCTCTCAATAAATAGAAATATAATACAGGCTGTATCTTTTGCGTTTTGGACGAAAAGGACGCAAAAGACGCGTTTTTGCGTCTTTTTCGTCCAAAACGCAAAAGATACGGCCTGTATTGTAATGTGATTTAGAAGTGTTTTCTTTTGTGTATGACTGTTATTTGAAGTGATGCTGTCGATTGCTTGCCGATTTGGTCTGTTTCTCACGATATCTATGTGCTATATCTCGGTACACCTTAATAAACACATATGACTGATTTCTTCTTTCATGTGAACGCAGTTGTTTTCATCATGTCAATACTGTAGTGATTTTTTCCGCTCGTCTTTACTTTTCATCCTTCGTGACTGAAAAAGAACTGCATTATGTCAGAAAAATCGTACTTACTTTTACTACCATTAACCCATTCACGACCGCATATCTCATCACAAGAAAGTGTTTTTCGAATAACGCGGGAAAATTCAGAAATCATCTAATGTTTCCTGGCTCCCACATGACCCGATATTTTCGCATTCCGCAGCGTTTTCTGGGGTTTTTGGAATGCGGAACGCGGAATGCCGAAAATGCTCGAAACTGCGGGTTTCAGAACGCGAAACGCGGAACCCCGCTCATCCCTCATTGGAATGTTCACCTTCCTACATTTACCTACTAGTTTTGTCATCCGTGTGCAGCTGCGCTTTAACACCATATCTGGACCTTTGTTTAAAAAAATTTGGTCTGCAATAGAAAGCATGACTGCGAAAATTTTTCGGCAAGCTCATTTTTTCTAGTGTTCCACGCAATCAGTTTTTTGAAAAGGTAATCATCGTTTGAATTTTGTGATAAATAGTCGGGGATCGTGCCTACCATTGCTGCTGAGCAATATCAATTTTTCGTCTCAACATCCACACCTGCCTTCATCTTGAGCCCAACAATCAGTAGCTGACGTGATGGACTCCCAGAAAACAAGAAAAAAGTCGGCAGCAAGCAATCCAAGAGAACACAGACCTTTTAGTGAAGAGAGACAACCAAGAAGAATACTGAGATGCGTTATAAATACCTAAGCAGGTGCAAAACTAGTTCGGGGGGGGCACTCAAGATTTACCCATAAAAATGAAAAGGTTCATCCATGAAAATTAAATTTTCATTCGTTATCAGATATGTGATACGTTATCACTCGTAATTTCCTAGAAATTCCATGAAATGAGATCGATTTCTGAAAGCAGAATCATCCGTTTCTCACTTGGATTCTGAGTGCCCCCCCTTTACTAGTTTTGCACCCCTAAGCATACAATGTACATGATAATTACACTCAGATTTAGAACAGAACCACTCCCCGTGGCTGATCTCAGCCTCAAATACCAATTAGGTGTGACGCTGGCTCTCGATGATACGATAACGCGCTCCACGGCGAATGCGGTTACTGTAACACAGAATCCCGGCTGCTAAAATCCGTTTTGTTTAAAAGAACATTGTTGTAAATTTTTTTCATGATGTCGTAGAATAAGTACTGTTGGACGCAATCGACACACCAAAACACGCTATTTAACGGCATGAGAATTTCGTTCCCTGTCCGACGTTAGCGTTCGAGTGCCGGGCTCAAGTGATCACAGCACAAGTATCATCCTGTTGCGTGATGCAACAGCCGCTGTTCGCAAATGCGGACCGGATTTTGGCTTCGAGAACGACAGTACTTCTAACATCCTTGATGTCGTCCGTTTGGGCATAAACTCTCAGGCATTTCTGAGAAGCTCTCCATTTGATCGACGACCAGTTGCGGGCGTAGATCATGGCGGGATACAGTGTGCCAGAACTAAATGCCTACGATTCCTTTGCGTGCGTGTGCGGGGCGGAGGTTGGAGCAAGAAAGTGGAGGGGAGACCGAAGTGGCAGCATTGCATGCGGGCCCACAAGCCATGAATGGTGTGATTTCCGGTTTGAGACGGACTGTATAACTGCTGAAAACGGTGTTTTGACCGAAAATACGCCGCTGACGAATCGCGAAATTCAAAGCTGTTTACGAGCGCCCTAGACTCCACTCGCATAGAGACAGTCTTCAATAGCAGGACTGATACCTATGAGCAGAATTTCTTGCTCAAAAAAAACCTTTCGGGAGTGCTCCTTTTCATGGCAGTTCCAAGAAATAGTGACAAATGTTTCACTGTGCAAATTGAGGAAACCTCCACTTCGCAAGTAACTACCTCGAAGCTGACCGCTCGCAGCACGCTCGCTCGTGACTTCGCCCACTGATCCTGCCTATATTGATAGATGGCGCGACACGCGAGCTGGCTGTGAGCAATGGCAATTTTACACGGACGCCCCCATACATGCAGCCATAGGGGGTCTGCAGAGTTGAAGTCGTGGCGTTGCTCGAAGCGACGAATAGAGCTGGGTGATGCAATATCGATTACATTCGGCGACGAGGGCGACCGACGCGGCGTGAATGGCAACGAGGGGTACCGCAGAGTGCTTTGACGCCGCGACGGCCCTGCGTCACTGCCAGCGAGCAACCACTGACGCCGCGACGATAATGTTTGAAAAAAAAATCGTAGCGTCACGGATGACTCTCGACGACCACTCGCCCGTCGCCGCAACTCTGCAGACCCTTATACAAGGCGTCACACATTGCCTTATCAACATGAACTTACTGGCGGCACACCCACTCTAGCACTCAAGTCTCTTTGTTGGTATAACACACCCTAGCCAGGTTTTCGTGACCCAAGTTGCATACGATTACTTCACGGCCAAGCTCGGTTGCAATCATCATCAGGCTCTCACATGGGCTACTAATTATCTTCAGACCCTAGTAATCAGGATGTCATTTGCTCGCAAATGTAGCTAATGGTACAGATTCATTCGGGTTCTCATCTGGAATCAAAATACGTACCGTCAAGGCTGCGATGACTGAGCCGGGCGGCGATGAGTTGAAGCGGGCGTGGCACGGCCGCGCATCGCGTATCAGATCCCATTCACTAATCCTGAGAATTTTCGACCAATCAGCATCACTTCAATTTTTGGTAGATTGTTTGAGAAAATTCTCAAGGTAAGAGTGTGCAAACATTTGGATGATCACTCGATCATTTCGTATGATCAACATGGTTTTCGACAGCAAAAGTCTACCGTGACGGCTATGTTGCAGTCGCTTAATGAATGGACTTCTTATGTTGATGAGGGTAAAGAGGTTGATGTTATCTACGTAGATTTCTCAAGAGCTTTCGATAGAGTTTCGCATTCAAAACTCATGTCTAAACTTTTACGTGTCGGTATTCACCCCAGGATAGTTGCATGGATCAGAGCTTTTTTGAGTAAAAGATCATTTGTAGTCCGGGTAAACTCCACCTTTTCTGATTCAAGGCCTGTTTGCAGTGGCGTACCGCAGGGAGGGGTTTTATCTCCAACCCTGTTTAACATTTTCACATATGAACTCCCGCGAATAGTATCCTTAGGTAAGGTGAAATGCTCCGCTTTTGCCGATGACTTCAAAATATTTCCCCAATTCAGTCGATAGCCGATAGAGAAAGCTTGCAAGAGGCTTTTAATGAGGTGATAAAGTGGTCCAAGGAGTGGAAAATGTTACTGTCTAAGGAAAAAACGAAAGTTCTCCACATTGGTAAGAGCAGTTCAGAAGCTATATATACCGCAGAAGATCTGCAGCTTCAAACTGTTGAGGAAATAACGGATCTTGGCTTCCTGGTTCGAAAGGATCTCACCTTCGATGCTCACTGTGCAAAGGCTGTGTCCAAAGCAAATAAGGTTATGTACATTCAGGGCACTCTCTACTCAAAATGAGAAGGTGCTTTTGAATGCCTACAAAATCTATACTAGGCCCCTTCTGGAGTATGGAACTGTGATATCAAGCCCTCATAAAGTCGCTACTATAAAAGCGTTGGAGAAGGTTCAGAACAGTTTCACACGCAAGTTGATGATAAGATTCTTGGGATTTAACTATGCAAATATACCATGCAGTAGGGCTAGGAATGCAAGATTCAAATTGGAAGCGCTGGCGTGCAGGAGGAGAAGATTTGATCTTTTAATGATGTATAAGAATTTGTATGGACATAGTGGCTTGCGGCCAAGCACTTTTCTCAAAATGAGGGCATCTAACACCAGAGGTAGTAAATTTAAATTAGTCCGCAACGTGGCTAGGAAGAGTGTCAGGCACCATTTCTTTGCTAACAGAGCTGGCAGTGAATTGGAAAAATTACTTAAAAAAGGCAATCTACCGACTGACCTGTGCTCCTTTAAGCGTATAATGGAACAGTACTTGATGGCGGGGGATGAATGATCTTGTATGGTATCATATTACATCTAAACATCACTCTGTACACCTACGTATTCTAAATTTTTTTATATTGTCGTTACACTTGTCTCTATGTGTTTTTTATCTTTTACGATCTCTACGCGTTTTTATTTTTATCGTTCACGATGCACTACGCAGGTTCACCCTGTAATAAACAACAACAAACAAGATTGCCCGTCAATGTTATTCAAGTGTTTTCGCCAGCCTACTCCTCATAGTCCTGTAAATTTAAGGATTAAGAAGTCGAAATATGCTAAGAATATGGGCAGTAGGCTAGCAGAATCACCTCATTGCGTGGACAATCTAATACAAGCCGCGCAGCATGGCCGCACCGCGCCCGCTTCAACTCAGCACCGCCCGGCTCAGTCATCGCAGCCTTGACTGTATATGCAGTATAGTTGTACACGAACGAAATTTTCAAAAAATTCTCGAAAGATGTTTCAAAAAAATTGTCGATCGTTTTCGTTCGTTCGAAGTTCGTCGGACGAATTTTTTTTCAAATTTCGTCCGTTCGAAATTTTTTCGAACGGAAATTTTTCGATTTTCGTTCGTTCGACATTTGTTTCGAAAATTTACAACTATAATATCCAGATCAAACACACATTTTTAAACAACGGGGCACAACAGTTAACTGATAAGGGATCGGAAGCCTGCATTTTATCGACTTCGGGATTGTACTATAGTTGTACAATTTCGAAAATAATGTCGAACGAACGAAAATCGAAATTTTTTCGTTCGAAATTTTTTCGAACAAACGAAAAATGAAAAAAATTTCGAACGAACGAAAAATGAAAAATTTCGTTCGACGAAATTTAGAACGAACGGAGTCTTAAAAAATTCAGTTTGACGAATTCTCAAACGAACGAAAACGAACGGAAAGAATTTCGAAAAATCTTTCGAAAAATTTTCGAAAATTTCTTTCGTGTACAACTACAGATTTTACGCTTAATTTTGCACTTGAACCACATTAAGGCCGTGTTTTTATGATTGATAAAAAACTTTCGGAAACGGCGTTCATTTAGGAGCGGCATGAAATTGTATTCAACATTAGCCAGTATTCAACACTCTCACATTGAATTCCAGTTGCACCGCCATGCGAACTGGGCGAAAAACAACCGCAGCAATTCTGGTCAGAATCAGGGGTGTGCGTTTTTAGTTTCTCGATTTTTCGGTTTTTTCGTTTTTCGCCCTTTTTGGCGAAAAAAAAAGTCAATATCGAAAAAAACGAAGAAGTTCAAAATTTTTTCCGTTTTTTTTCGGTCTGAAATTTTCGGTTCTGATGCGACTTGCAGTCGATATTTCGCTGCCTACAGATGTCTGCAGCAATTTTGCACTCGTCTTTGATTTGATTTCAGAATCATTTCGCGTAGAGGCTAACGCATGATCTGACCCTTGCACAACGGTTCCTTCCACTACATCACTTTCGTTAAAAATTAGACTGATTGAGACAAAATTTCTTGGATTTCCTGTTTTTCGACCGACTAAAACGAATACGGCGCATCTTTTGACCATGGCCATAACTTTCAGAAATAACCTTCCAAAGAACCAAAAATATAAAGTTCGACAGGCGGAAACATCACCAATATAATAACGCTAATCGATTCCGTATGGCTGATAAACCATCGGTACTTTGAAGGCATCGTTCACGATAATCATTTTTGATGACTTTTCGCAGTGAAATCATAGGCGAGAAGAATTCTATGTTCTCAAAGTCGAAAAAGCGGTTTAAAAAGAGTTAGGAATGGCAAAATAACGGATGCAAACAAGCAATCTCAGGTCACCGAAACGCCTCATGTCCCCTCTCCGCCCCCTAGACGTGAAAAAATGAACACTTGAGGTTGTGATTACATGAAGTAGTCAAGTCAAGGAAGTACTGATTAACGAGCTTAACCGCTTGATTGCATTGATAGGCATCATCATTCATAGCAGTTAATTCCTCCAAGCTCAAAATCAACGTATGCAAATGTAGACCTCTTTTATCACCAAACCACGGTTTCCGCGCTCTATTCAAGCATGTCTTGCTGTATAGGGCACCAGAGCTTCCGCAAATGGAAAAAATATCAAAATTGCAATCTATTGTGAACACTGCTTTGAGGTCAAGAAAGTTTATTTTCGTTGGAGATGTTCATGAAAAAGACGTCGAGAATCGCTTCATGGAGGCCCATAATTTTCAAGCGGAAGTCAACCGAAATTTTTCTGCTCCCTCTAGGCCCTAGTTACACACCGGCGGGACGCTGCGGAAATAGCAAGACAACTATCACTTATATGCGCCCTAACTGTGCTCAGGCATGCCAAAAGGAACAGTAGTCGCAGAAAAACGCGCCGGAAGGCCGCACAGAGCAGTTATACACGCCGCGGCACCGTATACTGTATCCTTGCGGGACCTGCCCTGTTGGAAATTTGCCAATTTCCACCAGCTGATTATTTTTCAGATTTAAAATTGGTAAAACATCACCAAAACGACATAACGAGCACTGTAATGACGAGAGGAATTGATTATTAGTGATATTCTGCAAGTAAAAAGTGTCAGAAGCGAAGAAACCTATAAAATACCATTAAAAACGCCTGGAAAATTTTTGTCTGCAGTATTGCGTCAAAGACACCAAAGACCCAACATTGTAGACGAGTCCCTAATTCACGCAGCATGCGGCGTCAATGTCATCGCAAGACGTTTTCATTCCGCTGGTGTATAACTAGGTCCCTATCAATCCATACCAAAAAAAAAACTGCGAATAAAAACTTTCTAGGCGAACAGCATCATGTATAGATCCATCCAGCGAAAGTGGTTGAACGTATGTAACCTCTGTGTAGACACCACGACTCAATGCGTATGGTTATGGTCGCGGCCATTACCGTCCAATAGCGCCGAGAGACTGAGCTACTGGTCAGTATTGCCCACGACGCAATCGCTCAGACTAAAATTCAACATGACAGCACAAGAAATTAACGCAAGAGTGTGCTACGCATCAAGAACTATTGATGTTCGTCTTTGTAAAACGTTTGTTCCGTTTTGATCTATGACTTGCCCACGATTTTCAACTTCTACGAATTCGGTTTTTTTTCCATAAAGCTAGGGACGACCTTCGAGCCTAATGAAAAACTTTAAAAAAACGTTGACATGGTTGTTCAGATAACTACAGCAGTTTTGAACAAAAAGTTCACAATAAGCATTTAAGAAGGTGTTCAGTGCTACAATTTGTCAGGTTTCGACACTGCAACAAGGGTAAAATTACTCACATTGATACGTTGATTGGATATGCCTTTGTTTGAACTAAGAAAACATGATTCTGTCATTATTCGAAGCACTTCGATTATGTTGCCATGTTTTTCCAGTCAAAAATATGCAAATACGAAAATAAGACGTTTCAAAAGACAAAAAATTTTCGGTTTTTTTTTCGGAATTTTTCGAATTCAAAACCGAAAATTTTTCGGTTTTTTCCGGTTTCGAAGTTTTTCGCACATGCCTGAAGATTAAAAAATCGAACGCAGCTTACACGCCCAAAACATGGTTGCGACAACAACGTCAAGAGATCCGCATGGCTCTAATCCGGTCGCCACCGTCATTGAAAGCGCCGAAAACTACCCGGGAAGACAGTGCTTGAGTAATCCTCTAGCAATAATAAAAGGTGAGCTAAATGTGAAAAAAAGCAACGGAGAATCAATTCTTATAGCACTATCAAATGGGAGTCGGCTAGAAAACGGACCATTTGACTTCAGTATATCATGTCTGTTCTCCTTTTGAGTAAGAGCGGGGTTGAGCAGGTTAGAAACTCAGTACTGCTCTAGTAGGTCCTTTTGAATAGTCGTGGTGGAAGGCGTGCGGTTCAGAAAACTGCATTTTTCGTTTTTGTTTTTTTTCACTATAGTCTTTTTTGCGAAAAAGATCGCTATGGAGAAAAAAACGAGTTTTTCGAGTTTTTTTTTACAGAATTTTCTGTTTAGCGAAATGTTAAAGGCATCGTTCGCGCTTATAAACCAATTTTCATTTTTCAGGCTGAGTTTCATGAATGAGCCCGGTACAGTACCGAGCAGATTTTTTGCAAAGAAAGCGTTTTGCGGCGTTTTTCGCGCTCACAAAGCGCCGCAACGTCATAACTTGCTTCAAAGTGGTCCAATATCAATTCTGAAGTCATTCCTGGATTGCTTCCATTAAATCCTATACGATGGTTTTACAAAATGATGTATTCAACTCCAGCAGTTAATCGAAAATTGCCTATTTGCACTTCTGAACCCCTCATTATGAACTGATCAGACGGTCATGATAGCAGAAATCTGTCACGGTTTGACCTGTGGTCTATGTGAATTTTAGAAAGAAATACATATTTTTCAGCAGAATACCGGAGTTAAGAAGACTTTCTACATGTACCTTCACATTCGCCTCACTGAGCGGAACACGAAAACTACCTGAAAAACTCATTTCGTCAACATTGAAGTGAGTTATGGCGATGCGGCGCTTTGTGAGCGCAAAAAACGCCGCAAAACGTTTTTTTTGCAAAAATATGCTCGGTACTGTACACCACACCGGTGAGCTTCGGCGCGTCAAAAACGTAGGGTTATGAAGTTGAAAGGGGTTGAAGATGAGGATCCGCCACCAGTTCTCACCAGTCATCTAGCCCTTTTTCATAGAATGTTGATGCGACCGTCAAACAACATGAAAAACAGTTACGGCACAAGCCCCACTTGCAGAAAAACTTCGAAATGACAGTGACGAGGCCTCCAAACGAAGAAAAACTTTTAAAACGATTTTGGCGCGAAATTCAAATTCATATTTACAATGTGTTCCAATTGACTTTACTTTACAAATAAAGGTTTTTCATGGGCCCCTCCGACATTTTCATTCACTAGAGAAGCCAAGGTGTCGCGATAAATGCGACCTCCAACACAAGGTACACAAAAAAAAAAGAAATTAGTATACGGTTTCCTGCGCGTACGAGGCCTTTGAATTGATTTTACTACCCATCCTACGGGATCAACAAACGTCAGTAGCAAGTTTGAACCTACTAATCCGACCGGTATGGAGTGCCTTCCGTTCGCACCTGAAATGATGCGCACCTGAGGCGGGCCGGAACGCATCGATATCACCGATTTTTACTCGAATTTTTTTTCGTCCTATTTAAAGGCAGTGTTCACGATAAAAATCGTTTTTCTGTTTTTCCACTATCTTGAAAACGGGCCCATGCTGATTCCAACGATGTCTCTGAAATCGTACACGACCTTCTGGGAACGGAGTTAGGGTCCCTCAAAAATTGAGCTAGACAAGCATGGTGGACGAGTTTTCCGAGGCTTGTAAATCCCATCTTTTGCTGCCGATGTATGCGAGCTGACCTGAGTAAAAATAGAAGTCGAGAATAAAGGGAAGAACGGGGCCAATAATCGGAAACCATCGCTCATCTCAAGATTTCAAGCTTCCATTCGTTCACGTCGGTGGGCGGGCAATGCGCTTTTAAGGTTTGCCCTGCGCTCAAAGTGGCAACTTCGGGCCCTTTTGTGGCTCCTCCTGGTTCGTGTTCATGCGTTATTTCGACGTTAACGTTACAGAGTGACTCTCCACTACCCATTCCTAGTGGAATTTCAAACACTTTTTTCATCTTGAACACTGCCTTTAAAGTGTGGTTCCAGAAGGCTGAATTTCATCGTACGCTACATACGCACATCGTTTTTTTTTGCCTTCATTTCCTCAGCTGGGCCGGGCTCGGCCCAGTGTCGTAGTTTGGTGCGTCAAGCATACACCTTTTCGAAAACATAGAAGGTCCAAGGGGCCGAGCACTCGCGGCCCAGCGCGATCCTAGGATAGGCTTCCGTATTGATAAATCGCCGCAATCGATCAACACGGCAGCCCATGAAAAGGTTGCGCCGAGCACTCTGCTTATCCTCTAATGTGAAGCATTCTACAAAATTCACAATTTGTCCGTGACGGCCAGATACTGAGCAAAATGAGAAAAGTCCAGTGCAACTGCTCAACAAATCGATATGGCAGACTTTCAAACATCTTAGCCAACTACTTTTCACTGTGGTTTTCTAAGCAGGTTGGTGGTTTTGAGAAGCGATATACCCTTTTAAAAACATGAACAAATAGAGTATGGTTTTTTCGCGTGCACGGTGCCTTCAAAGATAATCTGTAAATACTCTCCTGAAAGTGTGAGCCGACAACAACAGAAGACTAAGGAATACAGCGAGTGCCTAAGCTGGAATTCGGCCTACTTACTACATAGGGTGTGAGAGAGCATATCTCCTGAAAAGGCTGTTTTGAAATTTAGACTATGATACGAAAAACCGCTTTTACCTACAGCCTATCAAATTCTTCCAAAAATCTAAAGTTTTCAGCGCCCCAAATAACCTCATGCGCCGAGCTTGAGAAGATTTCTGGAGTCTAAACGGGTGTATTTTTCGTTATTTTCGATCTATAAAGGAAAATTTGAAAATGTAGAGATATTCGTTTCAATCATCCAACTTTCTCAAGCGAGTGTTTCTCAAAACAATATGTTAGGTTCGGGACAAGCCGGACAGTTAGAAAGGTAAATACGACAACTTGTACCAAACTTCAACGAATTGTGGCCTACAAACTTCAGACTTAAGGTGGGGGAGCTAATTTCTACTCGAAAGTTATGTACCACCCCATGAACTATGGTTTTAGTTGGGAACAGGGGTGTGCGGAAAATTCTTTTCGGTAAATTTTTTACCGAAACTTTTTACCGAATTTTTGTTGGTAAATACGGTAAAAACGGAAAATTCGGTAAAAAATCTGACTTCGGTTTTTTGGTGGCTACTGTCGTTCTCTGAGCCGAAATCCGGTCCGCAACTGCGGACTACGGCTGTGGCATCATGCGACGCGTGATAATCGTACTGGGAGAAGGGTGAATCGTGCCGGGAGCAAGTGGTCCCAGCACGATTAACACGTGCCGCATGATGCAATAGTCGTAGTCCGCAAATGCGGACCGGAATTCGGCCTAGAGAACGACAGTATCCCATTCGATAGCACAAATGACCGATAATATTTATGTATAATTTCCAATAGTGCATGAGGAAAAAATGAGTGAGTTTTACATATTAAACTGAGCTCAACGGCTGAACCTGATCAGTGGGACGTTGATTTTGAGAAAAAGTAACGTTTCAAAATTTTCTGGTGTCAAGGCCTTTCTGTAGTCACTCAAAATCTGGCCAGATGAGAAAAAAATCCTTGCACAACTGTGCCAGAGAGGCGCGCAAAAGTACTTATTGGTCAGTGAGGAAAAGTGCGGGTACGATGATTTCACAGTGTAGTCGTTCCAGAACTGCAGTGTATTCAGTGTTGTGTCGGGGTCTTCGAGAAGAATTTTTCACGTTACTGAAGTATCTGCTTTAGAACTCTGCTGCCTTGGAAATCGTATCTCGCCAAGAAAAAGCACGTGACACAAAAGGTGAACTCAGGCACCGGTTCGATTCGAGCGCCGTCAGAACGAGGTTGGACCGTTGAACCGCTCTGGCTCGAAACGAAAAAAGGGGCGGGGTCAACCCGAAACGTGGCTCGTTCGTTTCGGGAATGACATCGGTCCACCTCTCAAAGCCGGGGTTGCAGTCTCGATGATTTCGTAACTACTCCGTGGATCGTGTCTCGGTCCACCTGTCATAGCCTGGACTGCAGTCTCGATGATGACGTCACTACTTCGTGATCACGCATCGGTCCACCTTTCATAGCAGGGATTCTAATAACATGATGACGTCATCATCTTGTTACCATCGATTCTACGCACTTACCCTTCATAGCTGATATCGCGATGACGTCATCCTTGATTTTCGGAGCATGTGGTTATATGGCTTTGCCACCATGCTCGAAAAATCAAGGATGACGTCGTCGCGGTGACCGCAATGCAGGATGTAGGGCGTAGAATCGATGCTAACAAGATGCTGACGTCATCATCCAGGTTTTGACCGTTAAAATCCCACGCCTCAACAAATACTTGAATTTATCAATACTCAACAATCAGATTTCTAGTGATTGGTTTACACTGATTTACAGTTCAGAGATTCTGTTCATTCTTGCCCTGTTTTTGTTGTCATACTGTCGTTTTCGGAGCTAAATTCCGCTCTGATTACCGCTCTTGCATCATGCAACACGATATTCGTGCTGGAAGAAAGGTGAGTCGTATAGGGGACGGCCCCACGAAATTTTTATAGTGTTCTAAAAAAATCGGATTCGGCTCAAAGCTTGTATACAGGGGTAGTCTAGGGTGCTGAACAGGAATCTGGAGTCCGCTTGTCAAAATTCTGAAGCTTATTGTAGGTTACGGTAGGTACCATACCATTAAGGCTGCCAAACCTATCTTACTGTTTGGAAAATCGACAAAATGGACACTAAATCCGCATCCACCACCCCGAATAACCCTCGCATACAAATTTTGAGTCAAATCTGAGACTTTGACCGAACTACCGTACACCCATACATGATCTACCATAATCTGCCAAAAATCAACGCTAGTTTTCCGATGGTCAACATTTTCCAATTTTTTTTCGGTCAAAACGGTAAATTCGTTGAAGTTCCTAGATCTAAGTTCCTCTACATATTCCATGCAACCAAAAGAATCTTCAAAGAACCACCATGCAAGGACGAGCGTAGTATCACATATCAACAGTCGGCATGGATCCTAGTGATACAATACCGCGCAAATTTTTTTGCAAAAAAACGTTTTGCGGCATTTTTTGCGCTCACAAAGCGCCACATCGCCATAACTAGCTTTAAAGTAGTCCGATTTCAAATTGGAAGTCATCTCTGAATTGCTGTCGTTGAGTGCTACACGATAGTGTTACAAATTGGTAGATTCAACTCCAGAAGTTCATAGAAAATTACATAATTGCACTTCAAAATATATCACTATAAACTGATCACACGGTGATGATTGCAGACATCTGTCATGTTTTGACCTCTGGTCAACGTGAATTTTAGAAAGAAAAACGCATTTTTCATCAAAATACCGGAGTCCAAAAGACTTTATACACATATCGCTGCATTTGTCTGACCGAGAGGAACACGAAAACTCCCTGGAAATCTAATTTCGTCCAATTTCAAGAGAGTTATGGCAATGCGGCGCTTTGTGAGCACAAAAAACGTCGCAAAACGCCATTTTTGCGCGAAAAAAGCGTGCTCGGTACTGTACGTTGCGATCACTACTGAAGGTTGGTGCAAACTCGGCGCCATATGCTACCACATACTGTGCTTCTCTTAGCCTAATTCCGGTCCGCAATTGCGTCTCGACACGCTTTGCGGCCGCACGCTCTCGAGTCGGTCGAGTTTCCAGCGCCAAAGATGACTCGATGTGGGTTTTTTATACAGTTTTCTCTAATTTTGTTTAGTTTCCAGTTTCCAAAACTCACCTAGAGTCAACAGATCGGCGGATGATGCGCTGGAAACTTTTCCGACTCGAAAGCGCGCGGCTGCAAAGCGTGTCGAGACCGGAATTAGGCCCAGAGAAGCACAGTAGGTGCACCGAATTCGCCCCAACGTTCAATAGGGAATGCAAAGTATTACCAGTGTATACGCCAACAAACCTCTTAATGACTGACTCCTAACAATGAAATGTCAATTTAGTACAAGAAATGACGTCCCGCAATGCTATATTCTCATTGGTCCGTTGGATTTGAGACGGGGTACGCTGTGAAAAGTTTCAAGTTCGCCGGATAGAGGACCACTTTGATTAATCTTCTTGACAACAGTATTGGGAAAAATCAGCAAGAAACTGGTGAGAAAAATATGAAAAGTCCCAATTTTGAGAGTGATAGAGCTTACAGCTATTTCAAAACACGGTCTCTCTTTTCCACCCCATACCTACCATTTGAAGCGCAAGTAGAACTCACGAAAACTTGCCATTTGGTCGTGGAGTTACAGTTTAGAAAGGTGAAATGCCAGAATTAACAGGACGTTTTGATATGTTTTCACGCTTTTGCAGCAATCCTCTCCAAATTTTCGCTACATTAAGGATCAGATATAGATCTTCCTTCAGAAAAAACTCAGGATTTTTTTATCGCGGTCCTGCGTTGAAGGCGCAGTACACCTTCTGATAATAATTTTGCGATTTTCTTGTAAATGTATAGAAGAACCCTCCTGTATGACACGTGCCGAATGCAAGATCTCAATTTCTCCAAACAAACGAGATATAAGGGACCAACACAGGCCCGACCTCCTTCGCTCAGCTGACCACCACGGGCCACATCTCTTGCCCGTGGTGGTGAGCGAAGGTCGGGCCTGTGGTGGTAGCTTAACTCGATAGCGACTACATGGATGGATGAATTCTCAACAAGTAGTTGTTTTTCAGTCTATTGCCGGTCTATCTCCTCATCCTGTTTTTCTCTCGTGCAGCGATGGCGAATGAAGAGAAATACAGGCCTGAGACAACTCGTCCACCAAATTTTTGCCTTCGGAATGCAGGCATTGAAAAGGAGTCATATCCCCGTTCCTAGGGTTTCGGACGATTTCAGCGATACCATTGTAATCAGAGAGTGGCTCTCTCCGAGGTAGGTATGAAATCTAGAAAAAAATTTGAGTAGTCTTTTTGGCGGGAATCGATTTGACTCGATCCATACTCTTAACAGTCCTGATCTAAGAGCATGACTTAGCACTATTGAAGGCATCAATATCTAATTTTGAGAAGCCAAACGCTAAGACACCAAAAGGAAACATGAAAAGTTCCATGAAAAAAGACACGGCAATCAGTAGCGTGAGAATGATAAAAAATGGTGGTTTTATGCAGGTCAAAATAGGCTTTATTCATGCAATTAAGGCGAGAAATGGATCCATTTAGCGAAAAAAGTTGCTTAAGTTTGATCGGTTAAAATTTCGGTAAATTTCGAGATTAAGTCGGTAAATCGGGAAATCAAAATTTACCGGAAACTTCCAACCGAGTAATTCGGTAAACGGTAAGTGCACACCCCTGGTGGGGAGTCCGAGCGAAATTGCCATGTTTCACATCTCGTAGACCTGCACCCTGGTGTTCGATTAATTTCCGCTTATTTCACGATTTCTTACATCGAGGAGCAACAGAAGTTGACGAATATGTTCGAAGACGTTTGTATATTCACCAAACGGATTCTTTTTTTTACTTTTAGCGAGAAATCAAAAAGAGATAAATATCGGCCGATTTAATGAGGCTGGCTGACCAACGGTAGAGAAAGAAAACAGTGAATAATCCTTTTTGAAGGATTTGAGTACATTCCGTATCGTAGGAGACAAGAGAAGCCAATGTCAGCTGCATCTGTTCAAAATATGTTGGCTACCATTCCCGAATTACGCAATGTTCCGTTTCGCTGTAGGTCCAATCGAGCCGATTGATTAGTACGGCGCCAACCCCGACGTCTCCCGTTTCTCTCGTGGAAAACGGGAAGGCGGAGCTTTGCCGAAACGTCTCTCGTTCGCCCCGACGTGGCAGAAAAAGCGGTTCGGCCATCGGTCGAATCGAACTGGTGCCTGAGAAGAGATCGTTTGAGCATTCAAAAAGTAGACCAAAGGGTTAGAAAAGATTAACAAAAAGAAGGATGAAGAAGGATATCGCGCCAAATGCATGCCTTAACAGTAGCAAACCCGTGAAATACGAGTAGGAAGTAAGCCGATTAAGCAAGAAACACCCAATTTTTTTCGGTAAAAATTTCGGTAAATTTCGAGAAAATGTCGGTAAATAGGGAAATCAAAATTTACCGAAAAACACCGGCAAATCCGGAAAATCGGTAAACGGAAAACGCACACCCCTCGTTGGGAAGGAGAAATATACCAAATGTTTTTGGTTTTTTCTTCGGAGTTTTTCGGTTTTGAACCCAGAAAAAATCCTTTTTGGCTTTTTCTCGGTTTGAAATTTTTTCACCATCCCCTGGGACGGACCTACATACTATGTATGTATTTACGTCGCTATTTCAACCAACTTCGCGAACACATGTTACCCTTGATGATCAGTTAGGATACAGCTAATTGACGATCATTTGTGAAAGGAGCCTGACACAGACGGCCTTGTGGGCTAATACACGGAAATTGGTGTGGCTTCAGATCAAAGCAGCTAAGTTAGCTGCGTAAATTTAGCTTCCAATCTAGAACAACAAAATGTGTACTAGTTAAAAAATGGGTCCTCGGAGAGAAGGATAGTGGCGTGAAAAACCCACGAAACCTTAAACTTTAAGAAAAAAATTCAAAAGCATCTCACATATTGGTGCAATGAAAATGCTATAGTTTCCCGATGGATTTTGCACGAACACGCAGCACTAGTGCGACTTTGCGCTGTAGATGTGCAGGATTTCGGCTTAATCAAGGCAGTGCAGCGGTTCCACCGAGTCTTCCGAGAAACAGTCCCCTCAAACTTTGGATGCGAGCTTCCAGTGGGTGGATGATAGAATCAAGACAACTTCTCTAGGAGAAAATGCCTTTTTTCCAGAAACCACAGATTGAGCTTTCATCACTAGCTAAACATTGCGAAATCAATTATTGCTATTTAATCTACACTTTAAAGCAAATCATACGCATACATATTTCAGCGATTGCTTAGTAACTCCGCTGATCAGGAAGCAATGAAAAAAATCACGAAACAAAAGTACGGAGAGCATTCACAACAAAGGACAAGTTATGCACGCAACGAAATTTTCAATTGTAGAGAAAATACAGGCGCTTTTAAAAAGTTATTCTATAGAGTCATTACAGTTCACGATCATATGTAGATCAGTGGTTCTAAACTTAATTTCTGTACAAGGATAGGAAAAAGGAAGGATTTGCCAGAACTGAAAAAGAACAGTCGGACGGAATGAGGTCAGTAAAGGAGCATAATGACCGAAACTCATTTCTCACCTCTTTTTCAGGCGACTGCGCCGCAAACATCGGCTCTCGCATTATCGTTCGTGGTACTGAAAATTATAGGTTTCTGATGATTAGTCGGAACGCGTGACGGGATGCAAAAACGGTAGAGGATTTCTTAGAAGACCATGATGTTCTACCAGCAACAAGGGATTATAATAATCCTTCTCACTAAAGTTTTACAAAACGAAAACAGCCATATGCATGTTCAGCGAATGTTTCGGGTCACAAGCAGACCGCCGTCACAGCGAAGAGAGCCGATAAAACCTCAGTGATAAGGACTGAAACGCATTACAGCCTAGGGTTTTTTTGAAGAAAACCGTGCATTCACCTTTCAAAACGACACGACGACAACGAACTCGATTATTTGCCAACGCCCCGCCGCAAAATCACCCCGCTCAAGTGAACTGGTTTCTATTGCAGTAATGTATCATTCAAATGACCGTTTTCCTGGTCTGAACGCAAATCAAAGCGACAACATTATGACAGGAACACGTCCTGAAGAATGGTTTGCACACTTCGGTTGGAGAATTATTTCCTCGAATGCCAACCAATAATAAGTCATAAAAACCCTAAATAGTTTTTGCAGGCGATCTGAATTTTTTCCAGTAAGTGGAGCAGAGGAAAGCCATTTGAATGCACTGCATTAGCTGTAAGAGACTATAGCGGGAAATATTTCGGGTGGAAACAGTGGAATTAATCGCTGGGTCAGGCGCTCTCATAAAGCTATGTACTGCGACCCTAATCAAGTTGAGTGCCGTAGAAAACAGCAAAAAGTGAATGGATATACAGTCTCCCATACACACGCATTATCATTACGCCTAAAGTCTTTATCATAGATACACGCAGGGATAACAATAGAAATTTAAAATTTCAAAAAAAATGGAAATAGCAATGAAAAATTCATTCTTTTGCTATTCCTATGTGTACCCATTGCAAAAACTCTAGGTATATTGATGCTGAGGTGTGGAAGAAAACTGCCGTTTTTCTACGCTTTCGATATCTCTTCTTCAAAATTCAGGAAAAATAACAATCCACCGTTGATTATGGTGCGACTTCCGCAACGTACAGCATGCTTACTGAAAATAAGCATACTGTACGTTGCGGACCTGTACTGTAAAATAAGCATACTGTACGTTGCGGAAATTTTCAAAAAAAATCAGAAAACAGAAAATCGATTTCGTCAGAAAACAGAAATCAGAAAATTTTCAGAAAAATACTCGTTGCATTTGAATAGTTTTCAAGTGAAGAGAGAGTGTAATTCTGAACACCTTTATCATACCGGTAGTATAATATCTGCGGAACTGCACAAATGACCTATAGTAAATGATGGATACAATACAACATCAATGATGGATACAACATCATTAAAGGCGCTCACCCTGAGAGTCTTGGCCGAGAAATAGCCGACAAGGCTCAACCGCTGTTCCTGGTGGGCTATTTCTCGAATATTTCTTAATAATTTCTTGACTACTACGCGGCTGCAATCTTTCCGTAAAAAGAAAACCTCCTGTTCAATGTAGGTTCTAGAACAGTACCATTTCTTGAGAAGTTATCTTATCTGTACCTATAGAAAAAATCCTTTCTTCCGCTTCTGTATTATTTTTCAGGCAGAAAGCCACCACCATTGAGTGAAAAGAAATTCTCTGGAACTGTCATAAATTTCTGGTTTTTATCGAGACTACGAGGCTATCTGAGCGTGGTCCCAACACTTTTCAATTTTCTTCTTCAAAATTTACCTAGAACTACATACATAACTCTAAGGTTTTGAAAAACTGTTATGGAAAATTCCAGAAACTGTTCGAGTTGCCAAGGAAGTACTCGGAGTCCTCTGGGTTTGTGGTATTATTGCTTAAAGGCGATGCGCATGATGATTTTCATTCCCGAGTTTTCCACTCAAAACAATACATTGACCACCAAGTGTTACCAGAATTACGAAGAAACAGCAAGAAGCGCACTAAAACGTCTTATTTCAGTGACATTATTCTCTGGATTGGACTAGTTGTCCGATTGGATGAACATGTTCACGGTGTTTGTCACCGGTAAAAAATGGGGCTAATCAAAAGTGAAAGAATATTTCAGGCAGAACAGTATTACTTAGGGACTGAAAGAAAGTACGAAGCAACAGAACGTAGAAGATGGCAGAAGACGGTTTCACAAAGATTTCATTGTCACAACGAACAGTTCCATTGATACTTAAAAGGCGGGCTGATACTTGAGGATTTCGTGCCCTTCTGGTGCGATTTTCTCGATTTCTTCGTCATTTCAGTTCTACCCGGGGGCCAAACAATCGAGTCAGCAATTAATCTCAAAATCGAAGATTATCGGGAACACTGCCTTTAAGATGACGAAGCATTTTCGCTGAATTGATTACAATAGTTGAAAACTCGAAAATATGTATGTAAATACAAGTTGTATAGCAGAGGAGTAAGAATGTGGCAAGGCAGCTGCACTGGAAAGAAGTAAAGCGGCATTAGAAGAACTCTAAGAGAAATGTGTGCATGTTTACAGTGAGTGTTTGAGAACTCACTAAAAATAGGTGACGAAGACTGACGAGGAGTCGGCTCGCCAGCTCTTCGGCACATTTTAATTCCAGCAATGTTAGGAAGGACTTAACATTTTAGAGTAATGGTAGGGTTCCGATGTACCAGATTCCAACCAAATTGCGCGAACGGACGGACGCGAGGAGGAGGAAAGTAAAGATATAGCAATGAGATTAAGGACAGAGAAGATCAATGTTTGCTTTGGAAATCCGCTTTCAACTCTGGTGCTCATCGCCGCCACTGAACGTCGAACAGAAGCGCATTTTCTCTAATATGGAAGTCAAACACTGAATGCTGAACACGTGTGGGATCCCCCTGCTGATGTGAACCACGTAGTTGACCAGCTGAACAAGTGACCTTGACGCATAGATGATAAAGTGATCGGCGGATCATAACCGATTAGGCGCCTGTCATCGCAGGTGGACAAAGCGGGTTTAGCCCAAGGTGACCTCGACCATCTACCAAACACAGTATATGAGAGTCCAGTTTAGTAAAGATGCTTCAGATACGGCAAGGAGGCGTTTTTCAACAAGCATATGTAACTGGCCATGATGTCTACACTTCTCTTCAGAGTGATCCAAAGTTCTTGAACTCTCCTGTTGCAGTATACTCACCTCAGCATAAATCGGTAAAAGGGCACTGCAACTTCTGGTGCTGTCTGAAGCCAGTCGTAATCCATATTGATATCAAAGATTATAAGAAAGTTGAGAACTGCGAGGATTCTAGGGCGATTCAGGCCGCAATTGATTACATAGCTAAATGGGCAGATACATGGGAGCTTCCCTTGGCCATAGAAAAATCGAATCACCTCCGAATCGGCGAAAGTAGTCACGATATTACTTCAACATATACGTTAAGGGGTCAGATCCTCACGTCCGTTCCTGAATTAAGAGATCTAGGCTTTCAAATATCCAATGATTTGAGTTTCAGACCACATTACAGAAACTTGGTCAGGAAGGCTAATTACCGCACTTATAATATTTTTAAGGTACTCAGAAGTAATGATCCGCAGGTACCTCTACGAGCTTACAAACCTATGTGAGGCCCTTAGTTGATTGTGAAATCACAGTTTTTAACCCTGTGAAGAAGAAGGACATTGACTTATTGGAATCCATTCAAAACAACTACACCCGCAAACTAATGATGAGGTGTTTTGGACTCGCTTATTCCCAAGTGCCAAATGGTGCTGAAAGAGCTAGAATTCTTAAACTGCCTAGTTTTTATAAGAGAAGAAAGAAAGCCGATCTTGTAATGATGTACAAACTACTTACTAGAAAATTGTCTATAGATCCAGTAAATTTTTTTGGAGCTCCGATTTCAAGAAGCAGATGCGGGACTCTATATTCCAATTGCGAGGTCACAATTCAGATCAAGCTTTTTCACCTACCGCAGCGTGAGAATGTTCAACCAAATCCTAGGTGAGATTGAGTTCCTGCTGAGCATGTCTTTGAATGCATTCAAGTTCCTTCTAAGAGACATCTGATCTCCTTTCTACCTCTCCTGATGATTTTTCCCCCGCTTGCTTATTCTCACATGTTCTTAACGCTATTTTCAGGTTTATCCATTTTGTTGATTGCTTAGTGAGTATTTCTGCACTCGCGTTTAATATTTTGGCATCTTGGCGATTTTTCATCACGATTCAGTGTATTTTGATGTGTATTATCTACGTGGACTTGTTCCGCGTCTCAAATAAATAAATATTTCAGAAACTTGGTTCAAATATGTTCTGTTGTGTTCAAATTCAAGCTGCATCCGAGAAAATTGCGCCATGTACTCTATTTTTTTTTTGTGCTTCAATAACAACCCCTTAATTTCTGAACTGATTTTCTGGAGGGGAGGGTTCTCAATTTTATCGTTATCAAGCTTTGCATAGAGTATTCAAAAGTAGCGTGTTTTTCTTTTCTACCAAGCTAACAGAGAATCATGGGTTACGCTATGGATGAATTAAAGGCAGTGTCTACGATGAATTTCGACCTCGATTTTTGGCCGGAAATCGAAAGTTCAGGGTCTCATTGGAGCACCGGGATCGAAAGAACGAACGAAAACAGGCCCGAAAGAGCTCCATACGGCTCCGAAGTCCGCTCGCGCTAGCCCTTCCGCTCGCTGTCGAGTTTTCCGAGGAACAGTTTGGTCCGCCTCTACATTAGCATTGGAGCGCGAGCGCGGCTGAGTTTTAGCATTGGGGCGCATTTGCGCGCGCTGTCTACTTCGGGCCCATGCCCGCGCAACTAATCCTCCGTTGAATTATGGCTTTCAAGAAGAAGAGCTAATTTAAGATGTTTCGCAGGGGTTTTCAGGATTCTTTCTTCACTGATGGAACAGTCAGACCCTAAACCTTCGTTTTCTGCTGAAAACTGAAAAACCGTTTTTATCGTGGACACTGCTTTTAAAGGCATCGTACGCGCAGAAAACCGTGTATTATTTTTACATGTTTTTGTGTAGCTTGGCCTCTCTAGTGAATGAAAATGTCGAAGGGGCCCATGAAAAGCCTTCATTTGTGAAGAAAAGTCAGTTGGAACACATTGTAAGTACGAATTTGAATTTCGCGCCAAAATCCTTTCTAAAGTTTTTCTGATTTTGGAGGCCTCGTCACTGTCATTTTCGGAGTTTTTCTGCATGTGGAGTTTGTGCCGTCACTACTTTTCATGTTGTCTTACGGTCTTACCAACATTACAGGAAGAAGTGCTAGATGACTGGTGAAAATTGGTGGCGGATCTTCATCTTTGACGCCTTCCAACCTCATTGCCCAACGTTTTTGACGCGCCAAAGTGTACCAGTGTCAATCATGAAATTGAGCGCGAAAAATGAAAATTGATTTTCAGCGCGAACGATGCCTTTAAGTGCCTTTTTTCGATTTTAGAAAAACTACTGGCGTGTTAAAATAGGTTGTATATAGATACTCAATGCCTGTAGTAACACGATGAAGTGGGTATATACTCGAATAGGAAAAATAAAACATAATCAATGTTGCAAAAGAGAACGGTTCAGGCCTGAGAAAGCCTTTCAATGGATGCAGTTTGTTTTAAAAATTCGTTAGAACATAATCTGACAAAGTTTTCCTTTATATCGATCGCATCTGGTTCCGCACAGCTCCAAAGGGAAGAGCTTCCATCTTGTACGAGTTCTGAGATAAAATGAAAAATTATGGGGAAAGAAGAATAAAAAGAAAATGGAACTTAAAGGATGGGAAGAACGATAGAACTTCAAAGAAAATTCAAAATTGGTTGAGAAATGAACACTAGCTAAATCCGAATAGCGCAGAAGAATGCTACAAGAGGCTGGCGGTAGCTTAAATCCAAGTATTGAAAGAAGAGGAACAATGAAAGATGATGACGGGAATATGCGAGGAAAGGAAAGACGTGAAGCTTTATTGGAAGTTTCAAGATTCTAAAAGGCTCGAAAATGAATAAAAACTTCCCAGCCAGCGTTTGAGTCGATAATTTTCAGGTAGCCCATCAAATACGAAGTCGAAAACAGATTCTGACCATCTGTTCAATCACGTATATAAGTAGTAAGAGCACTAATAATAAGTGATTTTTGAAAATCACAGCACATTAGTTCTGAAATTGGCGCTGGAGCGCGTTATTTAGGTGCTAATTTTGGGTTAGGTTGGGTGGACCCTCGCTCCCGCCTCGGGTTCATTGAACCCAAACCCATTTTTCGATAGCTTATAGAATTGACGAATCCCGAAAACTGGGTTGCGCCGGCGCTGAACCCAACCCAAATCGGCAAACCCAGGGTCTGCGCAATGATGAATCCGGCCTCACAATGTTGTATGACAGTCTTGTTCCAACTTGCATTAAAGGGTTCACGATAATCTTCGATTTCAAGATTGATCGCTAAACCGATTGCTTGGCCTCCGAGTAGAACTGAAATGACGAAGAAACCGAGAAAAACGCACCAGAAGGGCAGAAAATCCTTTACTCTCACCCCGCTTCTTTACTCTCAGTGGAACTATTTGTTGTGAGAATGAAATCGTTTCTGAACCCGTCTTTTGCAATTCTCTATTTTGTGTTGCTCCGTTCCTTCCTTCGGACCCCAACTAACACTGTAATGCCTAGAATATTCTTCCATTTTCGGTTAGCCCCATTTCTCACAGGTGACAACCATGGTGGACATGTTCATCCAACCGGACAACTAGTCCAGGTCAAAGAATAATATCTGTGAAATAAGACGATTTAGTGCGTTTCTCGCCGTTTATTCGTAATTTTGGTAACACTTGGTAGCCAACGCATTGTTTTGAGGGACAACTCGGGAACGAAAATCATCGTTAACACTGCCTTTAAAGGCAGTGTTCACGATGAGAATCGTTTTTCTGTTTTTCCGCCTGTCTTGAAAACGGCCCCATGCTGATTCCAATGATGTCTCTGGAATCGTACAAGACCTTCTGGGAACGGAGTTATGGTCCCTAAAAAATTGAGCTAAGGAAACATGGTGGACGAGTTGTCCGAAGCTTGTAACTTCCGTCTTTTGCAGCCGATGTATGCGAGTTGACCTGGGTGAAGAGAGAAGTTGAGAATTAAGTGAAGAACGAGGCTAATGATTGGAAATCATCGCTCATCTCACAATCTCTAGCATTCATTTGTTCACGTCGGTGGGCGTGTGTTGCGCTTTTGGGGTTTTCCCTGCGCTCAAAGTGGCAACTTCGGGCTCTCTTAGGGCTCTTCCTGACTCGTTTTCATGCGTTCTTTCGACGTCAACGTTACAGTTTGCCCCTCCACTACCCACTCCTAGTGGAAACTGAAACACATTTTTTATCGTGAACACTGCCTTTAAAGGCAGTGGTCGCGATCAAATATGCTTGACGTCTTTTTCTCTCTAAACTCTTTTCGGGGTCTCGAGTAGTAGGACCTATAAAAAAAATCGCGAAAAAACCACTGTTTTGGGCCAAATTTGAAACCTGAACTTTCTTGTCTTTTAATGGTGGACGAGCCCTCTCCACATCATCGGCATCGATGACCTCTTATATCAAGAACATCAGCTGGCTTGAAATTGAATTTCAATCAATGAACCTTCGAATTTATGTACACATCTAGTCAAAAACAATGACTGAAGTGATGTTTTCCTTGTTTAACTGTTTTTATTCTTTAAATTTGCATTTATTCCGTCCTCTGAATGTCGATGATTTTTGACTGCTCGGCATGAGACTGCGATCTTTTTCGTCATCGCTGTGCACGTGTGCACGAACTGGCATCTTTAGGCCCTAGAAACTCTAATTCCAGCCCGTTTTTCACCGCGCTACCCTCAAAGTTTTTCAGCTGTTTTTGATCTAAGCTGATTTTTATAGTTTCTTCGATAACGTTTCTCATCGTGACCACTGCCTTTAAGTCAGTGAAAATGAAGGCGACGAAAATAGACATCATGCGATTTCCAGTTGAAACATTTTTTCGAAGCATCACAAAAAAAATTGTGTTTAGGGTGTGTTCGCTGCTGGTCGATTCGTAAATCATAAACACTATAGGGTAGTAGTTACAGCTCTGCCAACGCGCAGCTAGATGCCTCCGAGGGCGCAGCCTGTAACGCCGCCCCATTCCATGTATCGAGAATTTAGCTACAATAGCTAAAGCCCGCATATTCTTATGTCGAAGGTACAAGGGTGTAAATTCTATGCGTATTCGATGTACGTAAAAACGAAGGCTAAATTCGAAACATTGATCTCTCTGACGCTAAACCCGTCTAGTCTCGCTATTTTGTAGCGAGAATCTACGGATTTAGCGACAGCCCGTGTTGAAATGCAATCTCGAACCCGCGCTAGCTACGCGGAATGCAGGGATGCCGTTCGAAAAGTGTTGACCCAGTCAACCCACAGATAACTTGACACTCTGTGGTTGGTCGTGGAGGGTTATCTCGTGTCGCTCTCTGGGAGACCTTGCTTAGGATAAATCAGACCGCCGGGATTCTGCAGACCGTGGGGAAGAAATGGCGGTGTGGTCGATCACAGCTGGGATCGCCTTCCGGATCAGGACTGTGTGGGTCGATCGATCCAGTGCTGTAACGAGAAATCGCGTAGAATATGCGGGTGCTGTAGCTGAAATTTCACCAACTGATGCTAAACTTTCCTTAATTTACGTAAATTCTCGTGTCAAAATCAGACTACATAGATGCATCCGAAACCCTGGACATCTTCGATTTCCGTGTGAGGCGTCTAGCTACGCGCTGGCAGAGAGGGCAAAAGGAATGGAAACGTACAGCTTGTAGTACGGAGCTCCCCACAATTTATGGTTTTTAGTGCAATCATGGCCGAAGGAAGAAAGCCTCCAATTTTCGTGGTGTTAAAGTAAACATCAAAAGCTAACTGAAAGACGTCCTTATCAGAAAAGTGTTTTGAGCCAATCCCACTTCGAAAATCGTAAGTGGATATACATACAAGCCGGAATCTTCACCAGCTCATAAAGCAAAGACTGTACAGAAGTGGTGCGAGATCAACCTATCCTCTGGTTCCAAGCCAAATATCCTCTGTTCCCTCGCCCGCTTGTGCGGAGCGAGGGTAGAGAAAGCGAGAAAGCGTGGGGGGAGAAGGAGACGCAGCGTACGCACGCAGACGCGATGAGCTCAAATAAATTCCACTCGGAAGCAGAGGATACAAGAGCTAATTTCCTATGCGGAGTGGCCATTGGACACCCGATAGCCCAGACCTCTACTCCACTGAGCACTTTGTGCGGTCAGTTTTGAAGTGAGAGACAAGCGCTTAGCGTCACACAAACTTGTACTCCCATCGCCTGAATTTGAAGGAATCATGCGACGATATCGAAATCTGCGCCGGCATAGACGCGTTCCCGAAGAGACTCAGCCCAGAATTTGAGCGGCAGGACAATTTCAAACTCAGTGAATGTTTACGATTTCTTATGCTTCTGATAACATTGAAGAGGCTGTCCGTTTCTGCGTTCAAATCCATCTATTTAACGGAAAGCAAAAACTTTCGCCGCACCTGCGTAGAATTTACATACTCTCGTTCTCTGGACCAAATTCCGGTCCGCATTTGCGGACTACGGCTATTGCATCATGCGACACGTGTTAATTGTGCTGGGACCTTTTGGCCACGGCAGGATCTACCCTTCTCCCAGCAAGACTATCACCTGTCGCATGATGAAACACCCGTAGTCCGCAATCGCGGACCGGAATTGGACTCGGAGAACGATAGTACACGGCGCGCCCTACAGCGGGGACCCACGCCGCCGTGAAGTGTGAACTCGAACAACAAGCCGAAGAATGCACCGGAAGCAATGGCAATGCACCTTAATTATTTACTATAGATACACGCAAGGCTTACACGAAAAAATGAGAGAAACAGAAAAAACTCAAGAAAATCTTAGGCTGCCCACCATCGATTCTTGGAACCGAGCCAGCCATGGAAACAGTATGCTTTGTGGAAATACGCAACCGCACCTTTCTCCATTGCCGTGGACTGTATATTCCTCCCAATATTTACCTTAAAGGCAGTGTTCACGATAATCTTCGATTTTGAGATTAATAGCTAAATCGATTGTTTGGCCCCCGGGTAGAACAAAAATGACGAAGGAATCGAGAAAAATGCATCAGAAGGTCACGAAATCCTTTACTCTCACCCCACCTCTTTACTCTCACAGGAACTGTTCGTTGTGACAATGAAATCAATTGTGGGCCCGTCCTTTACATTTATTTGCTTTCTGTTGCTCCGTTCTTTTCTTCGGACCCTAGCTAGTACTATTTTGCCTGGAATATTCTTCCATTTTCGACTGACCCATATTTTCACCGGTGACAACCACCGTGAACATGTTCATACAACTGGACAACTAGTCCAGGCCAGAGATTAATGTCACTGAAATATGACTTTTTAGTGCGTTTCTCGCCGTTTCTTCGTAATTTCTGTAACACTCGGTGGCCAACGCTTTGTTTTGAGTGGAAAACTCGGGAACGAAAATCATCGTGAACACTGCCTTTAAAGGCAATGTTCACGATGATTTTCGTTCCCGCGTTTTCCACTCAAAACAAAGCGTTAGCCACCGAGTGTTACAGAAAATACGAAGAAACGCACTAAAACGTCTTATTTCAGTAAGATTATTCTCTGGCCTGTACTAGTTGTCGAGTTGTATGAACATGTTCACGGTGGTTGTTACCGGTGAAAAATGGGATCATTTCAAAATGGAAGAATATTTTAGGCTAAATAGTACTAGTTAGGTCGAAGAAAAGATGAGCAACACAAAATAGTGAATTGCAAAAGACATGTTCACACGATTTCGTTGTCACAACAAACACTTCCAGTGAGAGTAAGGAGACGGGGTGAGAGTAAGGGATTTCATGCCCTTCTGGTGCGTTTTTCTCGATTTCTTCGTCATTTCAGTTCTACCTGGGCGCCAAACAATCGATTTAGCCATTAATCTCAAAATCGAAGATTATCGTGAACACTGCCTTTAAAGGCAGTGGTCACGATGAAAAACGTTATCGAAGAAACTACGTAAATCAGCTTAGACCGAAAACAGCCGAAAAACAATGAAGGTATCGCGGTGAAAAACGGGTTAGAATTTGAGTTTCTATCACCCAAAGATGCCAGTTCGTGCACACATGCACAGCGCCGCCCAAAAAGATCGCAGTTCCATGCCGAGCAGTCAAAAATCATCGACATTCAGAAGAAGAAATATGTTGTATTCCGAAGAATACAAAGTTCTCTGCTCTCTCTAACAGGCGAGAGATACCGTGCTGCTGCAGGGAAGACGAGAGAATACAGTAGAATTTATTAGAAGAATACCAAGTAGAACACCAGAGATGAGCGGGGCAGTGCGGCTGAGGCTAACACGTCTCCGGTCCTCACCAACGGCCTTTTATGTGGTCCGCTTCCCGCTGGATCACTCATCTGATCTGCTCAACGGGAGACCACCTCTCCTAATGGGTGGCCATCGGCATTCTAACCTCGCCGATCACGGACACTTTCTCTCAGATCACTTCCTGATTTGTCAGCCATAACACCTCTCCTAGTAGATGAGTTATTACAAAAATTCAAAGCGAATCTACTACAAAAATAACGAAAATACAATCGAATTAAGCAAAATTAACAAGTTAACAATGTAATCTAAGCATTGATTCCATATCGTTGAGGAGGTCGTCTGATTATGATGGAACGTGGTGGTTGGTGATTGAATTCCGCATCATCGGCTTCTCGACGTGGATTGAGCATCGGAGGATTGCCATTGTCGCTTGTTGGGTTCGGCTCGACTGCATACGTATTGTTCATCACATCATCAAGCTCAAGTACATTGAGCAGAGTTCTAAGCGCCTCCCCCTCTCTATCTGGGGCATTCACATCTTCCCTTTGGCGCATCTGGTTCGCATGTTTTCTAACCACCTTTCCGTCCACAATAACTTCATAGTTTACGGTTCCTAGGCGCTTCAGTACCTTGCCTCTGACCCATACGAACTTCGGTGCCTTCCAACGCTGGACATACACAAGAGCCCCAACCTCAAACTCTTTATGAACAGCTCAGTTTTTTCTATCAAACTGTTCCTTCATTCTGGCCCGCCTATCCTGTGCGAGCGGATCTTCACATTCTTTCTTGCCTGGAATCAGCAAGCTCAGTCTCGTTCTCATTTTCCTACCCAAAAACAGTTCGGCAGGAGATTTCTTATTAAGACAAGCGTTAGGCGTGCTTCTGTAAGCTTGCAGCACTACACTCAGCGTATCTTCTGTTGGCCTCTCCTCCCCTTTTAGCTTTTTGATACCTCGCTTGAGAGTATCTACAAAGCGTTCTGCTCATTCGACTGTGGATGGTAATGGGCAGTTCTCACGTGCTTGATTCCTCCCTCTTCGCACATTTTCTTGAACTGTTCCGACACGAACTGCGTACCATTGTCGCTCACAATGGTCTCCGGCAAGCCATATCTTGCAAATAAACTTTTCAAAACCTTGACGGTCTGGTTTGCAGAGATATTCACCATTTGATCATCTCAGGTCATTTGCTGAACGCGTCCACTACCACCATGTAGTAGAAACCATGCAATGGACCAGCGAAATCTACATGAACTCGCTGCCAAACATTAGGTGCTGCCGGCCAAGCTTCTAGTGATACTTTCCGAGGGTTCTTTGCACAATTTTCGCAATTTTCGCATTGCCGCACAACATTGTCGCAGTCCTTGTCAATATTAGGCCAGTACACGTAACTTCTGGCTACCTTTTTCATCCTTACAATCCCAGGATGACCAACATGCAGCTCTTTCAAAACTTGTGACTGCAGCTTCGCGCGAATCACCACTTCTTCACCAGTCATGAGACACGTCCTCACAACCGACTGTGTCTCTCTCTTGTTGTGAAATGGAACCAGATCGCCCTCAATCTTCGGCCATCTTCCACTTCTCACAAACAGCAAAACTTTGCTCAGCAACGGGTCTTTTTCCGTGAGCAACTCAACGTCCGTGTGCGTTACTGGTAACTTCCTGATGCAATCTTCTAGGACCATAGACACATCTTTCTCAACTGCTGCGATCACTGTGTCTTTTTCCTCAAGTTTATGCGTCTGCATCAATCTTGATAATCCATCGGCTTGTCCGAATTTCGTGGTCTTCACATACTCGATGTCGAAGTCGTAACATAGCAGTATAGTTACCCATCTCATGAGCCTATTAGCGGAGTACACTGGAACTCCCTTCTTGTCCCCAAAGATGGTTAGCAACGGTTTGTGATCCGTCAGCAACAGAAATTTCCTTCCGTATACGTACTTATGGAACTTTTTCACCGCAAACTCAAGTCCCAGAGCTTCCTTCTCTATCTGGGAGTAATTCTTCTCTGCGCTCGTCAGAGAACGCGAAGCATGTGCTACAGGCTTTTCTGTGCCGTCCGAATACCTATGCGAGATTACACATCCAATTCCATAGTCACAAGCGTCAGCTGCGACCACAATCTTCTGCTTGGGATCGTACGCCCATGCCCAAAAATGCTCGTAGCTGACCAACATTCTTCGGTACAACAATATTTTTGATGGCTTCAATCTTTTCCGGGTTGGACCTTCTGCCATTCTTATCAACAATGAACCCTAGGTAACGAATTTCCGGTTTGGAAAATGCGCACTTTTCCAAACGCACTCTGAATCCGTATTCACCGATCCTCTCGAACAAAGCCAGCAAATTCTCTTTATGCTCTTGTTCGGTTTTTCCGCGAACCAAAATATCGTCCAGGTACGTAGTCACACCTCTCAGTCCTGACACCATCTTGTTCATTATCTGCTGAAATATTCCCGGTGCAGTCTTTATTCCGAATGACAAACGATTGTATAGAAACAATCCACGATGAGTGTTCACCACAATTTTTTCCTTCGCTTCTTCAGACAACTCAATCTGCAGATAAGCATCTGACAGATCGATCTGCGAAAACACAGTTCCACCATTCAGAGACGCAAAAATATCCTCTGGCACTGGCAGAGGATAATCAAGTGACTGCAATGCCTTGTTCAGACCCGTCGAGAAGTCCGCACAGACTCTCAATTTTCCATTTGATTTCTTCACGCATACTGTTGGTGCAGCCCATGCACTATGGCTAACTGGCGTAATGACACCCAAATCCAGCAGTCTGTTAATTTCTTTGTCGACCGCCTCGATCGCAGCGTGTGCCACCGGTCTGCAACCACGGAACACTGGTCGTTCACCTGGTATGAGCTCCAATTCGGCTTTTTCCTTTGTGCAGCATCCCAGACCTTCCTCGAACACCGCTGGGTAGGTCCTTTTCAATTGCTCTCCCACTTCGGGAAACACTGTACTTTCAACTTTTGCCACCATCATTTTCATATGATGCGACATTTCTTTATTCATTTGAATCCACTCCAGACCCATTAGCGAATTGTAAGGCGTCACATAAGCATAACCTTCTGATTTTGACCCTTTGAGCTCAAACTCGCATCTCAGCTTCCCACGAACATTCATGGGAGTCCCACTGACATTTTTCACTACAAGACTCGTGCTTTGCAGGGTTGGAGATCCCATCTTTCTCCAAACATTCTCGTTTATTAACGAATATCGGACCCTGTGTCTAGAAGAAACTCTAGGGTGATTATTCACGATCGCTTCCACACAGACACGTGCGGAGTTGGCCTCGACAGCCGCATTTGCAATCTTAACGACGTGCACATTGCGCTTAAGGCCTTGCTTCGTGTTCTTTCTATGATTTCCACCCTGATAGCCTCTTTGTACCGATTTCTTCTCCACAGCCTGCCGTTGACTTGCAGTTTCACAGAATTTTTCTTTATGCCCAGTTTTCTTGCACTTCTTGCAAAACCAAGGCGTTGACTTGCAGGATCTTGCAAAATGGTTACCGTCGCAATTCCAACACTGACTCAGACAGTAGCAGGCCCGGAGCGCAACCGGCTCCGCCTCTCCCCGCCCACTGCAACCGAAACGCAGAGCGATTGATATGCGAACTTGCGGTGCGTTTCGGTTGTGATTGCAACGTGCAGGGCGTTCAGGTTGCTCTCAGGGCCACATGCGTTGACTGACGCGCGCATTTCGAAACCCAGAGACTACGCCCAATCATCAAACTCCACGTTTCGGACATTGATCGATGCCGACTCATCTACCCCATTTCCTTTTGAATGGCTCTTTGTTTTCATGGTCTATCTAATGAGTTTTCTTTTTTTAGCCTTACCGACGTATAATTCCTGCGGTGAAAAAATTAGCGTGTGGCTATATGTATGTAGTTTTGATTCGATGGGATAAAAGATGGTTTCTGAAAGCACCCCTCCTTGCAGAATCTCAGTTCTGACAAAAGTTTGAGACTGAAGAATAGGGCATTAGAGCAGTAGAGCAGAAACAGCTGATAATTTTCGTCTGAGTTGTGTTTCTTTTTGTTTATTAGATTTTTCCGTATTCTTTCTGTGTGCTTGCTCAGTAAAGGCTGTAGGGTTATACATCAGACCTAATTGTATTATTACGAAAATATGCGAGTGATTTTTCGACTTTCGAACGATTCGAAATTCGAAAATTTTGCTTTGGAATAATATTCGAAATTCATGTGCTTTGAAAACAGTGCTTTCGAATAGTATTGGAAATTTGAATAAATCAAAAAAGGATTTCGAATATGATTCACACATTTTAAGCGTTCTAAATAAACTTTATTCGGCTTATTCATTCATTCGCTCGAATTTTATTTAAGTTTTTTTTCCCCTGAAATTACTCATTCTTTCGCTCGAATTGTTTCTGTTGGGGCTGGTACTCTGGACTGGAAGGTTGCTGTGAATACCTAATAATTCGGGAAAATACACTGAATTGTTGAGGAGAGTCAGGTAAGGTCAGAAGATCAACGGGTAAAATGTTGAGGGGAAATACGACGGAATCAAATTTCAGAGCAGAGGAAAGTCTATTAAGCTTAGATATCACATAATCAGGACTAGCTTAGAAAAGGAACAATCAAGAGTCAAATCAGTTTGAGAAAATTCGGTAGGGTGGGTTAATAGGGTGGATATGTGTAAATCGCTGGATTCTTTTCTGAAAAGTTGTCGATTAGCTAAAATGCGTCCGAAAATCGATCAGCGAAGGATCTGAAATACATTGAAGTATCGATTTTTGCAACGGTGTTGCTAAAATCGGTTTCAAAAAGCGCCCGGGGCGCAACTGTCTACGATGGATGACATACTTTTTACGTCATCAGCCGACAGGTGCGCTCAGGGCGCTGCGTGAATCGATTTCGTCAGTAGCGCCCGAAGCGCAACGTATGTGGCCTGCATCGCAACATATGTGGCCGGAAAATCGCCAAATTTGTCACCCTGAGCGCAACATGGACGCGGCTCCCGGTGCATTCGGGGTGGGCTCAGGGCCTGCTATCGTCTGAGGAATTGCCTTCTTTTCGACTTTGTTCGTTTCTTCCACGAACTTCACATTGCCAGCGATAGTTTCACTGTCTCTCTTCAAACTCAAAAAGTTCTCGCATTCCATGTGCGTGTGAAAGTGAAAAAGGAGTGGAGGGGAGTGGATTGGAGTGAAACTATTCGTTCAGCCTTATACTCCCTATCAAGCACTGCAATGAGTCGCTGCCTTATCTCGGCTTCTTTCTGAGATTTCAGTCCGAAAATCCATAGCAAACACTTTATTCCATCCGAATCCAATTCGTGGATTTTCGCCTTTTCACATATCTCATTTACCCTACCTGTGTATGTGAGATAATCTTCAGAATCCATCTTTTCAACTTTCAAGCATTGATATCTCGTTGTGAACTCTGATGCCTTGAGATCGAACAGCTGTTTTAGAATGTTCACTGTTTCGTCAAATCCGATTTCAACTACCCTCTTTGGCAAAACATGCCTCTGATACTTCTCAAATGAAACCGGATCTAACATCTCACATAGCAGTCTAACCCTTGCACTTTCAGGAAGCTGCCTTGAATCATCAGCAAACACTTCTTTGTATCGAGAAAACCATCTCGAGAAACTCATGTCCATATCCGTATCAAATATGAACTTTTCTATCCGATTACTCAGAGCCGACATCATGTTTGGAATTGAAATCTCTTCAGTTTCTCTCCGGACTCCACTTGTGCCTGACATTCTGTTCAGAACCAGCTCTATCATGTCTTTCTGCTGTTTCTCTGCAGCTTTTCTCTGTTCTTCCATTAATTCTTTGAACATCGACATAACTAGTTGAGTATTCATGACTGAATCTTCCATCTGGCCTAGGCTTCCTGCTAACAGCCTTTCAGAAATCTGCAACTACTTCTGCAAATTTCCAATCAGTTTTCGGAAACTTTCCTTCTTTCGTTTCCGAAAAACTGCCTTCTTTCAGTTTTCGAAAACTTTGTCTGAGCTCTTCCACTGCTGCTCCAATAGCAAGCAAGTGGAACTCCTGATCGCCAATGTTGTATTCCGAAGAATACAAAGTTCTCTGCTCTCTCTAACAGGCGAGAGATACCGTGCTGCTGCAGGGAAGACGAGAGAATACAGTAGAATTTATTAGAAGAATACCAAGTAGAACACCAGAGATGAGCGGGGCAGTGCGGCTGAGGCTGACATGTCTCCGGCCCTCACCAACGGCCTTTTATGCGGTCCGCTTCCCGCTGGATCACTCATCTGATCTGCTCAACGGGAGACCACCTCTCCTAGTGGGTGGCCATCGGCATTCTAACCTCGCCGATCACGGACACTTTCTCTCAGATCACTTCCTGATCTGTCAGCCATAACAAAATAAATGCAAATTTACCTAATAAAACCAGTTGAACAATGAAAGCAAGCACTTCAGTCAATGTTTTTGACTAGATGAGCACATAAATATTCAAGCAGGTCAGTCCGAAGGTCAATGTTCATTGATTGAAATTCAAGTTCGAGCCAGCTGATGTTCTTGATATGTATTATAGATCATCGATGCCGATGATGTGAAGTGGGCTCGTCCATCATCAGAAGACTAGAAAGTTTAGGCTTCAAATTTGGGCCGAAACAGCGGTTTTCCGCGAATTTTCCTTATAGGTCCTACTACTCTGACCCAGACTACTCTCAACCCAGAAAAGGGTTTAGAGAGGAAAAGAAGAAAAGCATTTCTAATCGCGACCACTGCCTTTGAAAGTATCCATAAGAGAAGCAACGCCATCGTGATACCTCGCTAATTTCGACCATGCCGATGAACTGTTTAACGGCAGCATACACTCTCGCAAAGGTGGTGGAGATAGCTTACTCCCACATGAAGTAAGGTTCGAAACAAAGGAAATTGCTAAGAAGGAGCAGCACAATTTTCAGAATTCAAAACGACTGGGGCACGAAAGATTTTACCGCTCCCTAAAAACTTTCTTGTGGAAGTGAAAGGTGAAGTGAGAGTCTAGAACTCAAGCACCTTCTACGCATTTTTCCACATTTCTTCATCATCACGGCTCAGCCCAGAGACCAGTTAATCGTTTAGCGAATTATATCAGAATGAAAAATAATCGTCAACATCACCTCAAAAGATAACGTACACGATGAAAAAACCGGTTATCTCTGCTGCAGGGAGGTAAAGTTAGGGGAGATGAAGGGATATAAACCAATAAAAAAGCCCTAATGAATCAGCAAGAACAATGCTGAGGCAGCCCCATGATTTGTCGAGAGCCGCCGTATCCGAACTGATAACCGAATTTTCACTTAAATATTAGATACATATCTATCAGGATCAGAGATGAGCGAAAATTATTTTCAAAAAATTTCCAGAATCGGAACGCCGAAATCTGAGTAACTTGAGTATTGAGATTCCTTGCTGGGAGGAGATCCTCCGGCCACTTTCTCGGCGTTTTCCCATCACATTAGCCTTGGTGGCGTACGTCTGCCGCGCCGGGGATAGGCCAACGGCGACGGAGTCAGCGGAAAACCTTCTGCCAGCAAAACGTCTAGATAAAAGTCTAACCTTCATAATTTTGCGCGCAGATTGGAAGAACCACGAAAATCGAGAAGGCAGACTATGGCTTATCTTAATTTGCTCCAACAATTTGCTTTCAAACACGGAAAATCTTTGCTGCATTTATTTTCTATGTCGGTATGTCATCAACATAATCCCTTAACCGATTTCATAGTTCTGTAACCGATAATCCTATTATTATTGAAAAAAAAAACACGGAATTCGTGATCCTAAATTTAAACAGCAGAGAACGTAGTCATGTGAATGGACGAGACGCGATCATTGGGGCAGGCCGTGCGGCGTTTGGGGCACCACCGGCCTTCGGGATTTCGATAGCGCGTGACGATCTACTGTCGCAGCCCCGTCCATTCACAAGACTAGATTTTACGAAGGGACTGTATGTACAATCTGTTCAGTTTGTAAGATCTACGTAAACTTGGACTAGTCAGAAACCCCTACTACATATATTTAACGGAAGCATGGACAAAGGAAATTCTCCCTGGAAAGAGCCCAGTTTCAGAATGGGTAACCCTGAATCTTTCGGAAAAAGCCCATTCTCACTGGGTATTTGGTTTATTCCATGCAAATATAGTTCCTGTCGATATGTGAATCCCATCTATTGCTTCTATAAAAAGTGAAAACAGGCCTCAGAGATTAGGCAGCTTACGCTGTTTAACCTCCCAAAATCGTGATCTTGTAGTTATTTCTGATTTTTTCCGCACTTTCGGGGCATTTTTCGGATTGGAAATCGAGAGGCAAAAAACATTGGAAATCGGTATTCCACTCATGCAGCCGTCTGCACCGAGTGGATTTTCACACCCATGGCGTACAAAAAGAATGCAGGGTGCTTTCGAAATATTGTGGCAAAGTTTCAAATCTGATCTCGTCGAATAATGCGCGTGCGTCATCGCTTTCTATTGTACTTTCTTTTCTCTGAAGCATTCTCTCAAAATATACCAAATTCGAAGCAAATCGTTTTGGAAACAAACGGTGGACAGAAGCCTGACTCTGAGAATTTTGCCGCGACTCCCCGCGACTGCCCGCGACTCCTCCGGTTCGGTGCCTGCCGGCGCCGAGCCGGAGGAGTCGCGGAGAAGACGCAGGTGAGATCTGGGGGCAGTCGCGGAGGAGATACGGGAAAGACGCGGAGGAGATGCGGGGAGAACGCGAAGGAGACGCGGGGAGTTGCGGGGCAGTCGCGGGGAGACGCGGAGATGATGCGGGTTGTCGCTGGAAGTCTAGGGCTTAGTAAGCGGCTCTCATCTAGACCTCTTGGTGGCAGTGTAGTTGTCGCCCATTTTCTCGCAATCGACCCATCACGCCAGCGTTCGCTGCGTTTGTGGTAGGTGGTCATCTGCGAGAAACTGGGCGGCAAATCTACTCTCAACAAGAGGTCTAAATGAGAGCCGCTTCTCAAACCCTGGACTCCGCCGCAAAGAACCCGCGACTTCTCCCCACTGAGTCCGCAAGCATCGAGCAGCACAGCATCGTGGTAGAACCGCGGTAAAGTTGTAGCTCACGACTCGTTCGACTACAGGGAGAACATAGAGGCAATGCACACGATAAACGTGTTCTAGTTTTCGATGTTTTTGTGTAGACCGGTTGGTTTTCGCCTGACGCGGTCATTCCTCATCTTTACCGAAACGTGCCGTCCTGGCGCTCTGGCGGTCTCCTTAAAATATGCGCGAACAAACGAAGACGACCTTCCGTTGCCGCTTGAGATGGCGTTGGGAGATGTTGGCACCTCCCTCGTGTCAAGCGTTGATGTAAGGCGTCGATTTCGTTGTAGAGGTCTTCGTTGTGGCCCTTGTGCGGCCAGAAATATCCAAGTAAACGTCTAAACAGCTTCCTTTCCGTGCGATCCAACCTCTCCATCTGCCGAAGTCGAAGTCCCTGCGCCGTGCTTCGAAACCAGGTTTACAATCCTTACCAGTTTTGCGTTGTTTTCAGCGAATAAAACTATGTCGTCAGCGTACTCCAGGTCGACAAGGGAGCGTCCTGATGGTGTTAGTATCACGTTCGCAGGAAACTGTTCTGCAACTCTACGCATGATGTCATCAACAGCGAAGTTGAATAGAAAGGTCCCGCAACAACTAATGCCTTACTCCTTTTTCACCTCAAAGCTAACGTAAACCCGACAGGTGTACGAATTGCTGCTGTTGTTCCTTTGTTCATGTCCTCGATTAGTAGAACGTACTATTCCAGGACTTCATCGCTCGCAGAGCGTTGAGCAATCGATCACGATGACGAGAGTCGAATGCGGCTTCAAAGTCCAGAAAGGCAAGCTGTAATGGCTTCTAATACTACTGCCACGATTTTATTACTCTTCTCACGACGAACACTTGGTCGATGATCGATCTTCCAGGTCGAAAACTGGCTTGCTCCTCTCTTGTTGTTTCCTCACGATGTTTGATGAGCCGCTCGAGAACGATACGTTCCAAAACTCTGTACATGACACGCAGTGGAGAAATTCCCCTGTCGTTCGTGGGGTCCATGACGGATAAGTTCTTTCGAAGAGGTACGATGATCGCGTGTCTCTACGAATCGGGTATCTTTCGCTCATCCATATGGTACGGATAGTGTTTGTCATTTCACGAATCCCAGACGAAGGAAGAGCTTTCAACATTTCGGCAGTAATGTTGTCATCTCCACCTGCCTTTCCATTCTTTATTTTCCGGACACAATTCAAAACCTCAGCCTCAGTCGGCGGTTCCTCACTGACATCATAATGTGCTCTCTAAACATGCGGGAGCTCAGGTACTGATGGAGCTGGACGATTCAGTAGTGAATTGAAGTTATCCTTTTATAATGGCAGCGTCTCATCGCCAACTGCGACTCCGTTTGCAGTATTCAGTATAGGCGAACATTTCTTCACCCTGCCGCTGTACTGTCGCTACAACGAGTAGGCTTTTTTCGAATTCTTCTCCTCCCGAGCCATCTCGAACTCCACAGCTCTACACGTCCACTCTCGTTCGCCATCGCACTGAAGCTGCGGACGCAACCTCCTCCTCAGACGCTTTTCCTCCAAAAAGTTTCCTGCCGTTCGGAGAGCACTCACCTCGTTATATGGTTTCCGTTTGGTTATGGTTAAGTCTGACGCAGGGATCAGGCTACTGGACGTGCGCGGTTGGCGGCTTCACTGGAGAATGGGGTTTCGATTCGCGCGGAGTGATCTACTGTCGCAGCCCCGTCCATTCATCAGACTAAAGTTCTTGCCCGAACTCTGAGTAGATGATGTTTCCGCTGAAACGTAGGCGTACTTCTTATCAGGCTGTACAGCTCTACTCACTCTCCTCTATGTGCGATATG
Organism: Aplectana chamaeleonis; assembly: GCA_029168955.1. NCBI lineage: Eukaryota > Metazoa > Nematoda > Chromadorea > Rhabditida > Cosmocercidae > Aplectana > Aplectana chamaeleonis. The sequence goes on from JAPDOI010000353.1 coordinate 265,294, forward strand.
AAGGTACAGATGAGATGTCGTGCGTTCGTGCCGTGGCATTGTGGAGGGAAGAAGACCGCCTCCGTGCAAACCGACGTCAACCCCTCCAAGAAGAGGGTTTTTGTCATGGAAGAGGTGCTCGTCGGCCGCAGCTCTCCTGAGGATTTTATTACAAAGGGGCGGCGTCGATAGGAATCCAGGTCCAGCACGGAAGTATCCGTGTGCCACCTGCGGCGAGGATGTTACCTGGCATAAAACAAGTGTCCAGTGCTTCGGATGCCAAAGGTGGGTGCACTTCTCCTGTTCGGGCCTCAGTTCTGTGAGGCATCATGACTCATCCTTTCGTTGTGTTCCATGCTCTGCCCTCAGCAACTCTGATTCCTCAATTACCAGCCGCCCCCTCTCCATTGTTCACATTAATCAACGGCCTTCGCAATAAGCTATCTGAACTCTCTCTATTCGCACGTTCTCATCACCCCCGGATGTTATCATGGTTCAAGAAACCAAGCTCTATCCTTCTAGCACTTATCCCCAGCCTAAAGTTTCGGGATACACCGCCTATCACATGCCAAGGTCTGCTCTTGGAGGCGTAGTGTCTACTTTTGTGCAATCCGCCTTACCTTCTCATATTATCCCTAATACTCCAAAGGACGGTTCTCTCGAATACATTCCTGTCCACTTCCCCCTCAAAACCCCTTTATCTCTATTCAACATCTATATTCCTCCTATAACATCTTGTCCCCCGCCTTACAACCCCATATCCCTCCTTAAAGGCAGCATACACGCTCGCAAAAGTTGTTGAGAAAACTACATTAGTGGGGTCGTACGGGCCCTAGAAGAGCCCTCACGAAGTTGAAAGAGTTGACAACGAGTTAAAGCGCCCGTATGATTTTGTGACTCAATATGGCTACACTTTCCAGTCCGTCTCCAAATTAGCTGGAAAGTGTAGCCATATTGAGTCACAAAATCATCCTTTCCCCGCCCATCGATACGGGCTCCGCCCCTCAATACAAATGTTCAATGCTCGATTACTGTCATTTTGGCTCATTATTTACGCATCTAACGTCGTGAGCGTTCCAGAAAGGGCCGTACGAGTACATTAGCGTCGTTATCCCAACGAATTTGTGGCTAGCTCCGCTATTTCAGCCAATGCGGTAAAACTCGTCCACTTCTGGGCCAATATAGAACGAACCGTTATATCTTCATTTCAATTGATTTTTTTTCCGTTTTTTCGTTATCTCTGAATATTAACAGCTTCAGACCTTTGATTCATTTCATAAAATTGATATCATTTTTGAGCGTGTATGCTGCCTTTAAAGGCAGTGTTCACGATGAGAATTGTTTTTCTGTTTTCCCGCCTATCTTGAAATCGGCCGCATGCTGATTCCAATGATGTCTCTGAAATCGTACAAGACCTTCTGGGAACGGAGTTATGGTCCCACAAAAATTGAGCTAAGGAAGCATGGTTGCAGCCGATGTATGCGAGCTGACCTGAGTAGAGAGAGAAGTTGTGAATGAAGAGAAGAACGGGGCTAATGATTGGAAATCATCGCTCATCTCACGATCTTGAGCATTCATTTGTTCACGTCGGTGGGCGTGTGATGCGCTTTTGAGGTTTGCCTTGCGCTCGAAATGGCAACTTCGGGCTCTTTCGTAACTTTTCCTGGCTCCTTGTCATGCGTTCTTTCGATGTCAACGTTACATTGTGCCCCTCCACTACCCATTCCTAAAGGAAACTGAAACACATTTTTTATCGTGAACACTGCCTTTAAAGGCAGTGTTCACGATAATCTTCAATTTTGAGATTACTCGCTATATTGATTAAGTGGCCCCCGGGTAGAACTAAAATGGCGTTGAAATTGAGCCAAACGCACCAGAAGTACACGAAATCCTTAAGTATCAGCCCGCCTCTTAAGTATCACAGGAACTGTTTGTTGTGAAAATGAAATCCTTTGTGGACCCGTCCTTTGCAACTCTCTACTCTCTATTGCTCCGTTCTTCCCTTAGGGCCCTAACTAATCCTGTTTTGCATAAAATATCCTTCTATTCTTGATCGACCCGATTTTTCACCGGTGACAACCACCATGAACATGTTCATCCAACCGGACAACTTGTCCATGTTATAGAATAATGTCACTGAAATACGACGTTTTAATGCGTTTCTCGCCGTTTCTTCGTAATTTTGGCAACGCCTAGAGGCCAACGTATTGTTCTATGTGAAGAACTGGGGGACCAAAATCATCGTGGACACTGCCTTTAAGCAATTCCACGACGGCTCACTCTCCCCTTCAGCTGTCTTTGCGGGTGATTTCAATGCTCACACGTTCTGTTCTGCTCTTGATTCTGACGCCAGAGGGAAAGATTTCGAAAAATAGGCTGAGGAGTGTGACCTGGTTATCCTCAACGATGACCAGCTAACTCGTCTCAATGCCAACGGCCGACCTTCTAGCCCAGATATCTCTCTTGTGTCATCCAATCTTTCTAATGCTTTCACGTGGTCCACATCCACAATTCTCTTAAAGGCAGGGTCCACAATAAATTTCGTCCTCGGTTTTTGGCCGGAAATCAAAAGTTCAGAATCTCATTGGAGCACTGGGGTCGAAAGAACAAACGAAAACGAGCCAGAAAGAGCTCCATACGGCTCCGAAGTCCGCTCGCGCTAGCCCTTCCGCTCGCGGTCGAGTTTCTCGACGTGAACGAAGGAACACTCGAAATAGCGAAATGAGCGATGGTTTCCGATCAAAAGCCCCGTTCTTCCCTTCATTCTCGACTCCTCTCTTTACTCAGGTCAGCTCGCATACATCGGCTGCAAAAGACAGAAGTTACAAGCCTCGGAAAACTCGTCCACAATGCTTCTCTAGCTCAATTTTTGAGGGACCATAACTCTGATACCAGAAGGTCGTGTACGATTTCAGACACATTTTTGGAATCAGCATGGAACCATTTCAAGACAGGCTGAAAAACAGAAGAACGATTTTCATCGTGGACACTGCCTTTAAGTGATCACATTCCCGTCTTTGTCTGTATTGATCTCTCTGACTCTCTTGCCCGTTACTGCCCGGTTTTCGTCATCGTACTTATCTAAATTTAGGCCTAGCAGACTGGACCCTGTACCGCCATGCGGTCGACATGGAATATGGATGTGCATCAGAAAGAGCGCCATCTAACAAGTGCCATCCGCAAGACCATGAAAGCAGCAATTCCTGAGGGTCGTGTCAAGACCTTTTTTCCAAATGTTAGCAGGGAAATACTGCAGAAGATAAGAATCAGAGATGAGAAGAGAGCAGCAGACCATCTAGACCCGGAGACTCCTGTGCTGGATAATAAGATCAAGAAGGATCTGGATAAGAACAAGAAGAAGTGATGGGAAAAGTTCACTGAGAAGCTGAATTTCAAGGCGGACGGAACTACGACGTGGAAAGTGTTGAGGAAAATTTCCCGCAAGTCAGCTCCCTCGATGAGCTCCGCTATTGAGTTCGAGGAGCACGTCTTCAAATTAGGGGAAGCAGCTGCTTCCGCACTCGGCAAGAATTTTTTCATCACACGTACCAAGCGAGGCGTTCAAAACATAGTCACGGATAGAGAGCTGAACCGGTTGCCGCTCATGAGTGCTTCTGAGACCTTTAATCTCACTCAAGTAGAAGGCTATCAAAGTAATGCGGAACTCGAAGACTATCGGACCTGACGGTATCTACCCAGCCATCCTGAAGATGCTTCCCACAGAGTTTCCATCGATGCTTGCAGATATCATTAACATTTCTTTCCGGACCTGCATTCTACCCCAAGCTTGGAAGACAGCCAATGTGATACCGTTGCCAAAGCCAGGCAAGTCCCAAAGCACAGCAAAAGGCTTTCGACCAATTAGCCTGTTATCGCCCGTCTCCAAATTAGCTGGAAAGTTGATCGTGACGGACCTGGCTGATCAAAATGAGCGACAGCAGCATCAGCATGGGTTCAGGAAACTTCACTCTACTACTACTGCTCTATTGGAGATCGTGAGCTTTGCGGTCGATGGGGTCAACATGAAAAAGCTCCTGAGAACGGTGGCCGTCGCCCTCGACCTGAGCAAAACGTTTGACTCTGTTAACTTGGGACTGCTGTCCGAGAAACTGCTCAGGTCGTCGCTACCATCATGGCAGAAGCGATGGATTGCAGCATTTACTAAAGGCCGCCGGGCTAAGGTTCAGTTCCAGAATCACGTATACGATAGCATTCCAATAGCAGCCGGTGTTCCGCAAGGCGGAGTGTTGTCCCCTGCTCTACCCAGGCTGTATCTTGAGAACATTCCCGAGCCTCCCAATGATGTAAAGGTTATTATGTATGTCGACGACATCACCATCACGTGCCAGGGCCGTGACCTGCAGGTAGCCGCTAACAAGCGCCTATCTCGCAGAGTTGAAGCTCTTCCTCGATAATATGATGCTCACAGTCTCTGCTGCAAAATCTTCTGTTTCAGTGTTCACAACAAACACCAAGGAACACAGTGCCCATCCAGATGTCAAATGGGATGGTGACCTGTTGCCAGCAGCCCAATTCCCCAAGCTCCTTGGCCTTATTCTTGATCCGTCACTGAAGTTCAACAAAAACGCGGAAGAGAAGCAAACCGTCGTCAGGGCTAGGCTCAATATCTTGAGAGTTCTCGGAGGAACATCATGGGGAAGCAGGCGAGAGACTGTATTGAGAACCTACAGAGCAATACTTTAGCCGGCTCTGGAATATGCGGCACCAGTGTGGCAGCACCTGGTGTCTGACAGCTCCTGGAATAAGCTGCAGCGTGTACAGAAAACTGCGCTTAGAATTGCTACCGGTTGTGAAAGGAGCGCTCCAATACAACATCATCACGCGGAGACCTGCATAATGCCGGTCAAGGAGCATTGTGAACTCCAGGCACAGCAGATGTATATTAATGTTCTGAGACAGCCGAATCATCCAACAAAGAGAATCATGAAGCCCATAAGAGAGAGGTCGATTAGGACGCCATTCGCAGATGCTCCTCGTAAAGTTGATGCCCAGATATGGGACGACTCCAACATGGAAAGGCTTCGTCTTCTGGGTAAGGAGCACACGCAGTTTGTTCGAGGACATCTGGAGAAGGCGGCTGTGAACCCTATTTAAGGAGCAGTGCCGCCTCGGGTTTGCGAGTCCGAGTCTCAACTCGGCAGACGAGCCAGATGTGCTCTTGCCTCGCTGCGCTGTGGTCACTCTATACTGCTCATGTCTTACGTCAACAAGATCGACAGCAGCCGACCAGACGCATGCCCGGACTGTGGTGCTCCCGGACACGACACGGCGCACTTGTTCATGTGTACGAGGAGACCTCCTTAACTACTATGGACTTTTTGACGAATTCTGTGAAGGCCGCCCAGTTCCTCAACCTATGACAGAAAACCACTTTGAGATTGCAGAAGAAGAAGGCACAGATCGTTGCGGCGATCTAATCGTTGTGCGGAGTATGCGAGAGATCCGGAGTCGATGGAGATAATTATACCCTCTGGAAATCTGAGTCGAGAACTAATTACAGTCCCGCTGATTGATTTTATCCTAAAGTTGCGCACCCCACTCAAATTGGTTCACACGAAGGGTTGAAGGCACAGAACACCCCAATAACTATTTTTCAAATCTTATGCTTATCTTGGAGTGAATCACACGCTGATCACGATGGTATCCATAAAATCGCAAGATGTCCTTGAAATTCAAACATCCATCGAGCGGTTACCGGGTTCAAAATTCAAGAAGGTGGAGTGGTCGTGGTGGTGAGCGAAGGGGGTCGGGCCAGTCGTGGTCCCTCATATCTCGCTTATTTTGAGGAATTGGGATCTCGCGCTTGACACGTATTATACTGGAGAAGTCTACTACACAATCAACTGAAAATCACGAAATTCATAGCTGAGGGTCTTCTGTGCCTCAAAAGTCACAACCTCGATGGGAGGGCGCCGCACCGATTCCAAATGTGGTGGGGGGCACATCTCACGGACCGAGCACACCGCTACCCTTTACCCTGGTTCGATAAGCCAAACATATTTAAGCTCTTGACCCAAGAAGGTTCAACTAAAAAAACCTAACAGAAAGCATTTACATGAATATATGAGAAATACGGTTATTTTTGATGATAGAGAACGCAATCAAATTCCTAATATATGCCTTATCTTTAATCAAAAAAAGCTCTAACGGGTTGTCTCCAAGGCAAGTCATTGGCTGAAAAGGCGGCAACGCTGCATAGAGACAATAGTTTTTGGAGGTTTTGCGCTGATATGTTTATTATCATATTTCTCAGCGTTGAGCCTGGAATTCAAGAAGAATGTTTCATTGTATTACGTTTCCAGTCTTCTTGCGATTTTTAGATCCAAGTTGCGTGAAACATTGTAAAAACAAACCGTAAGAGGCAATTACGTATAAATGTTGGTAAATACAAAAATTGTACGAAATTTCAATTTATTAGTGGAAAATTTCAATTCCAGAAATCGTAGAGAAAAATTGATCCTTTTCGGGACGGAAAAAGTTTCGACTTTTTTTGAAAAAAGTTGGTGATCATGATGGATGGACACGGCTCTTTAGATGTACTCAAAAACGGTCTGCTAGACCTTGACTTATGGTGATGACGATGAACAGAGGAAGAAATGAATTATATCAGGGAAAACACTCAGAACTTCAAGAATTATGTGCATGAGAAAGCTTAGCTCGAAGGTTACTCAGCTAAAATATACGTGGACGCAGTTCATCATACTGGTTCTGATAATGTGATGGAGTGAATGGAGGGCTAGGAGTTCTTCAACAGCTGATGGCCTCGAAATGGTGGGTCGAATCAATCAAATTGTTATAAATGAGTTGGATTCAGAGAGGATACTGCGAAAGGAGAGAATGCATTACAGCGACCGCCCGCTGGGCGTTAAAGAGGAAATTGATAGGAGTGAACGCCAGGAGTTTAATCGATACGATGACATAGCCGTAGAGTCGCGGGGGAGTCGCGGTAGAATCGCGGAAGCTTCATCCAAGAAGAGGTCACGGGGGAGTCCCAGAAGAGTCGCGGCAGAGTCGCGGAAGAGTCGAGGATCGCGGGGGAGTCGCGGGGCAGTCCAGGATCGCGGTAGAGTCCCGGGGCAGTCGCGGAGGAGTCGCGGCAATATTTCTCAGAGGAGGGGTCCCCAATAGGTACAAAATCAATCGCCGAGCAATACTTCTTTCATCAAAACCATTTCTGACTAACTATCACCATTGCATAGAGAACCAACACCCACCTCAGGAAAAAAAACACCTACAACAACAATAAGTCGGTAATATAACAGGCAGAGAGACACTTTCATAGTTAACCCTTTCTCAAAAACCTCAAAAATCTTTTGTTTTTCCTTTTCTGGAAGTCATAGTCAGAGAACTGTGAAGGCGTGAGTTTGTTTTCAGATCGTAAGATTGTTGTAAAATTTAATGTTTAAGATTATGGATCCCAGACTAGGTCACTCAAGTTCTGCAGCACATCGACGTCAAAGCCGCTCAAACTCTTGTAGCTGAGTGATTCTCAATGAACCAATCTACAGATGCCTTGACGGCTTCCTCAAACGGAATGAAACGGTAATCGGGGATGTATTTCTTCAGTTTTCCACTCGACGACGTCTTCTTCATACATATGTCCTTCTCATTTCGTCGTGTCGAACTTCGCCTACCCTCTGAAATCAAAAGCCTTCACAATGGCTTTGACAGCATCGGCAATCGTCACCTCAACCTCCTCAGAAACTGACAAGATAAGGGGACCTACCTCCTCATAACTCCTCATTACTCAAATGAACAATTGAGCGATATCAATCAAATAGACGAACTGACGAAGTGGTTTACCAGTTCCAAAAACCACCAGTGGCTTTCCTTCCTTTTGCGCTATGTATGTATTATGAATTAGAGCTGGAAGAACATGCTCGGATTTCAAATTGTACTTGTCATGAGGGCCAAAAACATTGCACGGAATCACTGATGTATGCTTTCTACCATGGTCTCGAGCATATCCGAAGTTCAGAACGTCAATTATTCTCTCTGCTTAAGAATACCCAAAGTTTCATTATCTAAGGAAATCGTTGATACCCTCTGCATGCGAGCGAAGAGAACTGCTCCAATGGGGTCATTCTGGGAGCTGTTTGTGTGTTTGGAAGTGTGTCATTACTGGAGTCCTTCAGCCCTCTAATAAAACAACGCAAGAGCGAACTGCAGAAATCCAAATGTGGGATCGATCAAATTCGAGGCACATTTTCGTTATTTGTGAGGTTCGCTGAAGGCATCCATGCGTGAAAAGTGTTGTCAATTAACATTTCAACAGCAGTTGTGTAGCTGAAGGTTGTGCATCGAAATTGGTACTTCTCATTGACTTTCAGAAAAATCGATAACTGATCAATTATATAGATTTTTGAGAACAGTCGGTAATATGTGTAAAGATTGATAGAAGTTCTTTGTGGCACTAGTGCTCCACGTTTCACGCCTGGACCTCAGGAAAACGAAAAAGTGGCATGGATGCAGATATTCTGAGTTCTGACTGGGCCTAAATTTGGATTTCGGCGAATCGCTCTAACTTCTTTCAATAGAGGATTCAAAGACTTCGGCCATACTACGTTTTTAGGCAGACAACCTCTGCTTTGAAAGATCCCACATGCAGGAACGAGGAGAAATTAACGAGACCGAAATCGTGACATGTTGCATTGCGAAAAAATGGAAATCCTTCAAGCCTGTGCTCAACATTTGTTTTGAAAACGATTTCGGGCTGCGAAAATTGGTGCGATTCGAAAGAGGTGTTCTGTGAAAAGATCCAGACTTTACTGGGTCGACTTATGGAAAGTCGAACGTGGAATAGACTATACAGGGTCGTTAGGGACGCGCCTATGTAGGGCGCGACAAGATTAGAAAGTTTTGTCACCATATTTAAAAAGCACCATGTCGATTATACATTCCATCCGACGGAGTCGGTTTCGGATATCCGGGTCGGATAATCCGATCGGATAATTATCCGAAATCCGATCCGCCGTCAAAATGGCGATTTCGAATTGATCCGAAATCCGATCAGACGAAAAAACACGATATCCGAATTATCCGATATCCGGAAAAGTGAAAATCGAAGGATCCGATCAGAAAACCGGATAATCGGATAAAAAACGGATAATCGATCGGATAAAAATCGGATAATTTCGGATGAAGTACGGATAGAATTGCGCCCGCCGTAACAGCCAGCTCCAAATGCGGTCGCGTGGAGGTCGCGCGAATTCGCAGTAGAGCGCGCTATTGACGGTTGCGGAATCGCTGATTAAAGGCAGTGGTCACGATGAAAGGTCTTCTTGACAACAGTATTGGGAATAATCAGCAAGAAACTGGTGAGAAAAATATGAAAAGTCCCAATTTTGAGAGCGATAGAGCTTACAGCTATTTCAAAACACGGTCTCTCTTTTCCACCCCATACCTACCATTTGAAGCGCATGTAGAACTCACGAAAACTTGCCATTTGGTCGTGGAGTTACAGTTTAGAAAGGTGAAATGCCAGAATTAACAGGACGTTTTGATATGTTTTCACGCTTTTGCAGCAATCCTCTCCAAATTGTCTCTACATTAAGGATCAGATATAGATCTTCCTTCAGAAAAACTCAGGATTTTTATCGCGGTCCTGCGTTGAAGGCGCAGTACACCTTCTGATAATAATTTTGCGATTTTCTTGTAAATGTATAGAAGAACCCTCCTGTATGACACGTGCCGAATGCAAGATCTCAATTTCTCCAAACAAACGAGATATAAGGGACCAACACAGGCCCGACCTCCTTCGCTCAGCTGACCACCACGGGCCACATCTCTTGCCCGTGGTGGTGAGCGAAGGTCGGGCCTGTGGTGGTAGCTTAACTCGATAGCGACTACATGGATGGATGAATTCTCAACAAGTAGTTGTTTTTCAGTCTATTGCCGGTCTATCTCCTCATCCTGTTTTTCTCTCGTGCAGCGATGGCGAATGAAGAGAAATACAGGCCTGAGACAACTCGTCCACCAAATTTTTGCCTTCGGAATGCAGGCATTGAAAAGGAGTCATATCCCCGTTCGTAGGGTTTCGGACGATTTCAGAGATACCATTGTAATCAGAGAGTGGCTCTCTCCGAGGTAGGTATGAAATCTAGAAAAAAATTTTGAGTAGTCTTTTTGGCTGGAATGGATTTGACTCGATTCATACTCTTAACAGTCCTGATCTAAGAGCATGACTTAGCACTATTGAAGGCATCAATATCTAATTTTGAGAAGCCAAACGCTAAGACACCAAAAGGAAACATGAAAAGTTCCATGAAAAAAGACACGGCAATCAGTAGCGTGAGAATGATAAAAAATGGTGGTTTTATGCAGGTCAAAATAGGCTTTATTCATGCAATTAAGGCGAGAAATGGATCCATTTAGCGAAAAAAGTTGCTTAAGTTTGATCGGTTAAAATTTCGGTAAATTTCGAGATTAAGTCGGTAAATCGGGAAATCAAAATTTACCGGAAACTTCCAACCGAGTAATTCGGTAAACGGTAAGTGCACACCCCTGGTGGGGAGTCCGAGCGAAATTGCCATGTTTCACATCTCGTAGACCTGCACCCTGGTGTTCGATTAATTTCCGCTTATTTCACGATTTCTTACATCGAGGAGCAACAGAAGTTGACGAATATGTTCGAAGACGTTTGTATATTCACCAAACGGATTCTTTTTTTTTACTTTTAGCGAGAAATCAAAAAGAGATAAATATCGGCCGATTTAATGAGGCTGGCTGACCAACGGTAGAGAAAGAAAACAGTGAATAATCCTTTTTTGAAGGATTTGAGTACATTCCGTATCGTAGGAGACAAGAGAAGCCAATGTCAGCTGCATCTGTTCAAAATATGTTGGCTACCATTCCCGAATTACGCAATGTTCCGTTTCGCTGTAGGTCCAATCGAGCCGATTGATTAGTACGGCGCCAACCCCCGACGTCTCCCGTTTCTCTCGTGGAAAACGGGAAGGCGGAGCTTTGCCGAAACGTCTCTCGTTCGCCCCGACGTGGCAGAAAAAAGCGGTTCGGCCATCGGTCGAATCGAACTGGTGCCTGAGAAGAGATCGTTTGAGCATTCAAAAAGTAGACCAAAGGGTTAGAAAAGATTAACAAAAAGAAGGATGAAGAAGGATATCGCGCCAAATGCATGCCTTAACAGTAGCAAACCCGTGAAATACGAGTAGGAAGTAAGCCGATTAAGCAAGAAACACCCAATTTTTTTCGGTAAAAATTTCGGTAAATTTCGAGAAAATGTCGGTAAATCGGTAAATCAAAATTTACCGAAAAACACCGGCAAATCCGGAAAATCGGTAAACGGAAAACGCACACCCCTCGTTGGGAAGGAGAAATATACCAAATGTTTTTGGTTTTTTCTTCGGAGTTTTTCGGCTTTGAACCCAGAGAAAATCCTTTTTGGCTTTTTCTCGGTTTCAAATTTTTTCACCATCCCCTGGGACGGACCTACATACTATGTATGTATTTACGTCGCTATTTCAACCAACTTCGCGAACACATGTTACCCTTGATGATCAGTTAGGATACAGCTAATTGACGATCATTTGTGAAAGGAGCCTGACACAGACGGCCTTGTGGGCTAATACACGGAAATTGGTGTGGCTTCAGATCAAAGCAGCTAAGTTAGCTGCGTAAATTTAGCTTCCAATCTAGAACAACAAAATGTGTACTAGTTAAAAATGGGTCCTCGGAGAGAAGGATAGTGGCGTGAAAAACCCACGAAACCTTAAACTTTAAGAAAAAAATTCAAAAGCATCTCACATATTGGTGCAATGAAAATGCTATAGTTTCCCGATGGATTTTGCACGAACACGCAGCACTAGTGCGACTTTGCGCTGTAGATGTGCAGGATTTCGGCTTAATCAAGGCAGTGCAGCGGTTCCACCGAGTCTTCCGAGAAACAGTCCCCTCAAACTTTGGATGCGAGCTTCCAGTGGGTGGATGATAGAATCAAGACAACTTCTCTAGGAGAAAATGCCTTTTTTCCAGAAACCACAGATTGAGCTTTCATCACTAGCTAAACATTGCGAAATCAATTATTGCTATTTAATCTACACTTTAAAGCAAATCATACGCATACATATTTCAGCGATTGCTTAGTAACCCCGCTGATCAGGAAGCAATGAAAAAATCACGAAACAAAAGTACGGAGAGCATTCACAACAAAGGACAAGTTATGCACGCAACGAAATTTTCAATTGTAGAGAAAATACAGGCGCTTTTAAAAGTTATTCTATAGAGTCATTACAGTTCACGATCATATGTAGATCAGTGGTTCTAAACTTAATTTCTGTACAAGGATAGGAAAAAGGAAGGATTTGCCAGAACTGAAAAAGAACAGTCGGACGGAATGAGGTCAGTAAAGGAGCATAATGACCGAAACTCATTTCTCACCTCTTTTTCAGGCGACTGCGCCGCAAACATCGGCTCTCGCATTATCGTTCGTGGTACTGAAAATTATAGGTTTCTGATGATTAGTCGGAACGCGTGACGGGATGCAAAAACGGTAGAGGATTTCTTAGAAGACCATGATGTTCTACCAGCAACAAGGGATTATAATAATCCTTCTCACTAAAGTTTTACAAAACGAAAACAGCCATATGCATGTTCAGCGAATGTTTCGGGTCACAAGCAGACCGCCGTCACAGCGAAGAGAGCCGATAAAACCTCAGTGATAAGGACTGAAACGCATTACAGCCTAGGGTTTTGAAGAAAACCGTGCATTCACCTTTCAAAACGACACGACGACAACGAACTCGATTATTTGCCAACGCCCCGCCGCAAAATCACCCCGCTCAAGTGAACTGGTTTCTATTGCAGTAATGTATCATTCAAATGACCGTTTTCCTGGTCTGAACGCAAATCAAAGCGACAACATTATGACAGGAACACGTCCTGAAGAATGGTTTGCACACTTCGGTTGGAGAATTATTTCCTCGAATGCCAACCAATAATAAGTCATAAAAACCCTAAATAGTTTTTGCAGGCGATCTGAATTTTTTCCAGTAAGTGGAGCAGAGGAAAGCCATTTGAATGCACTGCATTAGCTGTAAGAGACTATAGCGGGAAATATTTCGGGTGGAAACAGTGGAATTAATCGCTGGGTCAGGCGCTCTCATAAAGCTATGTACTGCGACCCTAATCAAGTTGAGTGCCGTAGAAAACAGCAAAAAGTGAATGGATATACAGTCTCCCATACACACGCATTATCATTACGCCTAAAGTCTTTATCATAGATACACGCAGGGATAACAATAGAAATTTTAAATTTCAAAAAAATGGAAATAGCAATGAAAATTCATTCTTTTTGCTATTCCTATGTGTACCCATTGCAAAAACTCTAGGTATATTGATGCTGAGGTGTGGAAGAAAACTGCCGTTTTTCTACGCTTTCGATATCTCTTCTTCAAAATTCAGGAAAAATAACAATCCACCGTTGATTATGGTAGACTTCGCAACGTACAGCATGCTTACTGAAAATAAGCATACTGTACGTTGCGGACCTGTACTGTAAAATAAGCATACTGTACGTTGCGGAAATTTTCAAAAAAAATCAGAAAACAGAAAATCGATTTCGTCAGAAAACAGAAATCAGAAAATTTTCAGAAAAATACTCGTTGCATTTGAATAGTTTTCAAGTGAAGAGAGAGTGTAATTCTGAACACCTTTATCATACCGGTAGTATAATATCTGCGGAACTGCACAAATGACCTATAGTAAATGATGGATACAATACAACATCAATGATGGATACAACATCATTAAAGGCGCTCACCCTGAGAGTCTTGGCCGAGAAATAGCCCACAAGGCTCCACCGCTGTTCCTGGTGGGCTACTTCTCGAATATTTCTCAATTATTTCTTGGCTACTACGCGGCTGCAATCTTTCCGTAAAAAGAAAACCTCCTGTTCAATGTAGGTTCTAGAACAGTACCATTTCTTGAGAAGTTATCTTATCTGTACCTATAGAAAAAATCCTTTCTTCCGCTTCTGTATTATTTTTCAGGCAGAAAGCCACCACCATTGAGTGAAAAGAAATTCTCTGGAACTGTCATAAATTTCTGGTTTTTATCGAGACTACGAGGCTATCTGAGCGTGGTCCCAACGCTTTTCAATTTTCTTCTTCAAAATTTACCTAGAACTACATAACTCTAAGGTTTTGCAAAACTGTTATGGAAAATTCCAGAAACTGTACGAGTTGCCAAGGAAGTACTCGGAGTCCTCTGGGTTTGTGGTATTATTGCTTAAAGGCGATGCGCATGATGATTTTCATTCCCGAGTTTTCCACTCAAAACAATACATTGACCACCAAGTGTTACCAGAATTACGAAGAAACAGCAAGAAGCGCACTAAAACGTCTTATTTCAGTGACATTATTCTCTGGATTGGACTAGTTGTCCGATTGGATGAACATGTTCACGGTGTTTGTCACCGGTAAAAAATGGGGCTAATCAAAAGTGAAAGAATATTTCAGGCAGAACAGTATTACTTAGGGACTGAAAGAAAGTACGAAGCAACAGAACGTAGAAGATGGCAGAAGACGGTTTCACAAAAGATTTCATTGTCACAACGAACAGTTCCATTGATACTTAAAAGGCGGGCTGATACTTGAGGATTTCGTGCCCTTCTGGTGCGATTTTCTCGATTTCTTCGTCATTTCAGTTCTACCCGGGGGCCAAAGAATCGAGTCAGCAATTAATCTCAAAATCGAAGATTATCGGGAACACTGCCTTTAAGATGACGAAGCATTTTCGCTGAATTGATTACAATAGTTGAAAACTCGAAAATATGTATGTAAATACAAGTTGTATAGCAGAGGAGTAAGAATGTGGCAAGGCAGCTGCACTGGAAAGAAGTAAAGCGGCATTAGAAGAACTCTAAGAGAAATGTGTGCATGTTTACAGTGAGTGTTTGAGAACTCACTAAAAATAGGTGACGAAGACTGACGAGGAGTCGGCTCGCCAGCTCTTCGGCACATTTTAATTCCAGCAATGTTAGGAAGGACTTAACATTTTAGAGTAATGGTAGGGTTCCGATGTACCAGATTCCAAACCAAATTGCGCGAGGGGAGGGACGCGAGGAGGAGGAAAGTAAAGATATAGCAATGAGATTAAGGTCAGAGAAGATCAATGTTTGCTTTGGAAATCCGCTTTCAACTCTGGTGCTCATCGCCGCCACTGAACGTCGAACAGAAGCGCATTTTCTCTAATATGGAAGTCAAACACTGAATGCTGAACACGTGTGGGATCCCCCTGCTGATGTGAACCACGTAGTTGACCAGCTGAACAAGTGACCTTGACGCATAGATGATAAAGTGATCGGCGGATCATAACCGATTAGGCGCCTGTCATCGCAGGTGGACAAAGCGGGTTTAGCCCAAGGTGACCTCGACCATCTACCAAACACAGTATATGAGAGTCCAGTTTAGTAAAGATGCTTCCAGATACGGCAAGGAGGCGTTTTTCAACAAGCATATGTAACTGGCCATGATGTCTACACTTCTCTTCAGAGTGATCCAAAGTTCTTGAACTCTCCTGTTGCAGTATACTCACCTCAGCATAAATCGGTAAAAGGGCACTGCAACTTCTGGTGCTGTCTGAAGCCAGTCGTAATCCATATTGATATCAAAGATTATAAGAAAGTTGAGAACTGCGAGGATTCTAGGGCGATTCAGGCCGCAATTGATTACATAGCTAAATGGGCAGATACATGGGAGCTTCCCTTGGCCATAGAAAAATCGAATCACCTCCGAATCGGCGAAAGTAGTCACGATATTACTTCAACATATACGTTAAGGGGTCAGATCCTCACGTCCGTTCCTGAATTAAGAGATCTAGGCTTGCAAATATCCAAGGATTTGAGTTTCAGACCACATTACAGAAACTTGGTGAGGAAGGCTAATTACCGCACTTATAATATTTTTAAGGTACTCAGAAGTAATGATCCGCAGGTACTTCTACGAGCTTACAAACCTATGTGAGGCCCTTAGTTGATTGTGAAATCACAGTTTTTAACCCTGTGAAGAAGAAGGACATTGACTTATTGAATCCATTCAAAACAACCACACCCGCAAACTAATGATGAGGTGTTTTGGACTCGCTTATTCCCAAGTGCCAAATGGTGCTGAAAGAGCTAGAATTCTTAAACTGCCTAGTTTTTATAAGAGAAGAAAGAAAGCCGATCTTGTAATGATGTACAAACTACTTACTAGAAAAATTGTCTATAGATCCAGTAAATTTTTTTGGAGCTCTGATTTCAAGAAGCAGATGCGGGACTCTATATTCCAATTGCGAGGTCACAATTCAGATCAAGCTTTTCCACCTACCGCAGCGTGAGAATGTTCAACCAAATCCTAGGTGAGAATGAGTTCCTGCTGAGCATGTTTTTGAATGCATTCAAGTTCCTTCTAAGAGACATCTGATCTCCTTTCTACCTCTCCTGATGATTTTTCCCGCTTGCTTATTCTCACATGTTCTTAACGCTATTTTCAGGTTTATCCATTTTGTTGATTGCTTAGTGAGTATTTCTGCACTCGCGTTTAATATTTTGGCATCTTGGCGATTTTTCATCACGATTCAGTGTATTTTGATGTGTATTATCTACGTGGACTTGTTCCGCGTCTCAAATAAATAAATATTTCAGAAACTTGGTTCAAATATGTTCTGTTGTGTTCAAATTCAAGCTGCATCCGAGAAAATTGCGCCATGTACTCTATTTTTTTTTGTGCTTCAATAACAACCCCTTAATTTCTGAACTGATTTTCTGGAGGGGAGGGTTCTCAATTTTATCGTTATCAAGCTTTGCATAGAGTATTCAAAAGTACTGTGTTTTTCTTTTCTACCAAGCTAACAGAGAATCATGGGTTACGCTATGGATGAATTAAAGGCAGTGTCTACGATGAATTTCGACCTCGATTTTTGGCCGGAAATCGAAAGTTCAGGGTCTCATTGGAGCACCGGGATCGAAAGAACGAACGAAAACGAGCCCGAAAGAGCTCCATACGGCTCCGAAGTCCGCTCGCGCTAGCCCTTCCGCTCGCTGTCGAGTTTTCCGAGGAACAGTTTGGTCCGCCTCTACATTAGCATTGGAGCGCGAGCGCGGCTGAGTTTTAGCATTGGGGCGCATTTGCGCGCGCTGTCTACTTCGGGCCCATGCCCGCGCAACTAATCCTCCGTTGAATTATGGCTTTCAAGAAGAAGAGCTAATTTAAGATGTTTCGCAGGGGTTTTCAGGATTCTTTCTTCACTGATGGAACAGTCAGACCCTAAACCTTCGTTTTCTGCTGAAAACTGAAAAACCGTTTTTATCGTGGACACTGCCTTTAAAGGCATCGTACGCGCAGAAAACCGTATATTATTTTTCCATGTTTTTGTGTAGCTTGGCCTCTCTAGTGAATGAAAATGTCGAAGGGACCCCTGAAAAACCTTCATTTGTAAAGAAAAGTCAATCGGAACACATTGTAAGTACGAATTTGAATTTCGCGCCAAAATCCTTTTTAAAGTTTTCCTGCTTTTGGAGGCCTCGTCACTGTCATTTTCGGAGTTTTTCTGCATGTGGAGTTTGTGCCGTCACTACTTTTCATGTTGTCTTACGGTCTTACCAACATTACAGGAAGAAGTGCTAGATGACTGGTGAAAATTGGTGGCGGATCTTCATCTTTGACGCCTTCCAACCTCATTGCCCAACGTTTTTGACGCGCCAAAGTGTACCAGTGTCAATCATGAAATTGAGCGCGAAAAATGAAAATTGATTTTCAGCGCGAACGATGCCTTTAAGTGCCTTTTTTCGATTTTAGAAAAACTACTGGCGTGTTAAAATAGGTTGTATATAGATACTCAATGCCTGTAGTAACACGATGAAGTGGGTATATACTCGAATAGGAAAAATAAAACATAATCAATGTTGCAAAAGAGAACGGTTCAGGCCTGAGAAAGCCTTTCAATGGATGCAGTTTGTTTTAAAAATTCGTTAGAACATAATCTGACAAAGTTTTCCTTTATATCGATCGCATCTGGTTCCGCACAGCTCCAAAGGGAAGAGCTTCCATCTTGTACGAGTTCTGAGATAAAATGAAAAATTATGGGGAAAGAAGAATAAAAGAAAATGGAACTTAAAGGATGGGAAGAACGATAGAACTTCAAAGAAAATTCAAAATTGGTTGAGAAATGAACACTAGCTAAATCCGAATAGCGCAGAAGAATGCTACAAGAGGCTGGCGGTAGCTTAAATCCAAGTATTGAAAGAAGAGGAACAATGAAAGATGATGACGGGAATATGCGAGGAAAGGAAAGACGTGAAGCTTTATTGGAAGTTTCAAGATTCTAAAAGGCTCGAAAATGAATAAAAACTTCCCAGCCAGCGTTTGAGTCGATAATTTTCAGGTAGCCCATCAAATACGAAGTCGAAAACAGATTCTGACCATCTGTTCAATCACGTATATAAGTAGTAAGAGCACTAATAATAAGTGATTTTTGAAAATCACAGCACATTAGTTCTGAAATTGGCGCTGGAGCGCGTTATTTAGGTGCTAATTTTGGGTTAGGTTGGGTGGACCCTCGCTCCCGCCTCGGGTTCATTGAACCCAAACCCATTTTTCGATAGCTTATAGAATTGACGAATCCCGAAAATTGGGTTGCGCCGGCGCTGAACCCAACCCAAATCGGCAAACCCAGGGTCTGCGCAATGATGAATCCGGCCTCACAATGTTGTATGACAGTCTTGTTCCAACTTGCATTAAAGGGTTCACGATAATCTTCGATTTCAAGATTGATCGCTAAACCGATTGCTTGGCCTCCGAGTAGAACTGAAATGACGAAGAAACCGAGAAAAAAGCACCAGAAGGGCAGAAAATCCTTTACTCTCACCACGCTTCTTTACTCTCAGTGGAACTATTTGTTGTGAGAATGAAATCGTTTCTGAACCCGTCTTTTGCAATTCTCTATTTTGTGTTGCTCCGTTCCTTCCTTCGGACCCCAACTAACACTGTAATGCCTAGAATATTCTTCCATTTTCGGTTAGCCCCATTTCTCACAGGTGACAACCATGGTGGACATGTTCATCCAACCGGACAACTAGTCCAGGTCAAAGAATAATATCTGTGAAATAAGACGATTTAGTGCGTTTCTCACCGTTTATTCGTAATTTTGGTAACACTTGGTAGCCAACGCATTGTTTTGAGGGACAACTCGGGAACGAAAATCATCGTTAACACTGCCTTTAAAGGCAGTGTTTATGATGAAAATCCCTTTACTATTTTTCCGCCTATCTTGAAAACGGTCCCATTCTGATTCAAATGATGTCTCTGGAATCAAACAAAACCTTCTGGAAACGGAGTTATGGTCCCTCAGAAATTGAGCTAGGTAAGCATGGTGGACGAGTTGTCCGAAGCTTGTAACTTCCGTCTTTTGCAGCCAATGTATGCGAGCTGACCTGAGTGGAGAGAGAAGTTGAGAATGAAGGGAAGAACGAGGCTAATGATTGGAAATCATCGCTCATCTCACAATCTCTAGCATTCATTTGTTCACGTCGGTGGGCGTGTGTTGCGCTTTTGGGGTTTTCCTGCGCTCAAAGTGGCAACTTCGGGCTCTTTCAGGGCTCTTCCTGAATCGTCTTCATGCGCTCTTTCGACGTCAACGCTACAGTGTGCCCTCCACTACCCACTCCTAGTGGAAACTGAAACACATTTTTTATCGTGAACACTGCCTTTAAAGGCAGTGGTCGCGATCAAATATGCTTGACGTCTTTTTCTCTCTAAACTCTTTTCGGGGTCTCGAGTAGGAGGACCTATAAAAAAAATCGCGAAAAAACCACTGTTTTGGGCCAAATTTGAAACCTGAACTTTCTTTGTCTTTAATGGTGGACGAGCCCTCTACACATCATCGGCATCGATGACCTCTTATATCAAGAACATCAGCTGGCTTGAAATTGAATTTCAATCAATGAACCTTCGAATTTATGTACACATCTAGTCAAAAACAATGACTGAAGTGATGTTTTCCTTGTTTAACTGTTTTTATTCTTTAAATTTGCATTTATTCCGTCCTCTGAATGTCGATGATTTTTGACTGCTCGGCATGAGACTGCGATCTTTTTCGTCATCGCTGTGCACGTGTGCACGAACTGGCATCTTTAGGCTCTAGAAACTCTAATTCCAGCCCGTTTTTCACCGCGCTACCCTCAAAGTTTTCAGCTGTTTTTGATCTAAGCTGATTTTTATAGTTTCTTCGATAACGTTTCTCATCGTGACCACTGCCTTTAAGTCAGTGAAAATGAAGGCGACGAAAATAGACATCATGCGATTTCCAGTTGAAACATTTTTTCGAAGCATCACAAAAAAAATTGTGTTTAGGGTGTGTTCGCTGCTCTGGTCGATCTGTAAATCATAAACACTATAGGGTAGTAGTTACAGCTCTGCCAACGCGCAGCTAGATGCCTCCGAGGGCGCAGCCTGTAACGCCGCCCCATTCCATGTATCGAGAATTTAGCTACAATAGCTAAAGCCCGCATATTCTTATGTCGAAGGTACAAGGGTGTAAATTCTATGCGTATTCGATGTACGTAAAAACGAAGGCTAAATTCGAAACATTGATCTCTCTGACGCTAAACCCGTCTAGTCTCGCTATTTTGTAGCGAGAATCTACGGATTTAGCGACAGCCCGTGTTGAAATGCAATCTCGAACCCGCGCTAGCTACGCGGAATGCAGGGATGCCGTTTGAAAAGTGTTGACCCAGTCAACCCACAGATAACTTGACACTCTGTGGTTGGTCGTGGAGGGTTATCTCGTGTCGCTCTCTGGGAGACCTTGCTTAGGATAAATCAGACCGCCGGGATTCTGCAGACCGTGGGGAAGAAATGGCGGTGTGGTCGATCACAGCTGGGATCGCCTTCCGGATCAGGACTGTGTGGGTCGATCGATCCAGTGCTGTAACGAGAAATCGCGTAGAATATGCGGGTGCTGTAGCTGAAATTTCACCAACTGATGCTAAACTTTCCTTAATTTACGTAAATTCTCGTGTCAAAATCAGACTACATAGATGCATCCGAAACCCTGGACATCTTCGATTTCCGTGTGAGGCGTCTAGCTACGCGCTGGCAGAGAGGGCAAAAGGAATGGAAACGTACAGCTTGTAGTACGGAGCTCCCCACAATTTATGGTTTTTAGTGCAATCATGGCCGAAGGAAGAAAGCCTCCAATTTTCGTGGTGTTAAAGTAAACATCAAAAGCTAACTGAAAGACGTCCTTATCAGAAAAGTGTTTTGAGCCAATCCCACTTCGAAAATCGTAAGTGGATATACATACAAGCCGGAATCTTCACCAGCTCATAAAGCAAAGACTGTACAGAAGTGGTGCGAGATCAACCTATCCTCTGGTTCCAAGCCAAATATCCTCTGTTCCCTCGCCCGCTTGTGCGGAGCGAGGGTAGAGAAAGCGAGAAAGCGTGGGGGGAGAAGGAGACGCAGCGTACGCACGCAGACGCGATGAGCTCAAATAAATTCCACTCGGAAGCAGAGGATACAAGAGCTAATTTCCTATGCGGAGTGGCCATTGGACACCCGGATAGCCCAGACCTCTACTCCACTGAGCACTTTGTGCGGTCAGTTTTGAAGTGAGAGACAAGCGCTTAGCGTCACACAAACTTGTACTCCCATCGCCTGAATTTGAAGGAATCATGCGACGATATCGAAATCTGCGCCGGCATAGACGCGTTCCCGAAGAGACTCAGCCCAGAATTTGAGCGGCAGGACAATTTCAAACTCAGTGAATGTTTACGATTTCTTATGCTTCTGATAACATTGAAGAGGCTGTCCGTTTCTGCGTTCAAATCCATCTATTTAACGGAAAGCAAAAACTTTCGCCGCACCTGCGTAGAATTTACATACTCTCGTTCTCTGGACCAAATTCCGGTCCGCATTTGCGGACTACGGCTATTGCATCATGCGACACGTGTTAATTGTGCTGGGACCTTTTGGCCACGGCAGGATCTACCCTTCTCCCAGCAAGACTATCACCTGTCGCATGATGAAACACCCGTAGTCCGCAATCGCGGACCGGAATTGGACTCGGAGAACGATAGTACACGGCGCGCCCTACAGCGGGGACCCACGCCGCCGTGAAGTGTGAACTCGAACAACAAGCCGAAGAATGCACCGGAAGCAATGGCAATGCACCTTAATTATTTACTATAGATACACGCAAGGCTTACACGAAAAAATGAGAGAAACAGAAAAACTCAAGAAAATCTTAGGCTGCCCACCATCGATTCTTGGAACCGAGCCAGCCATGGAAACAGTATGCTTTGTGGAAATACGCAACCGCACCTTTCTCCATTGCCGTGGACTGTATATTCCTCCCAATATTTACCTTAAAGGCAGTGTTCACGATAATCTTCGATTTTGAGATTAATAGCTAAATCGATTGTTTGGCCCCCGGGTAGAACAAAAATGACGAAGGAATCGAGAAAAATGCATCAGGAGGTCACGAAATCCTTTACTCTCACCCCACCTCTTTACTCTCACAGGAACTGTTCGTTGTGACAATGAAATCATTTGTGGGCCCGTCCTTTACATTTATTTGCTTTCTGTTGCTCCGTTCTTTCTTCGGACCCTAGCTAGTACTATTTTGCCTGGAATATTCTTCCATTTTCGACTGACCCATTTTTCACCGGTGACAACCACCGTGAACATGTTCATACAACTGGACAACTAGTCCAGGCCAGAGATTAATGTCACTGAAATATGACTTTTAGTGCGTTTCTCGCCGTTTCTTCGTAATTTCTGTAACACTCGGTGGCCAACGCTTTGTTTTGAGTGGAAAACTCGGGAATGAAAATCATCGTGGACACTGCCTTTAAAGGCAATGTTCACGATGATTTTCGTTCCCGCGTTTTCCACTCAAAACAAAGCGTTAGCCACCGAGTGTTACAGAAAATACGAAGAAACGCACTAAAACGTCTTATTTCAGTAAGATTATTCTCTGGCCTGGACTAGTTGTCCAGTTGTATGAACATGTTCACGGTGGTTGTTACCGGTGAAAAATGGGATCATTTCAAAATGGAAGAATATTTTAGGCTAAATAGTACTAGTTAGGGTCCGAAGGAAAGATGAGAGCAACACAAAATAGTGAATTGCAAAAGACATGTTCACACGATTTCGTTGTCACAACAAACACTTCCAGTGAGAGTAAGGAGACGGGGTGAGAGTAAGGGATTTCATGCCCTTCTGGTGCGTTTTTCTCGATTTCTTCGTCATTTCAGTTCTACCTGGGCGCCAAACAATCGATTTAGCCATTAATCTCAAAATCGAAGATTATCGTGAACACTGCCTTTAAAGGCAGTGGTCACGATGAAAAACGTTATCGAAGAAACTACGTAAATCAGCTTAGACCGAAAACAGCCGAAAAACAATGAAGGTATCGCGGTGAAAAACGGGTTAGAATTTGAGTTTCTATCACCCAAAGATGCCAGTTCGTGCACACATGCACAGCGCCGCCCAAAAAGATCGCAGTTCCATGCCGAGCAGTCAAAAATCATCGACATTCAGAAGAAGAAATATGTTGTATTCCGAAGAATACAAAGTTCTCTGCTCTCTAACAGGCGAGAGATACCGTGCTGCTGCAGGGAAGACGAGAGAATACAGTAGAATTTATTAGAAGAATACCAAGTAGAACACCAGAGATGAGCGGGGCAGTGCGGCTGAGGCTAACACGTCTCCGGTCCTCACCAACGGCCTTTATGTGGTCCGCTTCCCGCTGGATCACTCATCTGATCTGCTCAACGGGAGACCACCTCTCCTAATGGGTGGCCATCGGCATTCTAACCTCGCCGATCACGGACACTTTCTCTCAGATCACTTCCTGATTTGTCAGCCATAACACCTCTCCTAGTAGATGAGTTATTACAAAAATTCAAAGCGAATCTACTACAAAAATAACGAAAATACAATCGAATTAAGCAAAATTAACAAGTTAACAATGTAATCTAAGCATTGATTCCATATCGTTGAGGAGGTCGTCTGATTATGATGGAACGTGGTGGTTGGTGATTGAATTCCGCATCATCGGCTTCTCGACGTGGATTGAGCATCGGAGGATTGCCATTGTCGCTTGTTGGGTTCGGCTCGACTGCATACGTATTGTTCATCACATCATCAAGCTCAAGTACATTGAGCAGAGTTCTAACCGCCTCCCCTCTCTATCTGGGGCATTCACATCTTCCCTTTGGCGCATCTGGTTCGCATGTTTTCTAACCACCTTTCCGTCCACAATAACTTCATAGTTTACGGTTCCTAGGCGCTTCAGTACCTTGCCTCTGACCCATACGAACTTCGGTGCCTTCCAACGCTGGACATACACAAGAGCCCCAACCTCAAACTCTTTATGAACAGCTCAGTTTTTTCTATCAAACTGTTCCTTCATTCTGGCCCGCCTATTCTGTGCGAGCGGATCTTTCACATTCTTTCTTGCCTGGAATCAGCAAGCTCAGTCTCGTTCTCATTTTCCTACCCAAAAACAGTTCGGCAGGAGATTTCTTATTAAGACAAGCGTTAGGCGTGCTTCTGTAAGCTTGCAGCACTACACTCAGCGTATCTTCTGTTGGCCTCTCCTCCCCTTTAGCTTTTTGATACCTCGCTTGAGAGTATCTACAAACCGTTCTGCTCATTCGACTGTGGATGGTAATGGGCAGTTCTGACGTGCTTGATTCCTCCCTCTTCGCACATTTTCTTGAACTGTTCCGACACGAACTGCGTACCATTGTCGCTCACAATGGTCTCCGGCAAGCCATATCTTGCAAATAAACTTTTCAAAACCTTGACGGTCTGGTTTGCAGAGATATTCACCATTTGATCATCTCAGGTCATTTGCTGAACGCGTCCACTACCACCATGTAGTAGAAACCATGCAATGGACCAGCGAAATCTACATGAACTCGCTGCCAAACATTAGTTGCTGCCGGCCAATCTTCTAGTGATACTTTCCGAGGGTTCTTTGCACAATTTTCGCAATTTTCGCATTGCCGCACAACATTGTCGCAGTCCTTGTCAATATTAGGCCAGTACACGTAACTTCTGGCTACCTTTTTCATCCTTACAATCCCAGGATGACCAACATGCAGCTCTTTCAAAACTTGTGACTGCAGCTTCGCGGGAATCACCACTTTTTCACCAGTCATGAGACACTTCCTAACAACCGACTGTGTCTCTCTCTTGTTGTGAAATGGAACCAGATCGCCCTCAATCTTCGGCCATCTTCCACTTCTCACAAACAGCAAAACTTTGCTCAGCAACGGGTCTTTTTCCGTGAGCAACTCAACGTCCGTGTGCGTTACTGGTAACTTCCTGATGCAATCTTCTAGGACCATAGACACATCTTTCTCAACTGCTGCGATCACTGTGTCTTTTTCCTCAAGTTTATGCGTCTGCATCAATCTTGATAATCCATCGGCTTGTCCGAATTTCGTGGTCTTCACATACTCGATGTCGAAGTCGTAACATAGCAGTATAGTTACACATCTCATGAGCCTATTAGCGGAGTACACTGGAACTCCCTTCTTGTCCCCAAAGATGGTTAGCAACGGTTTGTGATCCGTCAGCAACAGAAATTTCCTTCCGTATACGTACTTATGGAACTTTTTCACCGCAAACTCAAGTCCCAGAGCTTCCTTCTCTATCTGGGAGTAATTCTTCTCTGCGCTCGTCAGAGAACGCGCGAAGCATGTGCTACAGGCTTTTCTGTGCCGTCCGAATACCTATGCGAGATTACACATCCAATTCCATAGTCACAAGCGTCAGCTGCGACCACAATCTTCTGCTTGGGATCGTACGCCCATGCCCAAAAATGCTCGTAGCTGACCAACATTCTTCGGTACAACAATATTTTTGATGGCTTCAATCTTTTCCGGGTTGGGCCTTCTGCCATTCTTATCAACAATGAACCCTAGGTAACGAATTTCCGGTTTGGAAAATGCGCACTTTTCCAAACGCACTCTGAATCCGTATTCACCGATCCTCTCGAACAAAGCCAGCAAATTCTCTTTATGCTCTTGTTCGGTTTTTCCGCGAACCAAAATATCGTCCAGGTACGTAGTCACACCTCTCAGTCCTGACACCATCTTGTTCATTATCTGCTGAAATACTCCCGGTGCAGTCTTTATTCCGAATGGCAAACGATTGTATAGAAACAATCCACGATGAGTGTTCACCACAATTTTTTCCTTCGCTTCTTCAGACAACTCAATCTGCAGATAAGCATCTGACAGATCGATCTGCGAAAACACAGTTCCACCATTCAGAGACGCAAAAATATCCTCTGACACTGGCAGAGGATAATCAAATGACTGCAATGCCTTGTTCAGACCCGTCGAGAAGTCCGCACAGACTCTCAATTTTCCATTTGATTTCTTCACGCATACTGTTGGTGCAGCCCATGCACTATGGCTAACTGGCGTAATGGCACCCAAATCCAGCAGTCTGTTAATTTCTTTGTCGACCGCCTCGATCGCAGCGTGTGCCACCGGTCTGCAACCACGGAACACTGGTCGTTCACCCGGTATGAGCTCCAATTCGGCTTTTTCCTTTGTGCAGCATCCCAGACCTTCCTCGAACACCGCTGGGTAGGTCCTTTTCAATTGCTCTCCCACTTCGGGAAACACTGTACTTTCAACTTTTGCCACCATCATTTTCATATGATGCGACATTTCTTTATTCATTTGAATCCACTCCAGACCCATTAGCGAATTGTAAGGCGTCACATAAGCATAACCTTCTGATTTTGACCCTTTGAGCTCATACTCGCATCTCAGCTTCCCACGAACATTCATGGGAGTCCCACTGACATTTTTCACTACAAGACTCGTGCTTTGCAGGGTTGGAGATCCCATCTTTCTCCAAACATCCTCGTTTATTAACGAATATCGGACCCTGTGTCTAGAAGAAACTCTAGGGTGATTATTCACGATCGCTTCCACACAGACACGTGCGGAGTTGGCCTCGACAGCCGCATTTGCAATCTTAACGACGTGCACATTGCGCTTAAGGCCTTGCTTCGTGTTCTTTCTATGATTTCCACCCTGATAGCCTCTTTGTACCGATTTCTTCTCCACAGCCTGCCGTTGACTTGCAGTTTCACAGAATTTTTCTTTATGCCCAGTTTTCTTGCACTTCTTGCAAAACCAAGGCGTTGACTTGCAGGATCTTGCAAAATGGTTACCGTCGCAATTCCAACACTGACTCAGACAGTAGCAGGCCCGGAGCGCAACCGGCTCCGCCTCTCCCCGCCCACTGCAACCGAAACGCAGAGCGATTGATATGCGAACTTGCGGTGCGTTTCGGTTTGATTGCAACGTGCAGTGCGTTCGGGTTGCTCTCCGGTCCAATTGCGGAACCCAGAGACTACGCCCAATTATCAAACTCCACGTTTTGGACATTGATCGATGTCGACTCATCTACCCCATTTCCTTTTGAATGGCTCTTTGTTTTCATGGTCTATCTAATGAGTTTTCTTTTTTTAGCCTTACCGACGTATAATTCCTGCGGTGAAAAAATTAGTGAGTGGCTATATGTATGTAGTTTTGATTCGATGGGATCAAAGATGGTTTCTGAAAGCACCCCTCCTTGCAGAATCTCAGTTCTGACAAAAGTTTGAGACTGAAGAATAGGGCATTAGAGCAGTGGAGCGGAAACAGCTGATAATTTTCGTCTGAGTTATGTTTCTTTTTGTTTATTAGATTTTTCCGTATTCTTTCTGTGTGGTTGCTCAGTACAGGCTGTAGGGTTATACATCAGACCGAATTGTATTATTACGAAAATATGCGAGTGATTTTTCGACTTTCGAACGATTCGAAATTCGAAAATTTTGCTTTGGAATAATATTCGAAATTCATGTGCTTTGAAAACAGTGCTTTCGAATAGTATTGGAAATTTGAATAAATCAAAAAAGGATTTCGAATATGATTCACACATTTTAAGCGTTCTAAATAAACTTTATTCGGCTTATTCATTCATTCGCTCGAATTTTATTTAAGTTTTTTTTTCCCCTGAAATTACTCATTCTTTCGCTCGAATTGTTTCTGTTGGGGCTGGTACTCTGGACTGGAAGGTTGCTGTGAATACCTAATAATTCGGGAAAATACACTGAATTGTTGAGGAGAGTCAGGTAAGGTCAGAAGATCAACGGGTAAAATGTTGAGGGGAAATACGACGGAATCAAATTTCAGAGCAGAGGAAAGTCTATTAAGCTTAGATATCACATAATCAGGACTAGCTTAGAAAAGGAACAATCAAGAGTCAAATCAGTTTGAGAAAATTCGGTAGGGTGGGTTAATAGGGTGAATATGTGTAAATCGCTGGATTCTTTTCTGAAAAGTTGTCGATTAGATAGAATGCGTCCGAAAATCGATCAAGGAAGGATCTGAAATAGCTTGAGGTATCGATTTTTTGCAACGGGGTAGCAAAAATCGGTTCATTGAAAGCGCCCGGGGCGCAACTGTCTACGATGGATGACATACTATTACGTCATCAGCCGACAGGTGCGCTCAGGGCGCTGCGTGAATCAATTTCGTCGGTAGCACCCAAAGCGCAACGTATGTGGCCTGCCTCACAACCTATGTGGCTCGAAAATTGCCAAATTTGTCACCCTGAGCGCAACATGGACGCGGCTCCCGGTGCATTCGGGGTGGGCTCAGGGCCTGCTATCGTCTGAGGAATTGCCTTCTTTTCGACTTTGTTCGTTTCTTCCACGAACTTCACATTGCCAGCGATAGTTTCACCGTCTCTCTTCAAACTCAAAGTTCTCGCATTCCATGTGCGTGTGAAAGCAAAAAAGGAGTGGAGGAGTGGATTGGAGTGAAACTTTCCGTTCAGCCTTATACTCCCTATCAAGCACTGCAATGAGTCGCTGCCTTATCTCGGCTTCTTTCTGAGATTTCAGTCCGAAAATCCATAGCAAACACTTTATTCCATCCGAATCCAATTCGTGGATTTTCGCCTTTTCACATATCTCATTTACCCTACCTGTGTATGTGAGATAATCTTCAGAATCCATCTTTTCAACTTTCAAGCATTGATATCTCGTTGTAAACTCTGATGCCTTGAGATCGAACAGCTGTTTTAGAATGTTCACTGTTTCGTCAAATCTGATTTCAACTACCTCCTTTGGCAAAACATGCCTCTGATACTTCTCAAATGAAACCGGATCTAACATCTCACATAGCAGTCTAACCCTTGCACTTTCAGGAAGCTGCCTTGAATCATCAGCAAACACTTCTTTGTATCGAGAAAACCATCTCGAGAAACTCATGTCCATATCCGTATCAAATATGAACTTTTCTATCCGATTACTCAGAGCCGACATCATGTTTGGAATTGAAATCTCTTCAGTTTCTCTCCGGACTCCACTTGTGCCTGACATTCTGTTCAGAACCAGCTCTATCATGTCTTTCTGCTGTTTCTCTGCAGCTTTTCTCTGTTCTTCCATTAATTCTTTGAACATCGACATAACTAGTTGAGTATTCATGACTGAATCTTCCATCTGGCCTAGGCTTCCTGCTAACAGCCTTTCAGAAATCTGCAACTACTTATGCAAATTCCCAATCAGTTTTCGGAAACTTTCCTTCTTTCGTTTCCGAAAAACTGCCTTCTTTCAGTTTTCGAAAACTTTGTCTGAGCTCTTCCACTGCTGCTCCAATAGCAAGCAAGTGGAACTCCTGATCGCCAATGTTGTATTCCGAAGAATACAAAGTTCTCTGCTCTCTCTAACAGGCGAGAGATACCGTGCTGCTGCAGGGAAGACGAGAGAATACAGTAGAATTTATTAGAAGAATACCAAGTAGAACACCAGAGATGAGCGGGGCAGTGCGGCTGAGGCTGACATGTCTCCGGCCCTCACCAACGGCCTTTTATGCGGTCCGCTTCCCGCTGGATCACTCATCTGATCTGCTCAACGGGAGACCACCTCTCCTAATGGGTGGCCATCGGCATTCTAACCTCGCCGATCACGGACACTTTCTCTCAGATCACTTCCTGATCTGTCAGCCATAACAAAATAAATGCAAATTTACCTATCAAAAACAGTTGAAAAATGAAAGCAAGCACTTCAGTCAATGTTTTTCACTAGATGAGTGCATAAATTTTGAAGCAGGTCAGTCCGAAGGTTTATGTTCATTGATTGAAATTCAAGTTCGAGCCAGCTGATGTTCTTGATATGTATTATAGATCATCGATGCCGATGATGTGAAGTGGGCTCGTCCATCATCAGAAGACTAGAAAGTTTAGGCTTCAAATTTGGGCCGAAACAGCGGTTTTCCGCGAATTTTCCTTATAGGTCCTACTACTCTGACTCCAGACTACTCTCAACCCAGAAAAGGGTTTAGAGAGGAAAAGAAGAAAAGCATTTCTAATCGCGACCACTGCCTTTGAAAGTATCCATAAGAGAAGCAACGCCATCGTGATACCTCGCTAATTCCGACCATGCCGATGAACTGTTTAACGGCAGCATACACTCTCGCAAAGGTGGTGGAGATAGCTTACTCCCACATAAAGTAAGGTTCGAAACAAAGGAAATTGCTAAGAAGGAGCAGCAGAATTTTCAGAATTCAAAACGACTGGGGCACGAAAGATTTTACCGCTCCCTAAAAACTTTCTTGTGGAAGTGAAAGGTGAAGTGAGAGTCTAGAACTCAAGCACCTTCTACGCATTTTTCCACATTTCTTCATCATCACGGCTCAGCCCAGAGACCAGTTAATCGTTTAGCGAATTATATCAGAATGAAAAATAATCGTCAACATCACCTCAAAAGATAACGTACACGATGAAAAAACCGGTTATCTCTGCTGCAGGGAGGTAAAGGTAGGGGAGATGAAGGGATATAAACCAATAAAAAGCCCTAATGAATCAGCAAGAACAATGCTGAGGCAGCCCCATGATTTGTCGAGAGCCGCCGTATCCGAACTGATAACCGAATTTTCACTTAAATATTAGATACATATCTATCAGGATCAGAGATGAGCGAAAATTATTTTCAAAAAATTTCCAGAATCGGAACGCCGAAATCTGAGTAACTTGAGTATTGAGATCCCTTGCTGGGAGGAGATCCTCCGGCCACTTTCTCGGCGTTTTCCCATCACATTAGCCTTGGTGGCATACGTCTGCCGCGCCGGGGATAGGCCAACGGCGACGGAGTCAGCGGAAAACCTTCTGCCAGCAAAACGTCTAGATAAAAGTCTAACCTTCATAATTTTGCGCGCAGATTGGAAGAACCACGAAAATCGAGAAGGCAGACTATGGCTTATCTTAATTTGCTCCAACAATTTGCTTGCAAACACGGAAAATCTTTGCTCCATTTCTTTTCTATGTCGGTATGTCATCAACATAATCCCTTAACCGATTTCATAGTTCTGTAACAGATAATCCTATTATTATTGAAAAAAACACGGAATTCGTGATCCTAAATTTAAACAGCAGAGAACGTACATAGACATGTGAATGGACGAGACGCGATCATTGGGGCAGGCCGTGCGGCGTTTGGGGCACCACCGGCCTTCGGGATTTCGATAGCGCGTGACGATCTACTGTCGCAGCCCCGTCCATTCACAAGACTAGATTTTACGAAGGGACTGTATGTACAATCTGTTCAGTTTGTAAGATCTACGTAAACTTGGACTAGTCAGAAACCCCTACTACATATATTTAACGGAAGCATGGACAAAGAAAATTCTCCCTGGAAAGAGCCCAGTTTCAGAATGGGTAACCCTGAATCTTTCGGAAAAAGCCCATTCTCACTGGGTATTTGGTTTATTCCAAGCAAATATAGTTCCTGTCGATATGTGAATCCCATCTATTGCTTCTATAAAAAGTGAAAACAGGCCTCAGAGATTAGGCAGCTTACGCTGTTTAACCTCCCAAAATCGTGATCTTGTAGTTATTTCTGATTTTTTCCGCACTTTCGGGGCATTTTTCGGATTGGAAATCGAGAGGCAAAAAACATTGGAAATCGGTATTCCACTCATGCAGCCGTCTGCACCGAGTGGATTTTCACACCCATGGCGTACAAAAGAATGCAGGGTGCTTTCGAAATATTGTGGCAAAGTTTCAAATCTGATCTCGTCGAATAATGCGCGTGCGTCATCGCTTTCTATTGTACTTTCTTTTCTCTGAAGCATTCTCTCAAAATATACCAAATTCGAAGCAAATCGTTTTGGAAACAAACGGTGGACAGAAGCCTGACTCTGAGAATTTTTGCCGCGACTCCCCCGCGACTGCCCCGCGACTCCTCCGGTTCGGTGCCTGCCGGCGCCGAGCCGGAGGAGTCGCGGAGAAGACGCGGGTGAGATGCGGGGCAGTCGCGGAGGAGATACGGGAAAGACGCGGAGGAGATGCGGGGAGAACGCGGAGGAGACGCGGGGGAGTTGCGGGGCAGTCGCGGGGGAGACGCGGAGATGATGCGGGGTTGTCGCTGGAAGTCTAGGGCTTAGCAAGCGGCTCTCATCTAGACCTGTTGTTGGCAGTGTAGTTGTCGCCCATTTTCTCGCAATCGACCCATCACGCCAGCGTTCGCTGCGTTTGTGGTAGGTGGTCATCTGCGAGAAACTGGGCGGCAAATCTACTCTCAACAAGAGGTCTAAATGAGAGCCGCTTCTCAAACCCTGGACTCCGCCGCAAAGAACCCGCGACTTCTCCCCACTGAGTCCGCAAGCATCGAGCAGCACAGCATCGTGGTAGAACCGCGGTAAAGTTGTAGCTCACGACTCGTTCGACTACAGGGAGAACATAGAGGCAATGCACACGATAAACGTGTTCTAGTTTTCGATGTTTTTGTGTAGACCGGTTGGTTTTCGCCTGACGCGGTCATTCCTCATCTTTACCGAAACGTGCCGTCCTGGCGCTCTGGCGGTCTCCTTAAAATATGCGCGAACAAACGAAGACGACCTTCCGTTGCCGCTTGAGATGGCGTTGGGAGATGTTGGCACCTCCCTCGTGTCAAGCGTTGATGTAAGGCGTCGATTTCGTTGTAGAGGTCTTCGTTGTGGCCCTTGTGCGGCCAGAAATATCCAAGTAAACGTCTAAACAGCTTCCTTTCCGTGCGATCCAACCTCTCCATCTGCCGAAGTCGAAGTCCCTGCGCCGTGCTTCGAAACCAGGTTTACAATCCTTACCAGTTTTGCGTTGTTTTCAGCGAATAAAACTATGTCGTCAGCGTACTCCAGGTCGACAAGGGAGCGTCCTGATGGTGTTAGTATCACGTTCGCAGGAAACTGTTCTGCAACTCTACGCATGATGTCATCAACAGCGAAGTTGAATAGAAAAGGTCCCGCAACAACTAATGCCTTACTCCTTTTTCACCTCAAAAGCTAACGTAAACCCGACAGGTGTACGAATTGCTGCTGTTGTTCCTTTGTTCATGTCCTCGATTAGTAGAACGTACTATTCCAGGACTTCATCGCTCGCAGAGCGTTGAGCAATCGATCACGATGACGAGAGTCGAATGCGGCTTCAAAGTCCAGAAAGGCAAGCTGTAATGGCTTCTAATACTACTGCCACGATTTTATTACTCTTCTCACGACGAACACTTGGTCGATGATCGATCTTCCAGGTCGAAAACTGGCTTGCTCCTCTCTGGTTGTTTCCTCACGATGTTTGATGAGCCGCTCGAGAACGATACGTTCCAAAACTCTGTACATGACACGCAGTGGAGAAATTCCCCTGTCGTTCGTGGGGTCCATGACGGATAAGTTCTTTCGAAGAGGTACGATGATCGCGTGTCTCTACGAATCGGGTATCTTTCGCTCATCCATATGGTACGGATAGTGTTTGTCATTTCACGAATCCCAGACGAAGGAAGAGCTTTCAACATTTCGGCAGTAATGTTGTCATCTCCACCTGCCTTTCCATTCTTTATTTTCCGGACAAAATTCAAAACCTCAGCCTCAGTCGGCGATTCCTCACTGACATCATAATGTGCTCTCTGAACATGCGGGAGCTCAGGTCCTGATGGAGCTGGACGATTCAGTAGTGAACTGAAGTTATCCTTTTATAATGGCAGCGTCTCATCGCCAACTGCGACTCCGTTTGCAGTATTCAGTATAGGCGAACATCTCTTCATCTTGCCGCTGTACTGTCGCTACAACGAGTAGGTTTTTTTCGAATTCTTCTCCTCCCAAGCCATCTCGAACTCCACAGCTCTACACGTCCACTCTCGTTCGTCATCGCACTGAAGCTGCGGACGCAACCTCCTCCTCAGACGCTTTTCCTCCACAAAGTTTCCTGCCGTTCGGAGAGCACTCACCTCGTTGTATGGTTTCCGTTTTCGATTAAGTCTGACGCAGGGATCAAGCTACTGGACGTGCACGGTTGGCGGCTTCACTGGAGAATGGGGTTTCGATTCGCGCGGAGTGATCTACCGTCGCAGCCCCGTTCATTCATCAGACTAAAATTCTTGCCCGAACTCTGAGTAGATGATGTTTCCGCTGAAACGTAGGCGTACTTCTTATCAGGCTGTACAGCTCTACTCACTCTCCTCTATGTGCGATATGAAGGTACAGATGAGATGTCGTGCGTTCGTGCCGTGGCATTGTGGAGGGAAGAAGACCGCCTCCGTGCAAACCGACGTCAACCCCTCCAAGAAGAGGGTTTTTGTCATGGAAGAGGTGCTAGTCGGGCGCAGCTCTCCTGAGGATTTTATTACAAAGGGCCGGCGTCGATAGGAATCCAGGTCCAGCGCAGAAGTATCCATGTGCCACCTGGAGCAAGGATGTTACCTGGCATTAAACAAGCGTCCAGTGCTTCGGATGCCAAAGGTGGGTGCACTTCTCCTGTTCGGGCCTCAGTTCTGTGAGGCATCATGACTCATCCTTTCGTTGTGTTCCATGCTCTGCCCTCAGCAACTCTGATTCCTCAATTACCAGCCGCCCCCTCTCCATTGTTCACATTAATCAACGGCCTTCGCAATAAGCTATCTGAACTCTCTCTATTCGCACGTTCTCATCACCCCCGGATGTTATCATGGTTCAAGAAACCAAGCTCTATCCTTCTAGCACTTATCCCCAGCCTAAAGTTTCGGGATACACCGCCTATCACATGCCAAGGTCTGCTCTTGGAGGCGTAGTGTCTACTTTTGTGCAATCCGCCTTACCTTCTCATATTATCCCTAATACTCCAAAGGACGGTTCTCTCGAATACATTCCTGTCCACTTCCCCCTCAAAACCCCTTTATCTCTATTCAACATCTATATTCCTCCTATAACATCTTGTCCCCCGCCTTACAACCCCATATCCCTCCTTAAAG
The DNA here is from genome assembly GCA_029168955.1 of Aplectana chamaeleonis. Classification (NCBI taxonomy): domain Eukaryota; kingdom Metazoa; phylum Nematoda; class Chromadorea; order Rhabditida; family Cosmocercidae; genus Aplectana; species Aplectana chamaeleonis. The sequence continues at coordinate 300,568 of JAPDOI010000353.1, forward strand.
GCAGCATACACGCTCGCAAAAGTTGTTGAGATAACTACATTAGTGGGGTCGTACGGGCCCTAGAAGAGCCCTCACGAAGTTGAAAGAGTTGACAACGAGTTAAAGCGCCCGTATGATTTTGTGACTCAATATGGCTACACTTTCCAGCCCGTCTCCAAATTAGCTGGAAAGTGTAGCCATATTGAGTCACAAAATCATCCTTTCCCCGCCCATCGATACGGGCTCCGCCCCTCAATACAAATGTTCAATGCTCGATTACTGTCATTTTGGCTCATTATTCACGCATCTACGCGTTCCAGAAAGGGCCGTACGAGTACATTAGCCTCGTTATCCCAACGAATTTGTGGCTAGCTCCGCTATTTCAGCCAATGCGGTAAAACTCGTCCACTTCTGGGCCAATATAGAACGAACCGTTATATCTTCATTTCAATTGATTTTTTCCGTTTTTTCGTTATCTCTGAATATTAACAGCTTCAGACCTTTGATTCATTTCATAAAATTGATATCATTTTTGAGCGTGTATGCTGCCTTTAAAGGCAGTGTTCACGATGAGAATTGTTTTTCTGTTTTCCCGCCTATCTTGAAATCGGCCGCATGCTGATTCCAATGATGTCTCTGAAATCGTACAAGACCTTCTGGGAACGGAGTTATGGTCCCACAAAAATTGAGCTAAGGAAGCATGGTGGACGAGTTGTCCGAGGCTTGTAACTTCCGTATTTTGCAGCCGATGTATGCGAGCTGACCTGAGTAGAGAGAGAAGTTGTGAATGAAGAGAAGAACGGGGCTAATGATTGGAAATCATCGCTCATCTCACGATCTTGAGCATTCATTTGTTCACGTCGGTGGGCGTGTGATGCGCTTTTGAGGTTTGCCTTGCGCTCGAAATGGCAACATCGGGCTCTTTCGTAACTTTTCCTGGCTCCTTGTCATGCGTTCTTTCGATGTCAACGTTACATTGTGCCCCTCCACTACCCATTCCTAAAGGAAACTGAAACACATTTTTTATCGTGAACACTGCCTTTAAAGGCAGTGTTCACGATAATCTTCAATTTTGAAATTACTCGCTATATTGATTAAGTGGCCCCCGGGTAGAACTAAAATGGCGTTGAAATTGAGAAAAACGCACCAGAAGTACACGAAATCCTTAAGTATCAGCCCGCCTCTTAAGTATCACAGGAACTGTTTGTTGTGAAAATGAAATCCTTTGTGGACCCGTCCTTTGCAACTCTCTACTCTCTATTGCTCCGTTCTTCCCTTAGGGCCCTAACTAATCCTGTTTTGCATAAAATATCCTTCTATTCTTGATCGACCCGATTTTTCACCGGTGACAACCACCATGAACATGTTCATCCAACCGGACAACTTGTCCATGTTATAGAATAATGTCACTGAAATACGACGTTTTAATGCGTTTCTCGCCGTTTCTTCGTAATTTTGGCAACGCCTAGAGGCCAACGTATTGTTCTATGTGAAGAACTGGGGGACCAAAATCATCGTGGACACTGCCTTTAAGCAATTCCACGACGGCTCACTCTCCCCTTCAGCTGTCTTTGCGGGTGATTTCAATGCTCACACGTTCTGTTCTGCTCTTGATTCTGACGCCAGAGGGAAAGATTTTGAAGAATAGGCTGAGGAGTGTGACCTGGTTATCCTCAACGATGACCAGCTAACTCGTCTCAATGCCAACGGCCGACCTTCTAGCCCAGATATCTCTCTTGTGTCATCCAATCTTTCTAATGCTTTCACGTGGTCCACATCCACAATTCTCTTAAAGGCAGGGTCCACAATAAATTTCGTCCTCGGTTTTTGGCCGGAAATCAAAAGTTCAGAATCTCATTGGAGCACTGGGGTCGAAAGAACAAACGAAAACGAGCCAGAAAGAGCTCCATACGGCTCCGAAGTCCGCTCGCGCTAGCCCTTCCGCTCGCGGTCGAGTTTCTCGACGTGAACGAAGGAACACTCGAAATAGCGAAATGAGCGATGGTTTCCGATCAAAAGCCCCGTTCTTCCCTTCATTCTCGACTCCTCTCTTTACTCAGGTCAGCTCGCATACATCGGCTGCAAAAGACAGAAGTTACAAGCCTCGGAAAACTCGTCCACAATGCTTCTCTAGCTCAATTTTTGAGGGACCATAACTCTGATACCAGAAGGTCGTGTACGATTTCAGACACATTTTTGGAATCAGCATGGAACCATTTCAAGACAGGCTGAAAAACAGAAGAACGATTTTCATCGTGGACACTGCCTTTAAGTGATCACATTCCCGTCTTTGTCTGTATTGATCTCTCTGACTCTCTTGCCCGTTACTGCCCGGTTTTCGTCATCGTACTTATCTAAATTTAGGCCTAGCAGACTGGACCCTGTACCGCCATGCGGTCGACATGGAATATGGATGTGCATCAGAAAGAGCGCCATCTAACAAGTGCCATCCGCAAGACCATGAAAGCAGCAATTCCGGAGGGTCGTGTCAAGACATTTTCCAAATGTTAGCAGGGAAATACTGCAGAAGATAAGAATCAGAGATGAGAAGAGAGCAGCAGACCATTTAGACCCGGAGACTCCTGTGCTGGATAATAAGATCAAGAAGGATCTGGATAAGAACAAGAAGAAGTGATGGGAAAAGTTCACTGAGAAGCTGAATTTCAAGGCGGACGGAACTACGACGTGGAAAGTGTTGAGGAAAATTTCCCGCAAGTCAGCTCCCTCGATGAGCTCCGCTATTGAGTTCGAGGAGCACGTCTTCAAATTAGGGGAAGCAGCTGCTTCCGCACTCGGCAAGAATTTTTTCATCACACGCACCAAGCGAGGCGTTCAAAACATAGTCACGGTTAGAGAGCTGAACCGGTTGCCGCTCATGAGTGCTTCTGAGACCTTTAATCTCACTCAAGTAGAGAAGGCTATCAAAGTAATGCGGAACTCGAAGACTATCGGACCTGACGGTATCTCCCCAGCCATCCTGAAGATGCTTCCCACAGAGTTTCCATCGATGCTTGCAGATATCATTAACATTTCTTTCCGGACCTGCATTCTACCCCAAGCTTGGAAGACAGCCAATGTGATACCGTTGCCAAAGCCAGGCAAGTCCCAAAGCACAGCAAAAGGCTTTCGACCAATTAGCCTGTTATCGCCCGTCTCCAAATTAGCTGGAAAGTTGATCGTGACGGACCTGGCTGATCAAAATGAGCGACAGCAGCATCAGCATGGGTTCAGGAAACTTCACTCTACTACTACTGCTCTATTGGAGATCGTGAGCTTTGCGGTCGATGGGGTCAACATGAAAAAGCTCCTGAGAACGGTGGCCGTCGCCCTCGACCTGAGCAAAACGTTTGACTCTGTTAACTTGGGACTGCTGTCCGAGAAACTGCTCAGGTCGTCGCTACCATCATGGCAGAAGCGATGGATTGCAGCATTTACTAAAGGCCGCCGGGCTAAGGTTCAGTTCCAGAATCACGTATACGATAGCATTCCAATAGCAGCCGGTGTTCCGCAAGGCGGAGTGTTGTCCCCTGCTCTACCCAGGCTGTATCTTGAGAACATTCCCGAGCCTCCCAATGATGTAAAGGTTATTATGTATGTCGACGACATCACCATCACGTGCCAGGGCCGTGACCTGCAGGGGCCAAATTCATGAACGCGTGGGTTAGGGTAGCGGTAAAGGCGTCGGCACTTTTGATGATTAACCGAAAGGGCAGACCGTCTCGTAGCCGAGCAGTGTCTCACTTGCCCCTTCCTCTCAGCTGGGTTAGAAGTGGGCACGACTGGTTAGCGATCTCCCGCTTGCACAGGGTAACCATCAAAAGTGCCGACGCCTTTACCGCTACCCAAACCCACGCGTTGATGAATCCGGCTCCAGGTAGCCGCTAACAAGCGCCTATCTCGCAGAGTTGAAGCTCTTCCTCGATAATATGATGCTCACAGTCTCTGCTGCAAAATCTTCTGTTTCAGTGTTCACAACAAACACCAAGGAACACAGTGCCCATCCAGATGTCAAATGGGATGGTGACCTGTTGCCAGCAGCCCAATTCCCCAAGCTCCTTGGCCTTATTCTTGATCCGTCACTGAAGTTCAACAAAAACGCGGAAGAGAAGCAAACCGTCGTCAGGGCTAGGCTCAATATCTTGAGAGTTCTCGGAGGAACATCATGGGGAAGCAGGCGAGAGACTGTATTGAGAACCTACAGAGCAATACTTCAGCCGGCTCTGGAATATGCGGCACCAGTGTGGCAGCACCTGGTGTCTGACAGCTCCTGGAATAAGCTGCAGCGTGTACAGAAAACTGCGCTTAGAATTGCTACCGGTTGTGAAAGGAGCTCCCCAATACAACATCATCACGCGGAGACCTGCATAATGCCGGTCAAAGAGCATTGTGAACTCCAGGCACAGCAGATGTATACTAATGTTCTGGGACAGCCGAATCATCCGACAAAGAGAGTCATGAAGCCCATAAGAGAGAGGTCGATTAGGACGCCGTTCGCAGATGCTCCTCGTAAAGTTGATGCCCAGATATGGGCCGACTCCAACATGGAAAGGCTTCGTCTTCTGGGTAAGGAGCACACGCAGTTTGTTCGAGGACATCTGGAGAAGGCGGCTGTGAACCCTATTTAAGGAGCAGTGCCGCCTCGGGTTTGCGAGTCCGAGTCTCAACTCGGCAGACGAGCCAGATGTGCTCTTGCCTCGCTGCGCTGTGGTCACTCTATACTGCTCATGTCTTACGTCAACAAGATCGACAGCAGCCGACCAGACGCATGCCCGGACTGTGGTGCTCCCGGACACGACACGGCGCACTTGTTCATGTGTACGAGGAGACCTCCTTAACTACTATGGACTTTTTGACGAATTCTGTGAAGGCCGCCCAGTTCCTCAACCTATGACAGAAAACCACTTTGAGGTTGCAGAAGAAGAAGGCACAGATCGTTGCGGCGATCTAGTCGTTGTGCGGAGTATGCGAGAGATTCGGAGTCGATGGAGATAATTATACCCTCTGGAAATCTGAGTCGAGAACTAATTACAGTCCCGCTGATTGATTTAATCCTAAAGTTGCGCACCCCACTCAAATTGGTTCACACGAAGGGTTAAAGGCACAGAACACCCCAATAACTATTTTTCAAATCTTATGCTTATCTTGGAGTGAATCACACGCTGATCACGATGGTATCCATAAAATCGCAAGATGTCCTTGAAATTCAAACATCCATCGAGCGGTTACCGGGTTCAAAATTCAAGAAGGTGGAGTGGTCGTGGTGGTGAGCGAAGGGGGTCGGGCCAGTCGTGGTCCCTCATATCTCGCTTATTTCGAGGAATGGGGATCTCGCGCTTGACACGTGTTATACAGGAGAGGTCTACTACACAATCAACTGAAAATCACGAAATTCATAGCTGAGGGTCTTCTGTGCCTCAAAAGTCACAACCTCGATGGGAGGGCGCCGCACCGATTCCAAATGTGGTGGGGGGCACATCTCACGGACCGAGCACACCGCTACCCTTTACCCTGGTTCGATAAGCCAAACATATTTAAGCTCTTGACCCAAGAAGGTTCAACTAAAAAAAAACCTAACAGAAAGCATTTACATGAATATATGAGAAATACGGTTATTTTTGATGATAGAGAACGCAATCAAATTCCTAATATATGCCTTATCTTTAATCAAAAAAAGCTTTAACGGGTTGTCTCCAAGGCAAGTCATTGGCTGAAAAGGCGGCAACGCTACATAGAGACAATAGTTTTTGGAGGTTTTGCGCTGATATGTTTATTATCATATTTCTCAGCGTTGAGCCTGGAATTCAAGAAGAATGTTTCATTGTATTACGTTTCCAGTCTTCTTGCGATTTTTAGATCCAAGTTGCGTGAAACATTGTAAAAACAAACCGTAAGAGGCACTTACGTATCAATGTTGGTAAATCCAAAAATTGTACGAAATTTTAATTTTTTGGTGTAAAATTTCAAATCCAGAAATCGTAGAGAAAAATTTATCCTTTTCGGGACGGAAAAAGTTTCGACTTTTTTTGAAAAAAGTTGGTGATCATGATGGATGGACACGGCTCTTTAGATGTACTCAAAAACGGTCTGCTAGACCTTGACTTATGGTGATGACGATGAACAGAGGAAGAAATGAATTATATCAGGGAAAACACTCAGAACTTCAAGAATTATGTGCATGAGAAAGCTTAGCTCGAAGGTTACTCAGCTAAAATATACGTGGACGCAGTTCATCATACTGGTTCTGATAATGTGATGGAGTGAATGGAGGGCTAGGAGTTCTTCAACAGCTGATGGCCTCGAAATGGTGGGTCGAATCAATCAAATTGTTATAAATGAGTTGGATTCAGAGAGGATACTGCGAAAGGAGAGAATGCATTACAGCGACCGCCCGCTGGGCGTTAAAGAGGAAGTTGATAGGAGTGAACGCCAGGAGTTTAATCGATACGATGACATAGCCGTAGAGTCGCGGGGGAGTCGCGGTAGAATCGCGGAAGCTTCATCCAAGAAGAGGTCACGGGGGAGTCCCAGAAGAGTCGCGGCAGAGTCGCGGAAGAGTCGAGGATCGCGGGGAGTCGCGGGCAGTCCAGGATCGCGGTAGAGTCCGGGGCAGTCGCGGAGGAGTCGCGGCAATATTTCTCAGAGGAGGGGTCCCCAATAGGTACAAAATCAATCGCCGAGCAATACTTCTTTCATCAAAACCATTTCTGACTAACTATCACCATTGCATAGAGAACCAACACCCAACTCAGGAAAAAAAACACCTACAACAACAATAAGTCACTAATATAACAGGCAGAGAGACACTTTCATAGTTAACCCTTTCTCAAAAACCTCAAAAATCTTTTGTTTTTCCTTTTCTGGAAGTCATAGTCAGAGAACTGTGAAGGCGTGAGTTTGTTTTCAGATCGTAAGATTGTTGTAAAATTTAATGTTTAAGATTATGGATCCCAGACTAGGTCACTCAAGTTCTGCAGCACATCGACGTCAAAGCCGCTCAAACTCTTGTAGCTGAGTGATTCTCAATGAACCAATCTACAGATGCCTTGACGGCTTCCTCAAACGGAATGAAACGGTAATCGGGGATGTATTTCTTCAGTTTTCCACTCGACGACGTCTTCTTCATACATATGTCCTTCTCATTTCGTCGTGTCGAACTTCGCCTACCCTCTGAAATCAAAAGCCTTCACAATGGCTTTGACAGCATCGGCAATCGTCACCTCAACCTCCTCAGAAACTGACAAGATAAGGGGACCTACCTCCTCATAACTCCTCATTACTCAAATGAACAATTGAGCGATATCAATCAAATAGACGAACTGACGAAGTGGTTTACCAGTTCCAAAACCACCAGTGGCTTTCCTTCCTTTTGCGCTATGTATGTATTATGAATTAGAGCTGGAAGAACATGCTCGGATTTCAAATTGTACTTGTCATGAGGGCCAAAAACATTGCACGGAATCACTGATGTATGCTTTCTACCATGGTCTCGAGCATATCCGAAGTTCAGAACGTCAATTATTCTCTCTGCTTAAGAATACCCAAAGTTTCATTATCTAAGGAAATCGTTGATACCCTCTGCATGCGAGCGAAGAGAACTGCTCCAATGGGGTCATTCTGGGAGCTGTTTGTGTGTTTGGAAGTGTGTCATTACTGGAGCCCTTCAGCCCTCTAATAAAACAACGCAAGAGCGAACTGCAGAAATCCAAATGTGGGATCGATCAAATTCGAGGCACATTTTCGTTATTTGTGAGGTTCGCTGAAGGCATCCATGCGTGAAAAGTGTTGTCAATTAACATTTCAACAGCAGTTGTGTAGCTGAAGATTGTGCATCGAAATTGGTACTTCTCATTGACTTTCAGAAAAATCGATAACTGATCAATTATATAGATTTTTGAGAACAGTCGGTAATATGTGTAAAGATTGATAGAAGTTCTTTGTGGCACTAGTGCTCCACGTTTCACGCCTGGACCTCAGGAAAACGAAAAAGTGGCATGGATGCAGATATTCTGAGTTCTGACTGGGCCTAAATTTGGATTTCGGCGAATCGCTCTAACTTCTTTCAATAGAGGATTCAAAGACTTCGGCCATACTACGTTTTTAGGCAGACAACCTCTGCTTTGAAAAGATCCCACATGCAGGAACGAGGAGAAATTAACGAGACCGAAATCGTGACATGTGGCATTGCGAAAAAATGGAAATCCTTCAAGCCTGTGCTCAACATTTGTTTTGAAAACGATTTCGGGCTGCGAAAATTGGTGCGATTCGAAAGAGGTGTTCTGTGAAAAGATCAGACTTTACTGGGTCGACTTATGGAAAGTCGAACGTGGAATAGACTATACAGGGTCGTTAGGGACGCGCCTATGTAGGGCGCGACAAGATTAGAAAGTTTTGTCACCATATTTAAAAAGCACCATGTCGATTATACATTCCATCCGACGGAGTCGGTTTCGGATATCCGGGTCGGATAATCCGATCGGATAATTATCCGAAATCCGATCCGCCGTCAAAATGGCGATTTCGAATTGATCCGAAATCCGATCAGACGAAAACACGATATCCGGAATTATCCGATATCCGGAAAAGTGAAAATCGAAGCTGATCCGATCAGAAAACCGGATAATCGGATAAAAACGGATAATCGATCGGATAAAAATCGGATAATTTCGGATGAAGTACGGATAGAATCGCGCCCGCCGTAACAGCCAGCTCCAAATGCGGTCGCGTGGAGGTCGCGCGAATTCGCAGTAGAGCGCGCTATTGACGGTTGCGGAATCGCTGATTAAAGGCAGTAGTCACGATGAAAAACGTTATCGAAAAAACTACAAAAATCAGCTTAGATCGAAAACAGCTGAAAAACTATGAAGGTAGCGGGGTGGAAAACGGACTAGAATTAGAGTTTTTAGGGCCCAAACAGTTTATTCCGTGCACACGTGCACAGCGATGACGAAAAAGATCGCAGTCTCATGCCGAGCAGTCAAAAATCATCGACATTCAGAGGACGAAATAAATGCAAATTTAACGAATAAAAACAGTTGAACAATGAAAGCGTTACTTCAGTCAATGTTTTTGTCTAGATGTGTACATAAATTCAAAGGTTCTTCGATTGAAATTCAATTTCAAGCCAGCTGATGTTCTTGATACTAGAGGTCATCGATGCCTATGATGTGGAGTGGGCTCGTCCACCATCAAAAGACAAGAAAGTTCAGGTTTAAAATTTGGCCCAGAACAGGGGTTTTTTCATGATTTTTTCTTATAAGTTCTACTACTCGAGACCCAGAAAAGGATTTGGAGAGAAAAAGACGACAAGCATATTTGATCGCGACCACTGCCTTTAAGCATGTGTGAGGAATGGATTTTGACACTTCAGTACATGCATATTGAACAGATACAAATATTTCATGATGAAGGGGGTCATAATATCACAAAATAACTGCATAACATGTGATAGGGGTATTTCGTGAAGTGGAAAGGCCTTATTTCGTTTTACAAGTCCTTATAGTGTTCCTGATGATGGCACACAAATGATTTTGAGCTCTCAGGGAGACAAACAAGTGTTGTATTTGCAATTTTATGGACAGGTTTCGAGGAATGTTTTTGTTCGGACGCTTTATTACAACGCGAATCTGTGTTCATAACTCGGGTGACGTTCTTCACTTGGACTTAGACATGCTGACGGTTGTTCAGCGGGGTAAAAAGGCCTGTCGGTGCGACGGCGGAGCAAAACGGGAGGAGTCGAATTGTTGGTTGTACCGCAGATGGAGAAAAATTCAATACACGGAGACGGTTATTTGGCGGTGGAAAACGGGTAGACGGTGCAACGGCGGAGACGCGCTCACCGTCAAATATGTGGCACGTTCCGCAACCCTTAGTTTTGTGTTAAAATTAATTGATGTTGTGCCCTTCAGTTATGTTGAAGATAACAGAGGAAGTGTGCAAAAAAGTACTAGCGTTGCTTCGGTTTCGCACTTGTCCCTACCCATTTTTCCGTGTCGTAATCAAACGACTTGAATTCTGGAGGGTAGGGAAACCCTCGGTTGGGGTACTCATGATGCGGCGGCACGGGAAAATGGGCGTGGCTATGTACGTTTGCACGGTGCCCCCTTTCTGCGACAGCGCTAATTCTGCAGGGATCATATAGCTTTCAAGCTCAATTTTTACCCAGAAGGGGATGTTCGTAACGAATTCGGATTTTTTCCAAGGTTTCGTTTAACAAGGTAAAGGGTCGTAGCCCTACCGAGATTATCGCAACGCCCCGCTAAACCATGATTCTGTGGCAGGTCTTCTTTTGGTCAGTTCACCGGTTGCAGGGGAGGGCGACGTTTTCACCCATGCGTGCCGCGTCGCGGTTGGCGAGCGTCGCGCGCGACGAGTTGCGCGGCGAAGCGACATCCCTGCTTTAAATTGACATATCTAGGGGCATAATTTGCTTTCCTGCGTTCATTTCTCGTCACAGATGATAGCCATTTACTCCTTTAAAGCGCTGAAGTCTTCTCTAAACGGTGGGGGGTTTTTTAGTGTTCGCCGCGAGCGCGACATTCACCGGACCGCGACGCGTAGTGGCTACAGAATGCATTTTCTTGAATACACGGGGTCGAATCCTCGGTACTGCTAAAAAAATTTTCTTACCCGTTTTTTCATCCGAAGTATCCGGTGGATCCGATTTTATCCGATCGGATATCCGATATCCGATCCGATCAAAAATTCTGGTTTCGGATAGGATCCGTTATCTGGAATTCTCGTTTGGGACAGTATCCGATTTATCCGTTGAGTCGGTTTTGCAAAATCGGCAATATCCGAAAATCCGATCCGACGCCATTTCGGCCATCGGATGGAATGTATAATGTCGATATCGGCCGGGTTGGCAACTGCAGGTCACATCCCGCTTCACCGAGATTAAACCTACTTTCGATGACGTCTACACTATCGACCAGATTCATCAGCCGTCTACAACGGGAGCCTAGAACGACGCTTCTAAATACCTTAAATTCCACCCAGTTTCTTGGCATCTCACGCGATAATGAAAAATCCACGATGATGAAACACACGAAAATCAATAGAAGTACATAATACTGTAAGAAGAAGACAGAACGAGTCGCTAAATACATCTCTTCCACACATCGGTTTCAACTGCTTCAGTGGTAACAGGGCTGTGCTCGTCTCCGAAAAATCGGTTTTCGATGGTTTCGGCGGGATTTCTCAGCAAGGGTGTGTTACTGGACCTCTTGCAATCTAAGGAAACGTCAGACTCAAACTACATCGTGAAAGTTGCCTAGGAATGTTGGTGTTCACTCTCAGCATGGGACACTGCTACTGCTGGACAAGAACAAGCGAAAAAGAACGTGTACGAAAAATGCTGGAGGAGGAAAATCCCATCGAATTCCAGTTCGCTTAGCGATAAAGCGATTTCACGACTAAATCTCAGCGAATCTAATGCTTCTACTGGCCAAAGCGCATTGAACAAGCGGATTGACTGCTTGTAACCCTCCGATAAACTCCTCTTTCCATTTTGTCTTTTCAATGCGAACACTTTAAAACCTCCAGTTGACAAAAAAGTTAACACGCAATTCACACCTCTCTTCAACAACCGGAGACAACGCGAACGGATCTCGGCGCCGAATTATTATTTAAGAAAATTGCAACTAATCACCACACTAACTACTCGCTAGGAAACTGCTGCTGTTCCAGATACCACTTCCCTCGAAAAATTGCGCCCGATTCACCTTCCATTTGGCTGACCGAGCAATGTTTGGGGGTGAGAATTCTCAAGGAAATTATATTGATTGACAAACAATTTTTCCAGAATTTCAGAGGTTTCAGAGGAAGCGGAAATACAAATCAAAGACCATTTGATAGACTGCTAATCCAGGGATATTGACAAGCAGGTGAGAGCGCACAAATAGCCGACCGGCATAGCGAAAAACAAACACAGAGAAACACTGGAACTGTGGATTTTAGTCGCCAGCAGATCGCTACCAAAGTGGACCACCCAGTGAGAACAGCGAGCATATTCTGGGGGAGAAAACCATAACAAACTTTTCTGAGAACAGCATGGGGGCTGAGGCTATGCCTAGAGCACGGCTTTTCCCTGCTATACGGCAGTCCTGCATACAAAGCACAAGGCAAGCATGCTACTTTGAAATATTCAACTACAACTGACTAAGTAGGCGCTATTCAAACTGTTCTATGTTTCCATAGCGGTACCCATCAGCTAGTGTGTTAATTCACACTTGGGCTTAACATGAGGGCCAACGAGCTATTACAGGAGGCAACCTTGTTCCACCTTTCCAGTATGCATTCACTCAACAAAATTGGAATTCAAAACATGGTCACAGAGGCGGAAATTTTCAAAAATATGCCTCCAAAGAACGCTCAGAGGTGCCCTTTCCATAACTTGCAATAAAAATACTCAACCCTACCAAAATCTAGGGTTACCTCTCCAGCTTCAGTTGGAAAGCAAACCGCGCTTTTTTGACTTTTTCACAATGTTCACCTACTCCATTTGAGTTCCACCTTCTGAACAATCGATTTCCAAATTCGGAATGCATGTAAGAAGTCGGACTCAGCAGAGGAGGTGGTCACTTCCACCATGGTGTAGTGATCATGTGCAATCTGTGAGAAAAGAAGAAATAATAAACATACCCTTGGCTAGGTGGTTTTTTTTTCTGCCCCGTAGTTCCGAGAGGTTCTCTTCCTGTTATCAAGATTATGCAATTGGAATGAACACAGAAAAGGAGAAATAAGTAAGAGGAAAGTAGAAAAAACAAAGGTAAGAAGAGCTACGAGAATGGGTGATCGAAATTTAGGGAAAAACAGTTCTTTTATGAATTGACAAAAAAAGAGAGAAAGAGAGGGATGGGAGTGTTGTTTAGCGTTGAATCGGGCTTCCTCGTCGTGACGGTTTTCTGTGAGCTCTCCTGGTGATACCTGCTTCGATTCTGCTTCGTTGTTGGTGTGCTCTTAAAGGCAGTGTTCACGATAAAAATCGTTTCTCTGTTTTCCCGCCTATCTTGAAAACGGACCCATGCTGATTTCAATGATGTCCCTGGAATCGTACAAGACCCTCTGGGAACGGAGTTATGGTCCCTCAAAAGTTGAGGTAAGGAAACATGGTGGACGAGTTGTCCGAGGCTTGTACAGTTCACCTCCACACTGCCGTTCAGTCCGCAAAGTGCACGCTGATTGCGAAATCGTGGTGCGGCGCGGTTGAAAGTATCCTCAGACAGAGATGTAGGATCACCCGAACGGCGGAATCATCCGGGCACCAAAGGCAAAAACCGCCCGGGTGATCCCACATCCCTGTCTGAGGATACTTTCAACCGCGCCGCACCACGATTTCGCAATCAGCGAGCACTTTGCGGACTGAACGGCAGTGCGGAGGTGAACTGTAACTTCCGTCTTTTGCAGCCGATGTATGCGAGTTGACCTGGGTGAAGAGAGAATTTGAGAATTAAGTAAAGAACGACGCTAATGATTGGAAATCATCGCTCATCTCACAATCTCTAGCATTCATTTGTTCACGTCGGTGGGCGTGTGTTGCGTTTTTGGGGTTTGCCTTGCGCTCGAAGTGGCAACTTCGGGCTCTTTTGGAGCTTCTCCTGGCTCATTTTCATGCGTTCTTGCGACGTCAACGTTACAGTGTGCCCCTCCACTACTCATTCCTAGTGGTAACTAAAACACATTTTTCAGCGTGAACACTGACTTTAGGCTAGTTTTTTCTTGGTACCATTTGTCGTTGTTTCTCAGGTTCGTTCTTTTAGCCTGTTCAAAAAGGGGAGAGAAAGAGAGATTGAGAAAAAAACAATCAAGGAGATAATTGCAGTTTCCCCTCGCGCTCTTGTCCATTGTCCTCTTCCTTTGTAGAATGTTCATGGAAAAGCGTTGAGGTGTGAAGGTTTTGGTGTGTTTGACGAGGAGGAAAGAGGTAGCGGTAATTACCTCTGCTTAACACTTAAAGGCAGTGGTCGCGATGAAAAACGTTATCTAAAAAACTATAAAAATCAGCTTAGATATAAAATAGCTGAAAAACTATGAAGGTGGCGCGGTGAAAAAGGGCTAGAATTAGAGTTTCTAGGGCCCAAAGCTGTCTGTTCGTGCACACGTGCACAGCGCCTTGCAAAAAGATCGCAGACTCATGCCGAGCAGTCAAAAATCAACGACATTTAGAGGAAGAAATTAATGTAAATTCACCTAATAAAAACAGTTGAGCAATGAAAGAAGGCACTCCAGTCAATGTCTTTGACTAGATGTGTACATAAATCCGAAGGTTCATTGATTGAAATTCAATTTCAGGTCAGCTGATGTTCTTGATATTAGAGATCATCGATGCCGATGATGTGGAGTGGTCTCGTCCATCATCAAAAGACAAGAAAGTTCAGGCTTCAAATGTGGCTCGAAACAGCGGTTTTTACGCAATTTTTTCTGATTGGTCCTAGTACTCTAAACCCAGAGAAGGGTTCAGAAAGGAAAAGAAGACAAGCATATTTTATCGCGACCACTGCCTTTAAAGGCAGTGTTTACGATGAAAATCGTTTTTCTGTTTTTCCGCCTATCTTGAAAACGGCCCCATACTGATTCCAATGATGTTTCTGAAATCGTACAAGACCTTCTGGGAACGGAGTTATGGTCCCTCAAAAATTGAGCTAAGGAAACATGGTGGACGAGTTGTCCTAGGCTTGTAACTTTCGTCTTCTGTAGCCGATATATGCAAGCTGACCTGTGTAAAGAGAGAAGTTGAGAATGAAGGGAAGAACGGGGCTAATGATCGGAAATCGTCGCTCATCTCGCGATCTCGAGCATTCATTTTGTTCACGTCGGTGGGCGTGTGTTGCGCTTTTGGGGTTTGCCTTGCGCTCGAAGTGGCAACTTCGGGCTCTTTTGGAGCTTTTCCTGACTCGTTTTCATGCGGTATTTCGACGTCAACGTTACAGTGTGTCCATCCACTACCCATTCCTAGTGGAAACTGAAACACATTTTTTATCGTGAACACTGCCTTTAAAGCCACAGTCCAAGCTCAGAATCGATTTTTCGTTTTTCTGCCTATCTTGGAGGAAATTTCACGCTGATCACAATGGTGTCTCCAGAATCGCTCAGAACTCACTACGAACTGAGTTACGGCTTCTCAAAAAATTTGAATTTAAACTGGTAGAAGTTCGCGGACGAGTTGTCTGGAGCCTGTATTTTCTTGTTATTCGCATCCATCCTTCTGAAGCTGGTCACAATATAAAGCCAGACTGAAAACAAAAGGAAGAACATAGAGTTTGAATAAAATCATTCGCGGGTCTCTTCCCTATTGAGGTCGGAAACCTGGCAGTGGGCGTTACACAGTTTTTCTTTCAAGGGGGCGTGGTCGACTTTTACCTAGCTTTTTCTCACTTATTTGAGCGGATTGAGATTTTGCGCTTGGCAGGGTTACTTTAGACGGCGACCGGACCAAAATATCAAAAATTACCTCTGAGGTTGGACTGTGCCTTTAAAGGGGCTGTGTTCACGATGATTTTCGTTCCCGAGTTTTCCACTCAAAACAATGCGTTAGCAACCAAGTGTTACCAAAATTACGAAGAGAAGGCGAGAAACGCCTTGAAACGTCTTATTTCAGTGACATTATTCTCTGGCCTGGACTAGTTGTCCGACTGGATGATCATGTTCACAGTGGTTGTCATCGGTAAAAAATGGGGCTCAACAAAAATGGAGAAATATCTTAGGCAAAACAGTATTAGTTAGGGTCTGAAGGAGAGTACGGAGAAACACAGAGCAGAGAAGTGCAAAGGACGGGTCCACAAAAGATTTCATTGCCACAACGAACAGCTCCTGTGAGAGCAAAGACGTGGGGTGAGAGTAAAGGTTTTCGTGCCCTTCTGAGGCCGGATTCATCATTGAAAAACGGGTTAGCGCCTGCCCTGGGTTCGCCAGACCTGGGTTCGAAAATTGGGTTTGGGTTGGATAACCCAGCACCTTTGATTCATCAGCGCAAATCTTGGGTTGGTTCCCCAAACCCATTTTTTGTCGACACGAGAGGCGTCTGCGAATGCACAACGTATTTTCGCGACGTCTATCTCGAATTCGCCGTCCAATCAATACTCAAATTTATTCTTGACTAACTCCTTACATCGCTTTTTTCACTCTTCTCGTGCAGGTAGTGTTGAATTCTCATTCTAGTAGTCACTGTTTTTATTAATTTCTTCAAATTTTCTCCTGATTTTAATTTTCGTGTTCTTCTGTTAATTTATGTTTTTTGCATTTTTCAGAACTTCTGGTGCGGTCTGAAGCCAGTTGTATCCCATATTTTGAAAGACTTCGTTCAAATATGTTCTGTTGTCCCTAATTCAAGCTGCATTCGAAAATATTGCGTCGTGTAGCATATTTTTTGCGTTTCCGCTATAATCCTCATACTTCTAAAAATATTTTCTGAAGGGTAGTGTTAATAGATTAATCGTTATCAAGCTTCGCATAGAATATCCTGAAGTGTTTCGCCTTTTTTCGATCGAACTAATAGGGAACTATGGATTACGCTATAGGTGAATTTAGTGCCTTTTTTCGATTTCGCACCGTACATAGTAAGGCAAGACAATATATGTATGCACCTGTAATAACACCCTGCAGTAGTTATACATTTATTCAAAAAGAAAAAATAAAACAGAATCAATTTCGCAAAACAGAACGGTCTAAAGTTGGGGAAACCTTTCACTGGATGCAGTTTGTATTAAAATTCATTAGGCGCTATTCATACTATTCAACGCAAGCGCGGCACGTGCGTGACGCGCGAGGAAAGTATTCATACTCTAACGCCACGCCCGGGCGTCACGCGCGTGCCGCGCTGGCGTTGAGTAGTATGAATAGCGCATTAGAGCATATGCTGATAAAGTTTCCCTTCATGTCGATCACAACTGGTTTCTCACAGCTCTATAAGGACCCAACTTCCTTCTTGTCGTCTTTCTGCTAGAAAACGAAGTTAGGTGAGCAGAAGAACAAGAAAATAGAACTCATAGAAAGATGAGAACGATTGAAATTTAAAGAAAACCAAAACTAGGATGAGAAATGAACACAAGCTAAATCAGGGTGGCACAGAAGAATGATATGAGATGCTGGGGTGGAGAATGTTTGGGAAGCGAAAGAAGAGGAAAAATTGAAAAGATGGCGGAAATTTCAGATGAAAGGAAATGAGTAAATTTTTATTGGAAGTCTAAGGATTCAAAAAGGCTTGAAAAATGGGCACACACTTTCCAGCCGGCGTTTGAGTCGATTATTTTTTAGGCAGTCCATTAAACACGAAAAGACGTCAAAAATAGATGCTGACGATCTCTTCAATCACGTATATAGGTAATAAGCGCACACATAATGAGTCATTTCTTCAAATCACATCACATTATTTCTGAAAATGGCGCTAGGGCGCGTTTTCTAACTGCTTATTTTGGGTTGGGTTGCGTAGACCCTCGCTCCCGCCTCGGGTTCTGCAAACCCAAACCCATTTTCCGATGGTTTATTGAATTGATGAATCCTGAAAAATTGGGTTGCGCTTGCGCTGAACCCAACCCAAATCGGCAAACCCAGGGCTTGCGCAATGATGAATCCGGCCTCTGGTGGGTTTTTCTCAGTTTCTTCGTCATTTCAGTTCTACCCATGAGCCAAACAATCGAGTCAGTGTCTAATCTCAAAATCGAAGATTATCGTGAACACTGCTTTCAAGAGACCGCGCGCTCCACCGCCAATCAATTCGGTGAGTTTTTAAACTGAAGTTTTGTTGTAAACGACTATGTAAAAATGAGATATATGGCGTTTTTATCTGCGTACCAGCTATGAGAGTTGTATTAAGCATGGATATAAAAGCAACAATTAGAGGGAATCCGTTTTTCTGGAATTAAAAGCAAAAAAATCGAGTTCTTGGCGTGGGTGCGCAGTGTGGACACGCGGTCGATTAAGTGTTAATCAGTTTTAGAGATCTTACTATAGGCCATGTGATTAGTAGAGCTGAGAAGGAATCACTCTTATGCAATGAACTCACTTTGATTGCCGATTGGGAGGTTCAGCCAAATTTCTCTACGAGCGACCACTGTAGCAGCCTTCGAAATCGCATGTGAACCTGGTGCTCTCAAAACAGCTCGTAATTTCGATTTTCGCAGAGCCAATTGAAACCAAGTAAATCTTTGGTTGATAAGAACAAGCTTTTATGAACTCTTTTGCACGTGCCGCGATACAAACGAGGTGCATGAAGCCTTCATTTCTTATGTCCACTTTGTCACAGAGAAGTGTGTTCCACTTCGGAAACATGGTCCTACGACAAAAAACTTTCCACCGCACCTGAAACGCTTGACCGCTAAAAAACACTTCCTCTAGCGTCACCGCTTTCAGCCTGTTGGTCAGGTTACCTTGAGCAAATGCGCTAGGGATTTCGAAAAGGAATGCAAACGATTTGCCAAAAACCGCCAAAAAACGCCTTGTTTGCTCGAGGAATCGGAAAAACTTCTTCAAGTACATGAATGCAAAGATGAAACGCGTAAGGGTATCACATCTCTAAAAGATGAAGAGGGCGAAGTCATTATCGATGATCAGCAAAAATGCGGAATGTTCGCGGAATATTTCTCTGAGGTATTTACTCATGACAACGGTGCGACCCCACTATTTTCCTCCCGATGTTTTTAGAAATTGTGCTCCATCCCTATCAGCTGCGAAGCTGTAATGGATGCCATAAAAAAGCTCAACGACAAAATTTCGCTCACCCTCGACTCGGTGCCCATCAAATTCATCAAAAAGGCCGCTAACGGGTTACTCTTCCATCCGCATGGAAAACTGCGATTGTGACCCCGCTTCCAAAAAAGGCACCAGCTGTTCAGCTCTCGAACTATCGACCCATTAGTTCAACCTCATCAGTATATAAAGTTCTCGAAATCATTATCGAAGATTGTGTTCTCTCCCGCCTTGCTTCGAATGACCTCCTCAGCCCTGCGCATGGTTTTCTGCCTTGTAGATCAACGCTATCTGAGCTGGTATCCTCGTTCCACGACTGGTGTTCGGCTGTCAACGAAAGCTACCAAACTGATGTTGTTTACATAGACTACGCTAAAGTTTTGATACAGTCAGTCATCCAAAGCTACTTCTGAAACTCGAGGGCTATGGCATTTCTGGTGACACTCTGAAGTGGTTGGAATCCTTTCTGACAGGGCGTGATTTTACAGTCAAAATTGGCGACTTTTGTTCTCATCCTTGCCCAATCGTCAGCGGTTTTCCCCAAGGTAGCGTTCTGGGTCCTTTGCTTTTCCTCATTTATGTGAACGACATTTCTAACGGATTGTCTAGCACATATGGTTTCCGTTTTCGATTTAGTCTGACGCATGGACAAGGCGGCTGGCCGTGCGGGGTTGGAGGCCTCACTGAAGAATGGGGTTTCGATTAGCGCGGGGTGATCTACCGTCGCAGCCCCGTCCATTCATCAGACTGTAATTATTGTGCGAACTCTACAAGCTTTTTGCTGATGATCAGAAGATACCAGGTTCTTCAATAAGTTTTGCCGTTCGATAAGAGCGGGCGTTGATACTAGCCCAATTTTTTTTGTTTTGTTGGTACACTCTTCATAAAGGCTATAAAAAGGCGAAATTCGCATAGTCCCTACGCGTGCTGGTGCGGAGCGGAAGTTCGATAAAGTGAGAGAGCGAAGGGCAGACGGAGTATGAGGCATCGCGCGTGCCGTTCGCGCCTCGAATGATGTGAATTACGGCGTTCTATAAAGGGTATGAACGTGTGTGTAGTTTCATTTCAATCTGTCAATTTATTCTTTATTTACAAGCCATTTAGTGTCGCCTTGTCACAGCAATGGAAAAAATTGAACATCGTGCAGTGATAAAATTCTTATTTTTGGAAGGTGTAGCACCAAAAGAAATTCACGAACGAATGTTAAAAGTGTATAATGATTGTTCACCCACAATTAGAACAGTAGAAAGATGAGTTGCTGAATTTAAACGTGGTCGTACAAGCCTTGAAGACGATCCACGTGAAGGACGTCCAAAAAGCGCATCAACACCAGAAAACATAGCGAAAATACAGGATATGGTTTTGGAAGATCGTAGATTGACTGAGAGAGATTTAGTAGAGGCTCTACACATCTCATTAGGCAGTGTGAGCCATATTTCAAGTGAAATTTTGGTTTTAGAAAGCTGTGTGCCCAATGGGTGCCGCATTCGTTAACAATGGAACAAAAGCACATTCGAATGCGACTTTCTCAGCAACATTTGGAGCGTTTTAAAAAGGATAAAGTGGATTTTGGGCGTCGATTCATCATTATGAATAAGACTTGGGTCTATCATCAAGATCCTAATTGCTAAAGAGTGGTGTGAACCTGGATGTTCGGCTTCGAAACGAGTTCGTGTCCGGAAATCAGCCAAGAAGGTTATGGCATCAGTTTTTTTGGGATGCGAAAGGAACTTTGTTTGTGGATTACTTGCAAACTGGTAAAACAATTATTTCTGAATATTATTGCTTTTAGGACCAGTTGAAGAAAAGAATTTGTGAAAAAAGACCCGGTTTGCAGAAGAAAAAATTCCTTTTTTCATCAGGACAATGCACCGTGTCGCAAGAGCATTTTGACAATAGCTAAAATTCATGAATTAAAGTGCGGATTGTTGGAGCATCCACCGTACAATACCGCGCAATTTTTTTTGCAAAAAAAGCGTTTTGCGGCATTTTTTGCGCTCACAAAGCGCCGCATCGCCATAACTAGCTTCAAAGTAGTCCGATTTCAAATTGGAAGTCATTTCTGAATTGCTGTCATTGAGTGCTACACGATAGTGTTACAAAATGGTAGATTCAACTCCAGAAGTTCATAGAAAATTGCATAATTGCACTACAAAATATCTCACTATGAACTGATCAGACGGTCATGATTGCAGACATCTGTCATGTTTTGACCTGTGGTCAATGTGAATTTTAGAAAGAAAAACGTATTTTTCAACAAAATACCGGAGTTCAAAAGACTTTCTACACATATCGCTGCATTTGCCTGACTGAGAGGAACACAAAAACTCCCTGAAAATCTAATTTGGTCACATTTCAAGTGAGCTGCGGCGCTTTGTGATGCGGCGCTTTGTGAGCACAAAAACGCCGCGAAACGCCGTATTTGCAAAAAAGCATGCGCGCTACTGCATTCACTAGATTTGGCCCCCAGCGACATCCAATTGTTTCCAGAACTCAAAAAAGTTGAAGCGTATTTTGCAGACCTTCCGGATTCTCTTTTCAGGGATGGGATCCACAGATTGGAGGAGTTGGAGTGGTTCAAAATGACGATCCGCCACCAGTTTTCACCAACCATCTAGCACAAGGAACAGAAGCGCCATCACAGGCGCAGATGATTCAGCATTTGAAATTCTCGATTCGGGAAATTCTAACATCCAAACTTGCCCAATGGTAACTTTCTTTTCTAGAATAAGTTACAGTGAACGAAAGGCAAGAGAAATTCACCCACTTAATGAGTTTAAGGCCTCTTTCAGAGTTCGATCGCCGCGCGACGCGATGGGATGTTAAACATGAGCATCGATCGAGGTCGCCTCGCACGTCTATCCGTATTCAAAACATGCCATCGCGGCGATCAGCGATCGAAAGGCCTAAAGCAAAAAACACATCCGACGTTTGCGAAAAAAACTTCCGAAAAAAAGAGAAAAAAACCTGCACCCACATGGAAATTGACGGAGAGGTGGGGAGTGAATAATTCGAGACGTTTTGAAACGAGTTTTTTTGCGAAAGTTGATGGTTTTATGGAGCCTCACCACTCTTATTCTGTGTCAGAGAATCGCCTGACCAAAAACATGACAAAATGAGATACGGTTTTTGCGCGTACGATGCCTTCAAGAGGGAATCCCACTGCAAGGAAATCTCTAAGCTTCTCGTGTGGCAAATTGCATCCTGAGATTTCTGCAACACACATGTCTCGAACATTATAGGAAATACAGTCTACTGCCGGCCGCTCATGGAATACTGTACGCAGGAAGTATTTCCTGCGCGAGAAGTGCCAGACTATACTAGGCTTGAAATGTTGGGGATCGAAACCCTTCGATATCGGAGAACCGAGATCGATTTACATTTATGTTACAAAATCGTTAACGGTCTTCGCGGCATCTCATTTGAGAGTGTTTTCGTGTTCACCCGCCGCTGTACTCGCTCCAGTCAGCACGCTTTTCAGCTCGAGCGTAGATTTACATCGAAGTCCAATGTACTGCATTCGTTTGCATTCAGAGTCATCCCAATTTGGAACAGATTACCTTCACAGATCGTTGAGGTTAGGCATTTTCCAATTTTCAAAAGCAGGCTGTCCGACTTCAATCTCAGGTCACTGCATGAGGCAGATGGCCGTGCTTTCTGCTAGAGCTGTAAATACAGGGTGCTTTCATTCGTACGAGTGTTTTATTTGCTTGTTGTTTTGTTTGTCTGTACGTTCAGGCTGTCGTGTTTTAACCTTTCCCACATACATTACGTATGTTTCTTTATTGCAGGATAAAGCTATTGAATTTTAAAAAAAGTATGACTGGTCCCTGTCAGTGCACAAAAAGGGGCACCGTCGTTTATTTCGTTACAATGGTCAGCTGCAATGAAGGCAGGCGCTCGCGCGTACTCCGCCCTATGGCGCAGTGTGCACTATAATACGCTATAGCCGTCCGACAAACTGGAAAAGGACCACACATTTGTGTCCAGCTCCCCCAAGCAACCCCCTAAGCGATGCCTGGGCAGAAAAAAAGCTGTGGATACCCAGTAGCCCACTGTCAATCTTGGGGCATCGGAGGTCTAACAACTTGTTTTTCCCAACCTAAGGCCAGGGGGATTAATTTTGGCTCTGAACACGAATCTGTGGTCTGATTTCAGTTTATTGAACGATTGTAGCGCATTATAACGACCGCTACGTCATGCGACTAACTATCCGCAAGCGCTTCTACAGGGAAGTTGCCCTATCTTGGGTCATGGGAAGTCTTCATGAGCGGTAATTATATTTTGTGTCATTCAGTTACGACTACGTACGCAGAGGGAAAGTTTCAGCTTCTTTAAGCTCTCCATCGGCGGACTCGATCGGAACAGGGTATATCCCACGGCATCAAGAGGAGTATGGCTGATTAATTAATTATTCGCTTACAACTAATTTCACTTCATAGACAACTGAATCTGAATCCAATACATAGAGTAGGAGCAACACACAATGCAGGGCAACCAAGTGCTGAAGCAATGTCCAAGACAGGTGAGTGTAGACCGGTGAGAAGGGCAGAAGGGGTCACACAGCGAGTTGCGGCTTAAACGATTCCGGATACCTGCTTACTTGGCACTCCAACCACGCCAACACCCCTTACGACATGACCGATGTCGCCCGATGTGCATTATCCTGAGAGCGACTTACGGTTACCTTCCGAGGCCGCCTTCAAAAGCTGACAGCGTACACTTGCACTCGAAGGTTAGCTGGCATGTCCACCTGAATTGCCTGACCTCTCCCACACGCAATGCAAAATGGTCTGCCGATGTCCACATTTCCACTACTCTTATTCAACTACGGTTGCCTGTTCTGTTGGCAGCCCACTGACTAATTACGCGAAAAACTGGCAACCTACTGCCCCTACAGAAAGAACAAGCCCTCTAATCTTGTCTGCCTCCAACAGGACATGCAAGAATATTTTGTCAGCTAATGAATTAATCAACACATACTCTTCTGCCCATAGTCTATGCTCCAAGTCGACATCATTTACCTATTTCGCACTTTATACAAATATATACAACTACAATCTAATATCCACGACGATCACATTCGATTGCATAATCACCCGGACTTGAGAAGTTTGCTTGAGTCAGATTGAGATCGGAGTCCTCGTACGATTCTGGGATATCGTAACATCACTATATAAGCCAATAGCCAAACAGCAACCGCCATTCCAACAATGCAGTAAATGTTAATGACCGTTGACTCGTTCGGTAGATGACATACATCAACTAGCACCTATAAATGGGAAAATTATGTTATAATATGTAGTAGTACACATTTTGAATATGGTCCAAAACTCACATCGTTTTCAGATATAGTCGCGATAAGAAATGTTGGGCGATCTCCATTACGCCAAGAGAACGAGTTCACTGTATGCTCCCAAAATTCCACCGGCCGAGTCCACCTGAGGTATGATTGACAGTAATGCAGGCAAGTTCGACAAAAAAAAATTCGGAACACACCAGATATACACGATTTTTGGTTGTTTTTTTTGCCGTAACTGCTGTTTAACGTCGCAGTGCGCTTTATGGTATTTTATTTTATTTATTTAATACGTCCAGAAGAACGCGCTTCAACTTGAACATAGGTTGAACCTTCGAAGTCTAACCAATTTTCAGAAATAAAAATAAAATCAATGAACAAGTACCAAGAACCCTGTCTCACAGAGATAAATTAAGCTATGAATAGCTAGTCTGTCAATCTTATCGATCAAAAAACTGGTGCAGTATTTTAAAGGGGGGGGGGGCTGAATGATCGGTAGCCGAAGCTGCCTCAGGAGCTATGATTACTCTTAACAAAGCTGAGACTCTCGAGTTTGCAAATATACTGATGCCCGCATCAGCCGGTTATGATGCCCTTAGTCCTGATAGACAAGGTGCTGAGTTGATCGCAAAACGCTTGGCTCCGGCGAGATTGAACCAGCATATTCCCTTTCCGGGGAAGTTCGGAGCCAAGCGTTTTGCGATCAACTCAGCAATTTGTGTAAACATACCATAACGTGCACTGCGACGTTAAACAGCAGTTACGGCGAAAAACAACCAAAAATAGTGTAAAATCGTGTTAAATAGGGCACCGTCCTGACAGGTCTACGACTGTTATATAGTCTATGACGGTATACCTGTCTCATCCCGTTATGCGGGTGAAGGAATGATTGCTTCGGTGAGGATTTACCGAGCAGTTGAGTGAGAGCGGCGCTGGGACTTCGATGGTGCAGGGCGATAAGGCGCTCCCCCGTAAAAGGAATATGCTGGTTCAACCTCGCCCGGAGCCAAGCGTTTTGCGATCAACTCAGCACCTTGTGTAAACAGCAGATATAGTTGAAAAGGCAAACCTCTTCTTACATCCCCTATGAGCATGTCCATTGAATACAGCGCGGGGTTTCAGTTTCTCGAGCAGCATCAGAGTAGACTCCTCAGACAGCGCCTCCCACAAAGGGCGATAAGGTTCATCCCTGTTGGGATCGTCATCATCGAAATCCTCGTCACGAAGGCAATCGTCGTCGTCGAGCCTAAACACCACTTTGATACTCATTTCTGGGTAGCACTTGAATTTCAGCTGTGTGCCTAGCTTTCTACGAAATGACACTATGTGGTTGTGTTGAATAGACAGAAACAACCCAGCTGAAACATAAGAATACCTGAAGAGAGGGAAATGCTGGAGTAGTATTGGTCTACGATACTGCTGCAACCGTTGGGAAGCATTGTGTTGACAATTTCCCATCCTTGCGCAATTCAGCTCGTTGGCGATTATGTCCAGCTCCCTTTCCGCCTCGTAACAGAATCTGCAGCCATCAGTGTGCAGAGCCATCGATGTTACAAGAACAAACGGCTGTCCTTAAATACCAGACGTCTACATACATTTCAAAGATTGTAGTGGTTGGTGGAACTCACCTTTCATAACCACCATATCGACCACACTCGTGTTGAATCTCTTCTCAAACCAATCCACACGGGTCGGGGAAACCCTTGAAGACGACTATTACAATATGAACAGAGATATCATCAATACTCCGATATTGAAATGAACAAACGCGTAATGAAATCCGAGATCGTGATTTCCTGCTAACACGTGAACTTTAGGTCTATTTGATGACGAGCCAAATAGGGAATCGAAACGATCTGCGTATCTGTGAAATGTGATCCAGTCTCCCCATTGCCCTTCATCCATCAGGTCACCTAGAACAGCTTCGCTTTAGAAACTGTCTGAAGCAAACTGTCGTGCTGAATATCTTTCACTCTTTCACTGGAAACATTAAATTCACAAATCTATCAATGAGAAGTATTCACGTAACTGCCCACTACTGGCGGAGATCGAAAAGCAGTGCTCTCCAAAGATGGCTCAAACTATATGTATTATCGATTGACCACAAAATTTTTGGTGACATGTGGTCAACTTTTTTTTCACATTCTCCAGGGGCATGATGCGTAATCTCAAAGAAAAATGCTGACAGAAGTCCTCCCGTGCACTCATAAGCAATTAAAAGGGAGGAATCTCCATGCCCTTCAGCATCATAGCACAAGATCTCCAGAGTGATCAATTCCATTTTCATAGCATAGGATGGAAGAAAACGTCAGGCCTTGTCGACATCTATGAAATACATGGACGACGAAGGGTGACAAAACAGCCGGCGAGGCCTGCTGCAGCCGGCCCGAATGACAACGCCGTCGAATGGATTCTATTAATCGTAACGTAGGACGACAGGCTGTTTCATTTTTGATCGGGATACGTCAGGACAGCCACTCACAGCCGGCACATATGTAGCATTTTTTAATCCACGTCTTTAATACATATTGACCGTGTTGTCCACCTGCTGTGAGCTACTGCCGGATGCAACAGGTGTGTTTCTTCCCACATCTTCGGGCTTTGAATATGAATCAACCGGGATTAGCGAAGCCGGAAACAGCTGGCCACGGCCGACCATAGCCATTCACTTTTTCGACCAACACTACTTCTTCTTCTTTGCAGCCACGAAGAGAGTATTGTCATAGGCCCAGAAACTGGGCGACCAGCGTCGCATTCGTCCAAAGGTCTAATATAGTTAATGATGTGAGTCTCATGTGGCAATTGAATAAATGCACTGTATTGTGGCCGGAGGTACCACAGTCCGGGAAAGCGTCGGGTACCCTAAAGTCGATCCTGTTCACGTAAGGCGTCAGGAACGTTGAGTGTCCGCAGCGCAGAGAGGCGAGTGTGCATCTAGCTCGCCTACCGAGTTAAGACTCTGATTCGCAGACCCCAGACGTATTGGCACTACCCACAAAATGGGATCAATAGTCGCCCTTTCGAGATAACCTCAAACAAACTGGGTACGCTCCTCGCACAACAGACGGAGGCGTTCTTGTTGAGAATCGTGCAAGGAGAAGTATCCATGTGCCACCTGCAGCAAGGATGTCACCTGGAGGAAAACAAGCGTCGAGTGCTTCGAATGCCAAATGTGGGTGCATCTCTCCTGTTCGGGCCTCAGTTCTGTGAGACATCACGACTCATCCTTCCGTTGTGTTATGTGCTCCGCCCCCAGCAACTCCTCAATTACCAACCTCCCAATCTCCTTTGAGCACATAAATCTCAACGGCCTTCGCGAAAAATTATCTGAGCTCTCTCTACTCGCACGTTAACCTGGGTGTAATCATGGTTCAAAGAATCGAGCTCTCTCCAATTACCACCTATCCCCAGCCCAACATTCCGGGCTACACCGCCTACCACAAGCCAAGGTCAGCTCTTGGGGGCGGAGTGTCTACTTTTGTGCAATCTGCTTTACCCTATCATATTATTCCTAATACTCCTAAGAACGGTACTCTCGAGTACATTCCTGTCCACCTCCCCCTTAAAACCCCTTTATCTTTATTTAACATCTATATTCCTCCTATAACATCTTGTCCCCCGTCTTACAACCCCATAACCCTCCTTAAAGGCAGTGTTCAAGATGATTTTCTTCCTAAAGTTTTTCGCATAAAAAAATGCGTTGGCCTCTGAGTGTTACCAAAATTACGGAGAAACGGCGAGAAACGCACTGAAACGTCGTATTTCAGTGATAATATTCTATTACATGGACTAGCTGTCCGGTTGGATGAACATGTTCATGGTGGTTGTTCCCGGTGTCAAATTGGGTCAATCGAAAATAGAAGAATATTTTATGCAAAGCAGGATTAGTTAGGGCCACAAGAAAGGAACGGAGTAATAGAGAGTAGAGAATTGCAAAGGACGGGTCCACGAAAGATTTGATTGTCACAACAAATACTTCCTGTGATACTTAAGAGGCGGGGTGATACTTAAAGACACAGTCCAACCTCAGAATCGATTTCTCGTTTTTCTCTCTGTGATACTTAAAGACACAGTCCAACCTCAGAATCGATTTCTCGTTTTTCTCTCTATCTTGGAGAAAATCTCACGCTGATCACAATGGTGTCTCCAGAATCGCTCAGAACTCACTACGAACGGAGTTACGGCTCCTCAAACATTCCGATCTTGAACGGCTAGAAGTTCGCGGACGAGTTGTCTCGAGCCTGTATTTTCTCGTTATTCGCAGCCATCGTTCTGCAGCAGGTCACAATATAAAGCCAGACCGAAAACAAATCGAAGAACATAGGTTTTGAATAAAATCATTCGCGCGTCTCTTCCCTATTGAGGTCGGAAACCTGCCAGTGGGCGTTGCCCATTTTTTCTTTCAAGGGGCGTGGTCGACTTTTTCCTAGCTTTTTCTCGCTTATTCGAGCGAATTCAGATTTCGCGCTTGGCAGGGTTGCTATAGGCGGCGACCGGACCATAATATCAAAAATTACCTCAGAGGTTGGACTGTGCCTTTAAGGATTTCGTGTACTTCTGGTGCGTTTTTCTCAATTTCTACGTCACTCTATTTCTACCCGGGTGCCACTTAATCAGTATAGCTAATAATCTCGAAATTGAAGATTATCGTGAACACTGCCTTTAAGCAGTTGCACGACTGCTCACTCTCCCCTTCAGCTGTCTTTGCGGGTGACTTGAATGCTCACACGTTTTGTTCTGCTCTTGATTCTGACGCCAGAGGGGAAGATGTCGAAGAATGGGCTGAGGAGTGTGACCTGGTTATCCTCAATGATGACCAGCCCACTCGACTATCTGGTAGCGACCGAACTTCTAACCCAGACATCTCTCTTGTGTCACCCAATTTTTCTTATTCTTGCACGTGGTCAACCTCCACAGCTCTTTCCAGTGATCACATTCCCGTCTTTGTATATATTGATCTCTCTGACTCTCTCGCCCCTTATTGTGGTATTCGTCATCGTTCTTACCTCAATTTAGGCCTTGCAAACTGGGACCTGTTCAGAGATGTTGCACTCCGCCAAGCGGCCGACTACCCTTGGAATGGAGATGAGCATCAAAAAGAACGCCATCTAACAAGTGACATCCGCAAGGCCATGAAAGCTGCAATTGACGAGCTTTTCTTCTGCCCTTCTATCTCACATGTCAGTAAAGACCTTCTATCTCAATGTCAGCAGGGAGATACTGCAGAAGATAAGGATCAGAGATGAAAAGGGAGCCGGAGATCATCTAGACCCGGATATTGCTGTGCTGGATAATGAGATCAAAAAGGACCTGGATAAGAACAAGGGGTGCTGGGAGTTCACTGAAGAGTTGAATTTCACGGCTGACGGAACCACAACGTGGAAAGTGTTGAAGAAGATCTCGGGAAAGTCCGCTCCTCCCACGAATTCCACAATTGAGTTCGAGGATAATGTCTTCAAGTCAGAAAAAGCTGCTGCAAATGCTCTTGACAGGAATTTCTTCATCACACGAGCCAAGCGAGGTGTACAGATCAGGGTCACTGTAAGAGAACTGATTCGCTTGACGCTCATGGAAGCTACTGAGGCCTATAATTCCTCGCAAGTTGAGAAGGCCATTAAGAGTATGCGTAACTCCAAGGCTCCAGCCGTTCTGAAGAAGCTTCCCATGGATCTTCTGCCGCTGATTGCAGATATCATGAACACCTCTTTCCGAACTTGCTTACTACCCCAAGCATTGCAGACGGCCAATGTTGTTCCGCTGCCAAAGCCAGGCAAGCCTCAAAGCACGGCAAAGGGTTATCGCCCTATTGGCCTATCGCCCATTGCTAAGTTAGCTGAAAACTTGATCGTGAGAGACCTCGCTGAGTAAAACGAGCGACAGCAGCATCAACAGGGGTTCAGGAAACTTCATTCTACCACCACTGCTCTACTGGAGATCGTGAGCTTTGGAGTCGATGGGTTCAGTGCTAAAAAACCACTGAGAACGGTGACCGTCGCCCTCGATCTGAACGAAGCATTTGACTCTGTTAATTTAGGACTGCTGTCCGAGAAACTGCTCAAGTCGTCACTACCATCATGGCAGAAGCGATGGATAGCAGCATTTACTAAGGGCTGCCGGGCTAAAGTTCTGTTCCGAAATCACGTATCCGATAGCATTCCAATAGCAGCCGGTGTTCCGCAGGGCGAAGTGTTGTCTCCTGTCCTGATCAACCTGTAGATTGAGGATCTACCCGAGCCTTCACAAGATATAAATATTGTTATGCACGCAGACGAAATCACCATCATGTAAAGTGTGCCCGAATGAAAATGGCGATCCACGCGGTCGGCGTGCTTGGCAGGCGGCCGCCGCATGTGTCGCCCTCGGACGAGTGTTGGATTTCAACGACGGCCGTCCCCTCTCCCACTGATTGATCGGCGCAGTGCTTGCTGCCAGCCGGTGCTCGTCCGAGAGCGGCGAACGCGACGGCCGCCTGCCAAGCACGCCGGCCGCGTGGGCAGCCATTCTCATTCGGACGCACCTTACCAGGGCCGCGACCAAAAGGTAGCCGCAAACAAGATCAGCGACTATACTTCAGCCAGCTCTGGAATATGCGGCACCTGTGTAGCAGAACGTAGTTTCAGACAGCTCCTGGAATAAGCTGTAGCGTGTACAGATTGCCGCGCTTATAATTGCTACTGGCTGTGCAAGGAGCTCCCCGATAGAACATCTTCACGCGGACGCCTGCATATTGCCGGTCAAGGAGCACTGTGCACTCCAGGCACAGCAGATGTATATCCATGTTCTGAGACAGCCGAATCATCCGAGAAAGAGAATAATGAAGCCCGTCAGAGAGAGAGAGAGAGAGAGAGAGAGAGAGAGAGAGAGAGAGAGAGAGAGAGAGAGATAAGGAAGCCGTTCGCTGACGCTCCTCGTAAAGTGGATGTAGAGATGGGCCGACTCCAACATGGAAAGGCTTCGTCTTCTGCGTGAGGAGCACACCCAGTTTGTTCGAGGATATCTTGAGAAGGTGGCTCTGAATCCTATTCTGGGAGAAATGCCACCTCGGGTTTGCGAGTCCACGTCTCAATTCGGCAGGCGAGCCAGATGTGCTCTTTCCTCGCTAAGCTGTGGTCACTCTACACTGCTCATGCCTTACGTCAATAAAATCGACAGCAGTCGACCTCCCCCGGACTTCGGTAATCCCGGACACGACACGGCGCATCTATTCAAGTGCTCTATGAGGCCAACTACTCTAACGACAATGGGCCTTTGGACGAATCCTGTAATGGTCGTCCGGTTCCTCAACCTATGACAAAAACCGCTTCGAGGCTACAGAAGAAGAAGAACATCTTCTTAATGTTCCTTTCGCAAAAAAAGCTTTTCGAAGCATTTTCTGATCTTTTTCAAAAATTTCAAAACCTTTTGCAGCCTCTACATTAAATTCTGTGAATTACGGCCTCGATAATCACAGTGTACACGCTTCATGGACAAAAAAGCAGCCGCGGACGTGTTGGCCAGTGCTCGCATCGTCTCTAGTACGCGTTTACCCTAAACACCCTGAAGAAACCAACAACGTGAACGCGCCGGACTGCCGCTGCGCGCGGCGCGTCTACGCGTAAAAATCCGTCCACGACTCTTCCTTTTTTCGTGCGCTGGGCCAACAAAAAAGTGTACGCATTGAAAATAGCCCCCGCATCTCTGACAGAAAACCCAGGCATGCGTGATCACCGCGAAAGCGCCATCAAGGGAGATTCGCCAAGAATGTTGTGCTGGGGCCAGGACATGATAGGGAGAATTATAGCAGAGAAAGGGAAACCGCCCTCATTGAACCAATGTAAGAAATAGATTCATTCCATTCAAGTCCAATAGTTAAATTTGAACGGAACCATTGGTCAAATGTGTTGCTGCCAGCCTGTGCGGTCTAAAAACTAGGAATTAACTCCTTCCCACCTAGGAAGAAAACGGCATCAGGATTAAGCAGACGAACTGCAGAATGGTACGACCGATACATCTGCCATTCCCTGAACATGAAGGATGAATGAAATACGGGAGCGAAAATTCTTAGCTCTTACTGGGGCATTTGCGGTGAGCTTTTATAAAAAACCTTGTGTTGATAGTTGTGGGTATGGGACACAGCAATGATAATCCGTTTTCGAATCCCCTAAATGCCTCAGAGATTTACAGGAGATTTAAGGAGCAATTTCCATAGCGTAGATAAAAGGGGTACACGAATGGCAATTTTCAGGATGTTCAAAAAATTTGTCTCAGATTGGGCTGAAAACTTGTTTCTAGGGGTTGTTTTGGGTGCTGATCAGGGCTGTGCGCAATTACGAATTACGATTTACGAATTACGGGCGTTTTTGGCAATTTTTTTACGATTTACGAAATTGTGGCCTAAAATCGTAACGATTCGTAAGAAATCGTAACAAACCGTGAAAATGCGCTTGAGGGCACAACTTAGGCTATTCTCGGCTCCGAGCAGACTGACAGTTCGGCTCGTTCTCGCAATCTGCGAGTCGGCTTCTGTTGCTGACCGGGCCCCTCCCGTTCACCCGAACAGCAACGACAGTGTCCAGAGATTGAAAAATGAACCGAACTGTCAGGCGGCTCCGATTCCTGTTCGGTGCAGCTCGGGGTCTAGAAACCCCTGAGATTTAAAATTTGCTGTCTAGAGCATGGTTAAGTTTGACACTTTTTTCGCAGTCCTAAAATTTTATTTCTCTTTTTAATTTCAACGTTCGGTAAAGCCTTTCCCCCACTATCCCAGAGCTTAGTCAGCAGCAGTGGGGTCGATCATGGAACAGGGGCTCTCTACACACCGAGGGAGGAGTTGTCTCGCCTTTTGCGACTCTAATTCCACTCGGGACCACTTCGATTGCATTGAGTAGTGTGGTGGTGTGACGTGGCGAACTGCGTGAACGGCACAACTCCCCCTTCTGTGTGTAGAAAGCTCCTCTCCCGTCGGTCATAGCGAATAAACAGTACGGGGCTGGGCTCTACAGGCTGGCCTTTGAAGCAAATAGATTGGAACTCAAAATACACTTCGTTGCAGAATTTTAAGGAAATTTCTAAAACAACCTCCACCACGCATCCGCCATCAGTGGTTCAAAAGTGACCAGTAGAAAATCTGGTATTTCGTGAATTCAAATCTTCTGAGGGATCGTCAAATTATCTTTCTCACCTGAAAACAGTCTTCGACGAAGAGTTTTACGAGATTCCCGAATTAAACGTTGATAGATTTCTGTCTTCAGAGACAATCAAGCTTTGAGAGGAAAAGTAATTTTAAAGCTCGGTTCGAAACATTCCAACAAAAAAAGACGACTGTAAAGTCGCGTACCTTTTCGAAAAAGTTATGAAATATTTTAAACATTTAGAATCTGGCAATTCTAAATGCGAAAGAAAAGAGTAGGTCAGGTAATTGTCTGTTTTCGAAACCCGCGATTCTGGAATGACCTTGACATTTTTGCATTTCGGAACCCTACACAACCTTCACCACTCTTCAACGGTTATCTCCACACCAACAGCCCTATATTTATGAGGATAAACGCTTGCAACTCTACTCAGAGTAACGCTTTGCATATAAAGAGGGAGAATCTGTTTCTGCATCAAAATTGGTTTTGAAAATGAATATTTCATTTATAGGGGCCCCCTCATACAAAGGGTTTTTCTCTTGAAGGCAGTGCTCACGTTAAAAAACCTTATTCTAGTTTTCGATGGTTTTGAGTGGATAAGTCCACCAAGTAGACGTTAATGGGGAGAAGTCCCCACAGAACTCTCAAACACCGAAGAAAGAACTGCTTAAAAACCCATTAAATATTCACTTACGCCTGCTGGTGTGTTTTGTGCACTGCGGACAAAACGTCAAACCAAACGCCGCAAATAGTTTTGAGATTCGAAGTTCTTAGGTAAGTGACTTCTTTCTATTCTGTTTCGTGGACCAAAAACTCTTGAAGAATAATATGGTTAAATGCCCATGTCTGGTTACTAGCCTCTTTCGGCACAAAGAATATTCAAAAATTCGGTGCCAGTTCCTCTAGTGAAACGAACTTGAGCCAACTGTGATATGACGTGGGCGGGGTGACCCAATGGGCTGGCTGTTCCACGAGATTTTCACCCACTTCTGAGCCGTTTTTCGTCATACTTCCCTTCTTACTTTTCCTAGAGGGACCCAAAGCTTACAATTCTGTCAAAAAAACGGGCAGCTTTTTTATCCTGAACTTTTAACAGATAGCTTTAAACTCTCGAACCGCAATTTTTTCTCAACTTAGTGTCTCTCTCCTTGACTTCCACTGAAATGTGTTTGGTAGAGCGATGATTCTTTATGTTTTCGTATTCAAAAATAGGGCGGAATGTGGCGCAGGTTTGGTACTTGATCAAGCCTGAAACTTAACTTTTGTTTATTTAAGTCGTTTTTATCCCAGGTAGACTCTGTTTCATTCCAAGTGAACTCATGTTTTCGGTTATCACAGCGCGGAGCGGTGGCTTTTTCGTCGAAACCTCCTTATCACTAGTTATATTTCCCCGAGGCCCTCCGCTCCGCTGCTGGTGATAATCGAAATCACTCCGCCGCTGGTGATAATCGAAATCAACAGGTCACTACGGCTGTACCAGAGCTTACATACATATCTACCCGAAAAATTTCTTCAGGTACTGTTCAGAACAACCTACCTTCGATATGAAAACACCTCATTACTGAAGTGTTGAAGTGTTTCCCTTATCGAATCAGGTTTGGTCTATGTGTGGGCTTGTTACTCATTATCAGTTACGAATTACGATTTACGAATTACGAGGAATTTGGAAAATTACGATTTACGAAATTACAAAATCCAGTTACGCACAGCCCTGGTGCTGATCACGAATCTGAGGCCCATTTGTCAATATTCGTACTTATTCCATCTAATTTGGTCCAAAGCTTCAAAATGGGGGAAATTTTGCTGGAAAAAACGCCACTTTTGACGATTTTGAGAATGCTACGATCAAATCGCCTCAGAAGTTGTACATAGAGGGTATTCGGCCTGCCTAACACGAATCTGCAACCCGTTTATCGATTTTCGATAGATAACGGTCGATTACGGTAGGTATACGGTGGCTCGGTCAAAGTCTTAGATTTGACTCAAAATTTCACTGTGGGTGTTCTTTGGAACGCTGAACACGAATTTGAGGTCCATTTTTTCGAAATTTTAAGGTGAGTAACGCCAGTTAAAAGGCATTTTGCCTACCGTAACCTACCGTAACCCTAAGTCTGGCGAGGAATAGACCCCCGATTCATGTTCAGCGCCGAAAATAATAACCCCCAGATGCAAGTTTTGAGCCGAATCCGAAAATTTTTTTCTGGTACTCTTTCGGAATAGACGACCCACTACAGAAAATTCATGGGAAATGTTCATCCCACTAGGGCCGTCGAATGATTTAGTCTTTTTCAAACACACTGAACTGTCTGTTGTGACCAACCAAGCGGTCGCTCAAGCCCAAGCAATAGCTTTTTTCATCGTATTCTCCAGTGGGTCGTCTATTCCGAAAGAGCACCTTTTTTCTCAACACCCCAAAAATTCAGTGATGCCCCACTTACCATTTTTGAAGCAATGAAAATGCCATTTTTTGGAATCCCCACAGTCATTTAGGGAATTTCAAGCACGGATTATTTATGTACTGTCACAGACGTACAGCAACGACAACATGGTTTTCCAAATCTCCCCGGAAAGTTCAAAGCAGTCTCTAGTTACGTTAGTCGCTTTTTTTGTTCTAGAATTTGAGGAGAAGGACATACAAACCTCCTCAGCTTGTCAAACCAGTGACCATGCCGTTCTCCTAACAGATGCGTATCCGCGATGAAAAACACGCGGATCGATTTTGAAAGACAACTGAAACAATTGTGGAATAGAACGAGAATTATGTGAATATATGGGGAAAATTTCCAAATACAAAAACTCGATGTAGTTTTAGCGAAAAAAAATAGCCGCTCAAAAGTACCCATGCGCCACCTGCAGCAAGAATTTCATCTGGAGTGAAAAAAGGCGTCCAATGCTTTGGGTAACAAGGGGCATCTCTCCTGGGCGGCTCCGAGAGGCATCTCAACTCATATTTCGTTGTATTCTCTGCTCCTTACCTACCACCTCTAAATAGCCTGGGACAGAACGCGGAATCCCCCCCCCCTGTAAACTAAAAAACTTCGGAAGGATGTTTAATCGACTGTCTTGACCTTCTCTAGCTCTGATAGAGGCAAAGAAGCAGAACCGACAGCCAAGTAACGGTGTTGTCATGGCTCTACATTTTGATTGAGGTCTACATGCTGCTGGTTAAATAGACCATCACCAAATTTTCGGCTTTCGAAACTTCAGCATTCGAGCGCCTGAACCCTAAGCCGTTCAGAAACTGAACAAGAGGGAAACGAACAGATCTCTAGAGAAAACATTAACATGAAAACATACCTGACGCCATTACACGGCCAATCGCATGTGAAACCAATTTTTACCAAGTATACAAGGTACTCGTTAAAGAATATCGCATTCAGCACTAGAAATAATGGCCAGTACGAGAGAGGGACGCTGGGAAGGAAACGCATCCCTAGCGTCACTCCACAGTCGCAAAAACTGCCCCTCGGAAATAATTTTGCCTGAAATCCCTGTTATACAAGCGGAATCTGCGCAAATCTATTGAAATATTCCTTAAGCGTCTTACACTGATTTCAGCACAATAGGTGATTTGCTATTCGAGAAAAATATAAATAATTATCATGTTTTCAATAATGTCATCTCAACAACATAACAAACTTCACTTCACTAATCCTGATCTCTAAGCCATAGGATAACCTTTGCAACAACTCGTATCGTAAAACTGTAAGCTGTCGGGCTAAACTCTAACTGGTACATAAGAGAACATAGAAATGAAAGAATGAGCCTAATCTA
This sequence comes from Aplectana chamaeleonis, assembly GCA_029168955.1. Taxonomy (NCBI): domain Eukaryota; kingdom Metazoa; phylum Nematoda; class Chromadorea; order Rhabditida; family Cosmocercidae; genus Aplectana; species Aplectana chamaeleonis. The sequence goes on from JAPDOI010000353.1 coordinate 337,411, forward strand.
CCTTGTAAAATCTATAAAAACCTACGTAACTATTCATCAATTGCGATTTTCAAAAAATAAGAAAACTGTACAAAAATCATGAGACTGTCCAACCGAATCGGTACAACACTATACATTGGATCCGAATCAATCGAAAAACAGCAAAAATGGTTTTTCTCTTCATCTTCTGCCTAATGCTTGAAAAAAGATTGGTTTTTGAGACAAACGTGTCGCCGACTTGATACTGAGTGTTCGTAAACTGAAGGTTATTTGAAATGTTTCGGAAAACCGAAAAAACTCTGATAATTTAGAATTTTTTGTCACGGAATATCATAGTTAGCCTTAATTTCCCCGCTACTCGCACTTTTCTGTATCACTATCATAGAAGTGGTGCGGTTTTTTGAGTGATATCTTTATTTTCATGGTTGAATTTTTCGAAAAACAACCGCTTCGTATCTACGATTGTGATAATACGACTGTGAGTAGCGTGGAAATGAAGGGTACTTAAAAGATGAGACCGTTTTGCTTTTTGAGTCCAGATACATCTAAACATAAACCATCTAGTTCGGTGCAAATTAGAGAAGAGCGATTTTAGCAATTATCCTGATTGAGTAGGATCCAATGTATACAACAAACCAAGAAATATTCATGACATATTCTTTTTCCAAAGAAAAACAAAACAATTTACACATTCGAATGGCCAACCGCATCAACAGGTGAAAAACCTTCACAAACTCCATAAATGATTAATCCCGTAACAACATCTGAAGAATCCTTAACAACACTTGGCAATTCAGTCCTTCCTTCTCACCTTCCGGTGTGGTGTGATAGAATTTTCCTTTCCTGTAGTCATCATATAGCCGTATAGGAGATTCCACTTGGCACAGATTGGTCCTCGCATTTTCAAATCCTAAAAATGTATTAACTTGGCAAAGATGGGCGGTACAGAGCTCCAAGTATTGAAGCTTTGAAGAACACATCCTCATGAACGCAGAAGTATAGTTGTGATACGTATGAAAACCGCGTTAGGAAGCTAATCGTGTAGCACATGTCCATTCCGGAACTGCTGACAGTTTTACACATGTCGACAAAATTTCAGCCGCTGCCGAGATGTCGTACGTTCACGCCGTGGCAGTGTGGAGGAAAGAAGATCACCTCTATGCAAACCGACGTCACCCCCTCCACGAAGAGGGTTTTTGTCATGGGAGAGGTGCTGGCCGGCCGCGTCTCTCCTTCGGATTCTCCTGCTGAGGGCCGGCGTGGAAAGGAATCCTGGACCCGCTCAGAAGAAGAAGTACCTATGTGCCACATGCGACAGAAATGTCAATTGGAATGGGACCAGCGTCCAATGCTTTGGATGCCAAAGGTGGGTGCACTTCTCTTGTTCGGGTCTCAGTTCTGTGAAGCATCATAACTCTTCTTTTCGCTGTGTTATATGCTCTTCACCTACCAACTCTGATTCCTCTTCCTCATATCGCCCCCTTGCCATTGTACATATCAATCTCAACGGTCTTCGTACTAAACTTTCTGAGCTCTCTCTCTTCGCACGTACTTACCATCCAGACGTGATCATGGTTCAAGAAACCAAGCTCTCTCCATCCCCTACCCGTTCTCATCCTAACATCCCGGGCTATACTGCCTTCCATATTCCAAGGTCAGCTCTTGGCGGAGGAGTTTCAACCTTTGTTTTATCTTCTCTTCCCTCCCACCTCATACCCAACACCCCCACGGATGGTACTCTCGAGTACCTTCCAATCCACCTCCCTCTAAAAACACCTCTTTCTCTCTTCAACATATATATTCCACCTACTACCTCATGCCCCTCTTTTTACAATCCTATTCCACTTCTAAAGCAGCTTTACGACTGCTCCCTCTCATCCTCAGTTGTCTTCGCGGGCGATTTTAATGCTCACACCTTTTGCTCGTCTCTCGATTCTGACGCTAGAGGAAATGACGTCGAAGAATGGGCAGAGGAGTGTGACTTGGTCATTTTAAACGATGATCAGCCCACTCGTCTCCCTACCAACGGCCGATCTTCCAGCCCGGACATTTCTCTTGTCTCGTCCAACCTCTCTAACTCTTGCTCATGGTCCACCACAACCACTTTGCCAAGTGACCATGTCCCCGTCTTTATCCATATCGATCTCTCCAACTCTCTCGCTCCCTTTTCTGGTGTTCGTCAACGTTCTTATCTTAATTTAGGCCGAGCAGACTGGAGCCTGTTCAGTGAAGTTGCGCTTCGCCTGTCGGCAATTTACCCGTGGAATGGCGACGTGCACCAGAAAGAGTGCCATTTATCTGACGCGATCCGCAGAGCCATGAAAGCGGCTATTCCTGTCGGCCGCGTTAAGACGTTCTATCCAAATGTCACAAGGGAGATCCTCGATAAGATCAGAACAAGAGATGCCGGGAGAGCGGTCAACCATCTGGACCCCGTCGTTGCTGAACTTGACGATGAGATCAAAAGGATCTAGAACAGGCACAAGAAAGAAGAGTGGGAAAAGTTCGCTGGGCAGTTGGACTTCAAGACGGACAGTGCATCTACTTGGAAGGTACTGCAGGAAGCTCCGGGTAAGAGCTTGCCTGCTACCGTCTCCACAATCGAATTAGAAAACGGTGTATTCAAATCAGGAAAAAGAAGCCGCTTATGCGCTCGGGAGAAGTTTTTTCATCACCAGTGCAAAGCGTGGTCCGCAGAATAGAGTGACTGTACGAGAGCTGTGTCGCCTCCCACTTATGAGCACGGCCGAAGCGTTCACTACGACGCAATTTGAGAAAGTTATAAAGGATATGCGGAATTCAAAAGCGGTCGGTCCAGACGGGATATGTCCTGCTGTCTTGAAGAAGATACCGAATGAAATCCTTCCGCTTCTCACTGATTTGATCAATACCTCGTTCAGATCGTGCACCATCCTACAGAACTGGAAGACAGCTAACGTTGTGCCGCTGCCCAAGCCGGGAAACCTCGGGGCTTCAGTCAAGGATACAGACCTATTAGCTTGCTGTCCACGTTCGCGAAGGTAGCCGAAAAACTGATCGTAAAGGACTTGAGCGGAGCACAATGAGAAGCAAGTGATTCAGCATGGATTCAGAAAGCTGCATTCCACCACGACAGCTCTGCTGGAAATTACAAGCTTTGCCATCGATGGGTTCAATGCCCAGAAGCTACAGAGAACTGTGGCTGTTGCCTTAGATCTCACCAAGGCATTCGACACAGTAAACCATGGAGTTCTGTCAAGCAACTTACTCGAATCATCAATACCGCCGTGGCAGAAACGCTGGATATCGGCATTCACCAAGGGCAGACGAGCCAGAGTTATGTTCCAGAACCATGTCTCCAATAGTATCGCTCCAGCCGCGAAGCGGCTGGAGAGGTTTGGTTTTGCCTACACCTTGTGATCACTTGAAATTTTATAAAATAGTTTATAGAATCTTTAAAACAAAATTTCTGAAGATTTCCTTCTGGATATAAGTGAAGTGGTCCAGAAGACACCTGCTGTCCAAATTTCAGCCAAATCGGTTCACAAATAACAAAGTTGGCAAGCCCGAAAGCAAGAAATTTTTCATGTTGTGCGCCGTAGGCCTTTGGCCAGGGTTGGGCCGTAGGCCGTAGGCCGTCACGCTTTCAGTCCTCACTGCTAATAGCCACTGCCGATGGTCGCTGCAATCAACTTGGCAGACAGGGTAAGTTGGTAGAGTACGTAGGCTGGTAAGTAATCGATTTGTAGGTGAGTGGGGCTTCTGAAGACGTCATCGGGACGTCGTGAAAAGCGCTTCGGGCCTCTGATGACGCCAGCGGGACGTCGTGAAAAGTGCTTCGGGCTTCTGGTGACGTCATCGGGACGTCGTGAAAAGCGCTTCGGGCTTCTGATGACGTCATCGGGACGTCGTGAAAAGTGCTTCGGGCTTCTGGTGACGTCATCGGTACGTCGTGAAAAGTGCTTCGGGCTTCTGGTGACGTCATCGGTACGTCGTGAAAAGTGCTTCGGGCTTCTGACGACGTCATCGGGACGTCGTGAAAAGTGCTTCGGGCTTCTGGTGACGTCATCGGGACGTCGTGAAAAGCGCTTCGGGCTTCTGATGACGTCATCGGGACGTCGTGAAAAGTGCGTCGGCTTTCGGCCGCGTCGGAAACAAGCTATCCGAAGAATTCAGAGTCGATGCAGGCGTCCGGCAGGGAGATGTGATTTCACCGCTCCTCTTTAATACCGTGGTCGATGCTATTATGAGAAAGACCTTTGAAAATAGAGAGTCAATTTGGCGATAACGATTTTGTCACGGATTTGATGTTTGCGGACGACAGTGCAGTGTTCACCGATACTGACATGGAAGCCACGCTTTTGTTGAATGATATGGCACAAATCGCGGAATCGTATGGGCTGCGGATTTAATAAGGGAGAAGACTAAAGTCATGACGTCGGACGGTTACGTGCTTCTGTGTTCTTCGAGGGAGGCCCCTGAGCTTCAGCAAGTCAAGGAGTTCAAGTACCTCGGATCGGTGGTGCAAAGAGCGAAAGGTAGTGGCTGCATCGGAGATACTGCTCGTGTGCAGGATCAGGGCAGGCGTCGGCTGCTTTCCTTCGCTGGGCTGGTGTTTATGGAAGAAGCGTAATGTGTCAATCAAGACAAAGATCCGGATGTTTCGCTCATAGTGCCAATCCTGCTGTACGGGTCAGAGTCGTGGACGTTGCTGAGGTCGGATTACAGCAGGCTGGAGGTCTTCCAAACGCGGTGTTTGCGGCAAATCCTCAGGATAACTTTAAGAGATCGAATGCGGAACGAAGATATCCGAGATACTTGCGACCATCAGCCCACGATCGAAGAACAAATTCGAACGAGAAGGCTACGATGGTTCGGACACGTATGCAGAATGGAAACAAACCGACTTCCGCGCAGATTGTTATGGAGAGAGCGCCCTGCACTGTGGAAGGTTGAAAGAGCAGCCCCGAAAAAGACGTGGTTGAAGCAAGTCGAGGCGGATCTGAAGTCCCAACAGTGCAGTGTCCTTAATGCCAGATTAATTGCTGCGAACCGTATTGCCGAATGGAAGCGTATCGTTCAGGCCACAAGAGCTCCTGTGGCACCTACAGCAGTGTACTGGTTGAGAGGTCATCCTGCTCCGCCAGCCGCCAGCTAACGGGATGAGTGAGTGATCACAGTATGAAACGTTTGATCCAACTGTGTGCGACTCATCCTATCAATGGCTCCATCAATGGCTCAATGGCGTCGGGCTTCTGATGACGTCATCGGGACGTAGTGAAAAGTGCTTCGGGCTTCTGGTGACGTCATCGGTACGTCGCGAAAAGTGCTTCGGGCTTCTGATGACGTCATCGGGACGTCGTGGAAAGAGCTCCGGACTTCTGATGACGTCATCGGGACGTCGTGAAAAGTGCTTCGGGCTTCTGGTGACGTCATCGGTACGTCGCGAAAAGTGCTTCGGGCTTCTGATGACGTCATCGGGACGTCGTGAAAAGTGCTTCGGGCTTCTGATGACGTCATCGGGACGTCGTGAAAAGTGCTTCGAGCTTCTGATGACGTCATCGGGACGTCGTGAAAAGTGCATCGGGCTTCTGATGACGTCATCGGGACGTCGTGAAAGCGCTTCGGGCTTCTGATGACGTCATCGGGACGTCGTGAAGTGCTTCGGGCTTCTAGTGACGTCATCGGTACGTCGTGAAAGTGCTTCGGGCTTCTCACGATGGCGTCATCGGGACGTCGTGAAAAGTGCTTCGGGCTTCTGGTGACGTCATCGGGACGTCGTGAAAAGCGCTTCGGGCTTCTGATGACGTCATCGGGACGTCGTGAAAAGTGCTTCGGGCTTCTGATGACGTCATCGGTACGTCGTGAAAGTGCTTCGGAGCTTACAGGTGACGTCATCGGTACGTCGTGAAAAGTGCTTGCTTCTGACGACGTCATCGGGACGTCGTGAAAGTGCTTCTGGGCTTCTGGTGACGTCATCGGGACGTCGTGGAAGCGCTTCCGGGCTGTTGAGCGTCATCGGGACGTCTGAAAGTGCGTCGGGCTTCTGATGACGTCATCGGGACGTAGCCAGGCGTGAAAATCTGACTCATCGGGACGTCGTGAAAAGTGCTTCAGGCCTGGTGACGTCATCGGTACGTCGTGGCTTCTGGTGACGTCATCGGTACGTCGTGAAAAGTGCTTCCGGGCTTCTGACGACGTCATCGGGACGTCGTGACGTCATCGGGACGTCGTGAAATCTTCGGGCTTCTGGTGACGTCATCGGGACGTCGTGAAGAAATGGCTTCTGATGACGTCATCGGGACGTCGGAAAAGTTTCGTGAAAAGCGCTTCGGGCTTCTGTGAAGGCGTCATCGGGACGTCGTGAAAGATAACTGGGCTTCTCGGTACGTCGTGGCGTCATCGGGACGTCGTGAAAGCGCTTCGGGCTTCTGATGACGTCATCGGGACGTCGTGAAAAGTGCTTCGGGCTTCTGGTGACGTCATCGGGACGTCGTGAAAAGTGCTTCGGGCTTCTGATGACGTCATCGGGACGTCGTGAAAAGTGCTTCGGGCTTCTGATGACGTCATCGGGACGTCGTGAAAAGTGCTTCGGGCTTCTGATGACGTCATCGGGACGTCGTGAAAAGCGCTTCGGGCTTCTGATGACGTCATCGGGACGTCGTGAAAAGTGCTTCGGGCTTCTGATGACGTCATCGGGACGTCGTGAAAAGCGCTTCGGGCTTCTGATGACGTCATCGGGACGTCGTGAAAAGTGCTTCGGGCTTCTGGTGACGTCATCGGTACGTCGTGAAAAGTGCTTCGGGCTTCTGATGACGTCATCGGGACGTCGTGAAAAGTGCTTCGGGCTTCTGATGACGTCATCGGGACGTCGTGAAAAGCGCTTCGGGCTTCTGATGACGTCATCGGGACGTCGTGAAAAGTGCTTCGGCATGGCGTCATCGGGACGTCGTGAAATGTGCTTCGGGCTCCTGGTGACGTCATCGGGACGTCGTGAAAAGTGCTTCGGGCTTCTGATGACGTCATCGGGACGTCGTGAAAAGTGCTTCGGGCTTCTGATGACGTCATCGGGACGTCGTGAAAAGTGCTTCGGGCTTCTGATGACGTCATCGGGACGTCGTGAAAAGTGCTTCGGGCTTCTGATGACGTCATCGGGACGTCGTGAAAAGTGCTTCGGGCTTCTGATGACGTCATTGGGACGTCGTGAAAGCGCTTCGGGCTTCTGATGACGTCATCGGGACGTCGTGAAAAGTGCTTCGGGCTTCTGATGACGTCATCGGGACGTCGTGAAAAGTGCTTCGGGCTTCTGATGACGTCATCGGGACGTCGTGAAAAGTGCTTCGGGCTTCTGATGACGTCATCGGGACGTCGTGAAGTGCTTCGGGCTTCTGATGACGTCATCGGGACGTCGTGAAAAGTGCTTCGGGCTTCTGATGACGTCATCGGGACGTCGTGAAAAGCGCTTCGGGCTTCTGATGACGTCATCGGGACGTCGTGAAAAGTGCTTCGGGCTTCTGATGACGTCATCGGGACGTCGTGAAAAGCGCTTCGGGCTTCTGATGACGTCATCGGGACGTCGTGAAAAGTGCTTCGGGCTTCTGATGACGTCATCGGGACGTCGTGGAAAATGCTTCGGGCTTCTGATGACGTCATCGGGACGTCGTGAAAAGTGCTTCGGGCTTCTGATGACGTCATCGGGACGTCGTGAAAAGCGCTTCGGGCTTCTGATGACGTCATCGGGACGTCGTGAAAAGTGCTTCGGGCTTCTGATGACGTCATCGGGACGTCGTGAAAAGTGCTTCGGGCTTCTGATGACGTCATCGGGACGTCGTGAAAAGTGCTTCGGGCTTCTGATGACGTTATCGGGGCGTCGTGATGAGCGCTTCGGGCTTCTGATGACGTCATCGGGACGTCGTGAAAAGCGCTTCGGGCTTCTGATGACGTCATCGGGACGTCGTGAAAAGTGCTTCGGGCTCCTAATGACGTCCTCGGGCCGTCGTGAAAGTGCTTCGGGCTTCTGATGACGTCATCGGGACGTCGTGAAAAGTGCTTCGGGCTTCTGATGACGTCATCGGGACGTCGTGAAAAGTGCTTCGGGCTTCTGATGACGTCATCGGGACGTCGTGAAAAGTGCTTCGGGCTTCTGATGACGTCATCGGGACGTCGTGAAAGTGCTTCGGGCTTCTGATGACGTCATCGGGACGTCGTGAGAGTGCTTCGGGCTTCTGATGACGTCATCGGGACGTCGTGAAAAGTGCTTCGGGCTTCTGATGACGTCATCGGGACGTCGTGAGAGTGCTTCTGGCTTCTGATGACGTCATCGGGACGTCGTGAAAAGCGCTTCGGGCTTCTGATGACGTCATCAGGACGTCGTGAAAAGTGCTTCGGGCTTCTGGTGACGTCATCGGGACGTCGTGAAAAGCGCTTCGGGCTTCTGATGACGTCATCGGGACGTCGTGAAAGTGCTTCGGGCTTCTGATGACGTCATCGGGACGTGGTGAGAGTGCTTCGGGCTTCTGGTGACGGCATCAGGACGGCGTGAAAAGTGCTTCGGGCTTCTGGTGACGTCATCGGGACGTCGTGAAAGCGCTTCGGGCTTCTGATGACGTCATCAGGGCGTCGTGAAAAGTGCTTCGGGCTTCTAATGACGTCATCGGGACGTCGTGAAAAGCGCTTCGGGCTTCTGATGACGTCATCGGGACGTCGTGAAAAGTGCTTCGGGCTTCTGATGACGTCATCGGGACGTCGTGAAAAGCGCTTCGGGCTTCTGATGACACCATCGGGACGTCGTGAAAAATGCTTCGGGCTTCTGATGACGTCATCGGGACGTCGTGAAAAGTGCTTCGGGCTTCTGATGACGTCATCGGGACATCGTGAAAAGTGCTTCGGGCTTCTGATGACGTCATCGGGACGTCGTGAAAAGTGCTTCGGGCTTCTGATGACGTCATCAGGACGTCGTAAAAAGTGCTTCGGGCTTCTGATGACGTCATCGGGACGTCGTGAAAAGTGCTTCGGGCTTCTGATGACGTCATCGGGACGTCGTGAAAAAGTGCTTCGGGCTTCTGGTGACGTCATCGGGACGTCGTGAAAAGCGCTTCGGGCTTCTGATGACGTCATCGGGACGTCGTGAAAAGTGCTTCAGGCTTCTGATGACGTCATCGGGACGTCGTGAAAAGTGCTTCGGGCTTCTGATGACGTCATCGGGACGTCGTGAAAAGTGCTTCGGGCTTCTGATGACGTCATCGGGACGTCGTGAAAAGCGCTTCGGGCTTCTGATGACGTCATCGGGACGTCGTGAAAAGTGCTTCGGGCTTCTGATGACGTCATCGGGACGTCGTGAAAAGCGCTTCGGGCTTCTGATGACGTCATCGGGACGTCGTGAAAAGTGCTTCGGGCTTCTGATGACGTCATCGGGACGTCGTGAAAAGTGCTTCGGGCTTCTGGTGACGTCATCGGGACGTCGTGAAAAGCGCTTCGGGCTTCTGATGACGTCATCGGGACGTCGTGAAAAGCGCTTCGGGCTTCTGATGACGTCATCGGGACGTCGTGAAAAGTGCTTCGGGCTTCTGATGACGTCATCGGGACGTCGTGAAAAGTGCTTCGGGCTTCTGATGACGTCATCGGGACGTCGTGAAAGCGCTTCGGGCTTCTGATGACGTCATCGGGACGTCGTGAAAAGTGCTTCGGGCTTCTGATGACGTCATCGGGACGTCGTGAAAAGTGCTTCGGGCTTCTGATGACGTCATCGGGACGTCGTGAAAAGCGCTTCGGGCTTCTGATGACGTCATCGGGACGTCGTGAAAAGTGCTTCGGGCTTCTGATGACGTCATCGGGACGTCGTGAAAGCGCTTCGGGCTTCTGATGACGTCATCGGGACGTCGTGAAAAGTGCTTCGGGCTTCTGATGACGTCATCGGGACGTCGTGAAAAGTGCTTCGGGCTTCTGATGACGTCATCGGGACGTCGTGAAAAGTGCTTCGGGCTTCTGATGACGTCATCGGGACGTCGTGAAAAGTGCTTCGGGCTTCTGATGACGTCATCGGGACGTCGTGAAAAGCGCTTCGGGCTTCTGATGACGTCATCGGGACGTCGTGAAAAGTTCTTCCGGGCTTCTGATGACGTCATCGGGACGTCGTGAAAAGTGCTTCGGGCTTCTGATGACGTCATCGGGACGTCGTGAAAAGTGCTTCGGGCTTCTGGTGACGTCATCGGGACGTCGTGAAAAGCGCTTCGGGCTTCTGATGACGTCATCGGAACGTCGTGAAAAGTGCTTCGGGCTTCTGGTGACGTCATCGGGACGTCGTGAAAAGTGCTTCCGGGCTTCTGATGACGTAATCGGGACGTCGTGAAAAGTGCTTCGGGCTTCTGATGACGTCATCGGGACGTCGTGAAAAGCGCTTCGGGCTTCTGATGACGTCATCGGGACGTCGTGAAAAGTGCTTCGGGCTTCTGGTGACGTCATCGGGACGTCGTGAAAAGTGCTTCGGGCTTCTGATGACGTCATCGGGACGTCGTGAAAAGTGCTTCGGGCTTCTGATGACGTCATCGGGACGTCGTGAAAAGCGCTTCGGGCTTCTGATGACGTCATCGGGACGTCGTGAAAAGTGCTTCGGGCTTCTGATGACGTCATCGGGACGTCGTGAAAAGTGCTTCGGGCTTCTGATGACGTCATCGGGACGTCGTGAAAAGTGCTTCGGGCTTCTGATGACGTCATCGGGACGTCGTGAAAAGTGCTTCGGGCTTCTGATGACGTCATCGGGACGTCGTGAAAAGTGCTTCGGGCTTCTGGTGACGTCATCGGGACGGCGGGAAAGGGCTTCGGGCTTCTGATGATGGCAGCGGGACGTCGTGAAAAGTGCTTCGGGCTTCTGATGACGCCATCGGGACGTCGTGAAAAGCGCTTCGGGCGTCTGAGGACGACATCGGGACGTCGTGAAAGTGCTTCGGGCTTCTGATGACGTCATCGGGACGTCGTGAAAGGCGCTTCGGGCTTCTGATGACGTCATCGGGACGTCGTGAAAAGCGCTTCGGGCTTCTGATGACGTCATCGGGACGTCGTGAAAAGTGCTTCGGGCTTCTGATGACGTCATCGGGACGTCGTGAAAGTGCTTCGGGCTTCTGATGACGTCATCGGGACGTCGTGAAAGTGCTTCGGGCTTCTGATGACGTCATCGGGACGTCGTGAAAAGTGCTTCGGGCTTCTGATGACGTCATCGGGACGTCGTGAAAGTGCTTCGGGCTTCTGATGACGTCATCGGGACGTCGTGAAAAGTGCTTCGGGCTTCTGATGACGTCATCGGGACGTCGTGAAAAGTGCTTCGGGCTTCTGATGACGTCATCGGGACGTCGTGAAAAGTGCTTCGGGCTTCTGATGACGTCATCGGGACGTCGTGAAAAGTGCTTCGGGCTTCTGATGACGTCATCGGGACGTCGTGAAAAGCGCTTCGGGCTTCTGATGACGTCATCGGGACGTCGTAGAAAGTGCTTCGGGCTTCTGATGACGTCATCGGGACGTCGTGAAAAGCGCTTCGGGCTTCTGATGACGTCATCGGGACGTCGTGAAAAGCGCTTCGGGCTTCTGATGACGTCATCGGGACGTCGTGAAAAGCGCTTCGGGCTTCTGATGACGTCATCGGGACGTCGTGAAAAGTGCTTCGGGCTTCTGGTGACGTCATCGGGACGTCGTGAAAAGTGCTTCGGGCTTCTGATGACGTCATCGGGACGTCGTGAAAAGTGCTTCGGGCTTCTGATGACGTCATCGGGACGTCGTGAAAAGCGCTTCGGGCTTCTGATGACGTCATCGGGACGTCGTGAAAAGTGCTTCGGGCTTCTGATGACGTCATCGGGACGTCGTGAAAAGCGCTTCGGGCTTCTGGTGACGTCATCGGGACGTCGTGAAAAGTGCTTCGGGCTTCTGGTGACGTCATCGGGACGTCGTGAAAAGTGCTTCGGGCTTCTGATGACGTCATCGGGACGTCGTGAAAAGTGCTTCGGGCTTCTGGTGACGTCATCGGGACGTCGTGAAAAGTGCTTCGGGCTTCTGATGACGTCATCGGGACGTCGTGAAAGTGCTTCGGGCTTCTGATGACGTCATCGGGACGTCGTGAAAAGTGCTTCGGGCTTCTGATGACGTCATCGGGACGTCGTGAAAAGCGCTTCGGGCTTCTGATGACGTCATCGGGACGTCGTGAAAAGTGCTTCGGGCTTCTGGTGACGTCATCGGGACGTCGTGAAAAGCGCTTCGGGCTTCTGGTGACGTCATCGGGACGTCGTGAAAAGTGCTTCAGGCTTCTGATGACGTCATCGGGACGTCGTGAAAAGTGCTTCGGGCTTCTGATGACGTCATCGGGACGTCGTGAAAAGTGCTTCGGGCTTCTGATGACGTCATCGGGACGTCGTGAAAAGTGCTTCGGGCTTCTGATGACGTCATCGGGACGTCGTGAAAAGCGCTTCCGGGCTTCTGATGACGTCATCGGGACGTCGTGAAAAGCGCTTCGGGCTTCTGATGACGTCATCGGGACGTCGTGAAAAGTGCTTCGGGCTTCTGATGACGTCATCGGGACGTCGTGAAAAGTGCTTCGGGCTTCTGATGACGTCATCGGGACGTCGTGAAAAGCGCTTCGGGCTTCTGATGACGTCATCGGGACGTCGTGAGAAATGCTTCGGGCTTCTGATGACGTCATCGGGACGTCGTGAAAAGTGCTTCGGGCTTCTGATGACGTCATCGGGACGTCGTGAAAAGCGCTTCGGGCTTCTGATGACGTCATCGGGACGTCGTGAAAAGTGCTTCGGGCTTCTGATGACGTCATCGGGACGTCGTGAAAAGCGCTTCGGGCTTCTGATGACGTCATCGGGACGTCGTGAAAAGCGCTTCGGGCTTCTGATGACGTCATCGGGACGTCGTGAAAAGTGCTTCGGGCTTCTGATGACGTCATCGGGACGTCGTGGAAAGTGGTTCCGGGCTTCTGATGACGTCATCGGGACGTTGTAAAAGTGCTTCGGGCTTCTGATGACGTCATCGGGACGTCGTGAAAAGTGCTTCGGGCTTCTGATGACGTCATCGGGACGTCGTGAAAAGTGCTTCGGGCTTCTGATGACGTCATCGGGACGTCGTGAAAAGCGCTTCGGGCTTCTGATGACGTCATCGGGACGTCGTGAAAAGTGCTTCGGGCTTCTGATGACGTCATCGGGACGTCGTGAAAAGCGCTTCGGGCTTCTGATGACGTCATCGGGACGTCGTGAAAAGTGCTTCGGGCTTCTGGTGACGTCATCGGGACGTCGTGAAAAGTGCTTCGGGCTTCTGGTGACGTCATCGGGACGTCGTGAAAAGTGCTTCGGGCTTCTGATGACGTCATCGGGACGTCGTGAAAAGTGCTTCGGGCTTCTGATGACGTCATCGGGACGTCGTGAAAAGTGCTTCGGGCTTCTGATGACGTCATCGGGACGTCGTGAAAAGTGCTTCGTCGGGCTTCTGATGACGTCATCGGGACGTCGTGAAAAGTGCTTCGGGCTTCTGGTGACGTCATCGGGACGTCGTGAAAAGTGCTTCGGGCTTCTGGTGACGTCATCGGGACGTCGTGAAAAGTGCTTCGGGCTTCTGGTGACGTCATCGGGACGTCGTGAAAAGTGCTTCGGGCTTCTGATGACGTCATCGGGACGTCGTGAAAAGTGCTTCGGGCTTCTGATGACGTCATCGGGACGTCGTGAAAAGTGCTTCGGGCTTCTGATGACGTCATCGGGACGTCGTGAAAAGTGCTTCGGGCTTCTGATGACGTCATCGGGACGTCGTGAAAAGCGCTTCGGGCTTCTGGTGACGTCATCGGGACGTCGTGAAAAGTGCTTCGGGCTTCTGATGACGTCATCGGGACGTCGTGAAAAGTGCTTCGGGCTTCTGATGACGTCATCGGGACGTCGTGAAAAGTGCTTCGGGCTTCTGGTGACGTCATCGGGACGTCGTGAAAAGTGCTTCGGGCTTCTGATGACGTCATCGGGACGTCGTGAAAAGTGCTTCGGGCTTCTGATGACGTCATCGGGACGTCGTGAAAAGTGCTTCGGGCTTCTGATGACGTCATCGGGACGTCGTGAAAAGTGCTTCGGGCTTCTGATGACGTCATCGGGACGTCGTGAAAAGTGCTTCGGGCTTCTGATGACGTCATCGGGACGTCGTGAAAAGTGCTTCGGGCTTCTGATGACGTCATCATTCTGATGACGTCATCGGGACGTCGTGAAAAATGCTTCGGGCTTCTGATGACGTCATCGGGACGTCGTGAAAAGCGCTTCGGGCTTCTGATGACGTCATCGGGACGTCGTGAAAAGTGCTTCGGGCTTCTGATGACGTCATCGGAACGTCGTGAAAGTGCTTCGGGCTTCTGATGACGTCATCGGGACGTCGTGAAAAGCGCTTCGGGCTTCTGATGACGTCATCGGGACGTCGTGAAAAGTGCTTCGGGCTTCTGATGACGTCATCGGGACGTCGTGAAAAGTGCTTCGGGCTTCTGATGACGTCATCGGGACGTCGTGAAAAGTGCTTCGGGCTTCTGATGACGTCATCGGGACGTCGTGAAAAGAGCTTCGGGCTTCTGATGACGTCATCGGGACGTCGTGAAAAGTGCTTCGGGCTTCTGATGACGTCATCGGGACGTCGTGAAAAGTGCTTCGGGCTTCTGATGACGTCATCGGGACGTCGTGAAAAGTGCTTCGGGCTTCTGATGACGTCATCGGGACGTCGTGAAAAGTGCTTCGGGCTTCTGATGACGTCATCGGGACGTCGTGAAAAATGCTTCGGGCTTCTGATGACGTCATCGGGACGTCGTGAAAAGTGCTTCGGGCTTCTGATGACGTCATCGGGACGTCGTGAAAAGTGCTTCGGGCTTCTGATGTCGTCATCGGGACGTCGTGAAAAGTGCTTTATGCTTCTGATGACGTCATCGGGACGTCGTGAAAAGCGCTTCGGGCTTCTGATGACGTCATCGGGACGTCGTGAAAGTGCTTCGGGCTTCTGATGACGTCATCGGGACGTCGTGAAAAGTGCTTCGGGCTTCTGATGACGTCATCGGGACGTCGTGAAAAGTGCTTCGGGCTTCTGGTGACGTCATCGGGACGTCGTGAAAAGTGCTTCGGGCTTCTGATGACGTCATCGGGACGTCGTGAAAAGTGCTTCGGGCTTCTGATGACGTCATCGGGACGTCGTGAAAAGTGCTTCGGGCTTCTGATGACGTCATCGGGACGTCGCGAAAAGTGCTTCGGGCTTCTGATGACGTCAACGGGACGTCGTGAAAAGCGCTTCGGGCTTCTGATGACGTCAACGGGACGTCGTGAAAAGTGCTTCGGGCTTCTGATGACGTCATCGGGACGTCGTGAAAAGTGCTTCGGGCTTCTGATGACGTCATCGGGATGTCGTGAAAAGTGCTTCGGGCTTCTGATGACGTCATCGGGACGTCGTGAATGTGCTTCGGGCTTCTGATGACGTCATCGGGACGTCGTGAAAGTGCTTCGGGCTTCTGATGACGTCATCGGGACGTCGTGAAAGTGCTTCGGGCTTCTGATGACGTCATCGGGACGTCGTGAAAGTGCTTCGGGCTTCTGATGATGTCATCGGGACGTCGTGAAAAGCGCTTCCGGGCTTCTGATGACGTCATCGGGACGTCGTGAAAAGTGCTTCGGGCTTCTGATGACGTCATCGGGACGTCGTGAAAAGCGCTTCGGGCTTCTGATGACGTCATCGGGACGTCGTGAAAAGTGCTTCGGGCTTCTGATGACGTCATCGGGACGTCGTGAAAAGTGCTTCGGGCTTCTGATGACGTCATCGGGACGTCGTGAAAAGCGCTTCGGGCTTCTGATGACGTCATCGGGACGTCGTGAAAAGTGCTTCGGGCTTCTGATGACGTCATCGGGACGTCGTGAAAAGTGCTTCGGGCTTCTGATGACGTCATCGGGACGTCGTGAAAAGTGCTTCGGGCTTCTGATGACGTCATCGGGACGTCGTGAAAAGTGCTTCGGGCTTCTGATGACGTTATCGGGACGTCGTGAAAAGTGCTTCGGGCTTCTGATGACGTCAACGGGACGTTTTGAAAAGTGCTTCGGGCTTCTGATGACGTCATCGGGACGTTGTGGAAAGTGCTTCGGGCTTCTGATGACGTCATCGGGACGTTGTGAAAAGTGCTTCGGGCTTCTGATGACGTTAACGGGACGTCGTGAAAAGCGCTGCGGGCTTCTGATGACGTCATCGGGACATCGCGAAAAGTGCTTCGGGCTTCGGGCTTCTGATGACGTTATCGGGACGTCGTGAAAAGCGCTTCGGGCTTCTGATGACGTCATCGGGACGTCGTGAAAAGTGCTTCGGGCTTCTGATGACGTCATCGGGACGTCGTGAAAAGTGCTTCGGGCTTCTGATGACGTCATCGGGACGTCGTGAAAAGTGCTTCGGGCTTCTGATGACGTCATCGGGACGTCGTGAAAAGCGCTTCGGGCTTCTGATGACGTCATCGGGACGTCGTGAAAAGAGCTTCGGGCTTCTGATGACGTCATCGGGACGTCGTGAAAAGTGCGTCGGGCTTCTGATGACGTCATTCTGATGACGTCATCGGGACGTCGTGAAAAGAGCTTCGTGCTTCTGATGACGTCATCGGGACGTCGTGAAAAGTGCTTCGGGCTTCTGATGACGTCATCGGGACGTCGTGAAAAGTGCTTCGGGCTTCTGATGACGTCATCGGGACGTCGTGAAAAGTGCTTCGGGCTTCTGATGACGCCATCGGAACGTCGTGAAAGTGCTTCGGGCTTTTGATGACGTCATCGGGACGTCGTGAAAAGCGCTTCGGCCTTCTGGTGACGTCATCGGGACGTCGTTAAAAGCGCTTCGGCCTTCTGGTGACGTCATCGGGACGTCGTGAAAAGTGCTTCGGGCTTCTGATGACGTCATCGGGACGTCGTGAAAAGTGCTTCGGGCTTCTGATGACGTCATCGGGACGTCGTGAAAAGTGCTTCGGGCTTCTGATGACGTCATCGGGACGTCGTGAAAAGTGCTTCGGGCTTCTGATGACGTCATCGGGACGTCGTGAAAAGTGCTTCGGGCTTCTGGTGACGTCATCGGGACGTCGTGAAAAGTGCTTCGGGCTTCTGGTGACGTCATCGGGACGTCGTGAAAAGTGCTTCGGGCTTCTGATGACGTCATCGGGACGTCGTGAAAAGTGCTTCGGGCTTCTGATGACGTCATCGGGACGTCGTGAAAAGTGCTTCGGGCTTCTGATGACGTCATCGGGACGTCGTGAAAAGTGCTTCGGGCTTCTGATGACGTCATCGGATCGTCGTTGAAAGTGCTTCGAGCTTCTGATAACGTCATTGGAACGTCGTGAAAGCGCTTCGGGCTTCTGATGACGTCATCGGGACGTCGTGAAAAGTGCTTCGGGCTTCTGGTGACGTCATCGGGACGTTGTGAAAAGTGCTTCGGGCTTCTGATGACGTCATCGGGACGTCGTGAAAAGTGCTTCGGGCTTCTGATGACGTTATCGGGACGTCGTGAAAAGTGCTTCGGGCTTCTGATGACGTCGTCGGGATGTTTTGAAAAGTGCTTCGGGCTTCTGATGACGTCGTCGGGATGTTTTGAAAGTGCTTCGGGCTTCTGGTGACGTCATCGGGACGTTGTGAAAAGTGCTTCGGGCTTCTGATGACGTTATCGGGACGTCGTGAAAAGTGCTTCGGGCTTCTGATGACGTCATCGGGACGTTTTGAAAAGTGCTTCGGGCTTCTGATGACGTCATCGGGACGTTGTGAAAAGTGCTTCGGGCTTCTGATGACGTCATCGGGACGTTGTGAAAAGTGCTTCGGGCTTCTGATGACGTCATCGGGACGTCGTGAAAAGTGCTTCGGGCTTCTGATGACGTCATCGGGACGTCGTGAAAAGTGCTTCGGGCTTCTGATGACGTCATCGGGACGTCGTGAAAAAGTGCTTCGGGCTTCTGATGACGTCATCGGGACGTCGTGAAAAGTGCTTCGGGCTTCTGATGACGTCATCGGGACGTCGTGAAAAGTGCTTCGGGCTTCTGATGACGTCATCGGGACGTCGTGAAAAGTGCTTCGGGCTTCTGATGACGTCATCGGGACGTCGTGAAAAGTGCTTCGGGCTTCTGATGACGTCATCGGGACGTCGTGAAAAGTGCTTCGGGCTTCTGATGACGTCATCGGGACGTCGTGAAAAGCGCTTCGGGCTTCTGGTGACGTCATCGGGACGTCGTGAAAAGTGCTTCGGGCTTCTGATGACGTCATCGGGACGTCGTGAAAAGTGCTTCGGGCTTCTGATGACGTCATCGGGACGTCGTGAAAAGTGCTTCGGGCTTCTGATGACGTCATCGGGACGTCGTGAAAAGTGCTTCGGGCTTCTGATGACGTCATCGGGACGTCGTGAAAAGTGCTTCGGGCTTCTGATGACGTCATCGGGACATCGTGAAAAGTGCTTCGGGCTTCTGGTGACGTCATCGGGACGTCGTGAAAAGTGCTTCGGGCTTCTGATGACGTCATCGGGACGTCGTGAAAAGTGCTTCGGGCTTCTGATGACGTCATCGGGACGTCGTGAAAAGTGCTTCGGGCTCCTGATGACGTCATCGGGACGTCGTGAAAAGTGCTTCGGGCTTCTGATGACGTCATCGGGACGTCGTGAAAAGTGCTTCGGGCTTCTGATGACGTCATCGGGACGTTAAAAGTGCATTTCGCTTCTGGTTACGTCATCGGGACGTCGTCAAAAGTGCATCGGGCTTCTGATGACGTCATCCGAACGTCGTCAAAAGTGCAGCGGGCTTCAAATGACGCCTCCAAGACGTCGTGTAAAGTGCAGAGCGGTTCATGTAATATGTGCGTATTGCCGCGAAATTTAAGTGGCGCTTCATTTGCTGCGTGCTTGACAAGTTCATTGCACAAGTTTGTATTTTGCCACCGGCACAAAATTCTCACGGAGGTGTAGCAGTTTTTCTTGCCAGAGTTTTCCATGTTTAGGCCCAGATATCGTGATATCGTTATAACCGGTGGGGCTGTTTCCCTAATCCCTAGTCTGTTCAGCTTCAGCCGCTCACCTCCAGAGAAAGATGGTGTGAGAATGAAAACTCACCGCTCTCAATTTCTTTTATACCGTACTCTTTATCAATTGGTTGTCATGAATTTTGTTTACGGTGAGAATTTTGGGCCGATGGCAACTTATAATCGTCTGTTGATTGCTTACTGATTATCGTATCAGTCCAAAAAGGTTGATAAGTGTTGCATATTTTTGAGGGATATTACTGCGTAATATCAGGAAAAAGTGAACAATTCTATCCAAAAGGGGTCTTCCAAACGAAAGAGGTTTGGTGCGTGCCAGAAACGTTCCAAGAAAAAGGGAACAATAGAATTGTGGAGTGATGAGAGTCTACAAAAAATGAACAATATTTTCTAGAAGCAAATTTTTTGGTCGACACTTTTAAACGGCGGAAACAAACCGTTGTGGTATTACACGGAGGAGAGTTTGAAGGTTTTCAGAAAAAAAACTTCTACTCGTTTAGCAAGATTATATAGCAATACTCTTGCTTGATGTCATACTTCGATTGGTATATTTCTCTCGACCGCTGTAGCTAACACGTCTGTCAAGGTCGATTTGGCAGCACCTCCTCTTCTAATGATAGCTATTAAGAGGTGCTCTTATTCAGCCCACCCCCCCATAGGCTCACTCGATTTGGCTCAAAACTTTTCTAAGTTTTTCCTGCGATTTTGTTCTATCTTGAGCACCGGCTGCTGTTTTCCCACTTTCTAGTCCATGCAGACCCTCAACTTCTGACCGCTGGAGAATGACCATGCGTGAATGAGTACACACCGCTCACCTCTTCTTTTATACCCTACTCTTTATCTACTGGGTATCAACAACTTTGTTTACGAAAGCCGAATGGGGGGGGGGGGGTGGGCTCTATAACATTCTTCGCTATTAAGTACACAGACATATATATTTTTGAAGGCTTGCGCATAATCAGAGTCATTTTCAGAACCACGAAATATTTCCGTGTAGAATACCGCAACGGTTTGTTTCCGCCGTTTAAAAGTGTCGACCAAAAAATTTGCTTCTAGAAAATATTGTTCATTTTTTGTAGACTCTCATCACTCCACAATTCTATTGTTCCCTTTTTCTTGGAACGTTTCTGGCACGCACCAAACCTCTTTCGTTTGGAAGACCCCTTTTGGATAGAATTCCTATTGCAGCTGGAGTTCCGCAGGGCGGCGTTTTATCGCCTGCCCTCTTCAGTGTGTACCTCGAAGACATGCCCGCTCCCCCCCCAGGATATCAAGGTGGTCGCCTATGCCGATGATATGACAATAATGTGTCGGGATCGGGATATACATGTGGCCGCCTCCAAGATCAATGAGTACCTGGTCACACTGAAAAGCTTTTTCGACCGCAAAATGCTAAAGATCTCTGCATCGAAATCGTCGGTATCCGTACTCACAACGGATCCTTCGGAGCACAGCGCTCACCCGCATGTCGAGTGGGACGGAGATCGATTACCTGCTGCTCGCTTTCCCAAACTGCTCGGTCTGGTGCTCGATCCATCGCTCAAGTTTCATAAGAACACCGAGCAGAAGCAGGCCGTCGTCAAAGCGAAGCTTAATGTGCTCAGAGCCCTGGGCGGTACATCATGGGGCAGTAGCAAAGAAACCATTATTACGACGTATAAAGCGATTCTCCAGCCTGCACTAGAATACGGCGCACCAGTTTGGCAGCATCTAGTTTCGGAATCCTCTTGGACTAAGATGCAACGCATACAGAATGCGGCTCTTCGAATCGCCACCGGATGTGCAAGAAGTTCCCCAGTCGAGCACTTGCATGCGGAGACACGATTATTACCAGTAAAAGAACACTGTCAGCTCCAGGCCCAACAATTTTTCATCAACATTGTCAAACAACCAAATCACCCCTCTTGGAGAGTGCTAAACCCCGTCAGAGAAAGAAAGATCAGAAAGCCATTCGCCTATGCTCCAAGCAAAGTCAATCTGCAAAGATGGCACGATTCACAGCAAGAACGACTCCGTCTGTTGCGCGAGGAGCACAGACAGTTCGTACGGTGTCATCTGGAAAAGACGGCGGTAAATCCCATCCTGGGAGTGGTGCCGCCCAGGGTCTGCACATCCGAGTCTCAACTCGGAAGGAGGGCCAGATGCACCCTGGCATCGCTGCGCTGTGGTCACTCTACTATGCTTATGGCATATGTTAGCAAGATTGACAGCACCAAATCGGACGTTTGCCCAGACTGTAGATGCCACGGCCACGATACGGCACATTTGTTTGATTGTCCGGAGAGACCAACCACGCTGACCACAATGGACCTATGGACGAATCCATTATTGGTCGCCCAGTTCCTCAACCTATGACAGTACCCTCGATGTGGCTGGAAGAAGAGAAGAAGAAGAAAATTTCAGCCAGAAAATTCCAGAATATCGGAATCTTAAATTGGCGGATCGTTGAAACATACTTACGCTGTACGTATGTTTGGTAGCACGTCCCATGAGACATATAGCACCTCATGGAATTGGTATAATGCATCCCGATTAGCGAGAGAAACTATTTCTAACAGCCCTCCAACCACTTCACAAGATCACCGAATGAGGTTCCTTTCTCGATCCGAGGGCAGATTTCAAAAGCATGCTTGACAGCAAAGAAACTACATATAAAATGATTCGACCTCTACTTTTCGATAAAAAAGGCACGATGGTATCGAGTTTCCCGTCGCAATTCGACCGCAAATCAGCGGAACGAACCGCTATTTTTTACCGAAAGTTAGTCTTGATGGGTAGGTGTTCTACCTTATTGTACAAGTCTGATTATTTGTGCTAAGAGATTAGAAATTGCGAAAAAAAAGTACAATAAGGTCAATGGTATTCTTTCTCATTGTTAGCGAAAGTTATGACATGTAGCACAAATCGCGGCGTAACCAGCATCAGAACAACGCCAGTGGCCACCGTAGAGGCAGGTGCCGCGGGAGGCTGACATACTGCAAATATGCGAAAAAACTGTTGATGCCACTGTCGCAGCGCACTGCGAAAGCGATAGGCTTGAAGGGCGAGAGTCCCGCGACAGGCGGTCACTGTTGCTGGGCACAGCGACACGGTCATGTCCCGCAGAAGTATACAAATGGCCTAAGGATTGCGTTTTTCCGTTGTGAGCATGAGAAAAGAAACTGCTTTCCTCCTAACATCTACACCTGACCAAACGCAGTAGAGTTAGATCAAATTTGATCCAGGTAAATAGGATTCCAACTCATCAAACCCAACTAAGACTTTTTGGCAGTTAATGGCCTAGAGCCAGATTGGGAGGGCTCAAAATCGTTGAACATGTTCCAATACGTCAGATACGAACCGACTGCACTACGTCGGGTGACTACAGTCAAACAACACAAGGTTAAAATATACAGAAAGTCGTCTACAAAGAAATTGGCGTCCTAAACCAAATGAACCCGAGGCAATTTATATCCAACCGTCGTCACTGAACGAACTTGCAATATCAAAAAAAAAGAATTGACGCGCGACCAAATGATGCGCCGAAAACACTAAAGCTCTCACCTAATGACGACTCTCTTCTTACCTTAGTAATTACCATAGAACAAAACCTACCATCACATTCAATATTGATGGCGATAGTGTTCAATTGTCCCACGGCAAAAACAAAATCCACGCCATTTGACAGCACCAGCTGGGAGGCAAAGGGCCGCGTTACGTCCGTGTATTGGGTAAAACCTTAACAAGGATTTATCAGAAATTCTGAGGAAATACGGGGCCTGGACACCAACCATGAGTGTGCGCCTGCGCACAGAGGCTAGTGAACAACGAGACGATTGCCTGTGCTTTCGCACAATCCTGCCACATTTGCGCTCTCTCCTCTGGACCAGCATCCCACTCCTTGCAACGCTCATCAAGTTGGGAAAGCGACTTGGCGGCCACTCGACCATGAGTATGCGTTTCTTCTGAAAAAAGCATTTCAATGGAAGTAGAAGTCAACAAATGACTCAAGGCACTGAGACAAACTCACCAGACTCGACAAAGTATCCTGGACATTGCCATAGAGGATCTTCATCTGGCCACAAGTTCATAACCTGAATGCACCAAGAAAATAATACTGGCAAGAGGTGATCCGTTGTCGAGACTTACCCTAGGTGAGAACAATACATCTCGGGCAACATCAATGTCTTCACTGAACAGTGGTTGACAAGCGTCGTCACTTTCCAGGGAATGCATAGGAGCAAGAGCCTCACGAGACCTCAGTTGAACAGCAAGGCGATCGCGACAAACAAATGCTAGCTCTCCCAATTTCCGCCTGGAAGATGGAAAACAGCAATTTTTCCTCATTCCTATACGAACACATTCACTGCTAAAACAATTAAAACAGATAAATTCATTTCCCGAAAATCGCGAAACTGAGGTTTGAACTTATTCCTAAAAAGCAACACAGGAGGATTTGATCTCACTGGGGCTTGCCTTCGATTCCCCAGTAGGCTTACCGGAAGAATAACGGAACTCTGAGCTAAGCTAGCAACTCAGAATTTGAGAAAACAAACTCACTCACACAAAAATTAAGAACTGTGACTCGAAGAACGTCAGAATCCTACTAGAATCCTGTTATTCTCCTCTTTCTGCCAGATTCTGAGCTGCAGATTCAAATTTCTGAGTGAGTGAAATAGTTTTCCTGAGTGTTTTGAAATCCTCGCTTACTTTTTTGCCCCATTTATAATCCCTTGAGACATTAAGAAAAAGTTTGAGCACGGACAAAAGATGAGGATCGGTTGTTACACGTGGTACGCATATCAGCACCTGTGGACCTCACTTCATTGGGCACAGCTGTGCCTAACAACTGCATGGGGCTTGGTCACCAAGAAAGGGCCACGTAGCTCTTTCGATAAGTGGGACATCAGCCTGCTTGGCCATGGCAACAAACGGCTAATTGTGAAAAAAATGATACGCAGAAAAGTGCACTCACCTATCATCTCCAGTAAACTTTCTGGCCTTCTTCATGTCTCTAATCACTTCACTACTGCCGATTAATTGTTTATCATACAGAAACATAAATCCTGATCGGATCCAGAACGATTCACTTTGAACATCATATGCTACCTATAAAAAGGAATTGGTTTTTCAAAACGCATATAGAAACAATATAGTCATTACAAGAAAAACATATAGAACACGGCTAAACTTCTGGGAAGGTAGCTCGACAAAATGACTCCACTATGAGGCTTCAAATTATTGCACTTTACTCTCAAAAACATCTCGACCAACAACGGGCATTGGAATTCGCACGGGACGCCGAAGACACCTTTAGTTATTGTTATTTAAAGTAGCTCAATCGCACGCATTTCAGTTCTTCGAATAAATTTCCATATCCCATCGCCCTACGCTTGCTTGCGACGAGGACTAAGGAAAATGCTCATAAGGCGTTTCGCACCGCGAGAGTGATCAGAATCAACAGCGCCCAAGACCAGCATGCGGCTTTCTCTTTCATGAAAGCAGACGATACATACGTTTAATCTGTACTAGTGACCCTTCGGGTCACTAGCCCGTGGCAGCCACGTGACTTGAAGGCGCGTGTCCCCTGGCAGTAGTATACATAGCTGCGCATTTTGAAAAACGAGCAGACAGACACACATGACGCCGAAAGCATTTTAACTCTTCAATATTTCAAATTCTTCATTCAAGCTGCGTTCATAGGTGGCGACACGCAAAGACGACACGTATCATTTGCACATCCGCACCTTTCCGCCGCTGCCCTCTGGCACCAGTCACATCTCGCTCACACCCAAAATGGCTACCTTTTCATCACTCTTGGCAGAGAGCCAGGGTTGAGCAGACTGTTGCGCCAATTTTCGACGTAGCTACGACCCCCCGTGTTGACCGAAATTTTATAGGAATTAAAAAATCTTTTACGAGCCCCCTCTCGAGATGAAAAATTGCTTTAGCTTTTTTGAGCGACATATTGGGAAAAATTTCAAACGCGGTAATAAAAGACAATGTTTAATTTTTTTTCAGGATTTTAAATTTTTTCCAGAACTCCCTTATCTCTCCTGAAAAATTTCGAGCCCCAAATTTTTGATTTTTTTTAAACAAAAAAGTTCTAGAATTTTTACGACCGACCGTTGAGCCGAGTCGCAACCCTGCTCAACCCTGCAGAGAGCGGCCACCCTTCGTGTAGCATTCGTTCGGCTTCACCGCACGATGGGCCAGTTTTGCCGGTTACCCTCCATGTAGTACTGAAGTTCGGCTTCGCTGAACGATGGACCGGCTTCGCTTGCTACCCTCCGTGTAGTATTCGTTCGGCTTCGCCGAACGATGAAGCGGTTTCCCTTGCTACCCTCCGTGTAGTATTCTTTAGGCTTCGCCGAACGATGGGCCAGCTTTGCCGTCCACCCTCCGTGTAGTATTCGTTCGGCTTCGCCGAACGATGGGCCGTCTTTGCCGACCCCTCCCCAGGGTTGGGCAGGCTTGCGACCGGTCGCAACGGGGGGTCGTAAAAATGTCGGATTAAAAAAAGTTTTTTTTGGGGGAAAAATGGGGTTTATCTCCAAACCATCAGGAAAGGTATAGTGAGGCAAGAGTTCGATTTCTCCATCCGGCGGGGGGGGGGGTTCCTAAAAGTTTTAGTCACCAGAGGGGGGTCGTAAAATTTTGGTCACCGGTCGCAACGGTCTGCTCGACCCTGCCCCTCCCCCAATCTACGCAGTATTCGTTCGGCGTCGCCGGCCACCCTCCATCTAAAATTCTTTCGGCTTCGGCGGCCACCCTTCATCTTGTATTCGTTTGGCCGAGCCAAACAATGGGCCGACTTCTCCGGCCACCTTCCTTGTAGTGCTCGTTTGGTCTCGGCAAACGATGGGCCGCCTTCTCCGGCCACCTTCCTTGTAGTGCTCGTTTGGCTTGGCAAAACGATGGACTTCGCCGGCTACTCTCCATGTGGTATTCGTTTTGCTTCGCAAAACGATAGGCCACCATTCATGTAGTATACTGTTGGCTTCGCCGCCCCCTAGAAAGCTATGCGGGAGGCGGGAAGTGCCCAACTTTAGCGCCAAACGACTCGACTTTACTACAGCACATCTAGACGACCCCCATTTCTTGAACTTTCTCCAACTGTCCAATCGATGACAGAACAAGTACTGACTGTGAGTTAAAAATTCGAAAGACTTGAAATTGTAATATGCATGAGTCTTCCGCATCGGTCTGGTTGGAATATTGCGTATTCGAGTGTTTCGCTTCCCGAAGAACAGTGATTGTTGGTGAAATGGGTCGCTATCGCATCGAGGGGGGGCACTTGACCGTAGCACTTGTCCACGCCCTTTTTTTCTGTGCCGTAGCACAATTTGAGCACTAACCCAGGGTTTTCCGGTGCTCTCCTAGCGTGGGGGGCATTATGGCGCGGTGCACTAGACCACGTCCATTTTACCGTGCCGCACTGAATTTGAGCACCTACCCGGGGATTCTCTCCCGTGCCAAAACGGAAAAAATGGGCTTGGCCCAGTGCAATATAGCAGTGCCCCACTCCCCACTAAGATGGGGAGAGTCGCTGCGGCGCGAAAAAAATGGGCGTGACCAAGGGCGATGGCCAAGTGCCCCCCTTCACGCTGCGATAGCACCAGGGTTGAGCAAGGTGTTGCGCCAATTTTCGGCTTAGCTACAACCTCCCTCTGTTGGCCAAAAATTTGTGAAACTTTTCAAAATTTTTACGATCCCCACCCCGTACAGAAGGGAGAAAATTTCCATTCTTCTCCAAAAATTTTACGAAACCCCCAATTTTTCATTTTTTAAACAAATTTTATCCTAAAAATTTACGACCCCCGTTGTGCCAACTCACAACTCTGCTCAATCCTGGATAGCACCCCTGTTTTATTTTCCCTTGTTCTTCCCCCCTCCCCCTCCCCCCGCTTAACTCATTTCACGGTGCTTCGCAGCGCGAAGGGAGCCATTTGGCCATCGCACTTCGCCACACCCTTTTTTCCGCGCCGCAACGACTTCTGATTTTGGAGGGGGAAGGAAAACCCCGGGTTGGCTCTCAAATTGCGCGACGGCATGGAAAAATGGGCGTGGCCAAGTGCGATGGTCAAATGCCTTCCCCCTCGCTTCGACAGCACCGTGCGATGGCCAAGTGGCCCCCTCGCTGTGGTGAAACCTAAAAACAACAACAACAATAAAAAGAGCGCAACAAAAAAAACAACGAAAACAAAAAAGACAAAAAAATTCCAAAGAAGAGTATCAGCTGGCAAGCAGCCAGTCTGCAGGCTTTCCACGCGGGACCCGCATTCATTTTCGGGAACCAAGAGGAAAGTGTATTTTATGTGTATAAGATTGCGTAGCATCTATTCACTTACTCTATAGTCACCGAGTCGTTGGACGTTGTGGGCCACACTGAAGATTGCCTCATCGACAAGTGCTGCCAAAATCGCAGAAACTCGTTCGTCTTCAGAACTGAAGCGATCAGATGAAAGAATGGCTCTAAGGCTTTCCTGCATGGCTTTCTGAAAACATTCTATCTGCACAAATGGCGTGCTAAGACACATCTGGAAAAATAATACAATCTGAATGAATCTACAGTCAATACTGTACAGTAAAATAAAGGCTAAAAAGGAAAAAAAGTGCACCTCATAGCTTGCTGTAGGAGGAACAAGCCCATGATAATAGTTATCAAGAGGTGATTCAAGGAGCCGGGTTTTCGTAATGTATTGATAATAGTTATGAGCATCAAAATAACCGGGTACCAGAGGCAGGGCCCAAGACTTCCGAGCCGACATTAGTTTCGGATGCCATTCTCTGAAGA
The DNA here is from genome assembly GCA_029168955.1 of Aplectana chamaeleonis. NCBI lineage: Eukaryota > Metazoa > Nematoda > Chromadorea > Rhabditida > Cosmocercidae > Aplectana > Aplectana chamaeleonis. Next base: position 365,167 of record JAPDOI010000353.1, read on the forward strand.
GGCAGTCAAAACGAGTGCAGATATTGTTTGAAAATTTCTTTGACTTACCGTCTCCATGTCTTCTCCGGCCTTACCCACGGTCGTTCGTAAGGGCTTACAAAATCGATCTTCTCCTTGATTGTTGGTAACTGATTCACATAGTCAGCGGTTTTGTAGTAGTCAAAGAGGCGTATTCCTGCACCAGAAGCATCGCCCGCATTCTGTAGGAGAAAAGAGGCTTTTAAGCCAAGAATCGGAAATCGTGGTCTTTCAAAGAGTTTTCAGGAAAATTCAAGGCATCTCGCATAACTTTTGAATTTCAGTTCAACTCTTCACTTCTCAAATGCAATGCTCTCCAACACGCTGGTAAGAACGAAGAGCAATACCTCGAAATTAATACCATTGATGGTTATAATTTAAACAATAAATCCACATATATCTTGCAAATTCATACAGGAATTGAACAGAATGAAAACAGGTCGCACTTTTCCTTACTAGTCTGAAAATAGAAACAGCAGTATCGCAGGAAGTACGATAGCAGCCTCTGGCCGGATCCTCACTTTCCGCGAAAGCGCACATGAGGCATCTCGATTGTCGATCGCTGCGCATGTCCTGCGGTCACTCACAACAATTTTCCTTTAAATCGCAAAGGAAAGTCCGCAAAATGCCCGTTTTGCACGAAATAGCACAGATTTGGTGGCAAAATATAAAGACAAGCTGAAACATGCTAAGCCGCGATGAGGGAGGTGAGGAGACACGGAATGCTGTGCGTCAGCGCTGCTTCGACCGGCTGGAGATGAGGGAGAAAGGCTATATGTATAGAGGGCTACGCATGGAGTGCGGAGCTATGACATTCCTTGTACAGGGTCAAGCGAGGCGTTGCGTAACTTTCCGAAATCGGAGCAACCCCCGGCCAACAAAAAATTTTCCAATAATCCAAATTTTTGCGATCCCCCCGAGCTGTACCTTTTGGACACTTTTTAAAAACAATATTGAAATTTTTTGGTAGTGAGAAGTGATTTCTATCTTGCTGCATCTGACTATGAGTGCAAGGCAACTCAGGCCTCTTTCAGCGTGCGATCTCCGTCAATTTCGAATCGCTTCCAGAAATTTTCGATTTTGGTCCGGAGTTTTCGCGACCCTCCTAATATTCTTTTTTTTTTGCTACCCCTCCATCACTGTTGAGAAATTTCACAACCCCGATTGACCCTGTCTCCCACACCAGGCGCAAGCGCAGAGGCAATGCATGAGGGAAATGACCGCATTTTCTCATTCGTACGAGTCTTTTATTTGCTGGTTGTTCCGTTCCCCTGCAGGTTCTCGTATTTAACCATCTTCAAATACAATCGGTATGTTTCCTTATCGCAAAATGAAGCTATTGAATTCCCATTCTCTTGAAAAATAAACGAACGTAATGAATGAAAGTTTGAAAATAAGAAAAAGAAACTGAACAAAACTGACTGGGAATTCTTCCTGAAGCATATGCAGGGGTTTCTCATAAGCGTGTGGTTTTCGATAATGCGGAGGTCGGTAGACGTTAGCTGAACTCGCTGCTGATGAGAATCGCCTCACTACAACGATGTTTTCAACAATCCCTGTCCCGAGACTCCATCGGCGCATAGTCCTGAATAGAATAAAAGCAGTAGCTGGTAGGTGAGATAGAATATGTGAAAACTGCAGATAAAGCACGATATAACAGAAAAAAACAAAGCTTTAGCCAGAAGAAACCCCGTATCCAGTTAGATTGTATCGCTACGACACCTGGGCGGGAGATTAACGTACACGTACAAAACATATTTTCGGAGTTATGGAATTCAATGCGATAGGTTCTCAAAACTGTTGTACCCACAATTTAAGCTTAGGTGCAAATTTCGCAGTAGGTATTATGCCGGGCTTGTAGTCTGTCCATGTGAGAAAGAACACGCGGCTAACAGTCTTAAGAAAGGCAAGCGTTGAAGGCTACGTCTAACCTCGGGATGCTGCCGAGATGTCGTACGTTCGTGCCGTGGCAGTGTGGAGGAAAGAAGATCGCCTCCGTGCAAACCGACGTCATCCCCTCCACAAAGAGGGTTTTTGTCATGGGAGAGGTGCTGGCCGGCCGCAACTCTCCTTCGGATTCTCCTACAAAGGGCCGGCGTGGAGAGGAATCCTGGACCCGCTCAGAAGTACCAATGCGCCGCGTGCGGAGAGGATGTAAACTGGAGACATACCAGCGTCCAGTGCTTCGGATGCCAAAGGTGGGTGCATCTCTCCTGTTCGGGTCTCAGTACTGTGAGGCATCATAACTCATCTTTTTCGTTGTGTGTTATGCTCCTCACCTTCCATCTCAGATTCCTCTATCTCAAATCGCCCCCTTTCCATTGTGCATATCAATCTAAACGGCCTTCGTGCCAAGCTTTCTGAACTCTCTCTCTTTGCACGTACTTACCATCCAGACGTGATCATGGTTCAAGAAACCAAGCTCTCTCCATCCCCTACCTATCCTCATCCCAATATCCCAGGCTATACTTCTTACCATGCTCCAAGGTCATCTCTCGGCGGTGGAGTCTCTACTTTCGTTCTATCTTCACTTCCCTCACACCTCTTTCCCAGCACCCCCCACGGACGGTACTCTCGAGTACCTCCCAATCCATCTCCCCTAAAAACACCCCTTTCTCTTTTCAACATATACATTCCACCTACAACTTCATGCCCTTCATCTTACAATCCTATCCCACTTCTCAAGCAGCTGAGCGACTGCTCCTCTCATCCTCGGTCGTTTTCGCGGGTGATTTCAACGCTCACACCTTTGCTCGTCTCTCGGTCCTGATGTTAGAGGAAATGACGTCGAAGAATGGGCAGATGAGTGCGACCTGGTCATTCTAAACGATGATCAGCCCACTCGTCTCCTGCCAGCGGCCGATCTTCTAGCCCAGACATATCTCTTGCCTCGTCCAACCTTTCTAGCTGCTGCTCATGGTCTACCTCGACTACTCTGCCAAGTGACCACGTTCCTGTCTTTGTCCACATCGATCTATCCAACTCTCTCGCTCCCTTTTCTGGTGTTCGCCAACGTTCTTATCTTAATTTAGGCCGAGCAGACTGGCGCCTGTTCAGTGAAGTTGCGCTTCGCCTATCGGCAGATTACCCGTGGAATGGAAGCGTGCACCAGAAGGAGTGCCATCTATCTGACGCAATCCGCAAGGCCATGAATGCGGCTATCCCTATCGGTCGCGTCAAGACGTTCTATCCAAATGTTAACAGGAAATCCTCGACAAAATTAGAACGAGAGATGCGAGGAGAGCGGTTAATCATCTGGACCCCGTGGTTGCTGAGCTTGACAGTGAGATCAAAAAGGATTTGGACAGACACAAGAAAGAAGAGTGGGAGAAGTTCACCGGACAGATGGACTTTAAGACGGACAGTGCAGCTACTTGGAAGGTTTTACGGAAGCTTTCGGGTAAAAGCTCACCCGCCACCGTCTCCACTATCGAATTCGACAACGGCGTATTCAAATCAGGAAAGGAAGCCGCTTATGCGCTCGGGAAAAGTTTTTTCATCACCAGTGCTAAACGAGGTCCGCAGAATAGAGTGACTGTAAGAGAGCTGTGCCGCCTCCCGCTTATGAGCACGGCCGAAGCGTTTACTACGACGCAAATTGAGAAGATTATAAAGGAAATGCGGAACTCTAGAGCCATTGGTCCTGATGGGATATGTCCTACTGTCTTGAAGAAGATACCCACTGACTTACTACCGCTCCTCACTGATGTGATAAACTCCTCGTTCATGTCGTGTACTATCCCGCAGAATTGGAAGATGGCAAACGTCGTTCCGCTGCCCAAGCCTGGCAAGCCCCAAGCTTCAGTCAAGGGATATTGGCCCATTAGCTTGTTGTCTTCTTTTGCTAAAGTAGCTGAAAAGCTGATCGTCAAAGACCTGGCCGAGCACAACGAGAGACAGGTGTTTCAGCATGGATTCAGAAAAATGCATTCCACCACGACAGCTTTGTTAGAAATTACGAGCTATGCAATTGATGGTTTCAACGCGTATAAGCCGGAAAGAACTGTAGCAGTTGCCTTGGATCTCACTAAGGCTTTCGACACAGTGAATCTTGGTATCTTATCAAACAACTTACTGGAGTCATCAATCCCGCCATGGCAAAAGCGCTGGATAGCTGCATTCACTAAGGGAAGACGGGCTAGAGTGATGTTCCAGAATCATGTCTCAAACAGCATTCCGATTGCAGCTGGAGTCCCACAGGGCGGTGTATTGTCGCCTGCTCTCTTCAGTCTGTACCTCGAAGATATGCCCGCCCCACCCCAAGATATCAAGGTGGTCGCTTACGCTGATGATATGACTGTCTTGTGTCGTGATCGGGACATAAATGTGGCCGCCGCTAAGATTAACGGGTACTTGACCGCACTGAAAAGCTTCTTCGACCGCAAAATGCTGAAGATTTCTGCGTCAAAGTCATCGGTATCCGTACTCACAACGGACCCATCTGAACACAGCGCACATCCGTATGTCGTATGGAATGGAGATCGTTTGCCTGCCGCCCGCTTCCCAAAACTTCTCGGACTCGTACTCGATCCATCGCTCAAATTCCATAAGAACACGGAACAGAAGCAGGCTATCGTTAAAGCGAAGCTTAACGTGCTTAGAGCCCTGGGCGGTACAACATGGGGTAGTAGCAAAGAAACCATTATTACAACGTATAAGGCTATTCTCCAGCCTGCACTGGAATACGGCGCCCCAGTTTGGCAGCATCTAGTTTCGGAATCCTCTTGGACTAAGATGCAACGCATACAGAATGCGGCTCTTCGAATCGCCACCGGGTGTGCAAGAAGTTCCCCGGTCGATCACTTGCATGCTGAGACCCGCTTGTTACCAGTAAGGGAGCACTGTGAGCTCCAGGCCCAACAATTTTTCATCAACATTGTCAAACAACCAAATCACCCCTCTTGGAGAGTGCTAAACCCCGTCAGAGAAAGAAAGATCAGAAAGCCATTCGCCGATGCTCCCAGCAAAGTCAATCTGCAGAGATGGCACGACTCACAGCAAGAACGACTCCGTCTATTGCGCGAGGAGCATACTCAGTTTGTACGGTGTCATCTGGAAAAGGCGGTCATTAATCCCATATTGGGGGTAGTGCCGCCCCAAGTCTGCACATCCGAGGCTCAACTCGGAAGAAGGGCCAGGTGCACGCTCGCATCATTACGCTGTGGTCACTCTACAATGCTAATGTCTTATGTCAGCAGGATTGACAGCAGTAAATCTGATGTGTGCCCGGACTGCGGTACCATCGGCCACGATACCGCACATTTATTCAACTGTCCGGAGAGACCTACCACGCTGACCGTAATGGACTTACGGACAAATCCGTTACTGGTCGCCCAGTTCCTCAACCTATGACAAAACCCTCAATGTGGCTGCAAAGAAGAAGAAGAACCTCGGGATCTTTTTTAATTCTTCTGGTCATACTAGAGAAAATTTCGCTCTAATAACACCAATCTCCAAAATTGCTCCCAACCCTCTGGCAACGGGTATGGCTCCTAAAACATCGTCACTTTGAACATCGACGATTTTGCGGACGAATTGTATCGGGCCTGTTTTTACACTGCATTTGCAATCGCTGCACAGGGCAAACCAGAACGAAATGGAGTTTTAAAACCCATAAATTACAGGAGGAAATGGCTGCTTTCTATGGAGGAGCGGCGAATGGCTTGCCCATCTTTTCTCGTTTTGTTATAGAAAGAGATTTCGAATTTGGCAGTATTGCTAGACACAGCAGCTGGGGCACAACATCAAACCTTACCCACGAGCTTGGACAGTACATTTGAAGCAGATATAGCCAAACAGGAACCCTATAGCTGTGGTCAGACCTCAATACAATGTTGATATTTGAGACTTGAACAACCATAGCAGTAAAGTACCTTTTTCTCGAGTCGATCGAGGGCAATTCCGATCGACACGGGCTGACGTGAGGCCGAGAGGGGGTGTTCGTGGTAGGACCAGATACAGTATGAAGTTGGGCGCCGCTTTTGGAGAAGGCGGAGTCTTCAGCCTCATTCTAGGCTTCCCTGGCCCTAGTTGTGGCGGTATTTTTCTTTTTCTCTTAGGGTTCGGGGTTCATTTATTGGGCTTCGAGTGGCTGTTAGATTTAGATTTCATCTCTTTAGAGCCTGGTTCGCGTGCACGTGTAATTCACTCGATGAGCACCAAGGCGGGAGAGACGGGAAAGGACGTAGATGTTGTATTTGCAAGTCTCCTGGCGGGCTCGAGAGCTTCAAGTACCCTCCGGACGTACGATAGATTGCTGAGCGACTTCTTTTTGTGGCAGTCGCAGGGACCGGAGGCACGCAGGACATCTACACTCTGTTGTTTCGTCTCAGATGCAGTGGCCGATATGGTGGGAGTGTTGTTTCGTCTCAGATGCAGTGACCGATATGGTGGGAGCAGTGAGCGCGGGTTCTTCTCACTCTGCTCTTCTGTGCTCTTCTAAGAATTTCCGAGGCTGTAGCGTTGAGAGTGTAGGAAGCTGCCGAGATGTCGTACGTTCGTGCCGTGGCAGTGTGGAGGAAAGAAGACCACCTCCGAGCAAACCGACGTCAATCCCTCCACGGAGAGGGTTTTTGTCATGGGAGAGGTGCTGGCTGGCCGCAGCTCTCCTGAAGATCCTACTGCAAAGAGCCGGCGTCGAGAGGAACCCAGGACCCTCGAAGAAGAAGAAGTACCCATGTGCAACATGCGACAGAGATGTCACTTGGAATGGAACCAGCGTCCAATGTTTTGGATGCCAAAGGTGGGTGCACTTCTCTTGTTCGGGTCTCAGCTCTGTGAGGCACCACGATTCTTCCTTTCGTTGTATTGTGTGCTCCGCCTCCAGTAACTCAAATTCCTCATCTACCAACCGCCCCCTCTCTATTGTACATATCAATCTCAACGGCCTTCGCGCCAAGCTTTCTGAATTATCTCTCTTTGCCCGTACTCATCACCCGGATGTTATCATGGTTCAGGAAACCAAACTCTCTCCCTCTGCTACCTCTCGACATCCAAACATCCCGGGCTATACTGCTTATCATACTCCTAGGTCATCTCCGGGAGGCGGAGCCTCTACTTTTGTTCTGTCGTCTCTTCCCTCTCACATCATTCCAAACACTCCAGTGGATGGCGCTCTCGAGTACATCCCCATCCATCTACCTCTAAAAACTCCACTTTCTCTTTTCAATATATACATTCCTCCTCCTACATCCTGTCCACCAACCTACAACCCTATCCCTCTACTCAAGCAGCTGTATGACTGCTCTCTATCTCCCTCAATTGTCTTTGCGGGTGACTTCAATGCTCACACTTTCTGCTCGTCGCTTGACTCTGATGCTAGAGGAAATGACGTCGAAGAATGGGCGGACGAGTGCGATCTGGTTATCCTTAACGATGACCAGCCCACTCGTCTCCCCTGCCTGACCGATCTTCCAGCCCAGACATCTCCCTTGTCTCTTCTAATCTCTCTAATGCCTGCTCTTGGTCTACATCCACAACTCTTTCTAGTGATCACAATCCGGTCTTTGTCAATATCGATCTCTCTAACTCTCTGGCTCCCTATACAGGTGTTCGTCATCGTTCTTATCTCAATTTAGGCCTTGCAGACTGGAGCCTGTTCAGGGAGGTTGCACTCCGCCAAGCAGCCGAATATCCGTGGAATGGCAATATACACCAGGAGCGCCACCTCTCTGATGCCATCCGGAAGGCGATGAAAGCTGCGATCCCTGAAGGTCGTGTTAAGACCTTCTTTCCCAATGTCACCAGGGAGACACTGCAGAAGATAAGGGCAAGGGACGCAAAGAGAGCTGCTGATCATCTTGACCCAGACATTGCCGAGCTGGATAATGAGATCAGGGTGGACCTTGATAGGCACAAGAAAGAATCTTGGGAAAAGTTCACTGAGAAGATGAACTTCAGGAGTGATGCTGCAGCAACGTGAAAGGCTTTGAAAAGGATCTCCGGAAAGTACACCTCCGCCAACAATTCCACGATTGAATTCGACGGCGGAGTCTTCAAGTCAGGGAAAGAGGCCGCAAATGCTCTTGGGAAGCATTTTTTCATAACTAGAACAAAGAGAGAGAAGCAGAATAGAATAACTGTTCGGGAACTCTGTAAATTGCCACTCATGGCTGAAGATGATGCAATCACGCCCGCTCAGGTCGAGGAGGTTATCAAGGAAGTGAGTAACTCGAAGGCAGTAGGGCCAGATGGTTTGAGCCCAGCGGTTCTAAAGAGACTGCCAAGTGAACTACTACCCCTGCTCGCTGACGTCATTAATACATCGTTTCGGACCTGTGCATTACCTCAAGATTGGAAAGTAGCACGCGTCATCCCATTGCCGAAGCCGGGTAAATCACCATCCACGGCAAAAGGTTACAGGCCAATCAGTCTTCTCTCACCTATTGCCAAAGTTGCGGAAAAATTGGCTGTGGAGGAGCTTTCCGAACACAATAGCAAACAAAAGCATCAACATGGTTTCCGTAAGCTACATTCCACCACTACGGCCCTGCTGGAAATTGTGAGCTATGTTTTGGACGGCTTCAATGCCATGAAACCTCAGCGAACCGTAGGTGTAGCCCTCGATATAACGAAGGCTTTTGACACTGTAAACTTGGGCATTTTGTCGGAGAGCCTGTTAGGGTCTACCATTCCGCCCTGGCAGAAGCGGTGGATAACCGCATTCACCAAAGGACGTCGGGCAAATGTGCTATTTCAAGGGCACGTCTCCAATAGCATCCCAATTGCCGCCGGCGTACCTCAAGGAGGAGTTCTATCGCCTGCTCTTTTTAGTCTGTATATGGAAGATCTACCCGTTCCATCCCAAGACATCAAGGTCGTTGCATATGCGGATGATATTACTATACTATGCCGGGATCGCGACATAAATGTAGCTGCCAGTAAGATCAATGACTACTTGATCGAGTTGAAATGTTTTCTCGATAGCAAGATGCTTACGGTCTCTGCCGCTAAATCATCCGTCACAGTCTTTTCCACTGATCCTGCGGAGCACAGTGCTCATCCCATGGTGAAATGGGACGAAACTCGCCTGCCGGCCGCCCGATTCCCTAAGCTGCTCGGACTCGTGTTGGACCCTTCGCTGAGGTTTCATAAGAACACTTAGCAGAAGCAAGCTGCAGTGAAAACAAGACTTAACGTCCTACGTGCTCTCGGCGGAACGTCCTGGGGGTGCAGTAAAGAAACGATCCTGACCACGTACAAGGCCATCGTACAGTCCGCCCTGGAGTATGCGGCACCAGTCTGGCAGCATATCGTGTCGGACACATCCTGGTCCAAGCTGCAGCGCATCCAAATTGGAGCATTGCGAATCGCAACAGGCTGTTCTAAAAGCTCTCCAGTGGAGCACCTACATGCCAAAGCTCGCATCCTGCCAGTTAAGGACCATTGACAACTCCACGCACAACAACTGTACATAAACATTCTGAAGCAGCCAAATCATCCGTCGCGAAGAGTATTAGACCCCGTGAGAGAGAGAGAGGTATAAGAAAGCCGTTTGCTGATGCTCCCACGAAAATCAATATACAGAGATGGACTAACGCACAACAAGAACGCCTCCGTCTCTTACGTGCTGAGCATACCCAATTCGTCAAGGATCACTTATGCAAGACCGCCGTAAACTCCATTCTCGGAGTCGTGCCGCCTGAGGTCAGTGAAACCGAGATGGAACTCGGTAGGCGTGCCAGGTGCACCCTTGCCTCGTTGCGCTGCGGGCACTCCCCCATGCTTGTCTTATTTACATAAGATCGATAGCAGCAGACCTGACGAGTGCCCGGATTGTGGTAATAAAGGGCATACTACTGCGCACCTTTTCAACTGCCCGATGAGACCGACATCGTTAACAACAGTAGATCTGTGGACGAATCCGACGCTTGTGGCTCAGTTCCTCAATCTATGACAGGACCCTCTCTGTGGCTGCAGAAGAAGAAGAAGAAGAGTGCAGGAAGTCGTCGAAGAAGAGGCTGCCTGGAAAATGTTTATAACTGTAATTGGAGCTCTTGAACCCTGTAGGAAAATTATAGGAGTCTGACAACTTTTGGTTACTAATTGAATATATTTTCAGTCGTCAAAAGCCGATCAGTCTGGTGCCGGTGCTACTGTCTTCTTAGCCAAAGAGGAGTGGTTTGATGCTGATGTGCGAGCGTGTCTGGCGAGGAACAATTTGATGGTTTTCGAACGTCTACTGTTTCCGGGAAACAAGGATATGTGGTCGACAGCGACGGCCGAAATCAGCCGTTTGTGCGTCGCCCAGGGTTGGACAGGCTTGCGACCGGTCGCAACGGGAGGGTCGTAAAAATTTGGTAATTTTTTGAAAAAAATTTTTGGGGTGCTTCGTAAATATTTTCGAAAATTTTGGGGTTATCTCCAAACCACTTGAAATATTGCAGCCGGCGTTGGAGTACGCTGCACCGGTATGGCAGCACATGATATCGGATTAATCGTGGACAAAGATGCAGCGAGTCCAAAATGCTGCTCTTCGGATTGCCACAGGGTGTGCTAAAAGCACCCCAGTGGAACAACTTCATGCTGAAGCCCGAATTCTGCCAGTTAAGGAGCACTGCCAACTCCAAGCGCAGCAACTGGTTATTAACATTGTCAAGCAGCCTGACCACCCATTAAGAAGTATCATGAATCCCGTGAGAGAGAGACATATCAGAAGGCCTTTTGCGGATGCTCCCGAGAAAGTTAATATACAAAGATGGACGGACTCCCAACTGGATCGTCTGCGTCTTTTACGTGCGGAGCACACCAAGTTCGTCAGGGATCACTTGAGTAGGATGACCGTCAATCCCATATTGGGGGTCGCACCACCCATTGTTGTTGTTCCCCATCCTCCACCATAGACACGGATCCTGGTTCCAATTTCCGGCATGTAGACGAATCATCGAAGCGAGTGGCTGGGATCCCCTTCTTTGGAGGATCCCTGATGGAGCTTTCTTTGGCCCTCTTTTTTTCTATTTTTTTTTATTCTATTTTTTTATATACTAGCGAGACCTAGCGAAGTTTTCGCTCACAGAAACATTTGCGTGAGCCAACTACCTGAGACGGATTAGTTAGTTAGAACGGTGGTGACTGACTTCCGTCTAACCGAAAGTTGCTGTACGTAGGTATGGACTCTCCTAAGCAGAGCAGGGTGCCGTACATTTACAGCAGGCCGTGGGGGTATCACAATGTGGGATCAAAAAGCAAAACATAAGAAGCCAGCAGTAAATCGTCGGTTGCTACCGGCATAAAATTCCTAACCCCTTCTGCACTTCCTTCCCTTACTCTGCCAATTCGAGACTTGATGCCGCAGCAAAGAGACTTGATGCTCATGAACAAGTCGGCATGAAGTCTTAATTTGCCGCGCTAAATTCACTGTATGGGTGAATTTGCCGCTAGGAGAGGTGAGAATGAGGTGAATTTCCCGTGAAAATGGTGCGAACTGGCAGCGAGAGAGGGTCAATTTACCCCGAAAATGAGGTGAATTAACCTCGAAAAATGGGTGAATTACCCCGAAAATTTCACGAATTTGAAGAACCACAGCAAGGAAGCCCCCTTGTCCGCAACATGAGCGTAATCTTCACCGAGGTCTGCGGTGAGGAGCCACCCTCTGCGGACCCCGGCGTAACTCGTCCCCGTCGTCGTGAGGATACCCACTGTATCCTCCCAGCAATAAATTATGCTGGCCTCCGGAGAGTGACCCAAAGTCACCTTTCAGGGCCGGCAGCAGAATGCCGAATGAGGACTCTGGTGGGATGAGGCTGTTTTTATACCGGCGGTGCTCATAGTAAACACATTGAGACGTGATCACATTGAGACGTGATTATTCGTTTTATCATGTTTTCGCTGGGATGTTTTCATTTGTTTAGAAATTTCTGAGATGCCAGCAACGGCAGTCATTTCACCCTTTGCGCTGAGTGGTATCCAGCCGCTCAACAACTGATATGCATTAACATGTTAGCGCAGGCGGTATTTTCACGCTTTGCGCTGACTGATATCCAACCGCTCAGCAAATTCACCCTTTGTGCGGATAAGCTTTCATGACGGCGCTAAAGGTGAATTTGATGCCTTATGATAACAAAGCGTGATAAAGGCCGCTTTCGCCGAAGCATCAAGTCTCGAATTGGCAGAGTACGTCGCTACCCACTGCCCTTTCTTCCAATTTGTAGAGTTCACAAGCTATTAATCTCGCCTTACCGTCTCTATCATGATAAGGACAAACGCATTCTCTCATTTTATATGATGTTTCCCCTAGTTCACCAACGTCATGCCCTTGTTCTCAATGAATGAAATTAGTAGGTGGTTGTTTATGTTTTTGTGGTGCAGATTTTGATAAGCTCAGACTTGCAACATATAAAAACTGGTTTTGGAAGTTAGGGAATCGAAATGACTGAGCGGTTGCAATGAGTGGCGAACAGAGAAGGTGGAAGTGGACCTGCTGCTTGTTTCCTAAAACTGGCAAGAAAATGTCTCAGGAGTTCTGCGTCAATCTCTCGAAACGCGTCGCACGCTTCTCAAAATTCATGTTTTCTAATCTGTTTTCTTCTCCACAAAGGTTAAGATTTAGCATTAAAAATTTAAAAAACCTTTTTCAAATTCTTCACTCTTGGTAACGTCCTGCACACTCCCACTGCGGTCCTGCTAACTTTTGATGACCTGCACACTCCCACTCGTGACCTGTGCATTTTCTATGACGCCCTGCACACTCCCACTGGGGACCTGCGCATCCTCTATGACGTCCTGCACCCTACCATTTGGGTCCTGCATACTATCTGTGACGTGCTGCACACTCGCGTTGGGGATCTGCACACATTCAATGACGTCCTGCGCACTCCTACTCAGGACCTGCACATTTTCTGTTATGTCCTGCACACTCCAGCTGGGGTCCTGCACAATTTCTATGACGTCCTGCACACTCCCGCTGGGGACCTGCACATTTTCTATGACGTCCTGCGCACTTCCACCGGGGTCCTGCACACTTTCTATGACGTCCTGCACACTTCCTCTGGGGTCCTGCACATTTTCTACGATGTCCTGCACACTCCTGCTGGGGTCCTGCACAATTTCTATGACGTCCTGCACACTTCCTTTTGGGGTCCTGTACACTTTCAATGACGTCCTGCACACTCCCGCTGGAGACCTGCACATTTTCTATGATGTCCTGCACACTTCCACCGGGGTCCTGCACACTTTCTATGACGTCGTGCATACTCCCACTGGGGTCCTGCACACTTTCTACGACGTCCTGCACACTTCCGCTGGGGTCCTGCACACTTTCCATGACGCCCACCACCTCCCACTGGGGTCCTCCACACTTTCTATGACGTCCTGCACACTTCCGCTGGGGTCCTGCACATTTCCTACTTAGGGCCTGCGCACTTTCTATGACGTCCTGCACACTCCGGATTAGGGTCCTGCACTTTCTATGACTTCTTGCACACCCTCACTGGGGTCCTGCACTCCTTTTATGACGCCCTGCATTTTTGCATCGCTAGACGACTCGCAAGTTATCATGACCCACGGCCAAAAGTGCGCTCCACGGACAAACTCAGTTTGCCCGAGGCACGTAAGAGGTGACTCAGGCTGATTTTTTGGTAATCGATAAATGTCGCACCCACTTAAATGTTGGTACCATTTCATACAAGTTTTGATCGGCCATTCCTAAGATATGCGGGACACATGCACACACATACACACACATACACACACACACACACACACACACACACACACACACACACACACACACACACACACACATAGGGACATAACTGCTTTAAGTATAAGGATATCTTTTTTTATTTTTTTTAAATTTTATTTTTCTTATTTTTCTTCCTTTACAATCTTATAGAATCAAAGTGACAGAAAATTGGCTGCTTCCACGGGTTTAAGCCAGAGATCTTCAATTGTGAGATGCGTTGGCTTTGTAGCGCATGAGAACATGTGAGGTACTGTGTGTTCCTCCAGACTGCATTCCGGGCATAGTGGATTATCTGCTGCTCCAATCTTATGAAGATACCACTGCGACTTTGAGTAGTAACCACTCCGAAGCTGGGATAGCGCTGCTCGACTTGATCTTGGTAAAGTCTCTTCTTCTTTCGCGATTTGCGGCGGTGGTCCATTTAGTGAAGGAGAGTTCATATTACCCAAGAAATCCTTCACAAACTCCTTGTGGATCTCTTTGCGGATGTTCTCAGCATTTCCTGGCCTTACCGTCATTGGGGGGACAGTTCTGACGTGCCTCCTAATCTGTCGTGGCGGCGCCGGCTTCCTCATCATGTCGTGGGAGGGGTGTTCAGGGTCGAGTGCCGCAACTGTTCGATATTGGAGTGACAGCATTTCATTATGGGCCTGCACTGGCATGATTCCAGATTCGTTACTGAGGTGGGTTGTGCTCGCCATTGCCAGGCTTCCCGTCGCAGTTCTCAGAGCTGCATTTTGACAAGCTTGTAGCCGATCCCAGTGTGACGAGGCCAGTAGCGGACTCCATGCAGGGGCTGCGTAAGACAACACTGATTGTCCGATGGCACGATAGGTAGTAGTTAACAGCTCTTTATTTTGTCCCCTTCTTCTTCTTCTTCTGCAGCCTCGAAGTGGTTTTTGTCATAGGTTGAGGAACTGGGCGACCTTGACAGGATTCGTCCAAAGGTCCATTGTGGTTAAGGAGGTAGGTCTCTTCGGGCACATGAACAAGTGCGCCGTGTCGTGTCCGGGAGCACCACAGTCCGGGCATGCGTCTGGTCGGCTGCTGTCGATCTTGTTGACGTAAGACATGAGCAGTATAGAGTGACCACAGCGCAGCGAGGCAAGAGCACATCTGGCTCGTCTGCCGAGTTGAGACTCGGACTCGCAAACCCGAGGCGGCACTGCTCCTAAGATAGGGTTCACAGCCGCCTTCCTTAGATATCCTCGAACAAACTGGGTGTGCTCCTCACGCAGAAGACGAAGCCTTTCCATGTTGGAGTCGGCCCATCTCTGTGCATCAACTTTACGAGGAGCATCGGCGAACGGAGTCCTAATCGACCTCTCTCTTATGGGCTTCATGATTCTCTTTGTTGGATGATTCGGCTGTCTCAGAACATTAATATACATCTGCTGTGCCTGAAGTTCACAATGCTCCTTGACCGGCAATATGCAGGCCTCCGCGTGAAGATGTTCTATTGGGAGCTCCTTGCACAACCGGTAGCAATTCTAAGCGCAGCATTCTGTACACGCTGCAGCTTATTCCAGGAGCTGTCAGACACCAGGTGCTGCCACA
Source organism: Aplectana chamaeleonis (assembly GCA_029168955.1). NCBI lineage: Eukaryota > Metazoa > Nematoda > Chromadorea > Rhabditida > Cosmocercidae > Aplectana > Aplectana chamaeleonis. The sequence continues at coordinate 380,423 of JAPDOI010000353.1, forward strand.
CTGGTGCCGCATATTCCAGAGCCGGCTGAAGTATTGCTCTGTAGGTTCTCAATATTGTCTCTCGGCGGCTTCCCCATGATGTTCCTCCGAGAGCTCTCAAGATATTAAGCCTAGCCTTGACGACTGTTTGTTTCTGTTCCGCGTTTTTGTGGAACTTCAGTGATGGATCAAGAATAAGGCCAAGCAGCTTGGGGAATTTGGCTGCTGGCAACAGGTCACCATCCCATTTGACATCTGGATGGGCACTGTGTTCCTTGGTGTTTGTTGTGAACACTGAAACAGAGGATTTTGCAGCAGAGACTGTGAGCATCATTTTATCGAGGAAGAGCTTCAACTCGACGAGATAGGCGCTGATCTTGTTAGCGGCTATTTGCAGGTCACGGTCCTGGCACATGATGGTGATGTCGTCGGCATACATAACAATCTTTACATCATTGGGAGGCTCGGGGATGTCCTCAAGATACAGGCTAAATAGGGCAGGGGACAACACTCCGCCTTGCGGAACACCGGCTGCTATTGGAATGCTATCGGATACGTGATTCCGGAACAGAACCTTCGCCCGGCGGCCTTTCGTGAAAGCTGCAATCCATCGCTTCTGCCATGACCTGAGCAGTTTCTCGGACAGCAGTCCCAAGTTAACAGAGTCAAACGCTTTGCTCAGGTCGAGGGCGACGGCCACCGTTCTCAGGGGCTTTCTCATGTTGAACCCATCGACAGCAAAGCTCACGATCTCCAATAGAGCAGTAGTAGTAGAGTGAAGTTTCCTGAACCCATGCTGATGCTGCTGTCTCTCATTTTGATCAGCCAGGTCCGTCACGATCAACTTTTCAGCTAATTTAGCGACGGGCGATAACAGGCTTATTGGTCGAAAGCCTTTCGCCGTGCTTTGGGACTTGCCTGGCTTTGGCAACGGTATCACATTGGCTGTCTTCCAAGCTTGGGGTAGAATGCAGGTCCGGAAAGAAGTGTTAATGATATCTGCAAGCATCGGTAGAAGTTCCGTGAGAAGCTTCTTCAGGATGGCTGGGGAGATACCGTCAGGTCCGATAGCCTTCGAATTCCGCATTTATTTGATAGCCTTCTCTACTTGTGTGAGAGTAAAGGCCTCAGAAGCGTTCATGAGCGGCAACCGGCTCAGCTCTCTAACCGTAACTCTGTTTTGCACGCCTCGCTTGGTGCGTGTGATGAAAAAGTTCTTGCCGAGTGCGTAAGCAGCCGCTTTCCCTGATTTGAAGATGTTCTCATCGAACTCAATAGCGGAGCTCATCGGGGGAGCGGACTTTCCGGAAATTTTCCTCAAGACTTTCCACGTCGTAGTTCCGTCCGCCTTGAAATTCAGCTTTTCAGTGAACTTCTCCCAGCATTCCTTCTTGTTCTTATCCAGATCCTGCTTGATCTCATTATCCAGCACAGCAATCTCCGGGTCTAGATGGTCTGCGGCTCTCTTCTCATCTCTGGTTCTTATCTTCTGCAGTATTTCCCTGCTGACATTTGGAAAAAAAGGTCTTGACACGACCCTCAGGAATTGCAGCTTTCATGGCCTTGCGGATGGCACTTGTTAGATGGCCCTCTTTCTGATGAACATCACCATTCCATGGGTAGTCGACCGCATGGCGGAGTGCAACATCTCTGAACAGGGTCCAGTCTGCTAGGCCTAAATTGAAGGCAGCATACACGCTCGTAAGCATAGTCGAGATAACAGCATAGATCGGTCCGCACGGCCCGTGCTATGTCGTCAACGACGTTTGAAGCGCTGAAAACTGTTCAGGATGACAGTATTTGACAATGTTTGAGCAATCTTGCCCTCCACGCCCGTATTTTCACACCCCTTTGAGTAACAGAATGAGGATCGATACTTGTGAAAACGTGTGATAATTGAGAGTGATAGCACTATCAAATGGGAGTGCACGAGAGAAATAGCTTGGATTACTTGAGTATAACATGTCTGCATACCTAATGACTCTCGTCCACTTTCGAGAATGCCGCTCTACTTTGGCTGACCTCTTGAAATGGAGGATTTTATCAGTGCACAAACATGATATACTGATGTAAATCAAGCTATTTCTCTCGTGCACTCCCATTTGATAGTGCTATCCTCTCAATTATCACGTTTTCTGAGTATCCATCCTCATTCTGCTACTCAAAGGGGTGATAACTCTGGGCGTGAAGCTGGCAAACTCAAAATTGTCAAATACTGTCATCCTGGACAGTTTTCAGCGTTTCAAACGTCGTTGACGACATAGTACGGGCCGTGCGGACCTATCTATGCTGTTATCTCGACTATGCTTACGAGCGTGTATGCTGTCTTTAAGATAAGTACGATGACGAAAACCAGAGTAAGGGGCAAGAGAGTCAGAGAGATCAATATAGACAAAGACGGGAATGTGATCACTGGAGAGAGTGGTGGATGTGGACCACGTGCAAGCATTAGAAAGATTGGATGACACAAGATAGATATCTGGGCTAGAAGGTCGGCCGTTGGCAGGGAGACGAGTGGGCCTGTCATCATTGAGGATAACCAGGTCACACTCCTCAGCCCACTCTTCGACATCTTCCCCTCTGGCGTCAGAATCAAGAGCGGAACAGAACGTGTGAGCATTGAAGTCACCCGCAAAGACAGCTGAAGGGGAGGGTGAGCAGTCGTACAACTGCTTAAGGAGGGGAATAGGATTATAAGAGGGGGGACAAGATGATATAGGAGGAATGTAGATGTTAAATAGAGATAAAGGGGTTTTGAGGGGGAGCTGGACAGGAATGTACTCGAGAGTACCGTCCTTAGGAGTATTAGGGATAATATGAGAAGGTAAGGCAGATTGAACGAAAGTAGACACTCCACCCCCAAGAGCAGACCTTGGCATGTGATAGGCGGTGTATCCCGGAATGTTAGGCTGGGGGTAAGTGGTGGAAGGAGAGAGCTTGGTTTCTTGAACCATGATAACATCCGGGTGATGAGAACGTGCGAATAGAGAGAGTTCAGATAACTTGTTGCGAAGGCCGTTGAGATTAATGTGAACAATGGAGAGGGGCCGGTTGGTAATTGAGGAATCAGAGTTGCTGGGGGCAGAGCATGGAACACAACGAAAGGATGAGTCATGATGCCTCACAGAACTGAGGCCCGAACAGGAGAAGTGCACCCACCTTTGGCATCCGAAGCACTGGACGCTGGTATGTCTCCAGTTGACATCCTTGCCGCACGTGGCGCATAGGTACTTCTGCGCTGGACCTGGATTCCTCTCGACGCCGGCCCTTTGGAGTAAAATCCTCAGGAGAGCTGCGGCCGACCAGCACCTCTCCCATGACAAAAACCGTCTTCTTGGAGGGGTTGACGTCGGTTTGCACGGAGGCGATCTTCTTTCCTCCACACTGCCTCGGCACGAACGTACGACATCTCGGCAGCATTTTGTCCCCAGTTTCTTCCTGCCAGAGCTTTCAGGAGGTTCGCTCGCTTTGCTGTCTTCTTGCGAACTGCCTCAGCGTGTAAACGTCCCGTCATCATAGTGTCGAACTGATAACCAAGAATCGTAGGGTTTCTTTCGTGCGAAATTTGCACCCCGTTAACGAAAACTTTCGGCACGTACTTCGCTTGAGCAGTGTGGGTCGTCAGCAGGGAAACAGTGGTCTTTTGAAGTGACAGTTGTAAATGAAGGTCTTCCAAGGCCTTTGTTAATATTGGTAGGTAGTCGTTGAGATGTTTCTCACAAGTTGCAACGTCAGGGTCCGACGCGATCAGTGTGAGGTGGTCTGCGTATCCAATGAGATTTACTTCTGGTGGGGGTCTCGGTAGGTCGGCGATGTAGAACGAGAAAAGTAGCGGCGAAATTACTGCTCCTTGAGGCACCCCGGAGCGCACCAGTCTCACATTAGACGTTTGTCCCTTGAACTCTGTGTGAATTGTTCTGCCCCCCATAGTCAGCGACACCGAGATGGAACTCGGTAGGCGGGCTAGAAGTACCCTTGCCTCGTTACGCTGCGGTCATTCCCCTATGCTGATGTCATTCTTGCATAAGATCGATCGCAGTAAGCCGGACGAGTGCCCGGAGTGTGGTAGCCGTGGCCACACAACTGAACACCTATTCGAATGCCCAAAGAGGCCTACCACTCTTACAACAATGGATTTGTGGACGAATCCGGTTTCAGTCGCCCGTTTCTTGAACCTTTGACAAAAACCTTCCTGCGGCTGCAAAGAAGAAGAAGAAGCATCCCGTTCACTCAACCGTTCTTGACGGCGTTCATATATGTTGTTTCCGATCAACGGGATGCTCAACGCCTTCATAACGATGGCTGTACCAATTTGCAACAGGTCTTGTTGTTCCGTTGAGCTGGGTGGGAAATATACACTGTTGATATCGCAAACTGGCAAGGCAATGTCGGTTGCTAAAAAATCGCTCAAAGCCCCCAGCAAACGGGGTTATTACTTCTCAAAACTTGCCTAAATTTGAAGTTTTATGGTGAACGAGTTTTCTGAATTTGTACTTTTGCCCAGACGACAATGAAACTACCACATTCAATCCAAAATCTACATCCGAATTCATGAACAACGCCCCATCTTCGGGCTCAGCATCCAAATATAAGACTATAAATACAACTCCTAGACAATAGCAATTTTCCTTTCGCAATTGGAGCCCTTAGAGTGGAATGGACCCGAAAAGCGTGAGGTAGGGACTATAATCAGCAAAACTGATCATGCTCACAAAAGAGAAATTACAAGGAAAACAAATCCAGGATCGAAATGCGCAGCTTGCATGAGAATATTTGAAACTCCGACATTCGGACGGTTCAACTACAGTGGAAAATCCACACGGGAAATCAGCAGAATTTCCCCGTTAGTTCAACGGAAATTGCTCGGTAGTTGATGCGGTTTTCCACCAAAGTTGAACTGAAGTGCTGATTGGAGGGAAATTCAAATAGATTTTCGCACTAGGAATTTCGCCCACAGTTCACCCCATTTTCTACTGCAGTTGAACGCTTTCAGTTTTGGAGGGAATCTCAAATGCCCAATGGCTGTTTCCTCCTGTCGTACATTATGACCTTCTAATTTCTCGATATATTATGGTCCTTACACTCTTAATCTCCTTAATATCAATATTGCCTGCGCTTGTGTCCATAATAAACTTCAATACTCAGCATTCTTTATCAGAACATACTTCAAATGCACTGAAATTATGAGAAGTACTGCAAATGAGAATAGCATAATCTCTATCTAGACATAGTTCAATCTCCATCGAACCACCATGCCATCGCGATTGGCCTCGCCCACTTTTCCGCGCCGCAACGACTTTGAAGTGTAGATGCGCAAATTTAACATGAACCTGGGGTTCTCCACACCTTCAAAGTATTGGAAAATCCCGGGTTGTCGTGTAATTAAGGCGCATTACTTCGGAATCGTTGCGGCGCGGAGAATGGGCGTGGCCAGATGCAACGGCCTGCTGCCCCCACCGTTTCCGATAGCACAAAGGAACAGAGACAACAGATCAAAACCTAGACGTGTAAAAATCAAATAACCGGTGCGTAGTGACCTGAACGTATGACACGTTTACTGAAGCATAAAAAGCGGACGCGCCATGCAACAACAGTAACTCTTTGGAAGAAGATGGATAGATATACATGTAGCACATAACATTCACATAAAATGGCAGGCATATTTCATGTCGTGGGAACCGAATGCGATCCACCGATACAAAGACAAAAACATCTATTTTGTGGGCATTCATACTTCTGACCATGCTTTTTGTCACTGGCATTGGCCTGGCGACAGAAGTATGAACGTATCCTTAACAATCTGAACCCATTCATCAGAACATAACCGTATCAGCTCCCAATGACTTCAGAAGAGACAAGTTCAACAAATATACTCGGATAGGTAGAAAAGGACAGTGACAAAAAGAAAAAACAACAAGTACTGGCACTATAAGGGCGAACGCTCCTTCCCTATCAGTCAACACCATGGAAATATCCACTAACAACAATTCAGCGCGAAATCCTTTCCAAGACAAACAGTAAAACTCAAAAGCGATTCTGAGGTTTTACTGGGGCCTGTTGACCCAGAGTTTCGCATCGAAACCATATAAAATATGATTTGGGTGCGCTCCAAGAACATCGCATGTCGAAAGGTTTGCATGGAAAGAACCACGGTGGATCCACTCGAACGCTAACGTCGAACAGGGAACGAGATTCTCACTGTGTGAAAAAATGGAGTTTGGGAATGTAAATGACATGTAAGCAAGAAAGCTATCTTTCAGTCTCAAGGAGGTAAAACTTCTTCTTTGTAATTTGTCGAAATCTTCATCTTCCTTTTGATCCATAACACAGTGAACCTCCCCTTTGTGGTCTCAGAATCCCAGAGATGAAATTTCCTACAGTATGTCACTAATCGTGCTTTGTCGATTGAATTATCGGCACTATTCCACTTTTTCGACACCAAAGCTCGAACAAGTTTTCGCCTAAACTTTATGGTTATTCGGTGGTGCAAAACACTAGTCTGCTTCGTGTTCAGCACTAACCCTCCTATACGAAGCTTGGGCGGAAATATTACTCGACCCCGGAAAAAGGGAGATACAGATATATTTTTTCTCGAGTATCGTTGTAAGAGCTTTTATCCTTCGTGAAGAATATCAGCACAATACCGCTTTGAACACGTTCGGGCTCCTTCCCTTGGCTACTCAGGCAGGAATGGGAACCCAACTGGGCAACGTCATGGTCACTCACCAATAGCATATAAGCGGGGGCCAGTGACGCCTAGGTGCGGGGGTGCCCAGACTAGTGATGACGTGGCAACGCGCCCGGGTGACAGGCAATACGTTGCCCGGGTGGTTGTCTCCTGGTAGAGCGTTCCATTGAGAAGCAGTGAACCGGTTCATTCCCATATTGTTGACCGGTTCTGTCCCCAAGTTCTTACTAGGACTTTACACGTCGGCTGACCGGGTCTGTTCCTTTCGGTAGAGTAGTCGATTAGGGGGTCGTTTACCGGTTGATCGTCATCTTGTTGACCGGTTCTGTCCCCTCTCATGTAGCGGGTCGTTCACCAAACGGGCAACGCTTTTAGAATCTAGCACAGAAAATGTGCTATCGCAGCAGGAGGGCGTCATAGTGTCACACTTGGCCACGCCCCTTTTTCCACGCCGCAAGGTAATTTGGACATCAAACCGAGGTTTTCTCCCCTTTAAAACTAGAATAGTCGGTGCGGTGCGGAAAAATGGGCGTGGCCAAATGTGATACTATGGTGCCCCACTGATGCGATAGCACTCATACAACGAGAAATAATAGTTACCAATTTTCATTAATTATTCGGCAGAAATTGATTACACAGTGAAAAAAGGCAGCAACATTATTAGCAAAATAGATACAATGCATCACCAGCATCATTAACAAGAAATCTCCAGTGAATATGAATACTCATATAATTAACACAAGAAATATAATCTTCAACTGCTCCATCTTGATCCACCAACACACCAAAAGAAGCTTCGTTAAAATCCGTGGGATAAGCAATAGCCATCACGCGCACTTCACCCTATAACAAACATCAAGTAGTAAAATTACTATTACCGAACCGAATATAAATACAGTTTTAGTTTAAAATGTCTCCAAACTCCTCGAAAACTATTTCTTATCAGTCCTTTTTGGTCTGCAGGGCCGTCAAGTTCCAGGCAGACCGCTGACCCATAACTCGACGCAGCTACATACCTCTTCCACTTGTGACCAAAATTCTTTGGAAATGTCGGAAATTTTCACTTCAGCCTAAAAAATTTTTTCCGAAAACGTTGAACTTGAAATTTTTGGAAAAAAAACTGTTTCAGAACTCATTCTTGATTTTTTTGTAATTGACACTACACTTTTTACCTTGAAGGCAGTGGTCACGATGAAAAACGTCATCCAAAAAACTATAAAAATCAGCTCAGATCAAAAACAGCTCAAAACTATGAAGGTAGCGCGCTGAAAAACGGGTTAGAATTAGAAATGCAATTTTACCAAATAAAAACAGCTGAGCAATGAAAGAAAGCACTCCAGTCAATCTTTCTGACTAGATAAGTAATGCTCATTGATTGGAATTCAATTTCAAGCCAGCTGATGTTTTTGATATTAGAGATCATCGATGCCGATGATGTGCTCAGATAGAGACATCACACTTCCCGCGGTATCACTCGCCGACGTCCCGTAACCCCTCCCGCGGAAGGCCAATAGATCGGTCGCGGGCAGTCGGCAGCGCTGTTTCGTTGACTGACCGTATACGGTGAACACGCACTCTGCGGCCCTTCTGCCACCGCCTTACGGCTAATCTGATGACGGACAGAAGACAGTCCTAAAACAGTTTGCGGCACATTTAAAAATCACCCTTTAAATAAAGGTCTCTCCTAACAAAACTCGAAAAATCCGCTCCTGGGGATTTCATCTTGAACTGCATTTGACAAGTAAGGAGTGAGCTTCTACGGGCAAGCTTCTTACACTCACTGCTTCTTGCAGCCTTCCCATTAGCAGATGACATTAACGGACAGTGGTTCACCTGCCCAAGGCCAGCGTCGCACATAGCGCGGGTTTTGGAAAGAGTCTCAACACAGCGTTCTCTGCTCAGCAATTGTTCATTGGCTCCACTCTAGTCTGTGGTGCAATGATGATTCCAATGTGGGAATCGATGAATGAGTGTTCGATGACCCCCAGGAATAGCCGACTGCCCGCGGAAAGACGGTAGAGCCTCTCTGTCAGCAGGAAGTGGGGCGCTGTGCCACGCCCACAAAATTGGGGCCGCGCGGAGTCGACTAGCCCGACTTGGCCGGCGGGAAGTGGGCTGTTTTTATCTGAGTAGCCCGACTTGGCCGGCGGGAAGTGGGCTGTTTTTATCTGAGTGGAGTGGGCTCGTCCACCATCAAAAGACAGGAGAGTTCAAGCTTCAAATTTGGCCCGAAAGAGTGTTTTTCGCGATTTTTCTCATAGGTCCTACTATTCTGAACCCAGAAAAGGGTTTGGAGATTAAAAGAGGACAAGCATATTTTTCATCCCGGCCACTGCCTTTAATAGTCAGTCTAGGAAAGCTTTTCATTTTTGACCCTGAATCTATACGTCCCACCAAAATTTCTGCTTTCAGCTATTTTTTACGCCTCCCATGTCCCGAGAGACATTTGGCAACCGACTAACACGGTTTCTTCCACTGGCCACACTGATATTGTGGTGTTCCAGTACTAGAGTGTTATAGAGCAAGTTAGTAGTAGGTCTTCAGCAGGGTTTCAGGGACCTGTTGCGGAAATTGCAAATCCTATCGGATGGGCTCCTCCACTTTGAGGAAAAATTGAACCGGACAAGAACGCCGTTCACAAGCGATCCACTCAGCGCAGCGTCTGCAGAAAAGCCTGCGTTTCGAATTTCGCCACAATCGTGTGGTCGTGTTGCATGCTACTCACAGCCACATCAATGCTGAAGCGTTTCCGATGTAGCAGTGGAAGGCAAACGCTAGCTATTAGTGGTGTAAGGTTTAGAGCCCTATGAAAAAAGCCTTAAACCTTCTGACTTGCTTCGTTCATTATAAAATTTTGAGTATGGCTGTAATTGTATATATATATATATATATATATATATATATATATATATATATATATATATATATATATATATATATATATATATATATATATATATATATATATATATATATATATATATATATATATAATATATATATATATATACATATAGTAGCAGTTGTATTGTTGAACTGAACCACGAGGTTGATAGATCTTTTACTTGGCTTACGCACGTTTCGGCGGGATCGCCGTCTTCAGAGCCTGAAAGGAACAAATCAGAAATGTGCTTATTCGGCCAAATGTCGACTAAACCTTACTAAAATTCGAGAGAAGTTCTTTCAAAACGTGGTCAATAACAGAGAAACTAGGAAGTATATAGCTTAAACTCAAGCCCTACCTCAGACTCGCATTCTAACGTCGAGAGGTAGCGGTTTCGATCTGTGCTCCGCCATCCGCCAACCGTTCTATGCTGCTGGTCCTCTAGCGAGTTTCCTGGCAAGGTGCGGTAACTTCCTAGTTTCTCTGTTATTGATCACGTTTTGAAAGAACTTCTCTCAGGTTCATTTCTGATTTGTTCTTTAACCTCTTCATCCTCGTCTCCGAGTTGATCCTCACTTGGGTGGTATACTGCAGGCTCCAAACGAGTGTACATTGCTTGCGCACATTTCTGAAAACTAATTGCGTCAGGAAAGATTTTCAACGCGAATTGACTCAAAATTAATTACTGACCGAGACGACGATCTCTTTTGCCTCATCGAGAAGTTTTTGCTCAAGTTCTGTCACCAAAAATCAAAGCAGGATCTCCTCAATAGCCATCTTTGTCGCATTTTTTGCGTATAAAGTTCCACTCTCCTGCAATTAGTCGAAAATCGAACAGCCAAAGTTTGGTAAAAATATCATAATTGGGCTCAAAGCGTAATTTTGAGAGTTGATTTCTCGATTTTCGAATTATTTAGGTAGGTAACGCCCCCTAAATGGCAATATATACTTATCACCACCCTAGCCTACCGTAAACCTCTGGATATCGACGAAGCCCCAGATTCGTGTTCAGCACCCTACGTTTCCATTGCTGTAGACCAGTAAATAACAACCACACAGAAGTTTTGAGTCCAATTGGAAAAGATTTTCTGAAACACACCGAAAATTGACCGATACCCCTACCTTTACGCAAAGGTTGGAAATTTCCTGAAAACTCGTTTGAAAGTGTTCTGAGCAAGATGCGATTTTGGAGCTGGAGGAGCAGGCCAGAATCAACCAGAAAGCCTTCACCATCTTTCAACTGCTTTCACAACAACATGCTCCCACTTTCCTCTGAGAAAACAAAGGTTCTGCATTTAGGTGCTTCGAATACTGAGGCAAGGTATAGTCTAAATGGCACCACACTTAGTTCGGCTGATTCAGTCAAAGACCTAGGTTTTGTAATCAATTCCAAAGTTTGATAAGCACTCAAGAAGTATAAAAGCTAAAGCAGAACACCGACTTTTCCTTTTGTTCAAATCCCTCAGGACTAAAAATCCAATTCTCCTCATTCAAGGCAGTGTTCACGATAAAAGTCGTTTTTCTGTTCTTCCGCCTATCTTGAAAACGGTCGCATGCTGATTACAATGATGTCCCTGGAATCGTACAAGACTCTCTGGAAACGGAGTTATGGACCTCAAAATTCAGCAAGGAAAATTGTGGACGAGTTGTCCGAGGCTTGTAACTCCCGTTTTTTGCAGCCGATGTGTGCGAGCTGACCTGAGTAAAGAGAGACGTTGAGAATGAAGGGAAGAACGGGGCTTTTGATCGGGAAGCATCCCTCATTCAACCACAAATTCAGGGGAACTGTTATAGGACGTGGGCGGAGTGGCCCAATGGGTCGGCTGGCCAATGAGTTTTCACCCACTTACCGGCCGTTTTTCGTCTCACTTACGTTCTTAATCTTCTTATAGGGACCCAAAGCTTACGTTTTAGCCCTTTTTCTCCGTGAACACTGCCTTTAAAGCGTATAAAATGTACGTCCGTTCAATTCTGGAATACGGAACTTGCATTAACTTTCCAAATAAGAAGACCATGGTCAACAAACTGGAAAAGGTACAGAATAGTTTTACCAGAAAGTTGTTCATTCGTTCGTTGGGATTCACGTACGCGAGTATCCCACGTTGGCTGATAAGAAACAGAATGCTTAATCTGGAAACGTTAGACCTTATGTGCAGGAAAATGATCTAATTATGGTATATAACATTCTTGATCGAAAAATAGGTCTCAAAGGTAGAATTTTTTTCGAGTTAGCATTATCCAGAACGAGAGGTGAGCGGTTCAAAATTGTTTTTCATCAGCCTGGAACTTCGCTAAGGCGCGGCTTTTTCACTTGTCGAGCTGGTTCGGAGTACGCAAGGATGAGCAGGGCTACACAAATTTCGGACAGTCTTGCCATTTTCGGAAAACAGCTGTCTTGTTACCTGCACTAGGGTTATTCATTCGTTTTCCGTGGCTTTTAGGTTTTCCTTGTTGAATATGACTCTGAAATTCCATCGCTCCCTTTTTCATTGTGCGTCTACCATGTTTTAATTTTTTTACTCTCTTCTCATTGCTATTTTGTTTTGCTACGTTTTACATGTGCATCACATTTAATAAATTTGAAAACAAATTTGGGACATCCGTACTGCGGACAAGCTGCAGCTATCACTACAGTATGCCAGCTCCGCCCTACGCCGGACTCTCAGGCCGCCCTTCGCCACGGTCGTGTCGAGGGTTGCAGCGGCCGCAATGGATCTCCATAGAGCTCTCATTTGGCGCTTCCTCGACATTACAGGAGCCGAGTTTGTGGTCAAAGCCGTTCTTAGCGAGAAAAAAAAACGACCACGATGATATAGCCAAAACATACTAGAAGCCTATGCTAGTGCATTTGGGAGTGAAAGGCGCTGCGATAGAGACACACGATTACAATACTCAAACCGCAGAAATCTTCCATCGTAGGCTGGCACAGCGGCGCAGGATCTTCGTTGCAGGACCATCTGCCATCTTGCCGCATCCACAGTTGCGAAAGGCTCCGCGTTGCTCTAATTCCTCATCGGTGAAGGCCGGCATTCTTACGAAAGCGGTGATGAAAAACGGTACACGAAGCATATGAAACGAGATTTTAGTTTCCCGACGCACAGTTGTGTACTGGTTTCACTGCTTTCAAAGAAAGTGAGCCGCAGATGGCCTAAAATGCACACTCTTGGACAAAACGATTAATTTACTCCCAGATTCTCAAAAGGGATACTGCAATAACTTCCAACTGAAATAACTAGTAATATATAAATAGCTTTTCGTAGTTTCCATTGATTAATGACTTGTCATCAGTATGACGAGTGCAGATTGGCCGTAAATACAGTGTGATATGTCCACAGTCGGACAATCTACACATGAAACGGGCCCGTTTTGATGGCATGGTATTCTCGTATTGGTTCAAACGGTTCCAAGGTTTTAGGATAGAGGCTGAAGCATAGGAGGAGAAAATGGGGGCAAAACACTCCAACTTTTGAGAATGACTCGAAACCCAGGGGTGGGCGAGATTCAATTGAAAGTGCTAATCTCCATCTGGGAATATTTGGCAATAATGCCCAACTGTGATAAAAAAGGAAATAAACGCATAGCATCAACGCCTGAATATCGCACACACTAGAGTTGGTCCTGCTCCTGCTGTCTACTAAAGTGTTCATGTCGATGTTATGTTATGTTAACTAAGATTTTAGTAAGTTGTGTGATGAACAATAGTAATAAGTGCTGTCATTCTTGTGTTTGAGTAGTGCAAACCACATTCGGTAGCGATCCAGCGCAGAGTAAAGGACGGTGTGGAAACGGCAAGATGGTCCCGCAACGAAGACCCTGCGCTGCAGTGTCAGCATACGGTGGAAGATTTCTGTGGTTTGAGGATTGTAATCGTGTGATAGAGACATTGCCAAACCTCGTGATAGATGTGCGTTCCTCTTCCTTCTCTTCTTTCCTAAGTTTTCCAAGTTTACAATGCGCACACTGCTCACAGAAGGATGTGGATTCCTGGAAAAACAAAACCGAGTATGCAATGACAAGTTATTCTTGAAAGCAACACTTTAAAGGCGTCTACGAGCAAATTCAGCTGTTCGAAATCATAAATTCGTAGGTTACATTATTAGAGAAGGAATTAGGAATGTTTTTTTGGGATGATGACTGGTAGGGATCCCCAAATACGTTGAATCCAATGGGAAAAGTCCCAAATACCAAGTTTTTTGCATAACTCGTAACTATGAGATAGGCGGAATAAAAGTGTGGAAATCCAAAAACCGGGTTTCGTCAGAATGAGTTTAACTAGATCTTCGAAAATCAGATGCGAAACACGAAAATGAGCGAAACTGCGGGCTTAGACGGGAATTTTAATTTATATCTGGTAATAACAGCGAATAATGTGGGGGAGTAATGCTAACCAGACACCCACTTGGCGCGACGTAATTACGGACCCTGCACACAATCTCACGCCTAGTGGTATTTTTGGCGTGATGAGCGAGGCAGCAACCCAGTTTTCGTGGTTCCGAAGGATTTACGGTTATTCTACTCAATCTGGGGAAGAAGAGTTTCCAGTTTAAAATTGGAAACACTCGGATTGGCAAAAAACATTCACGTTTCTAGACTTTTTCGCTATTTCTACTATTGTACCATATTATTTTGCCTCCTTTTTACTATGTTAGGGTTTCTAAATGGTGCGTATGATCCAAATACTAAAATATCGTTGTCTTTATTTCTTTTTTTGGGGCTCAACTCTTTACTTACCTACGTAGAAAATGTAATCCATCGTTCATTTGGCTTGTCTTTATAAATTATTCACTGAGTGTTCAAACACTCGAATTGCCAAAAAAACATTCACACTTATACAATTTTCTGCTATTTCCATTATTGTATGATTTTATTTTACTTACTTAATTTTTTTCAGTAAGTTATACTTTCTAAATGGCGCATACGATCCAATTATTGAAATCTGGTTGCTTTTTATTCTTTTTTCTTCGAAATCTTTTTCATTGTTGAGGTTCAGTTCTTTCCTTTCTTACATAGGAAAGGTAATCCATCGCTCATTTGGCTTATTTCCATAAATTGTTAACTGAGTTAGCCACAATTCGCCCAGCTCGTAAAGAAATCATCAATAAATTTGACATAAACCTCGACATGAACCAAGCTAGAGCATAAATTGGGACGCATTGCACTACTCCAATTTTCGGACTCCGAAAGTCGTCCACTTTCATCCTTTTCAATAGAAGGTATGGCTTATTTGAGATGCTGAGCACGGAAACACTTTGAATATCCGTCGTAGAACGAAATTTTAAATGCGGTGCTTCTACAGTAAGCTTCCTTAATACTGGGACCCTTTTTCCTCAATACTGGGAGCGGTCCCAGTATTGGCGAAAACTCACTATACTGTACAATGCAAGGTTTTTTTTTCAAACACAGGAAATTGCAAGTAATACCGAAAGATGAAAAAAACAAAAAGTTTTCAATATTTTAATAGAAGATTCAGAAGTAGCCAGGAAGATTAATGGTGTCCAAAGCACAATAGAGAGTAATCGCGAATCAAGGGAAAAGAATGGTGAGGACGAAAGAAAAATCGAATAACACCAGTAATAAGAAGGCAAAAATACTCATAAACCGCTTGAATTCACAAAACAAGGATGCAGGCTGCTCCACTGTCAAAAATACTATTAGGCGTGAGATTGTGTGCGGGGTCCGTAATTACGTCGCGCCAAGTGGGTGTCTGGTTAGCATTACTCAATGTGGGGAGGGGGCCCACCTATCCATGATACTCACTGTACTATAATGAAATGGGATAAAATTGTCAATTTGAGAATGTGGTGTGCAGACGTGAAGGACAGCGACCATATAAATGCATTGGAAAGTGCCTTTGGAAATCTAAAACCAGTAAGAACCTGAAAATCGATAGTTGCCACGCCGCGGCTTTGATCCTGGCGACCCCGGATTGACTGACCGGGTGCTGGAAATTGAGCTCCGCCCCCAAAACTTGTCGGGGACACAACCGGTCACCATGATATGCACTGAAACGCACCCAAAATGTGACCGGTTGAGTGACCATTTTCTGCCTGAGTATTTTACGCAATGAGAATTTCGTTCCCAGTCCGACGCTACCGTTCGAGTGTGGGAACCATTGTGGTTAAATCCGTTGCAATGAGAAGTAAAATCGTACATGGAAAGGCCAGCGGGACTGATTGTGAATGTAACGAATTTCCACTAGCAAATAATTAAGAAGAAATTAGGAAGAAATGTGAAACTGATCCAGCAGAAAAGAGAGGGGCTTATAGGAGCAGCAAAAAAAACGAAAGGACAGAACAAACGCAATTGGCAGGACTCCAAAACGTCTAAATAGACGTCAAATGTTATGTATGTTTATGTGGGTTACGGCTCCCACATTATAGATGACGGCACTATTCACGCGACGCGACACGCACCGCGGCGATAGGCTCGGCAGTTCAACGAATCGTTCACATTGGGTCAACTCCTCGACAAAATAGCCTCAGTAGTTCAACTCGAACGTCATTTTCCCC
The DNA here is from genome assembly GCA_029168955.1 of Aplectana chamaeleonis. Lineage (NCBI taxonomy): Eukaryota > Metazoa > Nematoda > Chromadorea > Rhabditida > Cosmocercidae > Aplectana > Aplectana chamaeleonis. The sequence goes on from JAPDOI010000353.1 coordinate 396,483, forward strand.
CAAAGTTCAACGCTGCGAATGTCTGAGAAAAAAAACACTGTGCCGTGCGATTGGGTAGTTTGAGTGCAATTGCGGAGTGGTCGGAAACATTCGTTCCCCGCGGAAATTTCCTTTTTTTTTCGGGGTGATCTGCGTTTTTGAACATTTACATATTCTTCTACGCTTAAAGTAGTATAAGCTGCAGATATATGATCTAGTTGCGCAATCGCGTTCAGTCCGCAGTCTCATTATCACAATCGTAAAAGCGAAGCGGTTGTTTTGAGAATGATTTCTTCATTTTCATAGTTCTATTCCTGAAAGTTTAGGTTCCCGGCAAAAGTAAAGATTTGGCATGGCCGTTTTTTCGAAATTTCAGAAATATACTCAGTTAAAAGGGGAAGGTGAAGAAAAATGGAAAAAGTTTTGAAATATTCCTGAGAACGATTTGGCGTAGAATAATTCGCTTTTTGGGAAATGTAGTGAAATAGTTGAAATTATGATTTGGCAGTCGAGTTTGAACCAACTATTTATAAGAGTTGTGCAAAATGAGAAATCGCATTGTATGAGCTTATCCGTAGAACATATCGAAGCAAAATCACGCGTGATATGGAACAAACAGTTGATTTCACTTTACTTAATAGATCACGGCATTCCAGCTCCCGAACGAGCGTTTACTGCTAGCCATATCACGCGTGATTTTGCTTCGATATGTTCTACGGATAAGCTCATACAATGCGATTTCTCATTTTGCACAACTCTTATAAATAGTTGGTTCAAACTCGACTGCCAAATCATACTTTCAACTATTTCACTACATTTCCCAAAAAGCGAATTATTCTACGCCAAATCGTTCTCAGGAATATTTCAAAACTTTTTCCATTTTTCTTGACCTTCCCCTTTTAACTGAGTAGATTTCTAAAATTTCGAAAAAACAGCCATGCCAAATCTTTACTTTTGCCGAAAGAACTTTCAGGAATTTCATTTATTTTTCCTGAAGGTTTCCTTTCTAAGATGGTTTATGCCTGGTGGTGTTAAATCAAAGCAAACCCACTGATGCCCTGCCCCCTTCTATGACGTCCTGCACGCTCCCAGTGATGTCCTGCACACTTTCTACGGCGTTCTGCGCACACCCATTTGGGTCACAATCACGCCTATGCCGATCATTTTTTCCGCAGGGCTACCGTAACCCTCCTTCGAATTTTTCCAAGTGTCAGCTTGGATATAAGCACATCGTAGTAGCCACCAATCATGTTTGCACAATTTCCACCTCCTTAGCCACTCTCCAGTGGCGTCTCGAATAGAGCGGTTTGTGAATGAATGCATACCGCTCCTCTGCCCTTTTATACCCCGCATGTCGTGAGCGTGTGTTATCGTTCGTTATCATGTTTTGTTCAAGAATGGTTACGGTGGCCCTGCGGAAAAAATTATAGGCATGGGCGTGTTTGTATTTGGGTTCCGCAAACTTTCTACGGCCTCCGGCGCATCCCACTTGGGTCCCACACACGTTCTACGGCGTACTGCGCACACCCATTTGGGTCCCGCACACTTTCCACGGCGTCCGACGCACTGTTATTTGGGTCCCACACACTTTCTACGACGTTCTGCGCTTACCCGTTTGGGTCCCGCACACTTTCTACGGCGTCCTGCGAACTCTTAATGGGGTCCCACACACTTTTTACGGCGTCCGACGCACTGTTATTTGGGTCCCACACACTCTCTACGGCGTCCTGCGCACTCTCATTTGGGTCCCGCACACTTTCTACGGCGTCCGGCGCACTATTATTTGGGTCCCACACACTTTCTGAGGCGTCCGGCGCACTGTTATTTGGGTCCCACACACTTTTTACGGCGTCCTGCGCACTCTCATTTGGGTCCCACACACTTTCTACGGCGTCCTGCGCACTCTCATTTGGGTCCCGCACACTTTCTACGGCGTCCTGCGCACTCTCATTTGGGTCCCACACAGTTTCTACGGCGTCCTGCGCACTGTTATTTGGGTCCCGCACACTTTCTACGGCGTCCTGCGCACTCTCATTTGGGTCCCACACAGTTTCTACGGCGTCCTGCGCACTGTTATTTGGGTCCCACACACTTTCTACGGCGTTCTGCGCACTCTCATTTGGGTCCCACACACTTTCTACGGCGTCCTGCGCACTCTCGTTTGGATCCCACACAGTTTCTACGGCGTCCGGCGCACTGTTATTTGGGTCCCACACACTTTCTACGGCGTTCTGCGCGCACCCATTCGGGTCCCACACACTTTCTACGGCGTCCTGCGCACACTCATTTGGGTCCCGCACACTTTCTACGGCGTCCGGCGCACTGTTATTTGGGTCCCACACACTTTCTACGGCGTTCTGCGCACTCTCATTTGGGTCCCGCACACTTTCTACGGCGTCCTGCGCACACTCATTTGGGTCCCACACACTTTCTACGGCGTCCGACGCACTGTTATTTGGGTCCCACACACTTTCTACGGCGTCCTGCGCACTCTCATTTTGGTCCCGCACAGTTTCTACGGCGTCCGGCGCACTGTTATTTAGGTCCCACACACTTTCTGAGGCGTCCGGCGCACTGTTATTTGGGTCCCACACACTTTCTACGGCGTTCTGCGCACTCTCATTTGGGTCCCACACACTTTGTACGGCGTCCTGCGCACTCTCATTTGGGTCCCGCACACTTTCTACGGCGTCCGGCGCACTGTTATTTGGGTCCCACACACTTTCTACGGCGTTCTGTGCACTCTCATTTGGGTCCCACACAGTTTCTACGGCGTCCTGCGCACTCTCACTTGGGTCCCACACAGTTTCTACGGCGTCCGGCGCACTCTCATTTGGGTCCCACACACTTTCTACGGCGTCCGGCGCACTGTTATTTGGGTCCCACACACTGTCTACGGCGTTCTGTGCACTCTCATTTGGGTCCCACACAGTTTCTACGGCGTCCTGCGCACTCTCACTTGGGTCCCACACAGTTTCCACGGCGTCCGGCGCACTCTCATTTGGGTCCCACACAATTTGTACGGCGCCCTGCGCACTCTCATTTGGGTCCCGCATACTTTCTACGGCGTCCGGCGCACTGTTATCTGGGTCCCGCACACTTTCTACGGCGTCCTGCGCACTCTCATTTGGGTCCCGCACACTTTCTACGGCGTCCGGCGCACTGTTATTTGGGTCCCACACACTTTCTACGGCGTTCTGTGCACTCTCATTTGGGTCCCACACAGTTTCTACGGCGTCCTGCGCACTCTCACTTGGGTCCCACACAGTTTCTACGGCGTCCGGCGCACTCTCATTTGGGTCCCACACACTTTCTACGGCGTCCGGCGCACTGTTATTTGGGTCCCACACACTGTCTACGGCGTTCTGTGCACTCTCATTTGGGTCCCACACAGTTTCTACGGCGTCCTGCGCACTCTCACTTGGGTCCCTCACAGTTTCTACGGCGTCCGGCGCACTCTCATTTGGGTCCCACACACTTTGTACGGCGCCCTGCGCACTCTCATTTGGGTCCCGCACACTTTCTACGGCGTCCGGCGCACTGTTATCTGGGTCCCGCACACTTTCTACGGCGTCCGGCGCACTGTTATTTGGGTCCCACACACTTTCTACGGCGTTCTGTGCACTCTCATTTGGGTCCCACACAGTTTCTACGGCGTCCTGCGCACTCTCACTTGGGTCCCACACAGTTTCTACGGCGTCCGGCGCACTCTCATTTGGGTCCCGCACACTTTCTACGGCGTCCGGCGCACTGTTATTTGGGTCCCACACACTTTCTACGGCGTTCTGTGCACTCTCATTTCGGTCCCACACAGTTTCTACGGCGTCCTGCGCACTCTCACTTGGGTCCCACACAGTTTCAACGGCGTCCGGCGCACTCTCATTTGGGTCCCGCACACTTTCTACGGCGTCCGGCGCACTGTTATCTGGGTCCCACACACTTTCTACGGCGTCCTGCGCACTCTCATTTGGGTCCCGCACACTTTCTACGGCGTCCGGCGCACTGTTATTTGGGTCCCACACACTTTCTACGGCGTTCTGTGCACTCTCATTTGGGTCCCACACAGTTTCTACGGCGTCCTGCGCACTCTCACTTGGGTCCCACACAGTTTCTACGGCGTCCGGCGCACTCTCATTTGGGTCCCACACTTTCTACGGCGTCCTGCGCACTGTTATTTGGGTCCCACACACTGTCTACGGCGTCCTGTGCACTCTCATTTGGGTCCCACACTTTCTACGGCGTCCTGCGCACTCTCATTTGGGTCCCACACACTTTCTACGGCGTTCTGCGCACTCTCATTTGGGTCCGCACACTTTCTACGGCGTTATGTGGCCCACTCCTGATTCACACCGTGCGGCGTTCCAAAAAGTACTTCCGAGATCCCGCCGTATTGATTGAAGCGTTGCCCGTCTCAGGGCGCGTTCAATCCTGAGCAAAAGCCTATCAGTAACAGTGTTTATTTCATTAGTTCATTTTTACGGATGAGTAAACGTCGGATGGTTTATAATAACATGTTTACGTGTTTTTGACTTTCCTGACCCTCAATTTTGAGGTTCCACAAAAATTGAGCTACCAACTTCAGATCTTGACAGGAGCTAGGTGCAATCATAACCAACTTTCTGGCCAAAAATGAGCTTTCTAGCTCAACGTTAAGTGTTCCAACAAGATCGTGTACGCCAACTGAAAAAAAAGGAGATGAACCCTTTCTTCGACCAAAATGACGTGGTTTTGACAATTTTTCTCGAATCTCAGGTAACCATTCCGGACCAATTTTTGAATAGTTATTCAGCCTCCTAAAGTGTATTAAATGCAAAAAGAACGGTCTTCCTACGTTTACTCTGGACCCTGATACTGAGATCAGGGGGTTGCGCGATGGCGAATCAAAGCCAAATCTGGTGAGCGCTTCGCGCTCACCACAATTTTTTGAAAACAACCGCTTCTCTTCTACGAGTGTGATGATAAGGACTGATTGCGATTGCGGAACTGAACTATATCTATCTTGCCAATCGTTTAAAGCTCATCTGATGTCATATCTGCTAGCCTTGTACTCCTGCACAACACAATACACTCGAAGCTAACCCTCACGGCGGCTGCGGGAGTTAGCTCGTCAAATCACCGCATGCTGTCCCTATTTTCCCACAAATTCGTGTTTCACCATCGGGAATAGCTCACATTCAGGAGAACAGGAGCCTCACTTGATCTTTGTCTGAAGAAAATCGGTTTCATTGCGTTTCAAGGGAGAGAGTTGTTCGCTTCTTGCCTTGTCGGGGTGGCGGACAACTCGTCCACCTCGCTCTCTTCACAACGCTGCGAAGCAACACAAAGCGAGACCAGTTTCGGCTTTGTAGCTGTGAAGGTGTGCACATCATACAAGGGTTTTGCACACCCGTAGGATTCAATTCCTGTCGGAAATCCCCGGGTAGCGCGCGCGTGTGGACGAGTTATACCCCGCAGCCGCCCTGAGGGTTAGCTGCGAGTACACAATACCCTGTATCCCACTCACCGCCTAGAAATGCAAGTGTTTTGATATTTTCGTCCCAGATTTCTTGTTTTGACACGTTGGTACAACACTTTACAGCAGTTATTTGCGTGTAAAACTGTACAAACGTGTAAAAACATGCTGGAGACAGGGCTTAATCCGTTTGGACGCCTCTCCCGGAAAGTATTGAGGAAGATATCTGGCAAGTGCGCCCCCTCCTCGAACTCTACCGTAGAGTTCGATAACAGCGTCTTCAAATCAGGAAAGGCTGCCGCGTATGCTCTTGGCAAAAATTTCTTCATCACACGTACCAAGCGAGGCGTACAAAACAGAGTCACGTTAAGAGAACTAAGCCGTCTGCCGCTGATGAACGCTACTGAGGCCTTTACTCCTGCTCAAGTGGAGAAGGCTATCAAGGAAATGCGGAACTCGAAAGCTCTCGGACCTGATGGTATCTCAGCAGCCATCTTGAAGAAGCTTCCCACGGAACTTCTACCGATGATCGCAGATATCATAAACACTTCTTTCCGAACCTGCACTCTACCCCAAGCTTGGAAGACCGCCAATGTGATACCCTTGCCTAAGCCAGGCAAATCGCAAAGCACGGCGAAGGGCTATCGCCCTATTAGCCTGTTATCACCGATCACGAAAGTAGCCAAAAAGCTAATCGTAAGGGACCTGGCAGAGCAGAATGAGGCACAGCAACATCAACATGGGTTTAGAAAGCTTCACTCCACCACCACTGCCCTTCTGGAGATTGTCAGCTATGCGTTCGATGGGTTCAATATCAGAAAGCCTCTTAGAACAGTGGCCGTTGCCCTCGATCTAACCAAAGAATTTGATTCTGTTAACCTAGGAGTTTTGTCCGAGAAACTATTGAAGTCCTCGCTACAACCGTGGCAGAAGCGTCGGATCGCAGCGTTTACGAAAGGTCGTCGGGCCAAAGTGCTATTCCAGAATCGTCTCCGATAGTATACCTTTAGCAGCCGGTGTGCCGCAGGGTGGAGTTTTGTCACCTGCCCTCTTCAGCCTGTATATTGAAGACCTACGTTGTTGCTTACGGAGCTTGACCTTTTGGATCCTGCTCGTGGCGGGACCAACTGGGGCGACGCAGCTTTAACCTTTACAGTTCAGCACTGGTGCTGAAATTTGATCAATATCTTCGCTATTAATTCTTTCTGCGATTCAGAGCTAAGAACTCAGGTACTCAGGACGACGGCCGGCGAACCTCTATGCCGAAAACGACGGCCGGCGCCCCACATTTCGAGGGTGCCGGCCAGCGGCGAACCATGCTGCATGCGACGCACACGCAGCTTCGATATTGGCTCGCCCGCGAACCACAAAACACGCCACGCCATCTTCAATTCGGCAGGTTGGAAAGACAATTGATAATGATCACGCTGATCTCGTCGTAACGTGGTCATCTCGTGCACAGCTGGTATAAAAGGCGCCTCATCTCACTAGAGCCCTCAAGCGGCATTCCACTGCCGGCCCTGGAAGGTGACTTCGAGTCACTCTCCGGAGGCCAGCATATTTTTGACTGCTCAAGGGATAAGGGTATCCCCACGGCTGGGGGGGGGGGCGGCGGTTTTCGCCGCGATCCGCGGGGAGGGTGGTTCCTCACCGCAGACTGCGGCGGACTGAGGCAGGGCGTTTCTCCGCCGTGGGGCCGGGGTGACATGCTTGAGGTAAGCAATAATACAAATAGTGATCGCGGGCCATCTGGTAAAGGTCGACGGGCCGCCGACATACGGCTGGCCGGCGAACCAAAAGCGGGCGGCCGGAGGACGGAGACCGCGGGCCAGCTGAGAAAGGTTCGCCGGCCGTCGTCCTGAGTACCTGAGAAGGAAGATAACAAATCTACAATAAAGAAAATTGAGGCGAATTACCACCTTTTTGAGATTTATGCATGGTTTCAGAGTTTATCCCGACACTATATCGCCTTTTTCTGAATTCTGGATATTTCATGACGGTATTCAAACGGTTATCGCGACTTGTTGAGGGTAGATTTTATATAAATGACACATAGTATCTAAGTATGTTAATTCGTCAATTCTGAGCGGAAATTCCACCATTACCCTAGTTAAACTGTGAGTTTTAAACATGGAGTTTTCTGAGGGCTTCAGAAGATATTGCGCATCATTGTCTAGGCTGTTGACATTGTGGCGAAATGTTTCCACATAGCATGTCCTCTAAACACCTCTCAGGCATGATTAGCCGATATACTCGCTTTCAAGTACAATTTCATAATAAAGTCCTTAATCGGTACCAATAAAACAGGCGCCCCGCGCCGCAGTTGGTCCCGCCACGACCAGGAGCCAAAAGGTCAAGCTCCGTAAGCAACAACAAAACCTACCTGAGCCTCCTGAAGATATAAAAATTTTTGCGTATGCCGACGATATCACCATCATGTGCCGTAATCGTGACATACAGGTAGCCGCAAACAAGATCAGCGACTATCTCGTCGAGCTTAAAAACTTTCTCGATAGTATGATGCTCACAGTTTCCGCGGCGAATTCTTCTGTTTCGGTATTCACATCTGACCCAAAGGAACACAGCGCCCAACCTATTGTCAGGTGGGATGGTGACCTCTTGCCTACAGCGCAATTTCCCAAACTGCTAGGCCTAGTTTTGGACCCATCGCTGAAGTTTCACAAAAATGCTGAACAGAAGCAGGCAATTATCAAGGCAAAGCTTAATGTGTTGAGAGCTCTAGGAGGAACGTCCTGAGGTGGCAGCAGAGAGACAATCTTGACAACATATCGAGCTATTCTGCAGCCTGCAATGGAGTATGCTGCACCTGTCTGGCAGCACATCGTGTTGGACAGTTCCTGGACTAAGATGCAGCGAATTCAGAATGCTGCACTTCGAATAGCCACTGGATGTGCAAAAAGCTCACCGATTGAGCACCTTTACGCCGAGGCCCGTCTCTTGCCAGTGAAAGAGCATTTTCAGCTCCAGGCTCAGCAGATGTTTATTAATGTCCTTAAGCAACCTAATCATCCATCGAGAAGGCTATTAAATCCCGTAAGAAAGAGATCGATCAGAGTGCCGTTTGTCGATGCTCCGAACAAAGTGAATGTACAGAGATGAACCGACTCGAATCAAGAACGGCTTCGTCTTTTAAGCGCCTTTCACAGTCTGCCGGACGACGCCGTCCGTCACGTTGAATGTGAGCCGCAGTGCGAGGGAAACTGTGGTCAACAACCGTCAGTTCCGACTCTCCAGTACAAAATGTAAGGCGAAAACAACAAGTTCTAACCCGTCATAATTTGAAGTGACGTCGTGTCGATGATTTCACCGCACTGAGACGTCGGTCGGCCGACACTGCAGTGCGGGGTACACTGACGCAGCAATCCTATCTTATAACATGCCGGACGGCTTCGTCCGGCAGACTGTGAAAGACCCTTTACGCACGGGTCACACCCGGTTCGTGAAAGATCATCTCGCCAAAGCGGCCGTCAACCCTATTCTCGGTGATGTGCCGCCCAGGGTATGTGATACCGAGTCCGAGCTCGGTAGGCGCGCCAGGTGTATCCTCGCTTCGTTGCGCTGCGGACATTCTCCATTGCTTATATCTTATCTGCACAGGATCGACAATAGCCAGCCTGACGTGTATCCGGACTGTGGAAATCAAGGCCACGACACTAAGCACCTATTTGATTGTCCGAAGAAGCCAACAACGCTCAGTATAATAGACTTGTGAACGAATCCAGTGCTGGTCGCCCAGTTTCTCAACTTGTGACGAAACCCCTCTCAGCGGCTGCAAAGAAGAAGAAGAAAGACGCCTCTCCGACACTGGAAGCGGACTCCTACAGGAGAAAACGACGATCGCGGTCTCCCATAGGAGCTGCTTTGTTCTTCTTCTTCTTCTGCAGCCTCAAAGTGGTTTTTGTCATAGGTTGAGGAACTGGGCGGCCTTCACAGGATTCGTCCAGAGGTCCATTGTTGTTAAGGAGGTAGGTCTCTTCGGGCACATGAACAAGTGCGCCGTGTCGTGTCCGGGAGCAGCCCAATCCGGGCATGCGTCTGGTCGGCTGCTGTCGATCTTGTTGGCGTAAGACATAAGCAGAATAGAGTGACCACAGCGCAGCGAGGCGAGAGCACATCTGGCTCGCCTGCCGAGTTGAGACTCGGACTCGCAAACCCGAAGCGGTACTGCTCCTAAAATAGGGTTCACAGCCGCCTTCTCCAGATATCCTCGAACAAACTGGGTGTGCTCCTCACGCAGAAGACGAAGCCTTTCCATGTTGGAGTCGGCCCATCTCTGTACATCAACTTTACGAGGAGCATCTGCGAACGTCGTCCTAATCGACCTCTCTCTAATGGGCTTCATGATTCTCCTTGTCGGATGATTCGGCTGTCTCAGAACATTAATATACAGCTGCTATGCCTGGAGTTCACAATGCTCCTTGACCGGCAATATGCAGGCCTCCGCGTGAAGATGTTCTATTGGGGAGCTCCTTGCACAACCGGTAGCAATTCTAAGCGCAGCATTCTGTACACGCTGCAGCTTATTCCAGGAGCTGTCAGACACCAGGTGCTGCCACACTGGTGCCGCATATTCCAGAGCCGGCTGAAGTATTGCTCTGTAGGTTCTCAATATAGTTTCTCGGCTGCTTCCCCATGATGTTCCTCCGAGAGCTCTCAAGATATTAAGCCTAGCCTTGACGACTGTTTGTTTCTGTTCCGCGTTTTTGTGGAACTTCAGTGACGGATCGAGAATATGACCAAGCAGCTTAGGGAATCTTACTGCTGGCAAACGATTACCATCCCATCTGACATCTGGGTGGGCACTGTGTTCCTTGGTGCTTGTTGTGAACACTGATACAGAAGACTTTGCAGCAGAGACTGTGAGCATCAAAATTATCGAGGAAAAGCTTCAACTCGACGAGATAGGCGCTGATCTTGTTAGCGGCTACTTGCTGGTCACAGTCCTGGCACATGATGGTGATGTCGTCGGCGTGCAAAACAATCTTTATATCCTGTGGTGGCTCGGGAAGATCCTCAAGATACAGGTTGAATAGGGCAGGGGACAACACTCCGCCTTGCGGAACACCGGCTGCTCCGTTTCTCTGAACGGAGTTATAACCGTTTTTAGCGTTTGACTCACAGGCGCATCGCAGCGTTCAAGTCATAGATCTCTGGAGCACCCTGTGATGCACCGATCTCAACCTTGAACCAGTAGTCGTCTTACAGAGTGATTGCACACGGAAATATGTTGCAAGGATGGACGAAGGGGACGCTGGTGATCTCCCAATCAACATGGCGGCTTGGCGCAGTGGGAGTGCGCGCTGTTAGTGAAGAAATGAAGTGGCCCAGTTTGAGTCCTTGCCGCTGCGGGTCTTTTTAGCTCTTAAATGAGAAATGACGTGTTTGGGTCATTGAAGTTTGATAATCACAGTTGGGTCTTTAGTGTGAAAAAACTAGTCCTGCAGGTAATTTATTGCTATAATAAATGTTCTACGATCAGATATGATAATCTAGACAGAAATTGTTAAAACAAGTAAGCTTTTTCACAGTGAGAGCAACAAATGGGATGAATTCCTGAACAACTGTCAAAATCACAACAGTCCTACCAACTGAGAGGGAAAACAGTACTCAACGGAAGTTTCGAACTGACCAGGATTGTTTTTTTTTGAATTCCACCCTGCCGCGTACTGTGAATATGCGAGAAACTTCCTGATTCTTCGGGTACAGAATCGGAAATAGACAAAGGATATCAGTTGAATAATTGAATCACGTGAATGTACACAGAAGTCGAACTCGTGGGCTATAATGTGGGATGTGATGAGTGTGTACATAGCCTCAAATGGTAAGAAGAAATACACATCAAGAGACTGAATTTTCTCATTGAAAGTTTCTGAAAGTGAAAGTTGAATTTCTCATTGCGACTTCTTTTGGGAAAACTGTAATAAAAAAAACTGTAATACGCTGCTGTCGGCAAATGATCTTACCACACCAACAGCACAGCCCAAAATCTGAAAAAAAACGTCTCCATATTCTAGTTCAGCGCTCTAAAAATCGCTTCGTACGTTATTTGAGCAAAAAATTCCGACCTCGGGAGCAGGGATGAGCGGAATAAAAATTTTGAATTTCGGAAATCGGAACAAAATTAAAATTTCGGAAATCGGAACAAAATTGAAATTTCGGAAATCGAAACAAGTTTCGAAATTTCGGAAAGCGGGATTCCGAAGCAGAAAAACTGCGGAAATCGGAATTTGGAATCGGAAAACGGAACAAAGTATACTTGCTGCTTGCATAGAAAAATACGTCCTTGACTCTCGCGTTAGAAAGCATAGCCATTATCAAAACATCATTTCTACTTCTCCATCCTGTGCCCTAGACCATTACGAATCAAGATGTGTGTAATTGCGACCAGAAACTAGGAGCTTTAACGACTACCTGTCTTTTTTCGGTGTTACGTCGAAAGTATAACGACTAACGAAATTAAAGATTCCCGTAAGCAATCCAGAATTTCGTAAGAAAATGATTACTCACTAGTATCGCTCCCCAGTGGATGGATCACACCCATTTTGACCCATATATCGCTGGGGGTTGTTCGGGATATGTACAGTCGCCACTCATCGTCTTTTGCTTTGCGTTCATTACTGAAGGTTGGCCCAAACTTGGTGTCATGTGTTATAACATACGTGCACCGAGTTTGCCCCAACCTTCAACAGGGAACGCAAAGTATCACTGCGATCCGTGCAAACTGTACATATGTACGTATGTCGTACGGGATATCCATGACCTACAGTCATTACTATTTTTAACAAAACTATTTCGAAACATTGGATGTCAATATTGTGGCCCCAAGATAACGTCACACAGCGTCTCCGACTTCTGGATTGTTCGAAGTCCGCAATTCCCCGAAACACACCAAACAGGCGTAATCAAATATTTCAGAGATTTCTTTGAACAGCTTTTTTTCTTCGATATTTGAAAGATTGGGGTCCACAAAGCAAACGTGAAGAGGCTTTCCCCTCTTCACGTTTGCTTTGTGGACTTGCCTGCTCAGAAACACAGAAAACTAGAATACGGTTTTTGTATCGTGATTACTGCCTTTGGCAAGTCTTGAAAAACGTTGACGAGTCTCAACTTGTCAACTTCTGTCAGTGGAACTATTTCTGCCTTTTGTTCCGATTTCCGCACCCATTTTTCGGAAAGCGGAATTTCGAGGCCTGAAAACCCTCGGAAGTCGGAATTCCGCTCATCCCTGCTCGGGAGTCCTATAAAGGGGAGCCCCTGTGGAGATTCGGGGCATCAAGAATCGAATTTTTTCGCCCAACATTGGTTTGGGGGAGTTTCTCGAGGCGCTGAACACGATTCCGACATTTAATTTCAGTTTTGGGACAGGTTAAAGTAGATTACGGCAGGCATAATGACAATCAACTATCGTTTTTCATCAACAAACGCTTACAGCTACCTTCATAGAAGCGGAGCGCAGCTATGTAGGATGGCCAAATTCAAAAATTTCGGGAAAAGTTGATCTAAAAGGGTGCACTTCGTTTGGAATGGCCACTTTCTCCAAGTGAACTTCCCTTTTCAGTCTAGTGAGTCCATCCAATATGGAACCTACTAGCGGGCAGAATGTTTTGAATTTGGTGTTTTCAAGTCTAATAATGTAAGAGTTCTACCACTAGTAAGGTTGATCGACCACAGCAGTACATCATTTGGAATTTTCTGAAGTGGAACAGTTAGTGCGCGGATTCATCGCAGGATTGACTCGAATTGTGATTTTGTCGCTGTCTGTGACCAGTTGAGTCAACTTCATTGGGTAGCCCTGTAAAAAGCTACTAGTAGCGTGAACGGAAAATTAAAATTTTCTTATGTGAGCTGCATAAAGTCTTAATCTATATGCTCCATGGGAACCAGTGTCGTCCATAAAATTAATCCGTCTCCCGATTCACTGGAAACATTCTTTCATTGCTCCGATTTTTAAAAAGAAGCCGATTGCGGGTCCGAGAAATACAAACCGGTTAGCATTACCTCTATTCTATCGACTGTTTAAAAAAAAGTACTCAAAGCACATATAGCTTAGGTTGCTAGGATGAGTCCGGGCGGAGTAAGCAGCGGAGCGGTCGGTGATGGCAAAATATAACAGTGTTGAGGAGGTTTTGACATGATAAGCCCGATAAAGCCATGTTTTGACTGCATCGGGGGACGCCCGCTTGTATCGCCGCAGCTTGACCACGTCGCGACGCGGCGTCGCACGGCTAGGTCGCGGACGAGTTACCCTCCGCGATACTAGATTTGAATCTCAAAGGACGCGCAGACCCTGTTTACTGCAATATTATTCTTAACACGCTATTCTGAGTGATATTCACTGTTCTTCGTCTACATTTCTAACTGATATTGACTATTATTCTAGTCTTCGTCAACGTTTCTAACTGATATTCACTATTATTCTAGTCTTCGTCTACGTTTCCGTCCAAGCTGTACTTTTCTAGACATTTTGCGATTAAATTCCGTTTTCTGAAACGTGTATTTTATCGCAGAAAAGTTAGAAAAAGGCTAGTGCTCCTTCACCTTTTAGGTTTACCAGAAATTTAGGAACTAGCCAGAGTTCGTAATAGGTTTCTTGAATTTTCGAAATAAATTAAATGGAACATTGGTTAATTATCCCAAATTTTACGTTTTGTGAATATCTGTGGATAATTATTGATAATAGTGATGCTTCAAAGCCTCTATTTTTTCCAACTATTTCGAGATTGAATTTTGTAATTAACTTGAGTTTCTTCTTCTTTTTTGTCCAAGCTAAAAAAAGGCGGAAAAGAACGTTGATTAAGATGATTTGTGGTTGGAACTCAATGAAGTTTTAAACAATGTATGTAATCAATAAATCATTTTCAATAACAATTGATGATGAAAACATGCGACTTTGTGCGAAAATTCAACCTACATTAAGATATTTTATACATAATCATAAAAACTTTGATGGAAGAGAGTGGAAGATTTTTTTTCGTAAGGTGGAGTTTTTTTTTCCATTATAAAAACTCAACTTCTCTACTACGACTGCAATTATAAGCCACAATTTGGGTGGGTTTTCAAAAAATCGTCCCTCCACTATGTTCAAATTCTCCCCGTTTTTAAAAATTGTCACAATTTTCGGGTTTTTCAAAAAAACTCCACTATGCCAAAATTTCCCCCGATTTCAAAATTCTCACAATTGAAATGAATTTTTCAAAAAATCGTCCCTCCACTATGCTAACTACCCCAATGGTGAATATTTCGAATCTATGGTCGGTTTTTTTTTTTGAAAAATTATACATCATTCACTATGCCCAAATTTTCTCCGATTGTAAACATGTTCAATTTAGGGTTGATTTAAAGAAATTTGTAAACGAAATCAAAAAGTGTCGCAATCTAGATGTTTTTTTTTTTCGAAAACTCATCCCTCCACTATGCCCAAATTTTCGCCAATTTGAAAGATTGTCACAATTTGGGTGGGTTTTTCGAAACAAAATCGATTGTCATTGACAACTGACTAGACTTAGGATAGGTAGTTATCAATTAGCGCTCTCGCGCTTTCAAGTGACCCAACATCCCTAAATGTTATCACCTTAGATTACCTCAGGGCCTCTCACGTATCAGCAGCGCTAGTCACACATGGCTCGCACATATATAGGCCGTATGAATGTGCGAAGTTTCCTTCAGGAAAGGAGGACCGTATATCACACATATTGCCATTACCATAATGATTACATGTGTACCCCGATTATATTTACATTCCAGATCTAGAGTGATCCGGATCACTCGCTCCTCTCCTTCTGTTGTTGTCCCAAATTTTTCTGATCAAATTCTGAAATATTGAAGGTAGTCGTCGAGTGAATGAAAAATTATTCTTGCAATAAATTTGTTTCTCTAACTAGATAGACTCCTTGAACTATAGCAAAATAATTCACTTAATAATTTTGTCTGAACTTGCGATGACGTTAGCCCAAAACTAAATTAGTTTTTAAATTTTGCTCAAATATAGAGTTACCCCGAAACGCACCAGAAAGGAACGTAGCTCTATTTTAGTGTTCGTGATTGAGGGTGTTCGAAATTTTAGTGTAAAGATATGGCCAAACAAACGTAAAACTTTTTGTTTATTTACACATGCTTTCGAAAATGTCCTTTTTCTATATGAAAACAATCTAATTTTAGTAGCCGGGCAAGTTTCGGCCATGTCCCTAAGGTGTTGCTCAGCATTACTATTTCGGTCTGCATATGCTCGCGTTTTACATTGGTTTCATATTGATTATTATCCATGAGAAGAAAACCACATGTTCGACTGAAACGTTCTGGTTGTAGTTGGTGATTTTTTTGTCTCTTTTTATTCATATTTCTTGAAGACATTGTTAACTCATTGTATTCGTCATTGCTAATCCTAACCTAGAAATATTATTAAAAATTTGACTTTAAGTTTTTATTTGTCTCAAAAGAAGGAATAAATAAAAAATGTAGGTTTTTGTCCGTAAACGGTGGACAATATTCAGTTCTCGGAAGAGAAATATGAACACGAGGCTCATTACGGATGTTTTATGAGTGATTAGTTTGTAACAGTTTACCGGAAAAGGGACCGTAAAAATTTTTAGAGCTAGAGAACGCTTAAATAGCTAATTAAATTTTTGAAAAAAGAGAGAAATAAAGAAAAGCCACATTCGGGCAATTAAAAAATAGGAAAAGTTAGTTGTACTACCGTTGTTTAAAAAAAACATTTTTGAACTCATTTATACTTCCTTTTTTCATTTTTCATTTTTTCTGTGATTTTTGACTTTGACCGACGATTCGAGACTCCTCCCTTCACCCTTCGATTTTTAAATTCATTTCAACGATGTTTTATTCAAGTTTTATTTGATTAGGAACCTCTCCTCCATCAATTCGAACAATGGCTTTCGAAATTTCCGAATAAAGTGATACTTATTCGAGCTCATAGGTTCAAATTTTTCCTCTGCGTGAATGCAATCAAGAAACTGATCTATATCCGACTCGAATAAACGCTCGGGTAATTATTTAATTTCATTCTCTGATTTGAAAAACTACTCGTAATTTCAAATATTGCCGAAAGATGCCCGAAAACGATTGAGCTATGTATTTCTTTTGCGATGGAATATTTGGATCGCTGGAATTTAAGTGTATGTTTTAGTTTTTTTTTCGCATTAAAGAACTAGCTGTGAAAATCAAACTTCAGGCAATCAGACGCGTCATTTCTCTGCTGTTGTTGTCGTAATGCACTAGAGTGGGTTAACGTGCTCTAGTCGATACGCCATGGGTACTGTAGATTTCGTATCGCTGCGCCCTTCCACCGCGCGCGACGCACCCTTCACCGCGCGCGACGCCCCGCCGCGTTGCGACGATACAACCGGACCCCACCCGACTGCATCGCTGCTGTTTTTCATCGCAGCGATTTTGCACCCGCTGCTGCAGCGATTTAGCAGCGGCAGCGATTTTGTTCATAGTGCATAGCCTCACGGATGATCGAAGAATTTCAATCAATTACTGAAACTAATGGTTGGTAGTCATCAATAACACGTTTCGACTCGTAAACACTGATCTTGACATGTGAAAAGGTATCCGTTCATTAGACGAAACGTGCCATTCGCTGGCAATCGCTCCATCGCTGCCATATTGGCAGCGATGGAGCGATGATCAGCGACCATCGAGAATCGCTCCTCCAGCAGCGAGGAAATAAAACAGGGTTTCGTCGCCGCGACCTAGCGATTTAGGACGTTTGCCACGAAGCGATCACAATTGGAGCGCCTTTCCATTACGAGCGATGAAAAAGGAACAGTTGTCCCTGGCATGGCCGCAACGACCACTTGCAGTCAAAACATGGCTTAAAGGCAGTGTTCACGAGGATTTTCGTTCCCGAATTTTTCACATAAAACAATCCATTGGCCTACAAGTGTAACAAAAATTACGAAGAAACGGCGAGAAAAGTTCTAAAGGCCTTATTTCAAAGTCATTATTCTCTGGCCTGGACTAGTTGTCCAATTGGATGAACACGTTCACAGTGGTTGTCACCGGTGAAAAACGGGGCTAATCGAAAATGGAAGAATATTTTAGGGGAAGCTGTATTAGTTAGGGTCCGAAAGAAGGTACGATGCAACAGAGAGGGGAGAATTCCAAAATACGGGTCCACAAAATATTTCATCGTCACAACGAGCAGTTCCTGTGAGAGTAAAGAGGTGGGGTGAGTGTAGACGATTTCGTGCCCTTCTGTTGCGTTTTCTCATTTTTTTCGTCATTTCAGTTCTACCCGGGCGCCAAACAATCGATTTAGCGATTAATCTCAACATCGAAGATTATCGTGAACATTGCCTTTAGGAATGGTTGGATTCCTCAGCTTCATGGTGGAATATTGATATCTGGAAATGTAGTTTGAAGCTGCTTGCGTAGAGATAAATCACCAAATCCCTTTATCCGCTACGTTTCGGGTCATAGACCCTTCATCAGGCGAGCGTGGGTGGGGCGGGAAGGGTCTCGTTACTTCTGCGACCGGCTCGTAACCCACGTAGATGACTGATGACCCTTGTTGGTGGGGTTGGTCGGTGGGCCAAATGCGTGGTCAATGATGTCAAATGATGTCGAAATCTCCCTGCAACAGCTTTTGACCGTATTTCGCACAACAATTATCATCCAAGCTACAAAATTAGAAGTTTCATCCAACTATCATCAAATGGATTACGGAGTACTCCTCTGGCAGGATGTTCTAAGCAAGAGTTGGGGATTGTAATTCGAGCGGGAAAATATAAAAAGGTGGAGTACTGCAAGCGCTAGTGTCGAACTCTCAGTAACACAGGATCAATTGGCTAATTAATAATTACTGAAAAACTTTTTGAACTTTTGAAAAAAAAATAAAATTTTCAAAAAACTCAAAAAGGTTGCTTCGAATTAATATCATAGCGAATGAAATGAGCTGTCTAATCAAATGATTCTTAAGGAGTCATTTATGAGCCGAAAGCTTACCGACAATAAAAAAGATTGAGCTTCCATCTCCACATCATAAAATGATTCTTATTAAAACGTAACCGCCAGCAAACATTGTACCATTGTATAGCCCTTCTAACCAGGATCTTGAACAGTTGTTCAGATCGGGAAAAATAATGTGAAGGGAGTGATTAAAAAAGGACTTTAAATACACAAAAAGGTGTCCCCACGCGTCTTCCGGCCAATTCCTTGCAGCGGTATTGTATGTTACAAGGTTGTATTCTGGTTTCGCATTGACATTATGAAGCCACCTACCAGTGTGTCTTATCTGAGCGTGGCGTTCGTTCGTGCCGTTATCGAACGATGAAATGTGGTTCGACTTGTTCAGGATCGAACCACTATGCTTAAATTGTCGACCCTCGCCGGACGTTGTGTTTTTCAACGGCTAAGCCTCATTCAAACTGCAGCAATGGCTACTGGTAATTGTAGACGGCTCATTTCGTCTCTTCTTCGATTTTCCCACTCTTTTCTTTTGCAGCTCCCGAGATGATCAAGGTTGAGAAAGTTGGCACGAAGAAGAATGTCGCTCTCATAACTTTGAATCGACCCAAAGCACTCAACGCCCTATGCAATCAGCTCATGAGTGAAGTAAGGTCTTTTGCTGCTATTTGGAATGAAATAATGTCTGCGTCATATAAGGATGTGCCCGATTTGGATATCCCTCATGCTCTGTTTGCCCAAGTGTGCAGTTTTCCGAATTGTGTGCAATTAGTAATTTTTGATTATGGCTTTACGCACTACCCTGGTTGTCTCCCAACTTGTGTCGCAGTTATATAGATTCTCTCACTAGAACAATTCGGCAGTTCATCCGATCCTTGAACTAACAAAAGGGTGTGCTGGGTTATGCCCGATGCCCGAAATGGGCGGGGCGGGGGCGGAGTCAGTTGTCACCAACTGGCCAGGTGGTCGGTTGTAAACGGAGGTGCGAAGAACGCAATTATAGCGTTGCACTCACTACGACAGCGTCAACCAACTAACGAGCCATTCAAGCCGATTGACGGGAGAAAAAAGAGAGAAATTAAAGAGTGGTGAGTTAGGACAATATCGACTGTAAAGGAGTTCGACAACAGTAGACTTGGAACCGAATCGAATTAACAGTTGAGCAAGAATACAGAAGTACTCCGAATTTTCGACAGTTTCACACTTTGAATTTTTAGAACATTTGATTTACTTAGTGAATTCAGTCTTTCTTTTTTTTCAAATATTCTATTCATATTTGATTCACTCCAGGGATCGGAAAATGTTCTCTTTTTCAAATCGAGTCATTAATAATTTGTTCGGTTCGGAATAATCAATATTCATATTTCGGATATTTGACCTACTCAGAAAACTTTCGCGATAACTCGGCCTATTTCGTGTCACGACATTAAAATATTTGGCCACCGATGAAAATGTTTCAGAATATTCATAGAATGACCGAAATAACTTTGAAAAATCAAATGGTTATTCTATTTATTCCTCGAAAAAATTTTTATAAATAGAACAGAAAAATTGGTGCATTGGAGCGCGAAAGCGAAAAGTCTCCGAATTTTGTCATTATATAGCCGTATCTATTTTGTTCTTTATTGTGTTTTTCTCGCTAATGTGTTTTTTATTTGTTCTTCTACACAAATTCTTGCGTTTTTGTGTAACGATATTCGTGAAATTAAATTTTTCATGAAGACGACCTTAGTTCTTTTTTGGAAATTGTGTTATTTGTAATAATACCATATTATATTTAAATAGAAATATAGAGAAACATCTATAATTGAAAGTGTACATAATATTTAATATTGTTAATGATAATAAATGATTGGTAGTCATATGCTTCATGCAGCACTATCGTTTCATAAAACTCGATCGATTGGCTCGAATGACTCGTTAGTTGGTGGACGCTGCCGTAGTGGGAGCGACGCTATAATTGCGTTGCTCGCGCCTTCGTTCGCACCTCCGTTTACGACCGGCCGCCTGGACAGTTGGCGACAGCCGACCCCGCCCCTGCCCCGCCCATTTCGGGCATAACGCTTACACCCCCCCCCGGGTCCCCTAACAAAAGCCATTGAATAGTACCATGTATTATAAGGTTGGGGATAAGTTCGTGCGCTTTTTTGTTTTTTTTCGTTACTTCGTGTGTTATTTGAAAAGTTTAATATAGCACTCGGAATCGCTCGCAAATCTTCCTATTCCATCTAGGGCTCCTTGCCGCTTCTCGCACAACTCGTTCACTTTCAGAATTCTTATTAAAAGGCACAGTCCAACCTCATGATCGTTTTTCTGCCTATCGTGAAAACGATCGCATGCTCATTCCTATGATGCCTCTGGAAACGTACAAGAGTCCATGGGAACGGAGTTATGGCCACTCAAATATAGAGCTGCGGAAGCATGGTGGACGAGTTGTCCGAGGCTTGTAATTTTGTTCATTCGCAACCAATATGAGCGAGCAGACCTGAATGAATAAAGAGGCCGAAAATGGAGGGGGGGATAATGATCGGAAGCCGTCGCTCATTCCGCCACTGTTCAGCTCGCAAGATCGTAAAAGGGGCGTGCCAAAATGGCTTCTCGATGTGGGCGCCCCAGAGTGGCTTCCTCCTACATATATCTCGTTTCTCCGCAGGAATTGAGGGCTCGCACTTGGCAGGTGCTATAAAGGTTGGATCTACTTTGCAATTACGGGGAGACCTCAGATTTTGTTCTCGAGCTTAGACTGTGCCTTTAAATTTTGATAAATGGTCTGAGCGCTCAATACTCTAAGATAATTATAAGATAATTATATTCCCCGCATATCAGGTCATACAACTAGTCATCGCTGATACAAAAAATTGGTCTCTCTTATGGTTAGGGCTAAATGGTAGCACGGAAACAGCTTCTCTTAATTTCGTCAGCAGGATGAACATGCATTTTTTAAAGAAAAACGCAGCCTACAAATTTGTCTTTATGCGAGGAACTTAAATGTAGTGTTCCTAACGAAAACATTTTTTTTCGCAGAAGCTTAAGCTTTGGGCCCTTATAAGGACAGTAAGAAAGGAGAAACGACGAAAATGGCTAGGAAACGGGTCAATATCGCGTGGATCGGCCCACCTATCATAAAAGAGCTGTCCAAAGTAACAGTTGTCGAGGTGCTAAGTACTCTCTGTTTTGGGATATCCTGATATCCAAACACGCAAAGTTAAAAATTAAAAACTTCTCACTTCCAAAGAATTTCTGGTAGAAAAAGCCGACTTTTGCTGCATCAAGCACACAAAATAGGCGTGGGGGCGAGAGATGGATGCTCTAGCGGTTTTTTTTCAGGATTTTATTCTTCGAAAGTTGAGAGTTTTATGAGGGCTTTTCGCTATTATCCGATTTTACGTGGGTGTGCCTGCGCAAAAATTTTGAATAGTAAAATACGGTTTTATTATGAACTGGCCCTTATAGCGCCAAGCTCCGTGGGTAAAGGCAGTGTTAACGATAAAAACCGCCCTTGAGTTTTCACCAGAAGTCGAATGATCCGAGGACCATTACAACAGCGTAGAGAAAGGGCTAAAAACGAGCAATACAAATTCCTTTACGGATGCGAATTTCCTAGCCGTATCGGCATTCTTTTTTCAGATTCTAAGCCTAAAATAAGGACGGCGTACAACCTTTCGTTTCCAAATTCTTGAAGCTTTGGACCGTTTCAAAACCAACCGAACACTTACAAAGATAATTTTCTACTCAAAAACAATGATATCACCATTGCAGTTCGAAGTGTATCGGTTCTCCACAACACTTGGCAAGTTCCGTCTATAACCGAGACATATCCTGATGATTTTGCTCACAAGGGAACGTCACATGGAGAAAGTGACTATTCCGAGCGAAATGCAACTTTTTGCGATCAATTTATGACGATAAATTCGAAGTTGAACTCAAAGGCAGTGTTCACGATAATCTCCAGTTGCAATGTTATCTGCTAGATCGATTGCTTGGCCCCCGAATAGAGCTGAAGTGAATAAAAAAATGGGAAAATCCTGTACTCTCACTCTGCCCTCGTTTTCTCAGTGGAGCTGTCGGTTGTGACAGTTAAGTTTGTGGACTCGTCCTTCGAAATTCTCTACTCTCTGTTGTTCCGTCCTTTCCATCCGACCCTAAGGCGCTATTCATACTCCTCAACGCCAGCGTGGCACGCGCGGACGTGGTATTGGATCATGAATGGCCTGACGTCATTACAGTCGTCTTATTAGTATGAAACGGGATCAAATCGATGATGGATCAATAGTGGAAATGATGAAGCGCGCTTGCGTGAGGCCCGCTCCGCCATGGCGGCGTCGGCCGTAATGACTTTTTCATCATTTCCACTATTAATCCATCATCAATTTCATTCCGTTTCATAATAATTATTTCCATTATTATCCTTTGGTACCATGACGATGAACGCGTGTACATAATTTTCTTGTTTGGGAAAGTTTAGGCCTTTGTTCCCGCTCCGACATGGCGTCGCCACTGGGGTATTCATAGTCTCCGCAAGCGCGTGACGCTCGTTAAAATTATTCATACTCTAATGCCACGAACGCGCGCCACGCATTTTTTTGAGTGAGAAACTTGGAAACGAAAATCATCGTGAACACTGCTTAAAGAGCTGCTCTTCTTTTCTCTGAACAGAGTTATGGGCTCTCATTAAAGGGTGACCGTAGTTAGTCGTCATTACGGCCTATCGAAACACCGTGGCCTATCGAAACTGAAAGTGGACTTCATTCGAAGCCATCTGTGACGTCTAGGGTAGACTGTTTTCTGTCTAAGAAACGGTCCAAACGGCACGAAGTGCCACTTGCGTTAGTTTCGCAAGATATCGTCTACCTCATTCGCAGCAATGCTCGTGGAGGAAGTGAAACGATGTAAGGCCCTCTTTGCAACAGCTTTAAAATTTTGTTTGGCGTTCGTGATTAGAGGGGGGCTCAGTTGACTTCAAGGCACTCTACCATCGCACGCGCTACCCCACATGGCTCTCCCCGGCCGGCAAAGCCACTTCTTTAGGCGGCACATTCCTAGTGTTCACGTGAGGCGGTCAACATGAGAGTCGCTCACGTTGCAGAACATAGACTTTCTGACGTGGCCAGCTTGCAGTCCTGACCTTAAAGGCAGTGTACACGATAGAAATCCTTTTCGAGTTTCCACCAGAAGACGAAGGTTTAGAGTCTCACTGTTTCATCAGTGAAGAAAGACTGATGAAAAACGCTGCGAAACATCCAAAATGAGATCTTCTTCTTCTTGAAAGCCATACTTTAACGGTGGATCAGTTGCGCGGCCATGGGCCTGAAGTAGACAGCGTGTGCAAATGCGCCCCAATGCTAAAACTCAGCCGCGCTCGCGCTCCATTGCTAATGTAGAAGCGGACCAAACTGTTTCTGGAAAAAATTGACCGCGAGCGGAAGGGCTAGCGCGAGCGGACTTCGGAGCCGTATGGAGCTCTTTCGGGCTCGTTTTCATTCGTTCTTTCGATCCCAGTGCTCCAATAAGACCCTGAACTTTCGATTTCCGGCCAAAAACCGAGGACGAGATTCATCGTGGACACTGCCTTTGAAGGCACAGCCCAGCCTCAGAATCGTTCTCCAGTTTTCTTACTCATCTTGGAGAGAGTGTTGGGCTGATCACAATGGTGTCTCCAGAATTGCTTAGAACCCACTACGGGCGGGGTTATGGTCCCTCTAAGATTGCGAATCCGGACGATGAGAAAATCGTGCACGAGTTGTCTCGGGCCTGTTTTTCCTTGTCGTTCGCAACGATTTCGCTGGAGCAGACCACACTATAAAGCTAGACCGGTAACAAATTGAAGAACGCGTACGGACCTTAATATCAAATTTTACCATTGAGCTTGGATTGTGCCATTAATACTCTGAAGAACATGTGTGGCATTACGGTGACCAACGTGAACGCGGTTTTTACAAGTTTTGCAGCGTTTTCACAATACTGCAGCCGAAACTGGAATCGAGAAAGAATGGTGTCAATTCGGGTCATGAACACTCAGCAAGCCCATAGTGGGAATATGTATCGATGACAGTGAGGATTTGCTGGAGAACCAATACACTAATGAACGTCAATGGGGATGACTTCGTTTTTGAATGTAAACTTATCTTCGTAAGTGTTTGCATGGTTTTGAAATGGTCCAAAATTATCAAAATTACCACAAAAAGAGTTGGAGTTGGGTTACGGAAACGGAAACCTTTACTCCGCCCTCATTTTAGGCGTAGAATCCAAAAAATTAGTCGATATGACTACGAAAGGCGTTCTCTCGAAAACGTAAATTTTTAGGCTGTTCGTATGGCTATGAAAGGCTTTGTAGGAAGCAAAATATACAAGGTGCAGTAGCTAGAGGAAGGAATACGCTTTTCAAGTCTAGCTTACATTTGGCTAAATAGCATACAAAGCATTGAGACAAAAATCAAAACAAAAAAACGCACGAACCTATTCCCGAACTCATTCAGCTGTCCACATCACTACGGGAGATTGATGATGACAAGTCAGTGGGTGCGGTGGTTCTTACTGGAAGTCAAAAGGCATTTGCTGGTGTGTCATTTTATTTGAATAGTTTTAAAACATCTACATACAGACTACCTTGTGTTTAGCCGGAGCGGATATTAAAGAAATGTTGAATCGAGAATTCGCTCAAACATTCCAAGGCCGTTTCCTTGAGGAGTGGACGGCTGTCGCCGAGACTTCGAAACCCGTCATTGCTGCAGTAAATGGGTAAGCGCAGAAATGGCTACAGAACATTTTGGAAGAGTGTATGTCTTCTGCTTTCAACAGATATGCTCTCGGCGGTGGCTGCGAACTGGCCATGATGTGCGACATCATCTACGCTGGAGACAAGGCACAGTTCGGCCAGCCAGAAATCAACATTGGCACCATTCCTGGTACATATGCCTTATTTCCTTTGCTTTTTGTTGCTTAATTAACTAGTTAGTTGAAGGACTTATTAGTGGGTGTTATCATCACACAAGTGAGGTCGGGAGCACTTATAATGGGGTATGCGTTCCCAGTTTCGTCAGCGACGAGCGATCGTGCTGCGTGTCCTCGTTATCGACACCTGAAATGGGCCCAATATTTGAAAAAAAAAACGTGAAGAATGGTTCGAAATACCGAATGAGCTGCGTATTCAGAAAAAGCGATGAACTCAAAATGCCGCACGATTCGAGCATTCGAATACTCGAATATTCAAGTAGTTGAATATTCGATTGACTGATCGATTTGGTCCCTTTTGGCAGCTGTCATCGTGAATGTGGTCAACTGCAAAACAGGGAAGAAATAGTGTCCTTAAATAATGATATTAAAGATTGCATAAAGATGTAAATCAGTGAAAGGTTCTGCTGATTTATACTCTTTCAGGAGCTGGTGGTACTCAGCGATGGACCCGTGTGGCTGGAAAGTCTATGGCTATGGAAGTTTGTCTTACTGGCAACAGAGTTAGCGCTCAAGAGGCAAAGGAATGTGGTTTGGTGTCGAAGGTACGTTCCATTTCTTCTTCTCCATTCTGTCATCATCGTCTGTTTTGTTCAAATCCTTGAGTAGTTCAGGTATATCCGGCCGAACAGGTGGTAGATGAAGCCATAAAACTTGGAGAAAAAATTGCGGAGCAATCACCACTCATCGTACAAATGGTCAAGGTACGTCCGAAAACAAGCTGTCTCTGAAATTGGGAACGTTAGTGTTTCCCATGTTAAGGAAGCTGTAAATGCCTCGTACGAGACGACATTGAGGGAAGGTTTGCGATTCGAACGCCGGTTATTCCACACTACCTTCGCAACAGTATGCATTGCCTGTTGTCACTTAGCTGCTTGGAAAATCGTTGGCACATACTCTTTTCAGAATGATCGTGAGGAAGGGATGGCCGCATTTTCTGAGAAACGATCACCCAAGTGGACTTCTTCATAAGCTGTTGGGAATTCTCTGAATTCGCTACTTAGGTTGACAAGTGCCATTTTCCATGATGAGTGATAATAAATCTTTATAATACGTTCATTATCTCGCTTCCTTCACATACCATACACATATTTTCATAACATGGCTTATCAGTGCAGGTCGCCCATCTCTTCGATGGGGCGGATTCTCTGCATTTCAAAACTGTACGCCTTCATAAAATGTGCAAATAATTCAACTTTCGAGTAGGTGGAAGTGTTCTCGAGCTCCATTGTTGATGAGTGTAAAGTTTATCCGAATGAGGCTTCCCTGCCACGCTGTCGGCGTGCGTGTGGAGCGGTTGTCGCAAGTCATTCCCCGGACTATCTTCTCCAGAACTGCAGGCAGGTGTCTGGGAAAATCATTCACTAAGTGTCTTACATTCCTGCTAATCCATTTGAAGGTCCGCAATTCCGCCTTCGTGACGGCCACCCGAGACGTACGGCGACCGAATGGGCAGGCGGTCTCCTTCGGACAGACCTCACAACCTAGTCATGGTACATCATTTCGGGAGATTCAGGATTTTCTCTTGACGACGATTTTTCCAGTTCCGGGATATACTGTTACACAATAATTTCAACAAAACTGACTGGCCATATCTATCTCTAGCTCCTCAAAAACAGACCATGGTATATCCTGTATTTGAACGCCCGGCTGTTCTATTTCTCAATATCCTCCAGAAGAGGACTCACCCACAAGCAGGGGCTGAAGCTGCAGGCGCAGTACACATAAAAGAAGGAGTCCCGTCTTCCGCAGATCGAAACATTCAGCTATTCCAGTGAAGCGAAGTGGTCCCGAGTCGAATTCGATGTGCAAAAGGCAGGACAATTTCTCCTTCGATGCGCACTACTTCGGACCGAATTATATTATTCGAAAAATATTCGAATGATTTTTCGAATTTCGAATCATTCAAATTTCGAAAATTTTGGTTTTTGAATAATATTCGAAATTCGAATATTTCGAAAACGGGCTTTCGAATAATATTCGAAATTCGAATACTTCGTAAAAAGCGGTTTCGAATAGTATTCGAAATTCGAATATTTCGAAAACAGGCTTTCGAATAATATTCGAAATTCGAATATTTTGAAGAGCATATTCGAATTTTTGAAACTCGTATAATCGAATTGCACAACCATAATTTCATTAGAAGTGCTTTTTTCCTAATCAACCTTCGAAAGCACAGTATAAAAGCACCATTTTGACCTATTCACCGTACGCCCGAATTGGGGTTCCCACACGCTTGGATCGTGTGAAATATTGCGTCACCGTACAACGTGCTCCATCGGTGGTATAGGCTAGTTTGAACGGCCAGTCAGTGCAAACCGTTTTTTTCTCTCGTTTTCGCATTTATTATGCAGCTGTCAGGCAGATATGGACAGTACCAGGGTTTGAGCTTCCAAAACCCTCCCGTTCCATAGAAACAGTTACTTGAAATACGGACGGGAGCGATTGAGCTCACTAATCTACAATAGCTACTCTAAGCACATTAGCTAGGAGTGGTCTTTGCGGCTGGAGAGGTTTGGTTGTGCTCAGGCTTTGTGAATTACGATTTGCGAATTACGATGAACTTGAAAATTTACGAAATTACAAAATTAAGTTACGCACAGCCGTGCTCGGCTTGGCACGATCGACATTAGGGGTCTTTTATACTCCCGCCGCCGAGCGGCGCGGCACAGTGCATTCCTGTAATATTGATCACGCGGCATGATCGATACTATAGGATTGCACTCCGCCGCGCCGGTCGGCGGCGGAAGTATAAACGACGCCTTATAGGATCGCGCTACGCCGCGCCTCTCGGCGGCGGGAGTACAAACGTCGCCTAAGATCAATGGTATACATTGTCGCTGCCATGAGCGACAGTCATGTCATTTAGCACGAATGCGGGAGCAATGGCACTGGCCGTCGTAGGAACAGTTGTCGCGTGTCCGTCGCAGCGACGTGTCGTGGAGGGCTGACATACTGCAAATGTGCCGATGCCTGTCGTTGCCACTGTCGCTGTCGCTGTGGAATAGCGGTATAGAGCTTCAGGGAACCGATCGGCTCCTAACGTTAAATGTCGCGAATCGGTGGTTTTTTCCCCCTGGTCCGACGTCATAATGACGTCAGTCCCGGGAGATCCAACCTACAGACTCCCTACAGATAACATAGCAGACTGTACTAATTAACCCCGGCAAGCTGTATACTGCAATAAAGATAATGACCACGATAACACCACATAATGCATATTTGACACCAGTCGCCACACACATGAACTTCCCTGGACTAATCAACCCAGATCCCGACTGTAGTATATAATACGCAAAATATATGTCCCTCTTGCATACACAACAGAACACAATCTAATATAGATTAGTTTATACTACAGATAGAATGTGGAGAGAACTTGGAGGAGGAAGAGAAAGATAGAAGTAAAGAACGATATTACAAGAGAAGAAACGCACCACTGAAGTATTGCATCACTATCAATAAAACAGGTTCAGGCCTAAACCTGTTCATCGAATATGCTCTTCGTGAGCCAGCCGTATAGCAGGTGGAATAGTAGTGTTCTAAAGGCCAGAGGCCCCGAGACGATGCACAGCACAGGTAGGAATAAAGAGCAGCATAGAGCTGCTGGAAGATGGACCACGCTTGGTGGCGGCAGGGGCGAAGACTCATGACTCAGACCGCGCCGCCCGAGCCAGTCCGACGGCGTCTCTACCGTGCGTCGGCATTCGTCGCGGGACCGACCGCGCCCAGGCCTCCTTGCGGAGCGATAGCATCGCGCTTTCGCGACACTCCCGCCCCGAAAAAGAATGTATTTCAAGGAGTCCAAAATGGGCATAGGCTAGCGGCGGGGAGAAGCCTGCCTAGCTGTGCGGTCGGTGCTGTCCCCAACCTATTGGGCCTAGTGCCCCTAGATGCGGCTGGAACACGAACGCGGTGGCAATGAACAAGTCCCAGCCATATATTGAATTGAAATAGTTATATATAAAAAAGGGGGTAGATTTTTAGGAAGTGGCGCTTTCCTTCTCTGCAATAGTCGTTCCATTGTAAATATGTAGATCCTCCAAGATCCCTGTAATATATGCGGTCATTACCGCAAAACACAAGTGAGTAGATACCGGAAACAAATGAGGGCTAACTACCGGATTAGATACGAGTATCATATGGCGAGTAAGTGAGTAATATACCAGTAAAAAAGGATAAGTATACAAAGAAAAGAAAACACAACACAAATTACATACAGCTATATACAAGATGTAGATCACTGCAGTATCAAGTAACCATCAACCATCAACCACCAGACGACCATCCACTACACCAGCAACACGCACACTCCACACACCACTGCTAGCACAACCAGGTCTGCAACATAATGCGTCTTTCTGCACTAGACAGGCTCACGGAAACGGCGGAGCGCCCGGCACAGTTCATGGGTTACCTTAAACCTACCTGACCAATCGCTCACTGACCTCAACCCGCTGCAACCGGACTGACCGCTACTCGATCTTACAAGCGAGTCTAGAGTATGTATTAGGCACAAGAAAGACGCCCGACAAACCCAGTGAATAACTAGCCCACAGAGAACGTGCGATCAAACTTACCTGTAGTATCGGCTCCGGTGCTGGTCGATGCTGATTGACGATGGATCTTAACCGGACAATGGCGATGGAAAACGCTGGAAGTTGCATGGGCCTATCTGAAGCAACCGGTTACTAAAGACAGGACCCAACAAACAACTAACCTGCGATTGTCTTGACAGTGATCTGTATTAGTGTCTGCGCCGGCAGCTGCTAGCACGCTGCGGTGTAAACGCGGCGCAGAAAGGGAAGCGAGTATGGGCCTTACAAAAGAAGGGAATTTAGACGCGCGCGGAGTAAGCAAAAGAGTGGCCCTGATTTGAAAATACAAAAATAAACGCGCGATGAATTTGAGCGATTGTATTATGATTATGACTGTAGTATTGTGTCAACCTGCCTCCTCACCACGTATCGTCGAGGTTCTCCTCCCCTGAATAATTCGGGGATTCGTCCCAACGACGATTGGGACTGCGATCCCGCTCAGCCCTCTGAGGGGGCTGAGGCGGTGCTGGAGCTGGATGCTCCTCGCGCCGGCGCGCGCTCTCGGCAGCCTGCCTACGTGTTTGAGGATAAGGCTCACGAGACGTTGCGCCGCGAGGAGGAGGGCAGTATGTGGAGTCCTGCAGACGTTCGTAGAAGTCTGCAGGGATCATATCCACGTCCTGCGTGGCCCTCGGGTTGCGCATACAGAACGCACGATGGTGCCCAAAGACACCGCACAAGCTACAGGGGTCGCGGCGGATACACTGGCTATGATGCCATTTGGCACAAATGGCACAAATCCCGCGAAATTCCGCCAACTTGGCCCTTTCGCTCAAGCGGTGCACCTCCGTGCAGTCCGATGAGTAGTGTCCGGGACCAGAGCAGAAGACACAGTGTGTTACCCTCGGTGGAGGAGTCAGTTGACGTCCCACCGGGATAATTCTTCTGTCCCCTGCTCGCGCTGGACTTGCATTACGAGGTGGCCTAGCGGGCTGCGCCGCTGGCTCTGCAATAGGCTGTCTAGCGACAGGTTCTGGATTACGCGGGCGTGGGTCGGGGGACGCCGACTCTTCTCGTACTAGCTTCGACTAGCCACCGCCGTGGAGTGTTCCACGAGAAGGTGGTGGCCATGAAGGACCGGAGAAGCGAACCAAATTAAACCTGAAATATGAAAACATACAAAATGTGGTGCTCGGTCCACGCACCTCCCTGCAATATTCTATCCCCAGGAGGACTTTCGTCCACACCGGGGAGAACCAGAGGGCGGGGCGATTGACCAAACACCAACTAGAAAATTGCCTGAGGGCAAGAATTCTGGAATATGTCCAAATGGACAAAAAACTGGATTAGCCTTTTATAAAGGCGTAAAACAACTAAAACTAAGCGCTAAAGAGCGCGTAAAAAAAACTAAACTACTGCGCTAGAGCGCGTAAAAATAATTAAAACAAGCGCTAAAAGGCGCTGTGGAGTAATTTTAGAGTCCTCACTTACCTGACTGCCCAAGCCTGGTCACCGATACGAGTCCGTGCCGCTCCGTCCCTGCTGACTGTGTCCGTTTGAACAACTACTGATGGTATGACCTGAAATACAATGACCCACGAGGGGCCGTGATAGTGGCGCGACTACGAGAGGCACGGAAAAACTACGATGTATACGAAAAACGATAAATTTACGAAAGATAGGTAGAAAATAATAGAAGGATAGGGAGAACAGTGGTAGAAGAGAGATACGTGTTTACGCAAGAGGGAAATTAAGTAGTGATAGAGAAATTTTTGTATAGTAGGGATATGTATTAACGTGTCCAGAGAAGTCCTTCCAACCGGCACCTGGTGCTGTAGTATTTACGTAGAACGTACTACGGTATACAAGTGCTACAACCTGTAATAGAACCGAGACTGCAATAATGCATTAAGTACATGTGGCGCACCAGTTGGTTCGGTTCAGGCAAAATGGGAGTGGGACCCCGTACAGTCCCTGGCGATCCGAGATCGTATACCGTCCAAAAACCGGGCTCGGCAACGCTCTTCACTACTCACCAATCGCCTCCTCCCCCACCGGTGCGTCCCCCTGGGCCTATTCCGGGTGCGAGTCCGTCTGCCTAGGATGGATACGCTTCCTTCGACTGCTAGCCACAATCACAGTCGCTCTCCACACATCCCAGGCGAACCGCCCCAGGGGTATGTAAGTTGTCTACGGAACAAGCAAGTTGAGCACTTTAACTTGCCGTAGCAACCCTAGGTGGATTTAGTCCCATCAAAAGTGGGGGGAATGGGGAGAACCCACATTTTGGTCCCACCACAAGGGGCTAAGGGTTACCCAATGGGAAAATTAGCAGGATATTTTAGCCGTATGCACCATGTGGCGAATCGGTGGTTTTTTCCCCCTGGTCCGACGTCATAATGACGTCAGTCCCGGGAGATCCAACCTACAGACTCCCTACAGATAACATAGCAGACTGTACTAATTAACCCCGGCAAGCTGTATACTGCAATAAAGATAATGACCACGATAACACCACATAATGCATATTTGACACCAGTCGCCACACACATGAACTTCCCTGGACTAATCAACCCAGATCCCGACTGTAGTATATAATACGCAAAATATATGTCCCTCTTGCATACACAACAGAACACAATCTAATATAGATTAGTTTATACTACAGATAGAATGTGGAGAGAACTTGGAGGAGGAAGAGAAAGATAGAAATAAAAAACGATATTACAAGAGAAGAAACGCACCACTGAAGTATTGCATCACGATCAATAAAACAGGTTCAGGCCTAAACCTGTTCATCGAATATGCTCTTCGTGAGCCAGCCGTATAGCAGGTGGAATAGTAGTGTTCTAAAGGCCAGAGGCCCCGAGACGATGCACAGCACAGGTAGGAATAAAGAGCAGCATAGAGCTGCTGGAAGATGGACCACGCTTGGTCGCGGCAGGGGCGAAGACTCATGACTCAGACCGCGCCGCCCGAGCCAGTCCGACGGCGTCTCTACCGTGCGTCGGCATTCGTCGCGGGACCGACCGCGCCCAGGCCTCCTTGCGGAGCGATAGCATCGCGCTTTCGCGACATTAAAGGCAGCATAGACGCTTGTAAACGTGATTGAGATAACTACGTAAATAGAATGGTATGGCTCAGATTACAACGGCTACGCATTTTGAAGCTTCAAAAACGACCCACAATGCCGTTACAGGAGTAGCAAGTTTGGCACGCCCGTATTTTCATGCCCCCTGTATTTGCCCTTTTCCTGCAATGCAAAGTTGCTGGGTCCTCTTCACCGTCGGTACTGTTGGTGGGTTGCCTAACAAGTAAACCACACATGTCACTGACGGCGAAGATGACCCAGTAACCCTGCGTTGGAGGAAGGCCAAATACAGGGGGCTTGAAAATAAAAACGGGGCCAAACTTGCTACTCCTGTAACGGCATTGTGGGTCGTTTTTGACGTTTCAAAATGCGTAGGCGTTGTAATCTGAGCCATACCATTCTATTTCCATAGTCATCCCAATCACGTTTACGAGCGTATATGCTGCCTTTAAAACATGCCTGTCGAAGTGACAGAACATGTTTACTAGAGTATGTCAACGAATATTCGGAAAACGAATATTCGGGCGAATAAACGAATAATCGAATATTCGAATAATTCGATTATTCGGAAAAGTCAATTTTTCGAATAATTCGTTTATTCGAATATTCGCAAAAGTCAAGTTTTCGAATTATTCGTTTATTCGAATATTCGGAGAAGTCAATTTTTCGAATAATTCGTTTATTCGAATATTCGGAGAAGTCAATTTTTCGAATAATTCGTTTATTCGAATATTCGAACGGCACAATATTCGAATATTCGGCCGAATAAACGAATAATTCCGGAAAAATAGGAAGCAGAGTCTCCGGCACATGTCCATTTTGGCGGCCCAGAGGTGAAATGTCTCCAACCAGACTGGGATCTATCTTAGCGGGGGAGGCACTATGGCTGAATGCACTTAGCCCCGCCCATTTTACCGTGCCGCACTAAATTTGAGCGTCACCCGGGGTTCTCTCCCCTGCCAAACCCAGGATTGCAGCACGGAAAAATGGGCGTGGCCAGGTGCGATACAACAGTACCCCCCCCCCGCTTAGATAGCACCACAAACTGATAAGAAATTCGGATATTGTTGGTAGATACTGTTTAGAAAAGCCAAAGACTTTGATCATATCGTTTAGCAACTACTCATAGACAGTGATAAATGTTGGTTTGAATACTCTTATGATATAATGTGAAATGTCTTTTGCGTGGAAGTACATTGGCATAGCTTTGATCTATATAATACCATACAAAAAAGATCAAGAAAGTTGGTAGTGCCGCGAACGGGGGTTCGATTATGCGTACTTCTCTGAGAAAATTTGCTGTGTCAGTGCCGGGAAAGTACCGCGGCCCTCGACTGTGCCGTGATAGTTCCGCGATAGCTCCGCTGCGGCTCCGCGTTAGTGCCGGCGCGGCTCCGCGATTGTGCCTGTAGGCTCCGAAGCGGCAGTATCGCGGGACCGCAGCGGCAATTTCTCTCAGAGTCGGTCCGTACTTCCAATTCGAATTTTCGCGATTTTGGCCGGATATTCGAATTATTCGTATTCGAATAATTCGATTATTCGGGCAAGTCAAATTTTCGAATAATTCGTTTATTCGAATAGTCGGAGAACTCAATTTTTCGAATAATTCGTTTATTCGAATATTCGGAGAAGTCGATTTTTCGAATAATTCGTTTATTCGAATATTCGGATAAGTCAATTTTTCGAATAATTCGTTTATTCGAATATTCGAAGGAGTCAAATTTTCGAATTATTCGTTTATTCGAATATTCGAAAATTTTTATTCGTTTGATATACTCTAATGTTTACCTGCAATTACCTGTCTGAACACGTTTGATCGATACGTATGATTTGTTGAGGGGCAGAGCGGTTCCCCGAAACTCCATACTCGCACCCGACGCTGTGCAGCGCACTGCGACAGCGACAGTTTTGAAGGGCGGGAGGCGGTCGCTGTCGCTGTGCAGAGCGAAGCGACCTCGTGTCGCAAAACTATACCATTGGCCTGACTCCCTTTACGTACATTTGCTGCCGCGTCAAATGTCGCTCCTTAAAGGCACAGTACACCCTCAGATACGAATTTTGAGATTTTCATGTAATTATGTAGAAGACCCCTCCTGTATAACACGTGCCAAATACGAGATCTCAATTCCTCCAAATAAGCGAGTAATAAGCGACCACCACAGGCCCGACCCCCTTCGCTCACCACCACAGGCCCGACCCCCTAACAGGTTTTCGAGCTCTATAGCGGCTCGATGGATGGATGAATTCCAACAAATCGTCGTTCTTCAGTCCATTGCCGGGCTGTCTCCTTATCCTGGCTCGCTCTCGCGCAACGATTGCAAATGAAAAGAAATACAGGCCTGAGACAACTCGTCCACCAAATTTTCACCCTAAAAATCTAGGCATCTTTGAAGAGCCATAACTCTGTTCAAAGGGGGTCTTGGCCGATTTCAGAGATACCACTATGATCAGCGTGTGACTCTTTCCAAAAAAAGCATGAAATCTGAGAATTAATTTTCTGGGTGTCCTGTGCCTTTAAGAAAAATGACTAAACGCGACGGTTGCAGAAAAAGTTCTCTATCGTTATTACCGCTATAGCGGAGTTTGCCGCGCTTTACTGTCTCGTTACCAGTTCCGATCGTGAATCGATTTCGCCAGCATTCTCATATGGAAAGAAGCTAGTTGCCAACTTCCGGCTCATTTTCTAGTAATCCAAAACACTGACTTCATTGTAACTCAAAAGCGGCATTTTCCGCGGCGGCAAAACGGCAAAGTGTGTAAGGGTTTCAAGCTCGCGTGTTCAGCTCTGCTCCTGCGCGTGCCGTATGAATAGCGCCTAACATTGTGGTAGGCTCTCTTAACCAGTTCCGACACAATTCAACCAAAGGGACAGATTCTGCAGCCAACCTGGTTGAAAATGGTTTGAGATTAAGAGTAAGTGTAACCGCTGAATATTTCTACGAAGTGGTAGTCACAGTAAATGACAGCTCAAAACTAATTTTCAAAATCGAAGCTATCATTTGTGAATTCGAAAAAATTTTTCCGAAAATAGAAACAGTTATTCGAAAATTCAAAAAAATTATTCGAAAATTTGAAGATTTTGATTTTCGAATATACTCGAAAATTTGAAATTCGAAAAATCAGTTCTTCGAATATATTCGAAAATCCGAAAAAAATGATTTTCGAATTTATCCGAAAATTTAAAATTCGAAAAATTTGATTTTCGAATATATTCGAAAAGTTGAAATTCGAAAAAAATGATTTTCGAATATATTCAAAAATTCGAAAATTTTTACAGTTTTGCCCAAGTATAAAGTGCACTGTGCCTACAACCCGATTGTGTAGAGGGAAACGCTCTAATTTTTGAGAAAAAAAAACTTGAGGACCATATTGGCAAGAAGCGTGTACTGGGCGGGTGATTAATTCTTCACCCATTCACGCCGAATTCCAGATTCTCCGAGGATGTGTGCTGAAACTCTTATTCAAATTCTGGAACTCCATACTTTCGAAAATATCGATCAGCTCTAGACGAAGCCAACATCCGTAGCGTCGCGTAACGGCGTAAGTCTTGATGGAGAAGGGATGAGAACGCCAGATTTGTACTAGAGCACCGAACAGTCTGATGAATTAGATATGCTTGCGTTTTCATGCGTTATGGAAAGATGCAGAACGTTTGTAAATGCCGAGAGTTCTGGAAACATTCGAAAGTCATTCTCAGCAAACTCTCAAGGTAAACGTATACGTATAAGATTTTATACTTTGCTGAAGCCTTGCCAAAGTCATCTCGTATGCGCTACCAACCCCTTTCCATCATATATTCTCCACAATAATCTTAAACACAGCGCTAATATTCGCGTAGAAACTGGGTGCCCTTCTTGTAGAATTGGGCCGTCTGCGAGCCAAAGAGGTTGACTGCCCAGATGCCCACCTCATCAAGGTTGTGAAACTCCCTTTCCGCCAGAGTGTGCTGTACCTAGCGGGATACATGGTATCAGGGCTGGGCACTAGAGTATATCAAACGAATAAAAATTTTCGAATATTCGAATAAACGAATAATTCGAAAAATTGACTGTTTCGATTATTCAAATAAAAGAATTATTCGAAAAATTGACTTCTCCGAATATTCGAATAAACGAATTATTCGAAAAATTGACCTCTCCGAATATTCGAATAAACGAATTATTCGAAAAAATGACTTCTCCGAATATTCGAATAAACGAATTATTCGAAAAATGGACTTCTCCGAGTATTCGAATAAACGAATTATTCGAAAATTCGACTCTTCCGAATAATCGAATGATTCGAATACGAATAATTCGCATATTCGGCCAGATTCGCGAGTATTCGAATAAGAAATACGGACCGAATACGCATACTCAAACCCCCGTTCGCGGCACTACCAACTTTCTTGACCTAATTTTGTATAGTATTATATAGATCAAAGCTATGCCAATGGACTTCCACGAAAAACACATTCCACATTATATCATGAGAGTGTTCAAACTAACATTTACCACTGTCTATGAGTAGTTGTTATACGATACGAACAAATTCTCTGGGTTTTCTAAACAATATCTACCAACAATATCCGAATTTCCTATCAGTTTAGGGTGCTATCTGAGCGGGGAAGGGGGCACTGTTGTATCGCACATGACCACGCCCATTTTTCCGTGCCGCAATCACTCCTGATTTGTGCGGGGGAGGGAAAACCCGGGTAGGTGTTCAAATTTAGTGCGGCACGATAAAATGGACGGGGCCAAGTGCACCCAGACAAAGTGGCCCCCAAGATAGCACCCAGTTTGCTTGGAGACATTTCACCTCTGGACCGCAAAAATATAAGATGAATGTTGAATAATAACTGGCTAAAAGCTGCAGCGATTCACCTAAATTCATGGAAATCAAGTATTACATAA
Source organism: Aplectana chamaeleonis (assembly GCA_029168955.1). Lineage (NCBI taxonomy): Eukaryota > Metazoa > Nematoda > Chromadorea > Rhabditida > Cosmocercidae > Aplectana > Aplectana chamaeleonis. The sequence continues at coordinate 434,331 of JAPDOI010000353.1, forward strand.
TATTCTAGCAGCGTACGGTAGCCATTTCTGGAACATCGCTCAAGTTTGTTTGGGACATACTCCATCAGATGAAAAACAGTATCTGTTACTTCTGCCCACAAATTCGGTGCTGAGCGAGATATTCCACCATTAGGTTTCTGACTATCTAATGTTTAATATTGGAGTATTCCGATTATATTAGAACTTTCTAGCAGTTTGATTGGGGACATTTCACCTCAAGACCGCGAAAATGGACATGTGCCGTAGACTCTGCTTCTTATTTTTCTGAAATTATTCGTTTATTCGGCCGAATATTCGAATATTGGGCCGTTCGAATATTCGAATAAACGAATTATTCGAAAAATAGACTTCTCCGAATAATCGAATTATTCGAATATTCGATTATTCGTTTATTCGGCCGAATATTCGTTTTCCGAATATTCGTTGACATAGTGTACTGGGCACGCGTCCCGGTTAACCTTAGGGGGGTGCATATTGGACGTTGCAGAGAGGGCAAAGGGGGTGCCTAAACCGGACACCAAAAAAAAACCAAGTGCATGTTCTGTCGAATTTCAGGAGCAAAATAATACATGATTTTCTTCTGGTTTGTCATATCTTCTTCTCCGCTTTTTAAGACAAACACTCACAGAATTAAAATTATTGATAGATATGCAGTTTGTGTTCGCAATAATTCATAGTTGCTGTCGAAGCTTCTCATCAACAACTCTATGAATTGAAGATCATATATAATGTGTTTGATTGTTTTGATGGAGCAATAAACACTACTCTGTTATCTAGTAGTAAGTTAGGATTGATGTGGTGTAATGTTTCTTTGGTGTAACGTTCAGTGACTACGCTTGCGGTTACCGATTAGAAGCGAAGATACAAAGACAGCGCTCAGACGCGCTATCGTTCACGTTCAGAAAAGGATTAGCGAACTGCTGTATTATGGCAGACTAAAAATACAGGTATCAAGGTCAGTATAAAAACTAGCCAACGGAATTTCGTCTAGGAGAATGACTTATGAAGAGAGCCGACTGTGAAAATTGAAGACTGCAAGTTTCAGTGAAAGAAGCAAATAATCGCATCTTCCAACTTGAGAAGTACCCTGTACAAAAAACCCGAATTTTATCCAGCTTGAATGCCGCAATTCCTTGGAGACTGGGCTCGCCGTGCGATATGGTGTTTGTCCGAAGCTACACAGCGCACACTGGAGTGGACGCGCGCACGATATTAATTAAACATGTGTTTTATTACAGAACGGGGAGGAGAAAAGCATCGAAAGTGGAGTAAATGGAAGAAGGCAGAAATAGGATGCTTTCAATGTAACCATTTCAGAAATTTAATGTAAATAAAGTAAATTGGAGCAGGGTGAATTTTTCGGACTTGACAAGGTCCATTCAAACGAACTTTGTTGATTAAAAACAGCATTAACCATGAGAACTAAGAGCATTGGGAGAAAGAGGAGAATCTGTCAGACATTTTAGTAACAAAAGCTTTGATATTCAATGTGATTTAAGGACCTTAAAACTTGTTCCGGTTTTGTCCCGGTTTTCAGGGTAAAACCGGGACGAGATTTAAGGTCCTTAAGTCACATTAAAAAACGATCTTGTTGAAGCTTAATTGTTTGCCAGATTCTCCTCTTTCCCACAATATCCTTTGCTCGCATGTTTAATGCTACATTTGATCAACTAGGTTCGTTTAAATGAACCTTATCACGGCTAAATATTTACACCCGCTCTAACTTTGTTTATTTACATTAAATTTGTAAAATGAGTATATACAAAATAGAATACCTTTACCATCTTCCATTTCCTTCGGTTTAATCGTTTTCTCTTCCCCGTTCTGTAATAAAATACATTTTTATTAATATTGTGTGCGCGTCCACTCCCGTGTGCGCTGTGTAGCTGCGTACACACACCATATCGCACGGCGAGCCAAGTCTCTAAGGGATTGCGGCATTCTACGTGAATAAAAATCGGGTTTTCCACTCCCTACGCATCTCATCAATCCCTACATGGTTCTACAACACAAAATAATTCTGAAAATTTCTCCATCAGACGATCAAACACGGATTAATCCTTCATACATAGGTTCATGAAAACATTCGATAGAAAACATTAATTACTGCAATAAAAGTAGCTCTGTTGTTGTTTGTAATTGCTGAATTGTAATGAATAAAAAATTGTTTCATCTTTTGTCACAACCTACCTTATCAAAAATTTTCTTCATAAGATTGTTTGGAAGTTTAAAAATTACACTACCTTTTTTGTTCACATTGTCGAAATTTTTTTTATTCAGTGCTTTTTTTATACTCTGGTATATCAAAATAAGGAAGTCAAGATCATGGCTGTTGCGCTCGACTTCTCGGAAAACAGGCGATATTGATTTCCCATAGGGGGTGCCTGAAAGTTACCGAGCTAAGGGAGGTGCATATTCAAAATCGCCATGCCGGGACGTGTGCCCAGCCCTGCATGGTATTCGAAAGGTGCAATTTCTGAACTGCATGGCGGATATGTCAAACAGTCCAGTCTCAGGTTTGGAAACAGGGTTCGGCGCGGGGTGTGGATATCCACACCGGGGGGTCTGAGCTGCTCAATGGTGGAGGGAGGGGGGTCTGAGCTCCACCGGGAGGCCACGTGAATCATTCTGACCGGGGGTAGTAGGTACACTGTTTAGAAATATTTTTTGCGAATGATTCGGTAATACCGTCCAATAAACATGAAACCTTGTAGTAATTAAATTAACGTAAATGTTGAAATTATAGTAAAGGTTCTCCTACGATTGAATATAAGGCACATAGGTTCTGGGCGTGTATCCTGGATAGTTGTGTACTGAATTGCAAATAAGAACAGATTGGAAGCTACGGAATGGGGCGGAAGAAAAGAGAGGACGCGTTGAATAAAGTTATTGGCAAAGGGGAAGACGACGAGATGTACTAAAGAAATAAATATGTTTTCAGAGAAGAACAGGTCACTTTAAATAAATGGAAAACGCTTTAATAAGTGGTTGGATACGAAAATAGGTGCTTCAACATTATCCAGACCCGACATGGCAAAAACACTCGCTAGTTGAAAAGAGCGTCATCTAATCTGGTTACGTTTCGAATTTCATTCTCCGAAACCCACTCATACACCAAACACACGACACGGGTTCGATCCCGCAAAGTGCTTAATTTTTGCAAGAAGTTAGACCTCACATTTTTTTGCAAAGTAAGGGTCACGAAAATAAGATATTCAAATCGAGAGTGGTAGATTTACCCTATATACAAATTTTCAGTCTCTAAATGGACGCTGAAAGGGTGCGATCGCGCTGGAAGTCTACATTTTTGCAAGGTATGAGTCAGTAGAATACGATGATCGAGTCCAGCGTGGTCGATTTATCCCATATACTCACTTTCACCATCCAACATAGATGCTGAACACCGCTACAGTACCAGGCCTCACACTTTTCTCAGGTGTGGTACAGCCGGAAGTCGTCAATTTCGAAATTTAGGCGTGACGAGAGTAGGATATTTGAGTCCAGCGTGGTCGATTAACCCTTTATGCAATCTTTTGCCGTCTCAGTATAGCGCTGAAGAGCGCTACATAGGAAGCGGAACAAGGTAAAAAAACGTAAAAAAAACGTCCAAGTCCACAAACCTGGAATAGGGTTTTAAAACACCTGTAAAAGAGTTACCCCGGGTTTGAGCAAAACTAAGAAACTAGGTTTGTAACCCTACCGAATGAAACTTTACTCGCTCCCAGAGGACGCCTTGCAAAAAAATTTACTAGGTGTGGACATTTGATGTTTTGAGCATGAATGTCCACACCTAGTTAGTGCATTTAGGTGTGGACATTTATGCTCAAAACATCAAATGTCCACACCTAGTAAATTTTTGCAAGGCGTCCTCTGGGAGCAATAAAGTTTCATTCGGTAGGGTTACAAACCTAGTTTCTTAGTTTTGCCTCAAACCTGCAACTCTTTACAGGTGTTTTAAAACCCTATTCCAGGTTTGTGGACTTGGACGTTTTTTTACCTTGTTCCGCTTCCTATGTAGCGCTCTTCAGCGCTATACTGAGACGGCAAAAGATTGCATAAAGGGTTAATCGACCACGCTGGACTCAAATATCCTACTCTCGTCACACCTAAATTTCGAAATTGACGACTTCCGGCTGTACCACACCTGAGAAAAGTGTGAGGCCTTATGCTGTAGCGGTGTTCAGCATCTATGTTGGACGGTGAAATTGAGTATAAGGGATAAATCGACCACGCTGGACTCGATCATCGTATTCTACTGACTCATACCTTGCAAAAATGTAAACTTCCAGCGCGATCGCACCTGCGACAGGTGTGGGCCACACAGGGAAGTGGCTTTCAGCGTCCACCTTAGAGACTGACAATTTGTGTAGAGAGTAAATCTACCACTCTCGACTCGAATATCTTATTTTCGTGACCCTTACTTTGCAAAAAATGTGAGGTCTAACGTCTTGCAAAAATTAAGCACTTTGCGGGATCGAACCCGTGTCGTGTGTTTGGTGTATGAGTGGGTTTCGGAGAATGAAATTCGAAACGTAACCAGATTAGATGAACTCTTTCAAACCAGAAGTCTATACATCTGAAGTAACATGTTCTTCTTGGACTTGCGAAATGAATTTACGAACTCATATTAATTTAAAAACACATTTATTTCTTCGAGACATCCCGTATTCTTGAACTTAGCCAATCCCTTCATCTTCTCCACGCTTCTTTTCCACCACATATTTACCTTAGCTTGCTACCCGGAATCATTCACAATTTCTGGAAACACGTTCAAACCTATGCGTCTTACATTCAACATTAGGAGAGCCTTCACTATAATCAAAACCTTACTTTAGCTAAGATTTTCAAAAACGCAAGCAACTTCATGAAATCCGTCAGGAAAAACCTCGTCCGTGATCTTTTTCAATGTCAATGTCTTGTTTTTTTGAAATGTTTGTTCTTCTTCAAATTATACATCTTTTAGAATAGGTTGCTCCTCTTGTTTTAATTTTACTACAAAAACAGACAATTAACACTCCTGGGAGGAGGTCCGAGAGAATCGCCAAAAATTTGACCTATTAACGCATCTGGGAGGGGTCTGAGAAAATCGCCACAAGTTTGCTTTTAGAGGGGGGGGGGTCTGAGAAAATTAAGCCTTGTCCACACCTCGTGCCCAACCCTGTTTGGAAAGTTTTCAGCCTTAAAGCAGTTTCGATTCAGTTCATTTGGTCCACGAACCACAGAAAAAATATTGATTTCCTTGTCAATATAATCAATACATTTCCAATACACTCAATTTGTCAAAGACGTACATATACCTCAACGATCTACGAATAAATTTATAGAAAAACGGCAAAATTATCTATATTAAATACTATAGTTGTTTTAACACGTCATAGTCCTAGTCAGCCTCTGTATGAACTATAAAACATGCTAACACTGTATCAAATTCTACTAAGACTGCCCTCCAATATTGAGTTGAGGAGTAAGTTTGTTTTTTCTGTCTCAAATTTTTTCTTTTTTTTTCCTCTGTGTAACATTTCCTGCGGCTTAACGTAAAATTGATCACTTCTGAATTTCACACTTGAATTCAATGTGTGGTTCAAGTAGCGAATGAATAAAAATGTTTATATTCGCTTCCAATTGAAGCATCAGTTTGAATGGAAGTGATGAAACATTTGAACCCTCTAAGGAGCAGATGATAACATCAAAACAGGATCGCGGAGGATTCTAACATCCAAGCATGTGCATTGGCCCATCTTATTTTTGAAGAGTTTTCGGTACAAGAAACAGATAACAAAACCATTTGTATATGTACCTAAGTAATTTGAAGCGCAAAATTATTTCTGAGGTTAGGTCTGAGGCTTTGTCTGCAGTTTCCCGAAACACCAAACAGGCGTACTTAAATACTTCAGATGTTTCTCGGAGCAGTTTTTCTCCGGTATTTGAGAGGTCTGAGGGAACTTTTCTCTATTACCCTCTACTTCGTGGACCCACAAACTCAAAAAAAATCGATAACCAGAACACTGTTTTTTTATCGTGAACACTGCCTTTAACTGAATGCGATTATCAGCATTTCATTTTACTACTTGGGCCACACAATAAACTTCAATGTAAAATGCGAAAGTGATCAAGGTTCACGATAAGCCAAAAGAAGCATTGGATGGGAGAAGAATTGTACTTTCACTCTGAAACTAACCGCTTGCAAAGTATCGAAAAAAAATGAAACAGAAAGAAACTCGGGAACCCATTCCTCAGCCCAGTACATAAAGGAAGTCCGTTATATGTAATCACGCTCCGGTCCATCTGCCAAGTCAAACTTTAAGAAATATAACGATCTCAAAAAGATCAAAGGCGGTACACGTTACACGACAAATTAACAATGAAGCCAAATCTAAGGGAAAAACGACGAATTTTCTATAAAACTTGGGAGACTGGGTATACCCATACATATGCACATAGCTCTTGGACACACACGTGAGATCACATCACGTGACCCCGATACGAGAATGAAGGAACGCCTTCTCTTCTCGAAGATCATGGTTATTTGCCACGAGAATCCTTAAATCGAAAGCTTTGCGGAATATTCAGTAAAGCCTTCTTAAGAACGAACCCAAACGTAGTCTTGAAATATGCAGGAACGGAAGGATCGTGCTTCATTTTTTCGTACAACTCTTCTTCCCACTGGCCTTCTGTACTAAGAGCCACCTGAATATGCGCTTTTCTCCAAACGAAAACAAATCAATTCTGCGTCTCATCCGGAACCATTTCAATTTCTTTCTAAACTCACCGCTTTTGTCCCTTCATGTAATGTCGCTTGAGAGGGGTCCAGTCCGCATGGATGACTATCTAGTGTTTCCGTAGCGCTCGAGTTCTAAATAACTTCTATTTCAGCTCGGTTCATAATTAACGTCGCCGCGATGCGTCACTTGCACGTTCAGTGTCGTGCGCTAGGTACATTAGGGGGTAGACAAAGCGTAGAGCCTGGCGGAAGAGGGACAGTTTGTAAGCATAAGAGCGCGTTGGACGCCCTTAAAGGCAGTGTTCACGGTGATTCTCGTGTCCAAGTTTTCCACTCAAAACAATGCGTTGGTAACCAAGTATTACCAAAATCACGAAGAAGCGGCGACAAACGCACTAATTCGTCTTATTTCAGTGACAATATTCTACGGCCTGGACTAGTTGTCTGGTTGGATGAACATGTTCACGGTGGTTGTCACCGGTAAAAAATGGGACTAATCGAAAATGGAAGAATATTTCGGTCAAAACAGTATTAGTTAGGGCCCGAAGGAAAGAACGGAGCAATACAGAATAGAGAATTGCAAAAGACGGGTCCACCAGAGATTTCATTGTCACAACGAACAGTTCCAGTGATACTTAAGAGGCGGGCTGATACTTGAGGATTTCGTGCTCTTCTGGTGCGTTTTTCTCGGTTTCTTCGTCATTTCAGTTCTACTCGGGGGCCAAACAATCGATTTAGCGATTAATCTCAAAATCGAAGATTATCGTGAACACTGCCTTTAAAGCCACAGTCCAAGCTCAGGATCGATTTCTCGTTTTTTTGCCTATCTTGGAGAACATTTCACGCTGATCACAATGGTGCTTCCAGAATCGATCAGGACTCACTACGAACTGAGTTACGGCTCCTCAAAAATTTTGAATTTGAACCGGTAGAAGTTCGCGGACGAGTTGTCTCGAGCCTGTATTTTCTCGCATTTCGCAGTCATCATTCTGAAGAAGGTCGCAATATAGAGCCAGACCGAAAACAAAAGGAAGAACATAGATTTTTCAATAAAATCATTCGCACGTCTCTTCCCTATTGAGGTCGGAATCCAACCAGTGGGCGTTGCCCATTTTTTCTTTCAAGGGGGCGTGGTCGACTTTTTCCTAGCTTTTTCTCGCTTATTTGAGCGAATTGAGATTTCGCGCTTGGCTGCGTTGCCATAGACGGCGGCAGGACCAAAATATCAAAAATTACCTCTGAGGTTAAAATTACCTCAGTCCCTGTGCCTTTAAAGGCACAGTCCAACTTCAGGGTTAATTTTTTATATTATAGTACAGCCGCCGCGTATAGCTAACCTGCCAAGCGTGAAATCTCAATTCGCCCTAATAAGCGAGGAAGAAGTCGAACACGACCACAGAGAAGAAAAATGGGGCACGTCATCTGACAAGTTTTCGGCCCCCATTGGTACAAGACGCGCGATGAATTTTAATTTTATTCAAAATCTAGACGCGCGTGGGGCAGTGGCTAGAGGCGCCACTGTTACGCAAACGGTCGAGTGATCGACCCTCGCCCAAGGTCAACCAAGCCTTCTATCAATCCGTGGTCGGTATGGATTGTTACCAGTCTTGTCTGGGAGCATGGAAACACTGACTTGAACATCGGTTGGCCCCCGCAAGTAATTGAACAGGCCCAATACACCCGAACTGCTCTTTCACAGGATTCCCAATACACCAGAGCTGATGTTTCACAGAAGTTATAAGCTCAAAACTGTCATTTTTTTCCTTTTGTACTTTCTAGAAAGCTCAGTAATCTTTCCAAAATCTGTAAACGGACATCATAGTCGCGTTCGGCGCCCAAAATAACTTCCCTGAGCGAAGTTTGGGTAAAATCACACTTCTTGAACTTTGAACAGAGTGATGGCGTTTTCACTTGTACCGATAGTTGGTTGAGCGTTTACATATATCAATAAGGGGTTCTGGGAGAGTTCACTGCCAACTGAAGGTACGCTTCAGCAACGTCGAGCTGCGAGGGGTATACACCTCCATTCAGCCTTGTGAAGAGTTCATCAGGTGTTGGAAAAAGGTGCTGGTGCCACTCAAGTGGAATATTCAAGCCTGTTGAAAAGTCTGCACAGAATCGAATGATTCCCTTCTTCTTCTCAATGGTGACGATGGGTGCTGCCCATACTGAGTGATCTACTGGCGATAACACGTAGGCAGCCACCAGACGGTCGCTTTCTCGAGCGATCAGCGCTATAGCCGCGTACCGGACAGGCCTAGATTTGCGTAATAAAGGCTTGGCATTGCGCTTTAGTACAAGTTTCGCTTTTGACTTTGTGCATAGCCTACGATTCCTTATTACACTGACTTCCATATGCAGAGGGTGAGCGCATCGAGAATGAAGCAGAATGTTTTTCGACAATGGTTTCTTATACTAAACGAGCTCCTTCGTGCCATTAGTGAGACAAATCTTTTTACTGAGGAAGGGAGGGTAACCGTTGTCGTTCGGTATGTCTATGGTGAAACGGACGTCGGGGCCGTAAGACTTGAGAATTTCGAGCATTGTGTAAGTAGATCGGACGCTGTGACACCAATAACGGACACGTCATCTATGTAACGTCAAACGAACACTATTCCAGCATTCATAGATAGTCTTTCAATTCGATCCAGGTACACAAGATAGTGCTAACCTCAAACCCATAGGTAGTCCGCATTTTTGTGTGAAGAGCTCACCGCAACAATTGGAAGAAGTTACATCTCATTTTGCAAGCATGAGCTCTCTCACGTCATCCTTCTACAGACCAAAGGTATGCACTTCCTAATGTTGACGTAGGAGCTCCGGAACCGTCTGTATTGCTTCCTTGATATTTCCGTTCATATAAAGAGAGACTGCGTCAAAGTTCGCATAGTCGGCAATCTCAGAAATCTGGTGATGATTTGAATCCGATAGGAACTCCTCTACGTTGGTCACATTTGCTGATACACGTTCTGATAACGGTAAAAAGAGTTCCGGATCTGGCCCTCTACCAGCAAATGAACACATTTGGGAGTCAACCTCGAGTATCACCCCAGCTCGATCTTGACCGTGAATCATAACCTTTATCTCTCACTGCAAGCCGGACGAACCAAGACTTATCATCATCTCGAAATATCCATATCACTATTATATTTTGCATGACCGACTGCTCCACCGCTTGCTCCTCCCGGATTCATCTGAGCGAGATAGGCTTTACTTTATGTAACTGGATAGCATTAATCAGCGGTGACGGTGGTGTAATGGTAACACTCTTGCTCGGAAAGCGATGCGATACGCATTCGATTCCTGCCTGACACCTATGTTTTGTATTCAACTCAGCAACCTTGAGATATCTTGTGATTGAAAAAAGAGGTTCTCGATTTTAGTGGAGTTTAGGCGATGTTTGGCCGGGTAAACGCAGTTCTTATTTGATCTTTTCAGGCTCTGAAGAAGGAGGTTGCTCCGAAACGTAAGCCATAAAGAACTACTATCAACCTCGTGTCGAGTACAACAGCATCACACAACTGGAGTATCTTGTGATTATATGTATACCATGCCATAAAAAAGCATTAAATATTCAAAACATCAAAATTCAGACTGGATAGCATTAAAGGCAGCATAGACGCTCACAAACATGGTGAAGATAACAGCATAAATAGGACCGCATGGCTCTTACCGTGTCGTCAACGACGTTTGAAGCGCCAAAAACCATCCAGGATGACAATATTCGAGGATTTCCGTCTCGCAAGCCTGTGTTTTCCCACCCCTTTGAGTAACAGAATGAGGATTGTTACTTGAAAAAACATGTGATGATTGAAAGTGATAGCACTATCGAATGGGGGTGCACGAGAGAAATACTGTGCTTATATGGGTCAAATTCCGGTCCGCAATTGCGTTTCGACACGCTTCGCGGCCGCACGCTTTCGAGTTAGAAGAATGTCCAGCGCCGCAGCCACCGATCTGCTGACTCTAGGTGGGTTTTAGAAACTGAAAACTAAACAAAATTGAAGAAAGCTGTATAAAAAAGATATATCGAGTCGGCTTTGGCGCTGGAAACCCGACTGACTCGAGCGCGTGCGGCCGCAAAGCATGTCGAGACGCAATTGCGGACAGGAATTCGACACAGATAAGCACAGTAGCTGGATTTACTTGAATATTGTGGTGAGCGCGAAGCGCTCACCAGATTTGGCTTTGACTCGCCATCGCGCAACCCCGCCATCTCAGTATCAAGGTCCAGAGTGAACGTAGAGACGCCGTTCTTCTTGCACTTAAAGGCAGTGTTCACGATGATTCTCGTTTCCAAGTTCCACTCAAAACAATGCGTTGGCTACCAAGTGTCACCAAAATCACGAAGAAACGCACTAATTCGTCTTATTTCAGTGACATTATGCTATGGCCTGGACTAGTTGTCTGGTTGGATGAACATGTTCACGGTGGTTGTCACCGGTGAAAAATGGTGTTAATCGAAAATGAAAAAAAAATATTTTAAGCAAAACAGTATTAGTTAAGGTTTGAAAGAAAGTACGAAGCAAAGGAGAGTAGAGAATTGCAAAAGACGGATCCACAAAAGATTTCATTATCACAACGAACAGTTCCATTGATACTTAAGAGGCGGGCTGATACTTGAGGATTTCGTGCCCTTCTGATGCGTTTTTCTCGGTTTCTTGGTCATTTCAGTTCTAATCGGGGAAAGAAAGAAAAAAAAAAGATTATTTCACGCCACTCTAAACAAGCCAACTACCGTTGTGTACGTGATCTCCTACGGAACGGTCTCCGGTAAGAAGCCCATCTCGACATCGGTCGGCCAAGAAACTTGCGGATCGCAGTGAAGTGATTGCTTTACAGCAGGGGCCGAATTCATGAACGCGCTGGGTTGGGGTAAGGGTAAAGGCATCGGCACTTTTGATGATTACCCTGTGCGATCTGAAGATGGCTAACCAGTCGTGCCCACGTCCAACCCAACTAAGAGGCTGGGGCAAATGAGACACTGCTCGGCTACGAGACCGTTCGCCCTCGCGGGTATTCATCAAAGGTGCCGACGCCTTCACCCCTGCCTCAACCCCTCGCCTTCATGAATTCGGCCCCAGTAGTATACTTATGTCGAGTCGAGTCATCGAGTCTTGGTATCGACTGAAACAGTCGACATCGAGTCATTCGACTACTCGATTATTCGAAATTTTGAAAAACCGAATTAGTCGAAAACTCGATTATTCGAAATTCCTGAAAATCGAGTTAGTCGAAAACTCGATTATTCGAAATTTTCAAAAACCGACTTAGTCGAAAACTCGATTATTCGAAATTTTCAAAAATCGACTTAGTCGAAAACTCGATCATTCGAAATTTTCAAAAATCGACTTAGTCGATAACTCGATTATTCGATAGACCCGAACAGTCGAATAAATTCGATAGTCGACTGTTTCGAGTCAAAGAAGTTCTCCGTCAGTTAAACTGTTTCAAAATGCAGTTGCAGACCATGCACCTAATTTTCCGCCAGTTGTTATTTGCTCATAGTTCTCGAATGTTCTCGTACGGCTCACGACCATCTTTTTCACTCATTGCTGGCATTCATTTACGCCAAAATTCGTCAATCCTCAGGTGAGAGCATACCGACAAACTCATCAGAGATAACAAGACGGTCGCGATAGCCTGGAAATTAATACATGACGGTCAATTATTTCACCTTGCTCGAGAAAAAAGGCATGCAAGAGGCTTCAATGCATTGAGACCAGCGGAAAGTCGCAGTGCAACCGAAACTTTTGGTTTTCAATCTTGTTTTTGATGCTTGGCTTTATCCTCCTTTCTCTTAGAAAAAAGGTGGGAGATCCAGAAAACTAACAGCTTCTATTGTGGCAACAGAAGCACTGCTTCGCAGATACGGAGGAGAAGCTGCGCTCTCCGTCGAAAAAATCGGGCAAGAAGACGAAAAAGGCCATGAAGGCCAGAAAGACGAGGAAAACGGCTAAAGTCTAGCCGAAGAGGCTGAATATGATGACGGAGAGTCCACTATGAGTTTGGATGATCTAGAGGCAGACTACGACTCGCCCTGGCTTAATATTGTTACACTCAGCTCCGGCTTTTTCCATGATTATCGTTTCCAAAGATGAAAAGTTTCAAAAATATCTTGAAATATCGTAAAAAATGATTTGGCGTAAAATAGCCTGAAGTAGTAAAAAAGCTAGGAAATGAAGTGAAATAACTAAAAATACGATTTGGCGGTCAATAATAAACAAACTAGCGATAAGTAAAGACTTAGTGATCAGATTTTACAAGCTTCTCCGTTAAACTTTTCAAAGCAAAATCAAGCGCGATATGGAATGGAGCGTTGCGTTATCCTAGCTTGACCTATGCTAGTTCCCATATTACAGATTTCGAAAATGGCTTGATGTTTCCGTTGCGCGCTTGATTTTGCTTTGAAAAGTTTAACGGAGAAGTTTGTAAAATCTGATCACTAAGTCTGTACTTATCGCTAGTTTGTTTATTATTGACTGCCAAATCGTATTTTTAGTTATTTCACTTCATTTCCTAGTTTTTTTACTACTTCAGGCTATTTTACGCCAAATCATTTTTTACGATATTTCAAGATATTTTTGAAACTTTTTCGACTCATAAATAGCATAACCAAATCGTTACTTTTGCCAGGAAGCTAAATTTCCAGAAATTTCACATATTTTTTCCAAAGGTTCCCTTTCTGACATGAATTTTGCTCAACGATTTCCAGTTTGGAAAGATGAAACATCTAACAGGCGATTTTGTCGTTTGAGTGCAACTTCTGAAACTTGTGATGCACAACCATAAAAAACCCCACTCATCGCCGCATTCTGCGCAGCAGGTGAAAAATCGATATTATTGATCATAGATATTCGATTTTTCATGATGAGAACGATTTCCCAAGCAAGGTACTCACTAGGGAATCTCGCATGGCCGTCCCCACCATTTAAAAGATCATGAATGTTTTTTGGTCAATTCTGCTCCGCGGTCTCCGAATCTGACATCGGATTTTGCTACGGACACCGCTGAACGAAGTTATAAGCGTTTTTGAAGCTTCTTGAAAAGGTAAGGGTACCCATCAGCCAATTTTCAGGGTATTTCGGAATTCGGATTCAGCTCAAAACTTTCAACTGGGGGTTATTCAGGGCGCCTGTTTGTGGTCTCTTTGTCGCTAGAATTATGGTTACTGTAGGTTACCGTTAACATAATGCCTTTTAACTGACTTTACCTAGCTTAAATGGGAAGTTTTGAACGAATCAAGTCGAAAAGCTCGGAAAATCGTCAAATAAACCCCAGATTCGTGATCAGCGCCCCAATAAACCCACCTGGAAGGATTTTGAGTGAAATCTGCAACATTTTTTTTGTAACGCTTTCAGAGGTATAAGTAAGCGCCCAACCAGAAATCCGCACAAGTCCAAAACTCTATCAGTCTGTGCAAAGTTTGGAAAATGTGCCCTCACCCTAAATCTGCTCAGTGGGGTAGTTTTGGGCGCTGAACACAAGCATAAGGTCCGTTTTCGGATTTCGCAAACCCTAATGCGCGTTTTTCATAGAAGAAAAGGCGGGAAATACGAAATTTGACAGGCTATAAATTTTTTCGTAGATATCTGTAGTAAAATCCGAGTTTAGATTCGAAGAGGGCGTGCCAGAGTTAACTAGAAAACATCTATCAGCTTTCTGATCCGGGGGTACACCATGCGAGGTTCCCTAGTTAGACCCTCAACAATCAACACTCATTCCGGCAGTTTGAACAACAGGCAAAAAATCGATATTATTGATTGGTATTAATCGATAATGTTTGATGAGTAAAATTCCCAATCCAAGAGATCCATACCCATTAACAACTACCACTCGTCGTCGCATTTCGTGCAATAAAAGCGAAAATCGATAATATTGATTATCGATCGATGACGTGTCATCAGTACGAAATCTGACAAGTTAAGTACTTACCACTAATGACCTATGTTAATTGGCTACAAATCCACCCACATACTCTGCTCTCCACAGCCGAAACATGCCCCAGCAGTTTTCGCGCTCCACGGCTAATTTAGTATGTAAACCCACGATTTTGAGGTACCCTTCAAAGTTAATGTATCAAGTTCAAATTGGAATAGGGGCGACCTGCATCCATTTCCAGCCTCCTATCCAAAAATGAGCTTCCTAGCTCAATTTTAAGTGTACCCACAAGTTGATGAACGCCAACTGAAAAAAAAAGAAGATAAACACCAAAATCGAGCGGTTTTTTAAAATTTTCTCGAAAACCAGCAAACCATTCCAAACGATTTTCGGGGGATAGCACCAACTTTTTGCGCTATTTTCAATGCAATTTCGAGCTAATTTCTAGGTTCACTCTGAACTTAGATTTCGAAAAAGCGGTTCCGAGCGTGGCCAGTTCAAAACCAAATCTGGTGCGCGTTTCGCGCGCACCACAATTTCATTTTATTTTAGCAAAGGTTCCCTTTGAGAAAAAAAAGCAAAAAGGTCGTTTATGATTTTCCGGTCGTTATCTTACGTAATCTACTGGAAACTTGAAAAAGGACTTCATAATTGTGTTCAGCGCCCCAAATAACATTTGTGGTGGGCGGACTATTTTACCAAATTTCCCCCCTGATATTGGATTGTGCCTTTCAGAAGCGACCTCCGCACTTCCAGTGGGGCGTCCTGCACACTCCCACTTGGGTGCCGCACACTTTCTACGCGCACTCCCACTTGGGTGCCGCACACTTTCTACGCGCACTCCCACTTAGGTCCCACACACTTTCCGCGGCGTCCTGCGCACTTCCACTTGGGTTCCTCGCACTTTCTACGGCGTCCGGCGCACTCCCATATGGGTCCCACACACTTTCTACGGCGTCCGGCGCACTCCCAAATGGGTCCCACACACTTTCTACGGCGTCCGGCGCACTCCCATATGGGTCCCACACACTTTCTACGGCGTCCGACGCACTCCCATATGGGTCCCACACACTTTCTACGGCGTCCGGCGCACTCCCAAATGAGTCCCACACACTTTCTACGGCGTCCGGCGTACTCCCATATGGGTCCCGCACACTTTCTACGGCGTCCGACGCGCTCCCATATGGGTCCCACACACTTTCTACGGCGCCCGGCGCACTCCCATATGGGTCCCACACACTTTCTACGGCGTCCGACGCACTCCCAAATGAGTTCCACACACTTTCTACGGCGTCCAGCGCACTCCCATATGGGTTCCGCACACTTTCTACGGCGTCCGACGCACTCCCATATGGGTCCCACACACTTTCTACGGCGTCCGGCGCACTCCCATATGGGTCCCACTCACTTTCTACGGCGTCCGACGCACTCCCATATGGGTCCCACACACTTTCTACGGCGTACGGCGCACTCCCATATGGGTCCCACACACTTTCTACGGCGTCCGGCGCACTCCCATATGGGTCCCACTCACTTTCTACGGCGTCCGGCGCACTCCCATATGGGTCCCATACACTTTCTACGGCGTCTGGCGCACTCCCATATGGGTTCCACACACTTTCTACTGCGTCCGGCGCACTCTCATATGGGTCCCACACACTTTCTACGGCGTCCGGCGCACTCCCATATGGGTCCCACACACTTTCTACGGCGTCCGGCGCACTCCCATATGGGTCCCACACACTTTCTACGCCGTCCGACGCACTCCCATATGGGTCCCGCACACTTTCTACGGCGTCCGGCGCACTCCCATATGGGTCCCACACACTTTCTACGCCGTCCGACGCACTCCCATATGGGTCCCGCACACTTTCTACGGCGTCCGGCGCACTCCCATATGGGTCCCACACACTTTCTACGGCGTCCGGCGCACTCCCAAATGAGTCCCACACACTTTCTACGGCGTCCTGCCACTCCCATGTGGGTCCCACACACTTTCTACGGCGTCCGGCGCACTCCCAAATGAGTCCCACACACCTTCTACGGCGTCCGGCGCACTCCCATATGGGTCCCGCACACTTTCTACGGCGCCCGGCGCACTCCCAAATGGGTCCCACACACTTTCTACGGCGTCCGGCGCACTCTCATATGGGTCCCACACACTTTCTACGGCGTCCGGCGCACTTCCATATGGGTCCCACACACTTTCTACGCCGTCCGACGCACTCCCATATGGGTCCCGCACACTTTCTACGGCGTCCGGCGCACTCCCATATGGGTCCCGTACGCCTTCTACGGCATCCTGCGCGCTCTTGGAATCCTACTCACACCATACGGCGGTCCGAAAAATACTTCCAAGGTCTCGTCGAATTCGTACAGCTTAAAACCAAAACCGTCTCGAACAGGGCACAATCTTGTTTGGAAGCCTATCAGTAACTGTGTTGATTTTCATTAGTTCATTTTTAAGGATAAGTGAGCGTCGGCTGGTTTGTACAAACATGTTTACTTGTTTTTGCCTATCTTCCACCTAAATTTTGAGGTTCCGCAAAAATTTAGTTTTTAACTCCAAATCTTAATAGGAGCGACCTGCATCCATTTCCAGCCTCCTGTCCAAAAATGAGCTTCCTAGCTCAATTTTAAGTGTACCCACAAGTTGATGAACGCCAACTGAAAAAAAGGAGATTAACACCAAAGTCGAGCGGT
Source organism: Aplectana chamaeleonis (assembly GCA_029168955.1). Taxonomy (NCBI): domain Eukaryota; kingdom Metazoa; phylum Nematoda; class Chromadorea; order Rhabditida; family Cosmocercidae; genus Aplectana; species Aplectana chamaeleonis. The sequence continues at coordinate 451,636 of JAPDOI010000353.1, forward strand.
TTTTTAAAATTTTCTCGAAAACCAGCGCACCATTCCTAACCATTTCCGGGGGATAATACCAACTTTTTGCGCTCTTTTCAATGCAATTTGGATCTAATTTCTAGGTTTACTTTGAACTCAGATTTCGAAAAAGTGGTTCCGCGCGTGGCCAGTTCAAAACCAAATCTGGTGCGCGCTTCGCGCGCACCACAATTCTGATTGTTCTTCCATTAAATGATCTCGATGAACCGTATTTATCTCCTATAGTGAAATCTGTTTGGTTTTCTAAAGGTTTTAGAATTTGTTCGATGGATATTGCTAATCGACATTAATACACGAGTATTGGTTCCGGCCGTCTTACTGTGTGAAGATGGCGTTTTTCATTGCCAGATATACTTTTAATCAATGTCATGAAGCAGCAGAATGTGGTATGCTCAAAATAGTCGAGATGAGGTGCTTCAGAAACTCAATTGTTGAAAATAGGAAAAATTGAGTTAGTCAAAAGCATGACCATTCGATTATTCGAAAAATCGAGTCAATTCGACTACTCGATTATTCGAAATTTTGAAAAATCGACTTAGTCGAAAACTCGATTATTCGAAATTTTCAAAAGTCGACTTAGTCGAAAACTCGATTATTCGAAATTTTCAAAAACCGACTTAGTCGAAAACTCGATTATTCGAAATTTTCAAAAATCGACTTAGTCGAAAACTCGATTATTCGAAATTTTCAAAAATCGACTTAGTCGATAACTCGATTATTCGAAAAAAAATTTCGAGTCGCCGAAGTATACCCAGTAGTACCAGGCAGTAGCCAGGAGGATGATAGCGGTCAATAGTTTTTACTTCCCAAGCAAACGCTTGCGATCCGCCAATCCCATTGTTTGATTATGCTTCTAAAACACTACAACTACAAGGAGATGCCACAGTTCCTAGTGCTCAAACTATGCAGAAATTTCAGATGAGCCAAAAGAACCAACCATTAACGGCTCCTGATGAAAGTTTAGTTGCTTTGTCCCACGTGCCCGGCGGCGGTAGACTATTCGATCATTGACTTCACAAGGTTCAAAGTAATCCCTCAAACACGTAATATGAGCAAGCAACCGAAAATGATGAGAGCACCAATATCAACAGTATTTGTGAAAATCTGAGGCAGTTACATTCATCTGTGTAGCTTATACTTGAGAGAAACATTCTTATAAGAAAAGTCAAAATACAAATGTCGACAGTCGGTCAACAGCTGCTCTGTTTGAAGGCATTGCGCTCGATATTTCGTTTTGCTGACAATGTTTGCTGAAACGGATGCTACCGAAGCAGCAACCGTCCCGTATTTTCCCGTCCTCTGTATTTGCGCTGATTCTTTTAAACAAGATTGCTGTGCCATAACAAGATTCCAACCTCCGGCAACATGTGGGGATGCCGGCGGTGAAGATGACACAGCAAGCTTGTTCTGGAGATGTTGGGAAATTACAGGTGCGGGGAAGCTACAGGAAGGGGGGGGGTCTCTTCTTTTTCAGTACTCAGCCCACCTTTATAAATCGTTGGCGTATTCTTTTGCGAGAAGTTTTTTTTTCAATTACCGATTTTTTCGCGAGCAAAGTGAAGATAGCTATCTTGAGTTTCTAGAACTGTGTTGCCAATACTCGCTTTCTATGCCTTCTACTCCTGTTCTAGTCACCCCTATTTTTCTATAACGTGTGCCTTAAAGCCAGTGTTCACGATAAGAATCGTTTTTCTGTTTTTCGGCCTATCTTGAAGACGGTCCCATGTTGATTCCAATGATGTTTTTGGAATCGTACAAGACCTTCTAGGAACGGAGTTATGGTCCCTCAAAGATTGAGCTAAGGAAACATGGTGGACGAGTTGTCCGAGGCTTGTAACTTCCGTCTTTTGCAGCCGATGTATGCGAGCTGACCTGAGTGAAGAGAGAAGTTGAGCGTGAAGGGAAGAAAGGAGCTATTAATAGGAAACCATCGCTCATCTCACAATTTCGAGCATTCATTTGTTCACGTCGGTGGGCGTAGAAAGTGCATCTGGGGTGTGAAGAGCTGACGGGTGTCCAACTTTGGGGCCGTAGGGGACCATGCTCTATTTTCTTAGTTTTTTCAACGTTAGGGTTGCGCTAGGCCCCGCAGCTGCCGATCTCCACCAAAAAATCAGACGTGGTTTTTATCGTGGACACTGCCTTTAAAGGCACAGTCCAACCTCAGAGATAATTTTTGATATTATGTTCCGATCGCCGCTTATAGCAACCCTGCCAAGCGCGAAATCTCAATTCGCTCAAATAGCCGAGAAAAAGCTAGGAAAAAGTCGGCCACGCCCCTTTGAAGAAAAAATGGGTAACGCCCCCTGCCAATTTTGTTGAAGATCTATGTTCTTCCTTTTCTTTTCGGTCTGGCTTTATATTGTGACCTTATTCAGAATGATGGCTGCGAATAACGAGAATATACAGGCTCGAGACAACTCGTCCGCGGAATTCTAGCCGTTCAAGATCGGAATGTTTGAGGAGCCGTAACTCCATTCGTAGAGAGTTCTGAGCGATTCTTGAGGCACCTTTGTGATCAGCGTGAAATTTTCTCCAAGATAGGCAATCAAGCGAAAAATTGATTCCGAGGTTGGACTGTATCTTTAAAGGCAGCAGACGCGCTCGAAAAAGTTGTTGAGATAACTACGTTTCTGGAGTCTCATGGCTCCTAGTAGACTGCTCACGCCGTTGAAAGCGTCAAAAACGAGTCAAAACTACTAAATTTCAGCAATGCAAATCAAAAAATTTCTGCAACCCCGCCCCAAAATACAAACTCGTCCAGATTGAAAGTACTAACACGGTCACTTTGGCTGGTTTCTGATGCTTCCAACGAGGTTGACGTTCCAGTACAAGCTGTAAGAGTATATCGGCTTCTCTATCTCAACCGTTTTGTTGCTAATATTCGCTGTTTCAACCGCACGCTGTGAAACTCGTCCACTTTCACCCGAAAATAAAATTACCGTTATTCCTCTATCCACGCACAGTTTTCGTTCGTTTTTTCGTCAGTTCCGAATACAATCAGCTCCAAACCTTTGATTTATGTCATAAAATCGATACCATTTTTGAGCGTGTCCGCTGCCTTTAAGCAGCGTATTTCATAAAATAAATAAATAAATAAATAAATAAATAAATAAATAAATAAACAAACAAATAAATAAATAAATAAATAAATACATGAATAAATATCGAGAAGGAAGATAGGGAAATCATCTAGCGATAAGGAATGGGTGATAAGCGACACCGAATGTCTATCACACGAGTTCCCTTGCGCTCCCATTGCGTGTCCCTAACTGCATCGCGGCTTACAGAAAAAAATGACATCGAAAGTAGTAGCTGGTCGCTGCTAGAGAACACGCAAGAAATATACAGTCAACACAAAATAGCTCGTCGGTTCAAAGAATTCAAAATCTCAGAGCTACCCCGTGTGCGGTGCTCAGCCTCTATGTCTCTCTTCGCCGGTCTAAAAAGTACCTTCGCGACGGCCAACACGCTCGCCGACCGCGTGGCAGGACAGTTTTATTCGGACATATTTTACGTACAGTCGGCACAGATCGCAGTGATACCTTGTGCTTCTCGTTGTGTGTTGGCGCAAACTCGGTCCACGTATCGTATAAGATATCCGCACCGAGTTTGGGACACGTGAACTGCCGATCTTCACCAAAAAATCAGACATGGTTTTTATCGTGGACACTGCCTTTAAAGGCAGCAGACACGCTCAAAAGAAACCATACTCGCATGTGATATACATATGAGGCTGTTCGCGTAAGAATCGAGATGGACCAGAAAACCAAAAAAAATCGCAGTTTTCAAATTTAAATCGCTAGAGCACGGAGAAAACTTAGGCGCTCGGTCTTATAATTTTGAATTTTTATGTTTATGCAAGCTATAAGCTTCCAAAATCGAGATTTTTCAAACATTCCTTCGCATAGATCTTGTATGGAAACGAATTTTTTTATGAAAGGGTTTCACTATAAGAAGTAGAATATAAGACATGGATTGCCGCTATCATATTTGAAAAATACTCGCCCTATCAAATTTTAATCTTTAAATTTTCTCGTAGCTTGGATCCTGCAGATTCAGGCTATGCTCAAAAGATGCGTCATAGTTGTTGTGGTCCATAATAGGTAAAAAAAAACCAAAGACAAACAATTTCATCTTTTCGATCAAAGGCGGCACGCGGTCGAAAATCTTTCGAGCAAGAGGCCCCCATACATTGGAGTGTGCACAAAATAACTACAGTGGAAATGATGAGTTAAGGGATGAACATGGTATACAGGTGGACGAGAAACAATACAAATAAACGGTATATAAATAGTAGAGTGAGGACCGAATATTCGAGTTCGAATAAATATTCGAATTTTTCGAACGAATTTTTATTCGAACTCGAATATTCGAAAAGTGTGAATATTCGAACATTATTCGAATTCGACTATTCGCAAAAGGTGAAAATTCGAATATTATTCGAATTCGACTATTCGGGAAAGGTGAATATTCGAATATTATTCGAATTCGACTATTCGCAAAAGGTGAAAATTCGAATATTATTCGAATTCGACTATTCGCAAAAGGTGAATATTCGAATATTATTCAAATTCGACTATTCGCAAAAGGTGAATATTCGAACATTATTCAAATTCGGTTATTCGCAGAGGTGAATATTCGAATGTTATTCCAATTTGAATACCCGAGCTGATTTAACAAAAAATATGAAAATTAGCTCTAATGTATGAAGGAATCGACATACCTTTCAAGACTGATGACATTTTCTTCACTACTCTATTGTTCCATTTTTCCGAACGCAAGAGCTAAATTTTTTTCCCACACCGTCTGATGAGGCTACTAGGGCGGCTCTAACAGGGGGAGCCACATGGCAACCGCACTTGGCCACTCCCATTTTTTCATGCCACTGCGCAATGATTTCTTCTTCTTCTTATCGGCCACATAGAGCTTCTCCTCATAGGTGTAAAAAGGCAGCCACATCGCACGGGTTCGTCCACATATCCATAACTGTTAGAGAAGTCGGCCTTGCAGGACATGAAAATAAATGAAATGAATCGTGCCCTGGGTTGTGGCAGTCAGGACATTCGTCGGGGATCGACGAGTCGATCTTATGGACGAAGGCCTTGAGGTGTGAGGAGTGTCCACATCGTAGACCTGCCAGGATGACGCGTGTACGTCTGGGTAGGTCCGTTTCGCTGTCATCGATCAGTGGGGGCACGTCACCAAGAATTGGATTTAAGGGAGCACTGGAAAGGTATTCTCTGACGAATCGGGTGTGCTCCATTTGCAGTAGTCTGACGCGATTGAGCTCCGACGTCGCCCAACGTTGACGATCCAAGACAGACACTGCAGCATGAAGTGGCGAGCGAATATGTCGGAAATGGGGACCAGATGACAGTAATGGGAAATTAGGGTGTGTGGAATTCCTTACAATGCCAACATGGAACTGTTGCGACTGGAGTTGACAATGCTGCTTTACAGGAAGCAGCGAACACTCTTGATGCAGATGAGATACCGGTGTGGATCTAGGGCATCCAGTGATCACGCGTAGAGCAGTGTTCTGTGCACGCTGAAGCTTGCCCCAAGAGGCTTCCGACAGGTGTCTTGACCATATTGGGGCTCCATATTCTAGCACCGGCTGCACCATAGCCCTGTAGGTGGTTCGCAAAATTTCCTTAGAGCTGCCCCATGTAGTGCCTGATAGCGAACGTAGGATGTTGTTACGTGTGTTGGCAGCAGCAGCTCAAATACGTGTGTTTTCGTGAAAACGCAGTGACGGGTCCAGGAATACACCAAGTGGACGAGGGTGTTTAGATAAGGGCAGCATATTTCCTTCTCAAAGAACCTTGGGATGCAGCTTGTGTTCGGCAGTCGCTGTGGTGCACAAAGTAACGCTGGACTTGGTTGGAGAGACCTTTAGCTGCTTCGATTCAAGGAAGTTGGCCAGACTGACGATGTATTTATTCATCTCAGCAGTGGCTCGATCGATGACAGGGTCAGTACAAATAATAGTGATGTCATCCGCATATAGACATAAGTGGATGTTTGACGACGGCTTCGGCACATCAGACAGATACAAAGAAAACAGACTGGGAGATAGAACTCCTCCTTGTGGGACGCCTGCCTTCAAGGGCACAGACTTCGACAAGTGTCCATCAAATTTCACACGAAGCCATGTACTCCACCAACCTTCACCTATGAGCAGGTGAAGGGGGAACATCATTGGGAAAACCGGTGACAACCGGTGAAACGCCCCGAAAAAATGAAATTGACTCAGCACTCATGCAAGTCATTTTCAAGATTGGGTGGGTGTCACTGCCGGTTTTTCGTCCATAACTTTTTTGTGCTTGGAGACAGAATTCTGCGCCAACTTGTGCTTCCAGTTTGCAAAAATATTTTCTCGATCCTTCAGCCTAATTCATTTTACGAAACACCGGTTTTTCGCCTATAACTTTTTAACATAGTGAGGGTTGTTTTTGAAATCTACATAAAATTCTGCGTCAAATGATATATCGGGTTCCTCACTCTGCTTGCTCCATAAGCCAGCCCGGTCGGTGGAGCCGAGCCCCGTTGTTGGCTCCAGCAGAACTGTGCGCCTCTCATTTAGACCATAGAGGCGAAAGCACCCTTTGGAGATAACTATGGAGCTCGGCTCCACCATTCTTGTTGGCTTATGGGGCAAGCAAAGTTAGTTAGGCTCCTCGAATAAGCTCCTTAGGCTAAGCTAGAGCGGAAAAGTTGATTGTGTAGCATTCTTTGCGGTGTAGCCCGTACAGGTTTAGAGATGAGTCGTGCCTTATTAATTTCAATTGCGGGTGGAGATAAAGCTTTAGAAGAAGAATTCAACTTGTTATTGCCGCTCACTTCGTAGTTGCGCGATATTGCTATGGATGCTTAAATTATTCGTCATTCGAATATTCGAATTTCGAATATTCGTTCGTTCGAAATAAGAAATGAACGAATTTATTCGAAATTCGTTCGTTCGGAATGAAAAATGAACGAATTTATTCGAAATTCGTTCGTTCGAAATAAGAAATGAACGAATTTATTCGAGATTCGTTCGTTCGAAATAAAAAATGAACGAATTTATTCGAAATTCGTTCGTTCGAAATAAGAAATGAACGAATTTATTCGAGATTCGTTCGTTCGAAATAAAAAATGAACGAATTTATTCGAAATTCGTTCGTTCGGAATAAAAAATGAACGAATTTAATCGAAATTGGTTCGTTCGGAATAAAAAATGAACGAATTTATTCGAAATTCGTTCGTTCGGAATAAAAAATGAACGAATTTATTCGGAATTCATTCGTTCGAAATAAAAAATGAACGAATTTATTCGAAATTCGTTCGTTCGAAATAAAAAATGGACGAATTTATTCGAAATTCGTTCGTTCGAAATAATAAATGAACGAATTTATTCGAAATTCGTTCGTTCGGAATAAAAAATGAACGAATTTATTCGAAACTCGTTCGTTCGGAATAAAAAATGAACGAATTTATTCGGAATTCATTCGTTCGAAATAAAAAATGAACGAATTTATTCGAAATTCGTTTGTTCGAAATAAAAAATGAACGAATTTATTCGAAATTCGTTCGTTCGGTCTCTTTTTAAAAAGTCCTCACTCTAATAAATAGTAATGGAGCAGGCCCTCCCTTTTACCTAGCTCTTTCGAAATTGAAGCAGGAAGCTTAAAAACCGCCTGAGTCGCAAACTGCGACGGTCCAACTGTACTGTCGTAGGAAAGTAGTTCACAAGAAAATCAAGGTAAAAAGCGTTTCTGGAGCGCTTTCTAGGTTTAGTAACATGCGTTCCATTGAGTGTTCAAATTTCCCTGACACTCCTGAAGCAGACACTGGTTCCTTACATCGCGTATTATGTGGACCAGAACTTTGAAATTGACATGCTTGCTTGCAGGTTACAAAACTTTTTGGAGTCTCATTTTGAATTCTCCAGCGATAAATTTTTGGAATCGGCCGAGCGCTCCATCACCCACTCAGAAAAACGGAAACATGTTACATGTAATATAAAGTGTAAGATACTAGAGACATTCAAGTATATTACCTTTATATCGCATGTAACCTACACTTATATTACATGTAACATACACTTATATTACATGTAACATACACTTATATTTCATGTAACTTAATTAGAGCTGCAAGTTGAAGCTCGATACTTCAAGGGTTGGAGCTGCAAGTTCCAGGCTACTGCTTCAGGTACTAATAAGCAAGCTTTAAGCTCTTTTGGACATCCCAGGAGCTTAAAGCTTGCTGCTTCATGACTGAAGCAGCAAGCCTGGATCCCACAGCTTCATACAAGGAGCAGTGGGCTTAAAGGCAGTGTTCACGATGATTTTTGTCCCCGAGTTTCTCAGATAAAACAATGCGTTGGCCTCCAAGTGTTTCCAAGATTACAAAGAAACGGCGAGAAACGCATTAAAACGTCGTATTTCAGTGACATTATTCTATAGCAAGGACTAGTTGTCCGGTTGGGTGAACATGTTCATGATGGTTGTCACCGGTGGAGAAATGTGTCAATCGATAATAAAAAAATAATTTATACAAACCAGGATTAGTTAGGGCAATAAGGAAAGAACGGAGCAATAGAAAGTGAAGAATCGCAAAGGACGGGTCCACAAAAGATTTCATATTCACAACAAACACTTCCATTGATACTTAAGAGGAGGGGTGATTCTTAAGGATTTCGTGTACTTCTGGTGCGTTTTTCTCAATTTATACGCTGTTTTAGTTCTACCCGGGTGCCACTTAGTCAATATAGCGAATAATCTCAAAATTGAAGATTATCGTGAACACTGCCTTTAAGCTTGCTCAAAAAATATTGCATGTTGCTCCCTCTAATCCTTCTCACGATTTAAACGGATCATGAGGAGCGAGAGATCAACGACTCGGCCAGGGAGTCTGACCACCCTGTCGAAAGTCAATGCAATCGACCTTCCCTCGTCGCTAACGTATGAGGCGGCCCGTATGCTGTGCAGGTTTGCAGAAGGTGTTCAGCATGGGCCCTCAGTTGCTGGAGATGATCGAATTACGTTACACTTGAACTACATGTAATTTACTTGAGTAGAGATAATTCACATGTAACTTACATTGACGGAGATGTATTACAAGTATATTGTAATCGTCTCTTATGTTACAAGTATTATGTTTTCACCATCAAAAACATATTACGTGTGACATTTGTCCTGCGAGCGAGAGACCGATATATTACATGTAACATACATCGGTCGAGATAATTTGCGAGTAATATACATTGGCCGATTTTTATTACACGTATATATTAATTCAGGCTTTTTATATGTGGGCTATTCGGAAAGGTGAAAAATCAGATTTTCGAATAATCGTTCAATTTAGAAGAATGTTCAACAATAGTCACTAATCATTAGGAATTGAATCCAAAATTCAAACATTCGTTTTAATGATCGGAAAAATTTTCCAAATAATCGTTTCAGCCCAATAAAAACAGTGTTTGAAATTCAATAAATCATTAAAAAAATCGGTAAGTCTTATTCGAATTTATTGGTTCATTCGAAAATCTCAAAAACGCTGTATTCTAGAAAAAATCATCCAGTAATTTTGAAAAGGCTATATTTAAAATCGAAATGTTTATTGTGAGGCTTCAAACAATCTGCAAAAGTTCCAAAAAGGTTTGTCGCGAAAATTGTCCAAAATTCGCAAAAACTCCTTCTCAAAACTTCGCTTCTGGTTGACCAGAAGCGAAGTTTTGAGGAGTTTTTGCGAAGTTTGGACAATTTCCGCGATAAACCTTTTTGGAACTTTTGCAGATTGTTTGAAGCCTCACAATAAACATTTCGATCAGAAATGAGGCTCCGAGATAGCAGTATTCTGCCGTATATTTAAAATATTCATTCATTCAAACGCTACATAGCGTCAAATGTCTATGATAGAGCGTCTCTTTCGTTTTTCGTCGGACTGCATAACATGTTCACCCCACAACTTATCAAATCTACCTAACGTTACCTTAGCGAGAAATGCATCCCCAACCATGCTCTTATAAACTACAGTAATTGAAAAAGAGGTTTTCGTGCACCAAAAATACAATTTTATTGTACATATGAATGTTCCAATTTTTAGTATATGTTCAGGAATGAACACATACTAAAAATAGCCTTTCTTTCGTATTCTATTTCAGTCGATTTCCTATAGGCAAAAACCTCCGTACTTATTTTGCTTACAAACGAATGTATAGCTAGTTCCGTGGCTTGCGTCCTCAAGAAAAAAAATCTCATCCGCGACTGGCGAGGCGGTCGCGTGCGCAGGTCCGTTAATCGATTAAGGCCGAGAGAAGAGCGCAACTGATTAGTATACCATACCGCCAGCCGCCGTGAGATTTAAGAGTCGTTTATACTTCCGCCGCCGAGCGGCGCGGCACAATGTGTTTCTGTAATATTGATCAGGGGGCACGGCACGATCAATATTACAGAAATGCACTGTGCCGCGCCGCTCGGCGGTGGAAGTATAAATGACCCCTTAGGGGTCGTTTACACTTGCGCCGCTGAGCGGCGCGGCGACGTACAATCCTATCATTTTGATCGTGCCGCGCCGCGTGATCAATATTACAGAACTGCACTGTGCCGCGCCGATCGGCGGCGGGAGTATAAACGACCCCATAAACCGCCCGCGCCAGACGCCGGTGAGATTTGGATGTTTTTTCTTGAAGAGGCAAGCCACGGACCTATCTGTATGAGAGGCCTCTTGCTCGAGAGTTTTTCGACCACGCCTTCGAAGAAAAAAGAGATTGTTTGTGTATCTCGTTTTCTGGTTTCCTATTCGTTATGAACTGGAATGACAACGGCGCATCTTTAAAGCATAGCCTTAATCTTCAGGATCCGAGCTGCGAGAAAGTAAAGAAAGCCAATATTTGATTCTGTAAAAAAGGGGTCTCCGAAGCAGAAGTGGTTTGGTTAGCGTTACAAATGTTTCAACAAAAAGGGAACAATAGGAAAGTGGAATGAGGAGAGTCTACAAAAAATGAACAATATCCTCTAAAAACTCTTTTCTTTTTCGAAACTTCCAAACAGCGGAAACAAACCGTTGCGGTTCTCTATGAGGAAGCGCTTTTGGCTCCATAAAGGACTTTGATTATGTGAGTGCCGATAAAATATGTATATATGCATGTGTACCTAATAGCGATCATTAAAAGAGGAGATGATGTCAAATTGTTTTAGGAAACCATTCAATTCTTCCCTGTAAAATACAACAACGGTTTGTTTCCGCCGTTTGGGAGTTTCGAAAAAGAAAAGAGTTCTTGGAGGATATTGTTCATTTTTTGTAGACTCTCCTCATTCCGCTTTCCTATTGTTCCCTTTTTGTTGAAACATTTGTAACGCTAACCAAACCACTTCTGCTTGGAAGACCCCTTTTTTACAGAATTGTTCACTTTTTCTTGATATTACGCTGTAATATCCCATGCAAGAATTTCGAACAAAGACCTCTTCATCTCCCCTCTAGATCAGTCCTCTTTCTGTGGTCACAAGAATCAATGACCCAAACTGTTGTAAAACTATCTCAGAAAAATCACTCGATGTGGCTGACAAGACCGATGTTCACATGATATTAGCTAAGAAATGAATGATATCCATGATATAGTTCCACATAATTCATTCATATTGATCGCGTCAGCCACATCTGGCTACACCGGGTGTTATTTGCACCTTCCATATTTTTCATACGTATCAAACGGGTCGGCCACGGTGATTTTCTCAACCAACTCTGACAGGGGCCTTAGGCCCCGGTTATATTTGGTTGCTCAGACGTAGCCAGCCCGGTCGATAATCATGAAAGCCTGCTGGCCTTCAGCCGAATGCAGAATCTTCCCGCAGTTCTTCGCTTTCAAATGAAACTAACTTAAAACCGGGACAGTCAGAAACTACCTTCATTCCATCTGGACACTTCCACATCAGTGAAACAAAGCAGTTTTACATACTCATTATTTCATTCCCGCCGCCCCATTCCTTCGCAGAACAGCCGCTTCGATTCCATGAATCTGATATGAAAAAGCTCTGCTGAGCTGCGAATGGAGACAGTTCTAACAATTTGTTTTTGAATATAGATGCTGATAAGCAAGTACCATTTATTGCAGAAAAAATCAGAAGGCTGGGGAAGAAGAATGAGGGAGCACTCAAAATGGGGTTGTGTGAATGACCTAACCGCGTTACGAAACTGAAAAGCAGCCTGGCAACATGACCTACATAACATCTCAAGCTTTCTGCACGCTATGCTTGTCATCCTTACACTTTTACAAAAGTTTTGCAAGGTGTTCTTATACTCCTGCGCAAATCCCGAGGCATCCAGCACACTATTTGAGACAACTAGCGCAAAGCTCAAGACTCTTGCTGATTCTTTGGGGTATGCTGCATAATTTCTCGGATGGCTAGCATCGAGGCTGGGCTCCTGCTCACTCTACGAGGTGGTCTGCACAACTTTTCGGATGACCAGCAACGGGTCCAGAACACCTGCCCTCTATCCGGGTTTCCACGACGTCCCGATGACGTCATCAGAAGCCCGAAGCACTTTTGGGACTATCCTAGACGGGGGGGGGGCACCCACGATTTTCTCATGAAAATGAATGGAAACCCTGATAAAAGATGCTTGATGCTGCTATCAATCATTGTTGTTGATGAAGTTCTGTAGAAATACTTCGATTGATAGCGTTATAGATCGGTGGTTCATTCAATTTCTGACTTGAATCTTGAGTGCCCCCCCCCCGTCTAGGATAGTCCCGCACTTTTCACGACGTCCCGATGGCGTCAACAAAAGCCCGAAGCACCTCTCACGATGTCCCGATGACGTCATCAGAAGCCCGAAGCACTTTTGGGACTATCCTAGACGGGGGTGGGGGGGCACCCACGATTTTCTCATGAAAATGGATGGAAAACCTGATAAAAGATGCTTGATGCTGCTATCAATCATTGTTGTTGATGAAGTTCTGTAGAAATACTTCGATTGATAGCGTTATATATCGGTGGTTCATTCCATTTCTGACTTGAATCCTGAGTGCCCCCCCCCGTCTAGGATAGTCCCGCACTTTTCAAGACGTCCCGATGACGTCATCAGAAGCCCGAAGCACTGTTGGGACTATCCTAGACGGGGGTGGGGGGGGCACCCACGATTTTCTCATGAAAATGGATGGAAAACCTGATAAAAGATGCTTGATGCTGCTATCAATCATTCTTGTTGATGAAGTTCTGTAGAAATACTTCGATTGATAGCGTTATATATCGGTGGTTCATTCCATTTCTGACTTGAATCCTGAGTGCCCCCCCCCCGTCTAGGATAGTCCCGCACTTTTCACGACGTCCCGATGACGTCGTCAGAAACTCGAAGCACTTTCCACGACGTCCCGATGACGTCATCAGAAGCCCGAAGCACTTTTCACGACGTCCCGATGACGTCATCAGAAGCCCGAAGCACTTTTCACGATGTTCCGATGACGTCATCAGAAGCCCGGAGCACTTTTCACGACGTCACGATGACGTCATCAGAAGCCCGGAGCACTTTTCACGACGTCCCGATGACGTCACGAAAAGCCCGAAGCACTTTCCACGACGTTCCGATGACGTTACCAGGAGCCCGAAGCACTTTTCACGACGTCCCCATGACGTCATCAGAAGCCCGAAGCACTTTCACGACGTCCCGATGACGTCATCAGAAACTCGAAGCACTTTTCACGACGTCCCGATGACGTCATTAGAAGCCCGAAGCACTTTTCACGACGTCCCGATGACGTCATCAGAAGCCCGAAGCACTTTTCGCGACGTCCCGATGACGTCATCAGAAGCCTGAAGCACTTTTCACGACGTCCCGATTACGTCATCAGAAGCCCGAAGCACTTTTCGCGATGTCCCGATGACGTCATCAGAAGCCCGAAGCACTTTTCACGATGTCCCGATGACTCCAACAGAAGCCCGAAGCACTTTTCGCGACGTCCCGATGACGTCATCAGAAGCCCGAAGCACTTTTCACGACGTCCCGATGACGTCATCAGAAGCCCGAAGCTTTTTTCACGACGTCCCGATGACGTCATCAGAAGCCCGAAGCCCTTTTCATGACGTCCTGATGACGTCATCAGAAGCCCGAAGCACTTTTCACGACGTCCCGATGACGTCATCAGAACCCCGAAACACTTTTCACGACGTCCCGATGACGTCATCAGAAGCCCGAAGCACTTTTCACGACGTCCCGATGACGTCATCAGAAGCCCGAAGCACTTTTCACGACGTCCCGATGACGTCATCAGAAGCCCGAAGCACTTTTCACGACGTCCCGATGACGTCATCAGAAGCCCGAAGCACTTTTCACGACGTCCCGATGACGTCATCAGAAGCCCGAAGCACTTTTCACGACGTCCCGATGCCGTCATCAGAAGCCCGAAGCACTTTTCACGACGCCCCGATTACGTCATCAGAAGCCCGAAGCACTTTTCACGACGTCCCGATGACGTCACCAGAAGCCCGAAGCTTTTTTCACGACGTCCCGATGACGTCATAAGAATCCCCACTGACCTACAAATCGATTACTTACCTGCCTACATACCTCCTACCAACTTACCTGTCTGCCAAGTTGATTGCCTTCGACCATTGGCAGTGGCTAATAGCAGTGAGGACTGAAAAGCGTGACGGCCCACGGCCCACGGCCTACGGCGCACACCATGAAAATTTCTTAAGCTTTCGGGCTCATAACTTTGTTGTTTGTGAACCGATTTGGCTGAAATTTGGACAGCAGATGTCTTCTGAACCTCTTCACTTTATCCAGAGGGAAATCTTGAGAAACTTTGTTTCAAAGATTCTATAAACTATTTTATAAAATTATAAGTGATCACAAGGCCTAGGCAAAACCAAACCTCTCCAGCCGCTTCGCGGCTGGAGCGATAGGGCAACAATTGTCGAATCCTGATAACGCCAATCGATTTCTCATAGTTGATAAGGTACAACGAGTAAGAAATTTCACCTGAAGAATTCACTTACACTGAAGAACTATGCGACGAAACGTGTAAAAAAAGCTCAACTTTGGAAGCTTATAACTCGCATAAACCAAAATTTTACGAAATTCTAAAAGTGAGCATCAGAGTTTTCTGCGTGTTCTGGCGATCCAAATGATAAAAGTGAATTTTTTTTGTGCTCCTATCCATCTCGATTCTTTTGCGTACAGCTTCATAGTTATGTACTCTGCCAATTCGAGACTTGATGCTTCGGGGAAAGCGGCCTTTATCACGCTCTGTTATCATTAGGCATCAATTTCACCTTTAGCGCCTTCATCAAAGCTTATCCGCGCAAAGTGTGAACTTGCTGAGCGGCTGGATATCAATCAGCGCAAAGGGTGAAATTCCCGCCGTTGCTGGCATCTCAGAGATTTCTAAACAAGTGAAAACATCTCAGCGAAAACATGATAAAACGATTGATCACGTCTCGATGTGTTTACCATGAGCACAGCCGGTATAAAAGCCTCCCCATCTCACTAGAGTCCTCATTCGGCATTCTGATGCCGGCCCTGGAAGGTGACTTCGGGTCACTCTCCGGGGGCCAGCACAATTTTGGCTGCTGGGAGGATACAGTGGGTATCCTCACGGCGGGGGGGAGCGAGTTGCGCCGCGGTCCGCAGAGGGTGGCTCCTCACCGCAGACCTCGGTGAAGATTACGCCCATGTTGCGGACAAGCCGGGGCTTCCTGCGCTGTGGACCTTCAAATTCGTGAAATTTTCGAGGTACATAAACTCACCCATTTTTCGAGGTAAATTCACCTCATTTTCGGGGTAAATTGGACCCTCTCTCGCTGACTGTTCGCACCATTTTTACGGGATACTCACCCCATTCTCACCTATCCTAGCGGCAAATTCACCCATACAGTGAATTTAAAGCGGCAAATTGAGACTTCATGCCGATTTGTACATGAGCATCAAGTCTCTTTTGCTGAGGCATCAAGTCCCGAATTGACAGAGTAGTAATTTTATTGTTATTCTGAAACGTCTGTCTCATTCAGCGTAATCAAGAATTATCAATGAAGAACTCATAGTCATTGTGAATACATTCGGACCAACCAGCACAGATTTTTGGGTTTAGACTGTAGAGTATACCTGAAGATTTGCACTGTCAATACTAAAAAGAAGTAGTCGAATCTTTCCGAAATTCGCTGAATGAGGGCACGAGGAAGTTGTTGCTTCGGATCGTCTTCGAATCGCCTCAACGGGTCTAGAGTTTGGAGCTTATAAGTATTAATATTCACATACTTACATACTGTCGTTATCGGACAGAAATTCCGATCCGCGTCTGCGGACAATCTCTGTTGAAACACAGGGCTAGAAGATGGTCAGAACCACGGGTAATCGCGCTGAAACCAAGAGCTCCGGCAAGATGCGTGCTGCAACAACGGTTGTCCGCAACTGCAGACAAGAATTTCGTTTCGATCTCAGACATTCTGGCGTTTCTAACGCGCACTGAACCGTCCCATTTCGACCTGTGCGGGGCAAACGGCAGAGTTCCCGCATGGCCATTCCGGTCTGCGTTCAGCGCCTGCCAAACCTCGGATTCCGCCGTTTGGCTGGCGATGACGTCACTGCTGCAGAGAGGCTCGGTGTCGCGTTCGTTAACGATTTGACAGGGCATGAACTCGTTTGATCTGCCAAATCACGTTATCGATGACTCCACAATTGACCAGGCCCTTATCAGCAGCAGGGCACGTATATAAGGGACCTCATCCCAGAGAGAGCGCAGTCGGCCTTTCGGGGCCGCTCCTGGAAAGTGGCTACGAGCCACTCTCTGGAAGATTTTTGACGGCTGAGGGTCTCCCTACGGTCCTCAGCGAGGAAAGCTCTCGCGCGGTCGACCGTGGCGTGGATGATGTCCCTGTCGCGGACCGCTGTGGGGGTGACTCCCTCATGCGGGTCGCGACATGGACTGTGTCCCTGTTGGGGGAGACCCGCTCCCATTGAAATGATGGGACGCCGCCCCTAGCGCCACGTGCTTCTATAATAGGACGACGACCTCCTTCGCCGTTGTAAATCTAATCTAGCATGGTCGAAACCTGCAAACGGCAGTGAATCGCCGGATATCGCGGGCGGAACCATACCCGATCGAAACCTGCCAACGGCAGTGAATCGCCGGATATCGCGGGGCAAACGGCGGATATGGGGCACCCGCTTTGCCCATTTTTTCGTTTCTAACGGCAGCGGTTCAGATTATGACCCGCGTTTGCTGCGCGTTACAAGCCCCACAGTGTCTGAGATGAAGACTGTATACATACATAAATGAACAAAAAATAAAATGCTATTCTTAAGAGCTGACTTACAGTACAACTCAGGTGGACCACAACTCATATCCTCCTCCTTCCATATTGGCTCTTCTGCCATCTGCACCTCCAGTAATCCTGCTCGCAGAACTCGCCAAAGACTCGTAGCCTGGAATTTGCAGCTCCTCGGCCTTATTCATGACAAGTCAAAACTCCGCTGGATTTACACAGAAACAGCGTTCGCCTTCAAATTTCTCAGACTTGAGATTTTTAAAGCATGGTGACACGGAGAGGATTGAACCACACAGTTCTCTCACAAGGAAAATGATTTTCGCGTAGTCCGAACTGAGCGAAATGAAGTACCTTGCGAGGATACCTTTGCCACTAGTACTAAAACTATGAATGCCCCTTTCCAAAACCTAGATCCCAACAAGCTATAAGCTCGAAGCGTAAGGTTGAACTCAGAGATTGAAAACCATCAGAGCTCCGTATAGGGCATATTTATGTCGAGTCGAGTTATTGAGCCTTGATATTGACTGAAACAGTCAACATCGAGGAATTCGTCGATTATTCGAAATTTTGAAAAACCGGGGTATTACCAAACTCGATTATTAGAAAATCCAGAAAAAACAGAGTTAGCGGAAAACTTGATTATTAGAAAAGAATTTTTGAGTCAGTTGAAAACTCGACAATACGAAAAAAAAAAGATTCCGTGTTGCCGAAGCATAAAATAAAACATCCCCATGCAGTAATTAGAATATGATGAAGCACGACGATGAGAATTGCGTGCTCCAATAACAGAACCACAGCGCCAAAAATTACGATTCACATCTAGCTATCGGACAATCGCTTCGCGGCTGAAGAGGTTTGGTTTTGCGTAGGCCTTGTGATCACTTGAATTCTTATAAAGTAGTTCATGAAACCTTTAAAACTAGTTTTCTGGAGATTTCCTTCTGGATACAAGTGAAGGGGTCCAAAAATACCCGCTTACAAAATTTGAGCCGAATCAGCTCACAAATAACAAAGTTGTGAGGCGCGAAGCTTAAAGGCACAGTCCAATCTCAGAATCGTTTTTCAGTTTTTCGGCCTATCCTGAAAAAAGTCCCCCGCTGATTCCAATGATGTCTCTGCAATCGTACGTCAACCCCTCCGAGAAGAGGGTTTTTGTCATGGGAGAGGTGCTGGTCGGCCGCAGCTCTCCTGAGGATTTTATTACAAAGGGCCGGCGTCGAGAGGAATCCAGGTCCAGCACGGAAGTATCCATGTGCCACCTGCGGCGAGGATGTTACCTGGCATAAAACAAGTGTCCAGTGCTTCGGATGCCAAAGGTGGGTGCACTTCTCCTGTTCGGGCCTCAGTTCTGTGAGGCATCATGACTCATCCTTTCGTTGTGTTCTATGCTCTGCCCCCAACAACTCTGATTCCTCAATTACCAACCGCCCCCTCTCCATTGTTCACATTAATCTCAACGGCCTTCGCAACAAGTTATCTGAACTCTCTCTATTCGCACGTTCTCATCACCCGGATGTTATCATGGTTCAAGAAACCAAGCTCTCTCCATCTACCACTTATCCCCAACCTAACATTCCGGGCTACACCGCCTATCACATGCCAAGGACAGCTCTTTGGGGCGGAGTGTCTACTTTCGTGCAATCTGCCTTACCTTCTCATATTATCCCTAATACTCCTAAGGACGGTACTCGAGTACATTCCTGTCCACCTCCCCCTCAAAACCCCTTTATCTCTATTTAATATATATATTCCTCCTATATCATCTTGTCCCCCTCTTATAATCCTATTCCCCTCCTTAAGCAGTTGTACGACTGCTCACTCTCCCCTTCAGCTGTCTTTGCGGGTGACTTCAATGCTCACACGTTCTGTTCCGCTCTTGATTCTGACGCCAGAGGAAGATGTCGAAGAATGGGCTGAGGAGTGTGACCTGGGTTATCCTCAATGATGACCAGCCCACTCGTCTCCTGCCAACGGCCGACCTTCTAGCCCAGACATCTCTCTTGTGTCATCCAATCTCTCTAATGCTTGCACGTGGTCCACATCCACAACTCTCTCCAGCGATCACATTCCCGTCTTTGTCTATATTGATCTCTCTGACTCTCTTGCCCCTTACTCTGGTTTTCGTCATCGTACTTATCTTAATTTAGGCCTAGCAGACTGGACCCTGTTCAGAGATGTTGCACTTCGCCATGCGGTCGACTACCCATGGAATGGTGATGTTCATCAGAAAGAGCGCCATCTAACAAGTGCCATCCGCAAGGCCATGAAAGCAGCAATTCCTGAGGGTCGTGTCAAGACCTTTTTCCAAATGTCAGCAGGGAAATACTGCAGAAGATAAGAACCAGAGATGAGAAGAGAGCCGCTGATCATCTAGACCCGGATATACCTGTGCTGGATAACGAGATCAGGCAGGATCTGGATAAGAACAAGAAGGAATGCTGTGAGAAGTTCACTGAAAAGCTGAATTTCAAGGCTGACGGAACTACGACGTGGAAAGTGTTGAGGAAAATTTCCGGCAAGTCCGCTCCTCGATGAGCTCCGCTATTGAGTTCGAGGAGAACGTCTTCAAATCAGGGAAAGCGGCTGCTTATGCGCTCGGCAAGAACTTCTTCATCACACGTGCCAAGCGAGGCGTGCAGAACAGAGTCACGGTTAGAGAACTGGAGCCGGTTGCCGCTCACGTACGCTTCTGAGGCCTGTACTCCCAATAAAGTGGAGAAGGCTATCAAAGAAATGCGGAATTCGAAGGCTATCGGACCTGACGGTATCTCCCCAGCCATCCTGAAGAAGTTTCCCATGGAACTTCTACCGATGCTCGCAGATATCATTAACACTTCTTTCCGGACCTGCACTCTACCCCAAGCTTGGAAGACGGCCAATGTGAGACCGTTGGCAAAGCCAGGCAAGTCCCAAAGCACGGCAATGGGCATTCTGACCAATAAGCCTGTTATCGCCCGTCGCTAAATTAGCTGAAAAGTTGATCGTGACGGACCTGGCTGATCAAAATGAGCGACAGCAGCATCAGCATGGGTTCAGGAAACTTCACTCCACTACTACAGCTCTATTGGAGATCGTGAGCTTTGCGGTCGATGGGTTCAACATGAGAAAGCCCCTGAGAACGGTGGCCGTCGCCCTCGACCTGAGCAAAGCGTTTGACTCTGTTAACTTGGGACTGCTGTCCGAGAAACTGCTCAAGTCGTCGCTACCATCATGGCAGAAGCGATGGATTGCAGCGTTCACTAAAGGCCGCCGTGCCAAGGTTCTGTTCCAGAATCATGTATCCGATAGCATTCCAATAGCAGCCGGTGTTCCGCAAGGCGGAGTGTTGTCCCCTGCCCTATTCAGCCTGTATCTTGAGGACATTCCAGGCCTCCCAATGATGTAAGGATTGTTATGTATGCCGACGACATCACCATCATGTGCCAGGATCGTGACCTGCAGATAGCCGCTAACAAGATCAGCGCCTATCTCGTCGAGTTGAAGCTCTTCCTCGATAAAATGATGCTCACAGTCTCTGCCGCAAAATCCTCTGTTTCAGTGTTCACAACGAACACCAAGGAACACAGTGCCCATCCAGATGTCAAATGGGATGGTGACCTGTTGCCAGCAGCAAAATTCCCAAGCTGCTTGGCCTTATTCTTGATCCCTCACTGAAGTTCCACAAAACGCGGAACAGAAACAAACAGTCGTCAAGGCTAGACTTAATATCTTGAGAGCTCTCGGAGGAACATCATGGGAAAGCAGCCGAGAGACTATCATATTGAGAAGCTACAGAGCAATACTTCAGCCGGCTCTGGAATATGCGGCACCAGTGTGGCAGCACCTGGTGTCTGACAGCTCCTGGAATAAGCTGCAGCGTGTACAGAATGCTGCGCTTAGAATTGCTACCGGTTGTGCAAGGAGCTCCCCGGTGGAGCATCTTCACGCGGAGGCCTGCATATTGCCGGTCAAGGAGCATTGTGAACTCCAGGCACAGCAGATGTATATTAATGTTCTGAGGCAGCCGAATCATCCGTCAAAGAGAATCATGAAGCCCATAAGAGAGAGGTCGATTAGGACGCCGTTCGCCGATGCTCCTCGTAAAGTTGATGTACAGAGATGGGCCGACTCCAGCATGGAAAGGCTTCGTCTTCTGCGTGAGGAGCACACGCAATTTGTTCGAGGATATCTAGCAAAGGCGGCTGTGAACCCTATCTTGGGAACGGTGCCGCCTCGGGTTTGCGATTCCGAGTCTCAACTCGGCAGACGAGCCAGATGTGCTCTTGCATCGCTGCGCTGTGGTCACTCTATTCTGCTCATGTCTTACGTCAACAAGATCGACAGCAGCCGACCAGACGCATGCCCGGACTGTGGTGCTCCCGGACACGACACGGCGCACTTGTTCATGTGCCCGAAGAGACCTACCTCCTTAACAACAATGGACCTTTGGACGAATCCTGTGAAGGCCGCCCAGTTCCTCAACCTATGACAAAAACCACTTTGAGGCTGCAGAAGAAGAAGAAGCAATCGTACAAGTCCCTCTGAAAACGGAGTTATGGCCCCTCATATATTGAGCTGCGGAAGCATGCTGACGAGTTGTCCGAGGCTTGTAACTTCCGTCATTTGCAAGCGATGTATGCGAGCCGACTTGAATAAAGAGAGAGGCTGAGTATGAAGGGAAACACGGCTACTGATCGGAAACCATCGCTCACGCCACTGTTGAGCTGGAAAGATCGCAAAATAGGCGTGCCAAAGTGGCTTCCCGATATAGGAGGAGGCTTCCTCCTATATCTCGCTTATTCAGGAGAATTGAGAGCTCGCGCTTAGCAGGTGTTATATGTGGGTGGGTCTACTCAAAAATTATGTGGGAATCTCAGACTTCGTCCCTGAGCTTGGACTGTGCCCTTAAGAAACTTCCATGGTGTGCGCTGTAAGTCGACACGCTTTCCATTCACTCCCAATGGAACTCATTAGTAGCCACTGCCAATTGATCGCAGACGATCAATTGGGCAGGCAGGTGAGTTGATATGGAGTAAGTAGCTGGTGAGTGATCGATTTGTAGGTGGGTGGGGATTCAGATGAAGTCATCAGGACGTCGTCGAAAGTGCATAGAGCTTCTGATGACGTCGTCGGGAAGTCGTGGAAAGTAGCATATGGCTTCCGGAGACGTCATCGAGACATCGTGGGAAGTGCATAGGGCTTCTGATGACGTCATCGGGATCAGGGGTGTGCGTTTTTCATTTTCTCGGTTGTTTTCGTTCTGAAATCCATGTCCAAAAAACGAGAAAGTTTCAAAAATTTCGGTTTTTTGTCGGTCTAAAATTTGCGATTCTAATGTTATTGATTCGTCGTTTCCCACAGACGTCACCGGAACGCCTCATACCTCCTTTCCGCCCCTCGACATCAACAAATGAACACTCGAGATTGTGATAAGATGGAATAATCAAGTCAAGATAGCTCTGATACAACATGAAATAATCAAGTAAATATGGCTATGATGAATGATACCTATCAAAGCAATCAGGTAAATCACCTCTGCCCGTATTCGTGAAACGTTGAGAGCCTCCCGGGAAGGTACAAAGTCCACCCGCTGTTGGACGAGTTTCCGATGCTGCACCTTCCTGAGTACCCGGCAGGTAGGCAGGAAGGTTCCAGGCTACCTGTCGGGTAGACAGGAAGGTTTTTAGCCACCTGGCGGGTGGACGGAGAGAATTGCGGCTGCCTGCTACGTCGATCTTGCGTTTCAGAACTGCAAACAATCGTTGTGGTGTTCCAGAACCGCCCCGTGCTCCAGATCCGCCCCCTCGATATGAACAAATGAAGACTCAGAATACAGGAATAATCAAGTCAAGGAGGGGCTGATAAAAGAGCTGATCGCCTGATTGCACTGATATGCATCATCCTTCATAGCGGACAATTCCTCCACGCTCAAGAAGCAACGTAAACATGGGAGGACCTACTTTGGCTCAAAAACGCGGCTTTCGCGTCCTTTTGAAAACCAGTGTTCACGATGAATATCGCACTCGAGTTCGACCCAAAAATGGGATTGTTTTCTCGTGAGGTAACTAATAGTGGTGAAACAGGAAAAAAAAACGTCCTCGAATTTCAACGTAATTCGCCCGAAAAATACACGAGCTGCATAAAACGCAAGAAAGTGAAGGACCTCACAGTAAGTGTGCAGGATCTCGCAGAATGTGTGCAGCACCTCACATGAAGTGTGTATTGGCTCACAGAAAGTGTGCAAGACCTAGCAGAAAGTGGGCAGCACCTCACATGAAGTGTGTATTAACTCACAGGAAGTGGGCAGGACCTCGCATAAAGAGTGCAGCACCTCACATGAAGTGTTTATTGGCTCACAGGAAGTATGCAGGACCTGACATGAAGTGTGCAGGACCTGACAGGAAGTGTGCATGATCCCACAGGAAGTGTGCAGGACCTCACAGAAAGTGAGCAGGATTTCAAAGAAAGTGTGTAGTTGCCCACAGAAAGAGTGCAGGACCTGACAGGAAGTGTGCAGGACCCTATATGAAGTGCGAAGTGCGCATTGGTTCACAGGAAGTATGCAGGATCTAACAAGAAGTGTGCAGGACCTCACATGAAATGAGGGGCATCTCTCGAAAAGTGGGCAGAATATGGCTCTAGTTATACACCAGCGTTTCGCCACCGCTGGCTTCCGAGGCGTGCCATCGCGGCGATCAGCGATGGAAGTGTGAAATAGGCCTAACGCGGAATCTAAACTCTCCAGAATAAGCGAGAAAACATAGAGCACCCACACTCACCGCCCAGTTCAAGTTTTCGGTCTCGATAAGGACGAGACACGCGATGGATTTTTATCAAAATTGTGGTGCGCGCGAAGCGCGCACCAGATTTGGTTTTGAATCGGCCACGCGCGCAACCCGTTTTTCGAAATCTAAGTTCAGGCTGAAGGTAGAAATTAGCACTAAATTTCATTGAAAAGAGTGCAAAAAGTTGTGTATAATGTCCAAAAATGGTTCAGAATGATTTCCTAGAATTTGAGCAAATTTTGAAAAACCGCAAGTTTTCTCTGTTAATCTCCTTTTTTTTCAGACGGCGTTCACGATCTTGTGCTACCAGATAAAATTGGAGCTCATTTTTGGACAGGAGGCTGGAAATGGATGCAGGTCGCTCCTATTCCATTTTGAACTCGATACCTTTACTTTGAAGGGTACCTCAAAATCGTGGGTTTACATACTAAATTAGCCGTGGAGCACGAAAACTCCTTTTTTCTGCTACGGCTTTGGAGTCCGGGGTGTGTGGGTGAATTCGCAGCCAATCAACACAGTTCGTCGAAGGTAAGTATTGAACTTGTCAGAAATCGTACTCATGACACGTCATCGATCGATAATCAATATTATCGATTTTCGTGCTTTTTGCACAAAATGCGACGAAAAGTGGTGATTGCTTTTGGGATTAGTTTTCTTGGTTGAGAAATTTTGCTTATCCGTCATTATCAATAAATACCGATCAATAATATTGATTTTTTTGCCTGTTACACAAAATGCCGTAATGATTTTTGATTGTTGATGGCTCTAAGTCATTTGTTTGGGAAATTCTTCTCATCATGCAAGATCAAATATTAATGATCAATAATATCGATTTTTCACATTTTGCACCAAATGCGGCAATGAGTTTTATTTTTATGGATTCAAGTCATAGGTTTCAAAATTTGCACTCATACGACAATATCGTCTGTTAGATGTTTCATCATTCCAAAATGGAAATCGTTGAGCAAAATTGAAGTCAGAAAGGGAACCTTTGATAAAAAAATGTGAAGTTTGTGAAAATTTAGCTTCCTGGCAAAAGTAGCGATTTGGTAATGGTCAAAAAAAGTTTCTAAAATGTCTTGAAATATTTAAAAAAAAATGATTCGGGATAAAGTAGCATGGAGTAATAAAAAAGCTAGGAAATGAAGTGAAATAACCAAAAAACACGATTTGGTGGTCGATCATTTCACAAGCTTCTCCTTTAAACTTATCAAAACGAAATCAAGCGCGCAACGGGAACATTAAGCCCTTTTTGAAAGCTGTATCAAGGGAATCAGCATATGTCATGCTGGGTGAAGGCAACACTCCATTCCATATCGTGCTTGATTTCGTTTTGATAAGTTTAACGGAGAAGCTTGTGAAATGATCGACCACCAAATCGTATTTTTTGGTTATTTCACTTCATTTCCTAGTTTTTTTATTACTCCATGCTATTTTATCCCAAATCATTTTTTAAAAATATTTCAAGACATCTTAGAAACTTTTTTTTGACCATTACCAAATCGCTACTTTTGCCAGGAAGCTAAATTTTCAGAAATCTATCTTCTTGCATTTGTCATCGGTCTAGCTCTATGGTGTGGTCTGCTCACATTCGATGACTTCGGATGACAAGTACAAACAAACCCAAGACAACTCGTCAACGAAATTCTAACCTTTCAAAGTCACAATATTTGACGGGCCATAATACCGTTCACACAGAGTTCTGGGCGATTCTGGAGGAAGCATTTGTGATCAGCGCAAAATTCTGCCCAAACAGAACAGAAAAACGGGAAAACGATTATGAGGTTGAACTCTGCCTCAAGGGGGATATCCATCTCAAAACTTATACACGATCTGTCTCACCTACTCAGCAAAAAAATCAGCCAGAAATTCTGAAAATTCGAGAGCTTTACCATTGCTTTCTGGCGGAATTTCTCGCAAAAGAATTCGTAAATTATTCGTAATTTGTTAGAATGTTTTCGTAATCTTCCAGAAATCTTCAGCATTCTGCCAGATACGAGTTATAAAATCTTAATTCATACAGTCATACACATGCACAACTGTATGTACAAACCAAAATCTTCGGGCTTTACCCTAGCTGTCCATTAAGACGACGGTAGAGAAGCTCAGCGTACCGAATATCATGCCATTAATCAGTCCGTCTATCACTTCCCAACTTGAGGCTATCAGCCAACTTTTGACATAGGCAAACGGCGCAGCGTATATGCTGTGGGTAAACAAAGTCATTCAACATGGGCGATCAGCGGCCTTGTCCAGCAGCAGTGCGCTATCAATGGGGCCGTTTCAGAAACTAAAGTGCACGAGCACACCTTACAATAATGAGTCCGGAGGATTCATTATTGTGTTATATCTTACCCTAGTTTATAAATACTCACTGGTTAGTGGTATTGTGGTGAGCGCGAAGCGCTCACCAGATTTGGCTTTGATTCGCCATCGCGCAACCCCCTGATCTCAGTATCAGGGTCCAGAGTAAACGTAGGAAGACCGTTCTTTTTGCATTTAATACACTTTAGGAGGCTGAATAACTATTCAAAAATTGGTCCGGAATGGTTACCTGAGATTCGAGAAAAATTGTCAAAACCACGTCATTTTGGTCGAAAAAAGGGTTCATCTCCTTTTTTTTTCAGTTGGCGTACACGATCTTGTTGGAACACTTAACGTTGAGCTAGAAAGCTCATTTTTGGCCAGAAAGTTGGTTATGATTGCACCTAGCTCCTGTCAAAATTTGAAGTTGGTAGCTCAATTTTTGTGGAACCTCAAAATTGAGGGTCAGGAAAGTCAAAAACACGTAAACATGTTATTATAAACCATCCGACGTTTACTCATCCGTAAAAATGAACTAATGAAATAAACACTGTTACTGATAGGCTTTTGCTCAGGATTGAACGCGCCCTGAGACGGGCAACGCTTCAATCAATACGGCGGGATCTCGGAAGTACTTTTTGGAACGCCGCACGGTATGAATCAGGAGTGGGCCACATAACGCCGTAGAAAGTGTGCGGGACCCAAATGAGAGTGCGTGGGACCCAAATAACAGTGCGCCGGACGCCGTAGAAAGTATGCGGGACCCAAATGAGAGTGCGCAGGGCGCCGTACAAATTGTGTGGGACCCAAATGAGAGTGCGCCGGACGCCGTAGAAACTGTGTGGGACCCAAGTGAGAGTGCGCAGGACGCCGTAGAAACTGTGTGGGACCCAAATGAGAGTGCACAGAACGCCGTAGACAGTGTGTGGGACCCAAATAACAGTGCGCCGGACGCCGTAGAAACTGTGTGGGACCCAAGTGAGAGTGCGCAGGACGCCGTAGAAACTGTGTGGGACCCAAATGAGAGTGCACAGAACGCCGTAGAAAGTGTGGGGAACCCAAATAACAGTGCGCCGGACGCCGTAGAAAGTGTGCGGGACCCAAATGAGTGTGCGCAGAACGCCGTAGAAAGTGTGTGAGACCCAAATAACAGTGCGCCGGACGCCGTAGAAAGTGTGCGGGACCCAAATGAGAGTGCGCAGGGCGCCGTACAAAGTGTGTGGCACCCAAATGAGAGTGCGCCGGACGCCGTTGAAACTGTGTGGGACCGAAATGAGAGTGCACAGAACGCCGTAGAAAGTGTGTGGGACCCAAATAACAGTGCGCCGGACGCCGTAGAAAGTGTGCGGGACCCAAATGAGAGTGCGCAGGACGCCGTAGAAACTGTGTGGGACCCAAGTGAGAGTGCGCAGGACGCCGTAGAAACTGTGTGGGACCCAAATGAGAGTGCACAGAACGCCGTAGAAAGTGTGTGGGACCCAAATAACAGTGCGCCGGACGCCGTAGAAAGTGTGCGGGACCCAAATGAGAGTGCGCAGGACGCCGTAGAAAGTGTGTGGGACCCAGATAACAGTGCGCCGGACGCCGTAGAAAGTGTGCGGGACCCAAATGAGAGTGCGCAGGGCGCCGTACAAAGTGTGTGGCACCCAAATGAGAGTGCGCAGGACGCCGTAGAAACTGTGCGGGACCCAAATGAGAGTGCACAGAACGCCGTAGAAAGTGTGTGGGACCCAAATAACAGTGCGCCGGACGCCGTAGAAAGTGTGCGGGACCCAAATGAGAGTGCGCAGGACGCCGTACAAAGTGTGCGGGACCCAAATAACAGTGCGCCGGACGCCTCAGAAAGTGTGTGGGACCTAAATAACAGTGCGCCGGACGCCGTAGAAAGTGTGCGGGATAAAAATGAGAGTGCGCAGGACGCCGTAGAAAGTGTGGGGGACCCAAATGAGAGTGCGCAGAACGCAGTAGAAAGTGTGTGGGACCCAAATAACAATGCGCCGGACGCCTCAGAAAGTGTGTGGGACCTAAATAACAGTGCGCCGGACGCCGTAGAAAGTGTGCGGGATAAAAATGAGAGTGCGCAGGACGCCGTAGAAAGCGTGGGGGACCCAAATAACAGTGCGTCGGACGCCGTATAAAGTGTGTGGGACCCAAATGAGTGTGCGCAGGACGCCGTAGAAAGTGTGCGGGACCCAAATGAGAGTGCGCAGAACGCAGTAGAAAGTGTGTGGGACCCAAATAACAATGCGCCGGACGCCTCAGAAAGTGTGTGGGACCTAAATAACAGTGCGCCGGACGCCGTAGAAAATGTGCGGGATAAAAATGAGAGTGCGCAGGACGCCGTAGAAAGTGTGGGGGACCCAAATAACAGTGCGCCGGACGCCGTAGAAAGTGTGCGGGACCCAAATGAGTGTGCGCAGGACGCCGTAGAAAGTGTGTGGGACCCAAGTGAGAGTGCGCAGGACGCCGTAGAAACTGTGTGGGACCCAAATGAGAGTGCACAGAACGCCGTAGAAAGTGTGTGGGACCCAAATAACAGTGCGCCGGACGCCGTAGAAAGTGTGCGGGACCCAAATGAGAGTGCGCAGGACGCCGTACAAAGTGTGTGGGACCCAAATAAGAGTGCGCAGAACGCAGTAGAAAGTGTGTGGGACCCAAATAACAATGCGCCGGACGCCTCAGAAAGTGTGTGGGACCTAAATAACAGTGCGCCGGACGCCGTAGAAAGTGTGCGGGATAAAAATGAGAGTGCGCAGGACGCCGTAGAAAGTGTGGGGGACCCAAATAACAGTGCGTCGGACGCCGTATAAAGTGTGTGGGACCCAAATGAGTGTGCGCAGGACGCCGTAGAAAGTGTGCCGGACCCAAATGAGAGTGAGCAGAACGCCGTAGAAAGTGTGTGGGACCCAAATAACAGTGCGCCGGACGCCGTAGAAAGTGTGCGGGACCCAAATGAGTGTGCGCAGGACGCCGTAGAAAGTGTGTGGGACCCAAATGGGTGCGCGCAGAACGCCGTAGAAAGTGTGTGGGACCCAGATAACAGTGCGCCGGACGCCGTAGAAACTGTGTGGGACCCAAATGAGAGTGCGCAGAACGCCGTAGAAAGTGTGTGGGACCCAAATAACAGTGCGCAGGACGCCGTAGAAACTGTGTGGGACCCAAATGAGAGTGCGCAGGACGCCGTAGAAAGTGTGCGGGACCCAAATGAGAGTGCGCAGGACGCCGTAGAAAGTGTGTGGGATCCAAATGAGAGTGCGCAGGACGCCGTAGAAAGTGTGCGGGACCCAAATGAGAGTTCGCAGGACGCCGTAGAAAGTGTGCGGGACCCAAATACAAACACGCCCATGCCTATAATTTTTTCCGCAGGGCCACCGTAACCATTCTTGAACAAAACATGATAACGAACGATAACACACGCTCATGACATGCGGGGTATAAAAGGGCAGAGGAGCGGTATGCATTCATTCACAAACCGCTCTCTTCGAGACGCCACTGGAGAGTGGCTAAGGAGGTGGAAATTGTGCAAACATGATTGGTGGCTACTACGATGTGCTTATATCCAAGCTGACACTTGGAAAAATTCGAAGGAGGGTTACGGTAGCCCTGCGGAAAAAATGATCGGCATAGGCGTGATTGTGACCCAAATGGGTGTGCGCAGAACGCCGTAGAAAGTGTGCAGGACATCACTGGGAGCGTGCAGGACGTCATAGAAGGGGGGGGGGGCAGGGCATCAGTGGGTTTGCTTTGATTTAACACCACCAGGCATAAACCATCTTAGAAAGGAAACCTTCAGGAAAAATAAATGAAATTCCTGAAAGTTTAGGTTCCCGGCAAAAGTAAAGATTTGGCATGGCCGTTTTTTCGAAATTTTAGAAATATACTCAGTTAAAAGGGGAAGGTGAAGAAAAATGGAAAAAGTTTTGAAATATTCCTGAGAACGATTTGGCGTAGAATAATTCGCTTTTTGGAAAATGTAGTGAAATAGTTGAAAGTATGATTTGGCAGTCGAGTTTGAACCAACTATTTATAAGAGTTGTGCAAAATGAGAAATCGCATTGTATGAGCTTATCCGTAGAACATATCGAAGCAAAATCACGCGTGATATGGCTAGCAGTAAACGCTCGTTCGGGAGCTGGAATGCCGCGATCTATTAAGTAAAGTGAAATCAACTGTTTGTTCCATATCACGCGTGATTTTGCTTCGATATGTTCTACGGATAAGCTCATACAATGCGATTTCTCATTTTGCACAACTCTTATAAATAGTTGGTTCAAACTCGACTGCCAAATCATACTTTCAACTATTTCACTACATTTCCCAAAAAGCGAATTATTCTACGCCAAATCGTTCTCAGGAATATTTCAAAACTTTTTCCATTTTTTTACCTTCCCCTTTTAACTGAGTATATTTCTAATCTTTCGAAAAAAATGGTCATGCCAAATCTTTACTTTTGCCGGGAACCTAAACTTTCAGGAATAAAGACATTGTACTTGAACCTTCGTCCTGATTTCGTTTTTTTTTCTTCAAGTTTCAACACGATTTTTTCTCATGTGGCAACGTCAGTCCTACTACACTCTCAAACAGAAATCTGGAAAATGTCTGCATCACAAACCCAGTCTTAACTTAAAGGCATCGTACGCGTTGAAAACCACTCATCGTTTTTTGAGTTTGAATCATTGGCTGGGCCCGCCTGAGGACGTGGGTAGTTTTTCGGGTCACCGACGCATCATTGAGAAGATATGGGCGGTCGAATGCCTCGAATTCCACCAAAAGAGGCCCGCCTTCCGACCAGGGGTGTGCGGCAAGGGAATTTGAAATTTCGGCAAACGGCAACGGCAACGGCCAACCCCAAAAATGGCCGACAAACGGCAAAAGCTGTTCTGTGCTATAATACACCCACATTTGATTAGTCGTGTGATGAACCATGCAATATTTGCCAGTTACTATGTGTCTATCGTTTAACTAGCCTTAAAGGCAGTGTTTACGATAAGAATCGTTTTCCTGATTTTTCCCCCATCTTGAAGACGGCCCCATGCTGATTCCATTGATGTTCTTGGAATTGTACAAGACCTTCTAGGAACGGAGTTATGGTCCCTCAAAAACTGAGCTAGGGAAGTATGGTGGACGAGTTGTCCGAGGCTTGTAACTTACATCTTTTGCTGCTAAAGCATGTGAGCTTATCTGAGTAAAGAGAGAAGTTGGGAACAAAGGGAAGAACGGGGCTGTTGATCGGAAACCATCGCTCATCTCACGATCTCGAGCTTTCATTTGTTCACGTCGGTGGGCGTGGAAAGTGCATCTGGGGTGTGACGAGCTGACGGGTGTCTAACTTTGGGGCCGTAGGGAACCGTTCCCAGCTCATTTTTCTTAGTTTTTTCAACGTTAGGGGTTGCGCCAGGCCCCGCAGCTGCCGATCTCCACCAAAAAATCAGACATAGTTTTTATCGCGGACACTGCCTTTAACAGGAATGGAAAATCCCATATATCAAAAGCCACTTGAGAGCCTCAGGTGATCAGAGAATTACAGTATAAGGAGATAGTATAAGGAGCCTCTATCAAGTTCAGCTAAGCCGTTTGACTGCGCGACCCAGCCTAGTCGATCCGGGCACATGCAGCAAAGCGTAAGCAAGCTTGGTGCGGTGGGAGAGTGCGCCAATCCAGAGACTGTGGTCGATACCGGTACCACAATCAGGTGGGAATAGATGGATGAATACGCGTTGATTGGTCGACATTTTCGGAGGAAGACAGTCCATACCGCGATCAGCAGCGCGCGGTTTAGGTTATGACCAGAGTCACTCACAATTTTTACTGTCAGTAGCAAGTAGTAGGCTCGGGGTTCCTCATTTCTCTCATCTAAAATAACGCTCAAATTGTTTCCCTTTTGAAGCTACATAAGTGAGACTAGTCTAAATGAATGCAGTGCACACGATGAAAGCAATCTCCGAATTTTCACCGAAAACCAAGAGCTCTGAATGGCATTTTGACCGAATACACAGGATGAGAGGCACCTAGCGTCAATTCGACAGGTACATGCGACGCCCGCGACAGAAAGTCGGTGCGCCCACGTCGTCGCTGGAGCGCCGCGCACGGTGCGTTTAGCCAGCCGACTGCTCTTGGGTGTTTCCCATTTTGTGTATTCAGCTAACAAGCCAGCACGAGGCCTAATACAACAACAATTTCGGCTGAAAAACAAACAATAAATCACTTTATACGGTCCCAAAATATGAATGCGGTGCTCCCGCCACACCCATTTCCGTCCGCTGTGGCTACCGAGTAAGTGGTTGGGGCGAGCACACCACATTCAAGTTTGTTGGCCGTATATTGCTAATAATTGCTCGTTTTGAGCAGGTTTTCGACCCTATTGTTGCAATAGGCCTCGGACATTTTGATTTCAGGTGAAAATTTCGAAGGCGGTTTCAATCGTTGTCTCCGAAATTTTTTCGTTTTTTCAACTCTACACCATTTCATAACAAACTCAGCTATGCCAAGGAAACAACCCGGTGCTATCGCAGCGAGGAGGGGGGACTTAGCCATCCCACTTGACCATGCCCCGCCGCGCACTTTGATAACCAACCCAGGGTTTTCCTCCCATTCCAAAATTTGTAGAGTACTAGAAGCGGAGCAGAAAAATTGGTGTGGCCATGTGCCTCCCCCCACGATAGCACCGTCAACCCTTCGTTTCAGATAATGATCTCGACATCGAAAATATTATTAAACACTGCCTTTAATGAAAGCTGCGAACATTGTTCAATTTTTAAAAAGCCGGAAAAAGTATTTGCAGAATTGATCATTTTCCTGTCACATTTATTACCATCAGCCAACCAACCGACGATAAGCGGGCCTATTTACATGAGTTCTCAAGTGGTTCATATGTCTAAAAAAAGATGCTTTCACGCCAAAACTTTTGTACCATTTGTTTTTGCAATTTCGGAACTTGCAGGAATCGGTATGCTTCTGGAAAAGCTTTTTTGCGATTTCGGCATTGCTAAGTGGATAAAAATTTCATGATTAAAAAGAGACATTTGGAGGCTTCCAACTTAGAACCTAAACAAACTCCTCTGATAACCTAGTCAAAATATCTTCATTATATACAGGATCATTGGGTACAATTACCCATTACATGAGCTGGAACTAGTAGCTGGAACTAGCCAAAATAATTGTTTGTTGCAGCTTCGTATCGCTGACTAATACAGAAACTGAGGTGAGGGCGCACACCAAGCCCTGTTCTTTTATGCATTTTTGCCGAAAATTTGCCGTTTTAAACGAAAATTTCGGCAAACGGAAACGGCAACGGCAAACCCCAAAAATGGCTGGCAAACGGCAAACGGCAATCGGCAAACGGCAATTGCCGCACACCCCTGCTTCCGACAGCCATGTGGCCTGAATGAGAAAAGAAGGTAGCTTATCAACAAATGATACATCAACTTCCACTCATTTACGCAATATCGCTTGTTGAAAACCTTCTTTCTTTTTCATTTTATGCCACATGGCTGTCAGAAGGCCGGCCTCTTTTGGTGGACTTCGAGGCATTCGATCACCCATATCTTCCGAATAATGCGTTGGTGACCCCACAAACCCTACCCACGTTCTCAGGGGGGCCCAACAAATGATTCAAACACAAAAAACGGTGAGTGTTTTTCAGCGCGTACGATGCCTTTAACTTCAACAGCAGCGAACTGATTAGGCTTTTCGAAAATGTATAACATGGGGCGAAGAACACTGAGATTCCCAATTCTAGAAGAGCAAAAATCCTTAGGGAATTTTTCGGACAAAACCGAGACGGGTATTTGCAAAAACAAAAGCAAGTCATTTGTTTACCAGAAATTATCACTGAAGCTAACGTTTTCCCAGAAATATTTTCATGAAATTGACTTTGTTTTTCAGAACTTGGCAAACGATTTTCGCAAATTGATTACTACCGCAGTTTTTGCATTATGGGCAAATTTTAGCTAAAAAAA
Source organism: Aplectana chamaeleonis (assembly GCA_029168955.1). Taxonomy (NCBI): domain Eukaryota; kingdom Metazoa; phylum Nematoda; class Chromadorea; order Rhabditida; family Cosmocercidae; genus Aplectana; species Aplectana chamaeleonis. The sequence goes on from JAPDOI010000353.1 coordinate 485,938, forward strand.
ATTTGATGTGAAGAATTATGATATACTCTCCTTCCATTCAACTCTGAGTTGGCGATAAAAACGATTCTGAGCTCTCTTCATCAAAATGGTGGATGGTAATTACAGAAGCAAAATTAAACGAGAATAAGTGAAAATTTTTAGGAAAAACGCACAAGACTGTTAGTTACAGGTGTCCGCCCGCCCCCTTTAATTAACGAGATTTTCATGAATGCTTGTTCCTCCGTGATTTATTTTGCTCTTAGAGTAGTCAGTAGTCTCTTAGAGTGCCCAGCAATTACTTTAGAAGCGAAATGGAAGACGGCAAAACAGGCATTTATAGAAATCTCGATAATTGGGGGCGGGCGGATACCAAGCAAAAATTTGTTCCTGACCGTTCTTTCTCCAACTTTCCTTTTTTTGACTTTTGTGATTGATAAATCAAAATTTTCACGAGGACAGCACAAAAACCATTTTTATCGCAAACCCTGATTTTGAGTCATTTATAAATCGTCTTTCCAGAAAAATCTTGTTTCGCTTAAAAAAAAACTTCGAAAAAAATATATGATTCTGTAAAAAGGGGTCTCCCAAGCAGAAGTGGTTTGGTTAGCGTTACAAATGCTTCAACAAAAAGGAACAATAGGAAAGCGGAATGAGGAGAGTATACAAAAATTAACAATATTCTCTAAAAACTCTTTTTCTTTGTCAAAACTTCTCAACAGCGGAAACAAACCGTTGCGGTTCTCTATGAGGAAGCGCGTTCGGCTCCATGAAGAACTTTGATTATGTGAGTGCCGATAAAATATGCATATATGCATGTGTACCTAATAGCGATCATTAAAAAGGAGATGATGCCAAATTGTTTTAGGGAAACCATTCAATTCTTCCATGTAGAATACCACAACGGTTTGTTTCGCTGTTGAGAATTTTGACAAAGAAAAAGAGTTTTAGAAGAATATTGTTAAATTTTGTATACTCTCCTCATTCCGCTTTCCTATTGTTCCCTTTGTTGAAGCATTTGTAACGCTAACCAAACCACTTCTGCTGGGAGACCCTACAGAATTGTTCACTTTCTTGATATTACGCTGTAATATCCCATGCAAGAAATTTCGAACAAAGACCTCTTCATCTCCCCACTAGATCCAGTCCTCTTTCTGGGGTCACAAGAATCAATGACCCAAACTGTTGTAAAATTATCTCAGAAAAATCACTCGATGTGGCTGACAAGACCGATGTTCACATGATATTAGCTAAGAAATGAATGATATCCATGATATCGTTCCACATAATTCATTCATATTGATCGCGTCAGCCACAACTGGCTACACCGGGCGTTATTTGCACCTTCCATGTTTTCATACGTATCGAACGGGTCGGCCACGGTGATTTTCTCAACCAACTCTGACAGGGACCTTAGGCCCCGGTTATAGTTGGTCGCCCAGACGTAGCCAGCTCCGGTCGATAATCATGAAAGCCTGCTGGCCTACAGCCGGATGCAGAATCTGCCTGCAGTTCTTCGCTTTCAAATGAAACTAACTTAAAACCGGGACAGTCAGAAACTACCTTCATTCCATCTGGACACTTTCACATCAGTGGAACAAAGCAGTTTTACATACTCATTATTTCGTTTCCGTTGCCCCATTCCTTCGCAGAACAGCCGCGTCGATTCCATGAATCTGATATGAAAAAGCTCTGCTGAGCTGCGAATGGAGATAGTTCTAACAATTTGTTTTTGAATTTGGATGCTAATAAGCAAGTACCATTTATTGCAGAAAAAATCAGTAGGCTGGTGAAGAAGGAAGAGGGAGCACTCAAAAATGGGGTTGTGTGAATGACCTTACGAAACTGAAAAGCAGCCTGGCAACATGACCTGACATGACTCACATAACATCTCAAACTTTCTGCTTGCTATGCTTGTCATCCTTACACTTTTACAAAAGTTTTGCAAGGTGTTCTCTCCTGCGCAAATTCCGGGGCATAATTTCTCGGATGGCTAGCATCGAGTCTGGGCTCCTGCTCACTCTACGGGGTGGTCTTCACAACTTTTCGGATGAGCAGCAACGGGTCCCGAACACCTGCCCACTATCCGGGTTTTCACGACGTCCCGATGACTTCATCAGAAGCTCGAAGCACTTTTCACGACGCCCCGATGACGTCATCAGAAGCCCGAAGCACTTTTGGGGCTATCCTAGACGGGGGGGGGGTCACCCACGATTTTCCCATGAAAATGAATGGAAAACCTGATAAAAGATGTTTGATGCTGCTATCAATCATTGTTGTTGATGAAGATCTGTAGAAATACTTCGATTGATAGCGTTATAGATCGGTGGTTCATTCCATTTCTGACTTTAATCTTGAGTGCCCCCCCACCGTCTAGGATAGTCCCGCACTTCTCATGATGTCTCGATGACGTCATCAGAAGCCCGATGCACTCTTGGGACTATCCTAGACGGGGGGGGCACCCACGACTTTCTCATGAAAATGAATGGAAACCTTGATTAAAGGTGCTTGATGCTGCTATCAGTCATTGTTGTTGATGAAGTTGTGTAGAAATACTTAGATTGATAGCGTTATAGATCGGTGGTTCATTCCATTTCTGACTTGAATCTTGAGTGCCCCCCACCGTCTAGGATAGTCCCGCACTTCTCATGATGTCCCGATGACGTCATCAGAAGCCCGGAAGCACTCTTGGGACTATCCTAGACGGGAAGGCACCACGACTTTCTCATGAAAATGAATGGAAACCCTGATAAAAGATGTTTGATGCTGCTATCACTCATTGTTGTTGATGAAGTTGTGTAGAAATACTTTGACTGATAGCGTTATAGATCGGTGGTTCATTCCATTTCTGACTTGAATCTTGAGTGCCCCCCCCCCCGTCTGGGGTAGGCCCGCACTTCTCACGATGTCCCGATGACGTCATCAGAAGCCCGAAGCACTCTTGGGACTATCCTAGACGGGGGGCACCCACGACTTTCTCATGAAAATGAATGGAAACCCTGATAAAAGATGTTTGATGCTGCTATCACTCATTGTTGTTGATGAAGCTCTGTAGAAATACTTCGATTGATAGCGTTATAGATCGGTGGTTCATTCCATTTCTGACTTGAATCTTGAGTGCCCCCCCCGTCTAGGATAGTCCCGCACTTCTCACGATGTCCCGATGACGTCATCAGAAGCCCGAAGCACTCTTGGGACTATCCTAGACGGGGCACCACGACTTTCTCATGAAAATGAATGGAAACCTTGATAAAAGGTGCTTGATGCTGCTATCAGTCATTGTTGTTGATGAAGTTGTGTAGAGATACTTTGATTGATAGCGTTATAGATCGGTGGTTCATTCCATTTCTGACTTGAATCTTGAGTGCCCCCCCCCCGTCTAGGATAGTCCCGCGCTTCTCACGATGTCCCGATGACGTCATCAGAAGCCCGAAGCACTCTTGGGACTATCCTAGCCGGGGGGGGGGCACCCACGACTTTCTCATGAAAATGAATGGAAACCTTGATAAAGGTGCTTGATGCTGCTATCAGTCATTGTTGTTGATGAAGTTGTGTAGAGATACTTTGATTGATAGCGTTATAGATCGGTGGTTCATTCCATTTCTGATTTGAATCTTGAGTGCCCCGTCTAGGATAGTCCCGCGCTTCTCACGATGTCCCGATGACGTCATCAGAAGCCCGAAGCACTCTTGGGACTATCCTAGACGGGGGGGGGCACCCACGACTTTCTCATGAAAATGAATGGAAACCTTGATAAAAGGTGCTTGATGCTGCTATCAGTCATTGTTGTTGATGAAGTTGTGTAGAAATACTTTGATTGATAGCGTTATAGATCGGTGGTTCATTCCATTTCTGACTTGTATCTTGAGTGCCCCCGTCTGGGAGGTAGGCCCGCACTTTTTCACGACGTCCCAATGACGTCATCAGAAACTCGAGGCACTTTTTACGACGTCCCGATGACGTCATCAGAAGCGAAGCACTTCTCACGACGTCCCGATGACGTCATCAGAAGCCCGAAGCACTTTCACGACGTCCCGATGACGTCATAAGAAGCCGAAGCACTTTTCACGACGTCCCGATGACGTCATCAGAAACCGAAGCACTTTCACGACGTCCCGATGACGTCATAAGAAGCCCGAAGCACTTTTCACGACGTCCCGATGACGTCATCAGAAACCCGAAGCACTTTCACGACGTCCCGATGACGTCGTCAGAAGCCCGAAGCACTTTTCACGACGTCCCGATGACGTCATCAAAGCCTGAAGCACTTTCACGACGTCCCGATGACGTCAACAGAAGCCCGAAGCACTTTTCACGGCGTCCCGATGACGTCATCAAAAGCCCGAAGCACTTTCACGACGTCCCTGATGACATCATCAGAAGCCCGAAGCACTTTTCACGACGTCCGGTGACGTCATCAGAAGCCGAAGCACTCACGACGTCCAGGGACGTCATCAGAAGCCAGATGCACTTTTCACGACGTCCCGGTGACGTCATCAGAAGCCAGATGTACTTTTCGACGACCCGGTGACGTCATCAGAAGCCAGATGCACTTTTCACGACGTCCGGTGACGTCATCAGAAGCCAGATGCTCTTTTCACGACGTCCCGGTGACGTCATCAGAACCAGATGCACTTTTTCACGACGTCCCGGTGACGTCATCAGAAGCCAGATGCACTTTTCACGACGTCCCGGTGACGTCATCAGAAGCCAGATGCACTTTTCACGACGTCCGGTGACGTCATCAGAAGCCAGATGCACTTTTCACGACGTCCCGGTGACGTCATCAGAAGCCAGATGTACTTTCACGACGTCCCGGTGACGTCATCAGAAGCCAGATGCACTTTTCACGACGTCCCGGTGACGTCATCAGAAGCCAGATGCACTTTTCACGACGTCCCGGTGACGTCATCAGAATCCCCCCTCACCTACAAATCGGCTAATTACCAGCCTACGTACCTCCTACCAACTTACCTGTCTGCCAAGTTGATTGCCTGAGACCATTGGCAGAGGATATTAGCAGTGAGGACTGAAAAGCGTGACGGCCCACGGCCCACGGCCTACGGCCTACGGCTCACGGCCTACGGCGCACATCATGAAATTTTCTTAAGCTTTCGGGCTCACAACTTTGTTATTTGTGAAGCGATTTTGCTGAAATTCGGACAGCAGGTGTCTTCTGGACCCCTTCGCGTATATCCAGAAGGAAATCTTCAGAAATTTTGTTTCAAAGATTCTATAAACTATTTTATAAAATTCTAAGTGATCACAAGGCCTAGGCAAAACCAAACCTCTCCAGCCGCTTCGCGGCTGGAGCGATAGTTCTAACGAATTTGTTTTCGAATTTGGATGCTGATAAACAAGTACCATTTATTTCAGAAAAAATCAGTAGGCTGGTGAAGAAGAATGAGGAAGCACTCAAAATGGGGTTGTGTGAACGGCCTGAGCGCTTTACGAAACTGAAAAGCAGCCTGGCAACATGACCTACATAACATCTCAAGCTTTCTGCACGCTATGCTTGTCATCCTTACACATTTACAGAAGTTTTGCAAGGTGTTCTCAGACTCCTGCGCTAATTCCGATGCATCCAGCACACTATCTCAGACGACTATCGCAAAGCTCAAGACTCTTGCTCATTCTTTGGGGTACCCTGTATGGTTTCTCGGATAGCTAACATCGAGTCTGGGCTCTTGCTCACTCTCCGGGGTGTCCTGCACATTTTTACGGATGACCAGCGGCGGGTCCGGGACTCCTAATCACTCTACGGGGTGGTTTGCACAACTTCTCGGATGACCAGCAACGGGTCACAAATACCTGCCCTTTCTACGGGATTCCACGACGTCCCGATGACGTCATCGGAAGCCAGATGCACTTTTCACGACGTCCCGGTGACGTCATCAGAAGCCAGATGCACTTTTCACGACGTCCGGTGACGTCATCAAAGCCAGATGCACTTTTCACGACGTCCCGGTGACGTCATCGGAAGCCAGATGCACTTTTCGACGTCCCGGTGACGTCATCAGAAGCCAGATGTACTTTTCACGACGTCCCGGTGACGTCATCAAACCAGATGTACTTTTCACGAAGTCCCGGTGACGTCATCAGAAGCCAGATGCACTTTTCACGACGACCCGGTGACGTCATCGGAAGCCAGATGCACTTTCACGACGTCCCAGTGACGTCATCAAACCAGATGCACTTTCACGACGTCCCGGTGACGTCATCAGAAGCCAGATGCACTTTTCATGACGTCCCGGTGACGTCATCAGAAGCCAGATGCACTTTTCATGACGTCCCGGTGACGTCATCAGAAGCCAGATGCACTTTTCACAACGTCCCGGTGACGTCATCAGAAGCCAGATGCACTTTCACGACGTCCCGGTGACGTCATCCAAACCAGATGCACTTTTCACGACGTCCCGGTGACGTCATCAGAAGCCAGATGCACTTTTCGACGTCGGTGACGTCATCGGAAGCCAGATGCACTTTTCACGACGTCCCGGTGACGTCATCAGAAGCCAGATGCACTTTCACGACGTCGGTGACGTCATCAAAGCCAGATGCACTTTTCACGACGTCCCGGTGACGTCATCGGAAGCCAGATGCACTTTTCACGACGTCCCGGTGACGTCATCAGAAGCCAGATGTACTTTCGACGTCCCGGTGACGTCATCAAACCAGATGTACTTTTCACGAAGTCCCGGTGACGTCATCAGAAGCCAGATGCACTTTTCGACGACCCGGTGACGTCATCAGAAGCCAGATGCACTTTTCACGACGTCCCGGTGACGTCATCAGAAGCCAGATGCACTTTTCACGACGTCCCGGTGACGTCATCAGAAACCAGATGCACTTTTCGACGTCGGTGACGTCATCAGAAGCCAGATGCACTTTCGACGTCGGTGACGTCATCAAATCAGATGCACTTTTCACGACGTCCCGATGACTTCATCAGAAGCTCGAAGCACTTTTCACGACGCCCCGATGACGTCATCAGAAGCCCGAAGCACTCTTGGGACTATCCTAGACGGGGGGGGGCACCCACGACTTTCTCATGAAAATGAATGGAAACCTTGATAAAAGGTGCTTGATGCTGCTATCAGTCATTGTTGTTGATGAAGTTGTGTAGAAATACTTTGATTGATAGCGTTATAGATCGGTGGTTCATTCCATTTCTGACTTGAATCTTGAGTGCCCCCCACCGTCTAGGATAGTCCCGCACTTCTCATGATGTCCCGATGACGTCATCAGAAGCCCGAAGCACTCTTGGGACTATCTAGACGGGGGGCACCCACGACTTTCTCATGAAAATGAATGGAAACCTTGATTAAAGGTGCTTGATGCTGCTATCAGTCATTGTTGTTGATGAAGTTGTGTAGAAATACTTTGATTGATAGCGTTATAGATCGGTGGTTCATTCCATTTCTGACTTGAATCTTGAGTGCCCCCCCCGTCTAGGATAGTGCCGCACTTCTCACGATGTCCCGACGACGTCATCAGAAACCCGAAGCACTCTTGGGACTATCCTAGACGGGGGCACCACGACTTTCTCATGAAAATGAATGGAAACCCTGATAAAAGATGTTTGATGCTGCTATCACTCATTGTTGTTGATGAAGCTCTGTAGATATACTTCGATTGATAGCGTTATAGATCGGTGGTTCATTCCATTTCTGACTTGAATCTTGAGTGCCCCGTCTAGGATAGTCCGCACTTCTCACGATGCCCCGATGACGCCATCAGAAGCCCGAAGCACTTTTGGGCCTATCCTAGACGGGGGGCACCCACGACTTTCTCATGAAAATGAATGGAAACCTTGATAAAAGGTGCTTGATGCTGCTATCAGTCATTGTTGTTGATGAAGTTGTGTAGAGATACTTTGATTGATAGCGTTATAGATCGGTGGTTCATTCCATTTCTGACTTGAATCTTGAGTGCCCCCCCCCGTCTAGGATAGTCCCGCCCTTCTCACGATGTCCCGATGACGTCATCAGAAGCCCGAAGCACTCTTGGGACTATCCTAGACGGGGGCACCACGACTTTCTCATGAATATGAATGGAAACCTTGATAAAAGGTGCTTGATGCTGCTATCAGTCATTGTTGTTGATGAAGTTGTGTAGAAATACTTTGATTGATAGCGTTATAGATCGGTGGTTCATTCCATTTCTGACTTGAATCTTGAGTGCCCCCCCGTCTGGGGTAGGCCCGCACTTTTCACGACGTCCCAATGACGTCATCAGAAACTCGAGGCACTTTTTACGACGTCCCGATGACGTCATCAGAAGCCCGAAGCACTTCTCACGACGTCCCGATGACGTCATCAGAAGCCCGAAGCACTTTCACGACGTCCCGATGACGTCATAAAGCCTGAAGCACTTTTCACGACGTCCCGATGACGTCATCAGAAACCCGAAGCACTTTCACGACGTCCCGATGACGTCGTCAAGCCCGAAGCACTTTTCACGACGTCCCGATGACGTCATCAGAAGCCAAGCACTTTTCACGACGTCCCGATGACGTCATCAGAAGCCCGAAGCACTTTCGACGTCCGATGACGTCATCAGAAGCCGAAGCACTTTTCACGGCGTCCCGATGACGTCATCAGAAGCCCGAAGCACTTTCACGACGTCCCGATGACGTCATCAGAAGCCCGAAGCACTTTTCACGACGTCCCGATGACGTCATCAGAACCAGATGCACTTTCACGACGTTCCGATGACGTCATCAGAAGCCAGATGCACTTTCATGACGTCCCGATGACGTCATCAGAAACCGAAGCACTTTTCACGACGTCCGATGACGTCATCAGAAGCCAGATGCACTTTTCGACGTACCGATGACGTCATCAGAAGCCAGACGCACTTTCACGACGTCCCGATGACGTCATCAGAAGCCAGATGCACTTTATCGACGTCCCGATGACGTCATCAGAAGCCAGATGCACTTTTATCGACGTCCCGATGACGTCGTCAGAAGCCAGATGCACTTTCACGACGTCCGGTGACGTCATCAGAAGCCAGATGCACTTTCACGACGTCGGTGACGTCATCAGAAGCCAGATGTACTTTTCACGACGTCCCGGTGACGTCATCAGAAGCCAGATGCACTTTTCACGACGTCCCGGTGACGTCATCAGAAGCCAGATGCACTTTTCACGACGTCCCGGTGACGTCATCAGAAGCCAGATGCACTTTTCACGACGTCCCGGTGACGTCATCGGAAGCCAAATGCATTTTTCACGACGTCCCGGTGACGTCATCAGAAGCCAGATGCACTTTTCACGACGTCCCGATGACGTCATCAGAAACCCGAAGCACTTTCACGACGTCCCGATGACGTCGTCAGAAGCCCGAAGCACTTTTCACGACGTCCCGATGACGTCATCAGAAGCCCGAAGCACTTTTCACGACGTCCCGATGACGTCATCAGAAGCCCGAAGCACTTTCACGACGTCCCGATGACGTCATCAGAAGCCCGAAGCACTTTTCACGGCGTCCCGATGACGTCATCAGAAGCCCGAAGCACTTTCACGACGTCCCGATGACGTCATCAGAAGCCCGAAGCACTTTTCACGACGTCCCGATGACGTCATCAGAAGCCAGATGCACTTTTCACGACGTTCCGATGACGTCATCAGAAGCCAGATGCACTTTTCATGACGTCCCGATGACGTCATCAGAAGCCCGAAGCACTTTTCACGACGTCCCGATGACGTCATCAGAAGCCAGATGCACTTTTCACGACGTACCGATGACGTCATCAGAAGCCAGACGCACTTTTCACGACGTCCCGATGACGTCATCAGAAGCCAGATGCACTTTTATCGACGTCCCGATGACGTCATCAGAAGCCAGATGCACTTTTATCGACGTCCCGATGACGTCATCAGAAGCCAGATGCACTTTTCACGACGTCCCGGTGACGTCATCAGAAGCCAGATGCACTTTTCACGACGTCCCGGTGACGTCATCAGAAGCCAGATGTACTTTTCACGACGTCCCGGTGACGTCATCAGAAGCCAGATGCACTTTTCACGACGTCCCGGTGACGTCATCAGAAGCCAGATGCACTTTTCACGACGTCCCGGTGACGTCATCAGAAGCCAGATGCACTTTTCACGACGTCCCGGTGACGTCATCAGAAGCCAGATGCACTTTTCACGACGTCCCGATGACTTCATCAGAAGCTCGAAGCACTTTTCACGACGCCCCGATGACGTCATCAGAAGCCCGAAGCACTCTTGGGACTATCCTAGACGGGGGGGGGCACCCACGACTTTCTCATGAAAATGAATGGAAACCTTGATAAAAGGTGCTTGATGCTGCTATCAGTCATTGTTGTTGATGAAGTTGTGTAGAAATACTTTGATTGATAGCGTTATAGATCGGTGGTTCATTCCATTTCTGACTTGAATCTTGAGTGCTTTCTCCACCGTCTGAGATAGTCCCGCACTTCTCATGATGTCCCGATGACGTCATCAGAAGCCCGAAGCACTCTTGGGACTATCCTAGACGGGGGGGGGGCACCCACGACTTTCTCATGAAAATGAATGGAAACCTTGATTAAAGGTGCTTGATGCTGCTATCAGTCATTGTTGTTGATGAAGTTGTGTAGAAATACTTTGATTGATAGCGTTATAGATCGGTGGTTCATTCCATTTCTGACTTGAATCTTGAGTGCCCCCCACCGTCTAGGATAGTCCCGCACTTCTCACGATGTCCCGATGACGTCATCAGAAGCCCGAAGCACTCTTGGGACTATCCTAGACGGGGGGGGGCACCCACGACTTTCTCATGAAAATGAATGGAAACCCTGATAAAAGATGTTTGATGCTGCTATCACTCATTGTTGTTGATGAAGCTCTGTAGAAATACTTCGATTGATAGCGTTATAGATCGGTGGTTCATTCCATTTCTGACTTGAATCTTGAGTGCCCCCCCCAGTCTAGGATAGTCCCGCACTTCTCACGATGTCCCGATGACGTCATCAGAAGCCCGAAGCACTCTTGGGACTATCCTAGACGGGGCACCCACGACTTTCTCATGAAAATGAATGGAAACCTTGATAAAGGTGCTTGATGCTGCTATCAGTCATTGTTGTTGATGAAGTTGTGTAGAGATACTTTGATTGATAGCGTTATAGATCGGTGGTTCATTCCATTTCTGACTTGAATCTTGAGTGCCCCGTCTAGGATAGTCCCGCGCTTCTCACGATGTCCCGATGACGTCATCAGAAGCCCGAAGCACTCTTGGGACTATCCTAGACGGGGGCACCCACGACTTTCTCATGAAAATGAATGGAAACCTTGATAAAGGTGCTTGATGCTGCTATCAGTCATTGTTGTTGATGAAGTTGTGTAGAAATACTTTGATTGATAGCGTTATAGATCGGTGGTTCATTCCATTTCTGACTTGAATCTTGAGTGCCCCCGTCTGGGGTAGGCCCGCACTTTTCACGACGTCCCAATGACGTCATCAGAAACTCGAGGCACTTTTACGACGTCCCGATGACGTCATCAGAAGCCCGAAGCACTTCTCGACGTCCCGATGACGTCATCAGAAGCCAGAAGCACTTTTCACGACGTCCCGATGACGTCATAAGAAGCCAAGCACTTTTCACGACGTCCCGATGACGTCATCAGAAACCCGAAGCACTTTCACGACGTCCCGATGACGTCGTCAGAAGCCCGAAGCACTTTTCACGACGTCCCGATGACGTCCTCAGAAGCCCGAAGCACTTTTCACGACGTCCCGATGACGTCATGAAGCCAAGCACTTTCACGACGTCCCGATGACGTCATCAGAAGCCCGAAGCACTTTTCACGGCGTCCCGATGACGTCATCAAGCCCGAAGCACTTTTCGACGTCCGATGACGTCATCAGAAGCCCGAAGCACTTTTCACGACGTCCCGATGACGTCATCAGAAGCCAGATGCACTTTTCACGACGTTCCGATGACGTCATCAGAAGCCAGATGCACTTTTCATGACGTCCCGATGACGTCATCAGAAGCCCGAAGCACTTTTCACGACGTCCCGATGACGTCATCAGAAGCCAGATGCACTTTTCACGACGTACCGATGACGTCATCAGAAGCCAGACGCACTTTTCACGACGTCCCGATGACGTCATCAGAAGCCAGATGCACTTTTATCGACGTCCCGATGACGTCATCAGAAGCCAGATGCACTTTTATCGACGTCCCGATGACGTCATCAGAAGCCAGATGCACTTTTCACGACGTCCCGGTGACGTCATCAGAAGCCAGATGCACTTTTCACGACGTCCCGGTGACGTCATCAGAAGCCAGATGTACTTTTCACGACGTCCCGGTGACGTCATCAGAAACCAGATGGACTTTTCGGCGTCGGTGACGTCATCAAGCCAGATGCACTTTTTGCGACGTCCCGGTGACGTCATCAGAAGCCAGATGCACTTTCACGACGTCCCGGTGACGTCATCAGAAGCCAGATGCACTTTCACGACGTCCCGGTGACGTCATCAGAACCAGAAGCACTTTTCACGACGTCCCGATGACGTCATCAGAAGCCGAAGCACTTTTCACGACGTCCCGATGACGTCATCAGAAGCCAAGCACTCTTCACGACGTCCCGATGACGTCATCAGAAGCCCGAAGCACTTTTCACGACGTCCCGATGACGTCATCAGAAGCCAGATGCACTTTTCACGACGTCCCGATGACGTCATCAGAAGCCAGATGCACTTTTCACGACGTCCCGATGACGTCATCAGAAGCCCGAAGCACTTTTCACGACGTCCCGATGACGTCATCAGAAGCCAGATGCACTTTTCACGACGTCCCGATGACGTCATCAGAAGCCAGATGCACTTTTCACGACGTACCGATGACGTCATCAGAAACCAGATGCGCACTTTTCTCGACCTCCCGATGACGTCATCAGAAGCCAGATGCACTTTTCACGACGTCCCGGTGACGTCATCAGAAGCCAGATGCACTTTTCACGACGTCCCGGTGACGTCATCAGAAGCCAGATGTACTTTTCACGACGTCCCGGTGACGTCATCAGAAGCCAGATGCACTTTTCACGTCCCGGTGACGTCATCAGAAGCCAGATGCACTTTTCACGACGTCCCGGTGACGTCATCAGAAGCCAGATGCACTTTTCGACGTCCCGGTGACGTCATCGGAAGCCAGATGCACTTTTCACGACGTCCCGGTGACGTCATCAGAAGCCAGATGCACTTTTCACGACGTCCCGGTGACGTCATCAGAAGCCAGATGTACTTTTCACGACGTCCCGGTGACGTCATCAGAAGCCAGATGCACTTTTCACGACGTCCCGGTGACGTCATCAGAAGCCAGATGCACTTTTCACGACGTCCCGGTGACGTCATCAGAAGCCAGATGCACTTTTCACGACGTCCCGGTGACGTCATCAGAAGCCAGATGTACTTTCACGACGACCCGGTGACGTCATCAGAAGCCAGATGCACTTTTCACGACGTCCCGGTGACGTCATCAGAAGCCAGATGCTCTTTCACGACGTCCCGGTGACGTCATCAGAAGCCAGATGCACTTTTCACGACGTCCCGGTGACGTCATCAGAAGCCAGATGCACTTTTCACGACGTCCCGGTGACGTCATCAGAAGCCAGATGCACTTTTCACGACGTCCCGGTGACGTCATCAGAAGCCAGATGCACTTTTCACGACGTCCCGGTGACGTCATCAGAAGCCAGATGTACTTTTCACGACGTCCCGGTGACGTCATCAGAAGCCAGATGCACTTTTCACGACGTCCCGGTGACGTCATCAGAAGCCAGATGCACTTTTCACGACGTCCCGGTGACGTCATCAGAATCCCCCCTCACCTACAAATCGGCTAATTACCAGCCTACGTACCTCCTACCAACTTACCTGTCTGCCAAGTTGATTGCCTGAGACCATTGGCAGTGGATATTAGCAGTGAGGACTGAAAAGCGTGACGGCCCACGGCCTACGGCTCACGGCCTACGGCGCACATCATGAAATTTTCTTAAGCTTTCGGGCTCACAACTTTGTTATTTGTGAAGCGATTTTGCTGAAATTCGGACAGCAGGTGTCTTCTGGACCCCTTCGCGTATATCCAGAAGGAAATCTTCAGAAATTTTGTTTCAAAGATTCTATAAACTATTTTATAAAATTCTAAGTGATCACAAGGCCTAGGCAAAACCAAACCTCTCCAGCCGCTTCGCGGCTGGAGCGATACGAACACAATCTGCTCATAAAACGTAAGTTTGAATCAACAAATCACGGATCCAATCATGGATTGAAATCATTCGTCGGGGAAAAAACTTGTGAAATGAACAGAAACTTTTATTTTCTAAAAAAAGCAGGTTGTTAACGACTCGACATTCCATTAAACGCTTTCAATAATGTTTCCAAGTGGCGAGATGCTTTCAATTTTGTAAAGGCGTCACAAATAGTAAGCTTGGCGGTGCTGGGTGTAGGTATAGTCGTTCTCTAGACGGCGGGCAGCCGCTACGAGTCCGTGGTTGCGCGTGTAGATCGTGTGAGGTACCCCCCCCCCTAAAAAAAATCATCGATATGGAGCAGTGTTTTATTTTTCCTCGGCCAGCACTCCTTCCTCATCTCTCTTTTCCCGTTCTTTCCTTTCCATCCTCTTTCCTCCTATTTTCATATGTCGGAAATGATTTCGAAAAACGTAACTATCTTTGTTTATCTCCCACTCAGGCTACGGAGCGAGGTGTGACCTGATAACGCAATAAATAAATGTTTTCCACGAGAGCAGACAAAAACAACTCTCCTGCCACAATGACACCAAATGTTTGTTCAATGGCTGAACATTTATTAGTGCCCTGAGGGCACACAGGTGCAGTTTCAGGCATGAAATCCACACCAAGTAATTGGCTATCTAGATGTGAAAATGCACTCAAAATGTCATGGATGCAGCTTCAATCCGAACAGCGCTACATAGGATGGGCGGAGCCTGTTTTTATGCCCTGAGGGCACATTGGTGCAGTTTCATTCATGAAAACCCCATCTAGTAACTGGCTATCGGGATGTGAAAGTGCATCCAAAATTTCATGGATGCAGCTTCAATACGAACAACGCTACATAGGGTGGGCGGAGCCTGTTTTTATGCCCTGAGGGCACATAGGCGCAGTTTCATTCATGAAAACCGCATCTAGTAACTGGCTATCGGGATGTGAAAGTGCATCCAAAATTTCATGGATGCAGCTTCAATACGAACAACGCTACATAGGGTGAGCGGAGCCTGTTTTTATGCCCTGAGGGCACATAGGTGCAGTTTCATTCATGAAAACCGCATCTAGTAACTGGCTATCGGGATGTGAAAGTGCATCCAAAATTTCATGGATGCAGCTTCAATACGAACAACGCTACATAGGGTGGGCGAAGCCTGTTTTTATGCCCTGAGGGCACATAGGTGCAGTTTCAGGCATGAAAACCACACCAAGTAATTGGCTATCTAGATGTGAAAATGCACCCAAAATGTCATGGATGCAGCTTCAATCCGAACAGCGCTACATAGGATGGGCGGAGCCTGTTTTCATGCCCTGAGGGCACATAGGTGCGGTTTCGGGCATGAAAACCACATTTGTTAATTGGCTGTCCAGATGTGAAAACGCACCTCAAATTTCATGGACGCAGTTATAAGCCGAGCAGTTCTACATAGGCTGGGGTTCATGAAAAAATCGATAGCTTTGAAATACAAGTATTGAACGAAATTTCAATTAGGGAGTTTCGCGTTGCTACAACGTGCGGAAAACCTAGTCACGGACCCAAGTAATCAATTTTATTATTTAAACCGGTTAAAAACGGTCTTTGAAGACCTATTTTTAGGTGCGATACAATCGATTGTATCACACCTAATTTGTATGGATTTAGGTGTGATACAATCGATTGTATCACACCTAAAAATGGGTCTTCAAAGACCGTTTTTAATCTGTTAAAAGAATGAAATTGATTATTTTGGTCCGTGACTAGGTTTTCCGCACGTTTTAGCAACGCGAAACTCCCTATTTCAAATTTCGTTAAATACTTGTAAATATTTCACAGCTATCGATTTTTTCTTGGACCCCACCCTATGTAGCGCTGTTCGGCTTAAAGCTGCGTCCATGAAATTTTAGTTGCGTTTTCACATCCGGATAGCCAATTACTATATGTGGTTTTCAGGCCGGAAACCGCACCTATGTACCCTCGGGGCATGAAAACAGGCCCCGCCCACCCTATGTAGCGCTCTTGGGCTTGAAGCTGCGTTCATGAAATTTTTGTGTGCGTTTTCACATGCGGAAATTCGTATTTAAAATGTGGGCTCCACGCCCGCAACCGCACCTATGTGCCCTCAGGGCATAAAAATCCAATGCTTCAGGCGATATATGTAGCATCTTGGACACGAGTCAAAATCGTGGAGTAAATTGCAAGAGATATAACAGTGAATCCACCAGTGAATTGTCACCTCTCTTGCGAGTTCCTGCCTCATTTTTACATCCTCATTTCTTATCCTGCCTCATTTGTATTGCGCAGTTGTTTCGTTCACTCCTCAGTTTCTTTTTTTGACCACCAGTCTCATTTCGCCCACTCAGTTGTATCTCCAGTTTTATTTTGACCTCTTATTGTGATCTCATTTTGCCGTCATTTTTTATACTAACGGTATGGCTCTCAACCACCGCCCCGCCCTGATAGAAGTCCATCTTGGCTCTTGGTTGGCCGGAGGTTCGACCCCCCAGCCCACTGGATGTCAACGGGTCCGACCCCCCCTCTGTGATATACATCACACCTCACGCCGAACCCTGCTCCCACTTTTCAGACAATTTTCGTTTAGGAAAATGCCAGTGATTTTGGAAATTCCTCTTTTTAGCTGTGATTTCTAAACCTTTCTCAATCATGTTCTGTCCTCTAATTGCTTTCTCATGTAGTGAGTTTGCATTTACCTATTCGAACGTGTTGTGTATTATTTGTGTTTTAATGTATGTTCCATGTGCGAATTAAATGTCTTTTCCATGTCGAATTTGAACACTGCGCCATATCGACAGTTTTTTCTATGACGGCTCCACCCCACACACTCGACACCCGCGACCCCAGATGCGACTCGGCTGCCCGCCGTCTAGAGAGCGACTATAGACGCAGGCGGCCGTGTTGAGCGTTTAGAACAGATCGGAGGTAACTGAAAATCGGTTTTCTAAGTGTCACCAGATAATTCCCTATTATTTGAAATTATTCTCATATGGTCAAGACCGATAGATCGAAAAATTTCCAAACGGTATTCGAAAAGTCAACGGCGAAACACCCCAAAACTGACCCTTCGGTGGCTTCTCATCTGCTCCAATTGTGCAGCGCAGCCGAACGCGTCGATTTAACCCGGCTTTGATCATCCTTCCTACTGGGGAAAGACTATATGTCAACCAAACCCCTACCCCCGCTTCGCGGCGGGAGCGATTAGCTTGCATTTGTCCATTTCTAACTGACTTGTTTTCCGAGGGAGATGAAAACAAGCTTCCAATCCTGAAAGTTTAGGTTCCCGGCAAAAGTAAAGATTTGGCATGGCCGTTTTTTCGAAATTTTAGAAATATACTCAGTTAAAAGGGGAAGGTGAAGAAAAATGGAAAAAGTTTTGAAATATTCCTGAGAACGATTTGGCGTAGAATAATTCGCTTTTTGGGAAATGTAGTGAAATAGTTGAAAGTATGATTTGGCAGTCGAGTTTGAACCAACTATTTATAAGAGTTGTGCAAAATGAGAAATCGCATTGTATGAGCTTATCCGTAGAACATATCGAAGCAAAATCACGCGTGATATGGAACAAACAGTTGATTTCACTTTACTTAATAGATCGCGGCATTCCAGCTCCCGAACGAGCGTTTACTGCTAGCCATATCACGCGTGATTTTGCTTCGATATGTTCTACGGATAAGCTCATACAATGCGATTTCTCATTTTGCACAACTCTTATAAATAGTTGGTTCAAACTCGACTGCCAAATCATACTTTCAACTATTTCACTACATTTCCCAAAAAGCGAATTATTCTACGCCAAATCGTTCTCAGGAATATTTCAAAACTTTTTCCATTTTTCTTCACCTTCCCCTTTTAACTGAGTATATTTCTAAAATTTCGAAAAAACGGCCATGCCAAATCTTTACTTTTGCCGGGAACCTAAACTTTCAGGAATTTCATTTATTTTTCCTGAAGGTTTCCTTTCTAAGATGGTTTATGCCTGGTGGTGTTAAATCAAAGCAAACCCACTGATGCCCTGCCCCCCCCCCCTTCTATGACGTCCTGCACGCTCCCAGTGATGTCCTGCACACTTTCTACGGCGTTCTGCGCACACCCATTTGGGTCACAATCACGCCTATGCCGATCATTTTTTCCGCAGGGCTACCGTAACCCTCCTTCGAATTTTTCCAAGTGTCAGCTTGGATATAAGCACATCGTAGTAGCCACCAATCATGTTTGCACAATTTCCACCTCCTTAGCCACTCTCCAGTGGCGTCTCGAAGAGAGCGGTTTGTGAATGAATGCATACCGCTCCTCTGCCCTTTTATACCCCGCATGTCATGAGCGTGTGTTATCGTTCGTTATCATGTTTTGTTCAAGAATGGTTACGGTGGCCCTGCGGAAAAAATTATAGGCATGGGCGTGTTTGTATTTGGGTTCCGCAAACTTTCTACGGCCTCCGGCGCATCCCACTTGGGTCCCACACACGTTCTACGGCGTACTGCGCACACCCATTTGGGTCCCGCACACTTTCCACGGCGTCCGACGCACTGTTATTTGGGTCCCACACACTTTCTACGACGTTCTGCGCACACCCGTTTGGGTCCCGCACACTTTCTACGGCGTCCTGCGAACTCTTAATTGGGTCCCACACACTTTCTACGGCGTCCGGCGCACTGTTATTTGGGTCCCGCTCACTTTCCACGGCGTCCGACGCACTGTTATTTGGGTCCCACACACTCTCTACGGCGTCCTGCGCACTCTCATTTGGGTCCCGCACACTTTCTACGGCGTCCGGCGCACTATTATTTGGGTCCCACACACTTTCTGAGGCGTCCGGCGCACTGTTATTTGGGTCCCACACACTTTTTACGGCGTCCTGCGCACTCTCATTTGGGTCCCACACACTGTCTACGGCGTCCTGCGCACTCTCATTTGGGTCCCACACACTTTCTACGGCGTCCTGCGCACTCTCATTTGGGTCCCACACAGTTTCTACGGCGTCCTGCGCACTGTTATTTGGGTCCCACACACTTTCTACGGCGTTCTGCGCGCTCTCATTTGGGTCCCACACACTTTCTACGGCGTCCTGCGCACTCTCATTTGGGTCCCACACAGTTTCTACGGCGTCCGGCGCACTGTTATCTGGGTCCCACACACTTTCTACGGCGTTCTGCGCGCACCCATTTGGGTCCCACACACTTTCTACGGCGTCCTGCGCACACTCATTTGGGTCCCGCACACTTTCTACGGCGTCCGGCGCACTGTTATTTGGGTCCCGCACACTTTCTACGGCGTTCTGCTCACTCTCATTTGGGTTCGGCACACTTTCTACGGCGTCCTGCGCACACTCATTTGGGTCCCACACACTTTATACGGCGTCCGACGCACTGTTATTTGGGTCCCACACACTTTCTACGGCGTCCTGCGCACTCTCATTTTGGTCCCGCACAGTTTCTACGGCGTCCGGCGCACTGTTATTTAGGTCCCACACACTTTCTGAGGCGTCCGGCGCACTGTTATTTGGGTCCCACACACTTTCTACGGCGTTCTGCGCACTCTCATTTGGGTCCCACACACTTTGTACGGCGTCCTGCGCACTCTCATTTGGGTCCCGCACACTTTCTAGAGCGTCCGGCGCACTGTTATTTGGGTCCCACACACTTTCTACGGCGTTCTGTGCACTCTCATTTGGGTCCCACACAGTTTCTACGGCGTCCTGCGCACTCTCACTTGGGTCCCACACAGTTTCTACGGCGTCCGGCGCACTCTCATTTGGGTCCCACACACTTTCTACGGCGTCCGGCGCACTGTTATTTGGGTCCCACACACTGTCTACGGCGTTCTGTGCACTCTCATTTGGGTCCCACACAGTTTCTACGGCGTCCTGCGCACTCTCACTTGGGTCCCACACAGTTTCTACGGCGTCCGGCGCACTCTCATTTGGGTCCCACACAATTTGTACGGCGCCCTGCGCACTCTCATTTGGGTCCCGCATACTTTCTACGGCGTCCGGCGCACTGTTATCTGGGTCCCGCACACTTTCTACGGCGTCCTGCGCACTCTCATTTGGGTCCCGCACACTTTCTACGGCGTCCGGCGCACTGTTATTTGGGTCCCACACACTTTCTACGGCGTTCTGTGCACTCTCATTTCGGTCCCACACAGTTTCTACGGCGTCCTGCGCACTCTCACTTGGGTCCCACACAGTTTCAACGGCGTCCGGCGCACTCTCATTTGGGTGCCACACACTTTGTACGGCGCCCTGCGCACTCTCATTTGGGTCCCGCACACTTTCTACGGCGTCCGGCGCACTGTTATCTGGGTCCCGCACACTTTCTACGGCGTCCTGCGCACTCTCACTTGGGTCCCGCACACTTTCTACGGCGTCCGGCGCACTGTTATTTGGGTCCCACACACTTTCTACGGCGTTCTGCGCACTCTCATTTGGGTCCCGCACACTTTCTACGGCGTTATGTGGCCCACTCCTGATTCACACCGTGCGGCGTTCCAAAAAGTACTTCCGAGATCCCGCCGTATTGATTGAAGCGTTGCCCGTCTCAGGGCGCGTTCAATCCTGAGCAAAAGCCTATCAGTAACAGTGTTTATTTCATTAGTTCATTTTTACGGATGAGTAAACGTCGGATGGTTTATAATAACATGTTTACGTGTTTTTGACTTTCCTGACCCTCAATTTTGAGGTTCCACAAAAATTGAGCTACCAACTTCAAATTTTGACAGGAGCTAGGTGCAATCATAACCAACTTTCTGGCCAAAAATGAGCTTTCTAGCTCAACGTTAAGTGTTCCAACAAGATCGTGTACGCCAACTGAAAAAAAAGGAGATGAACCCTTTCTTCGACCAAAATGACGTGGTTTTGACAATTTTTCTCGAATCTCAGGTAATCATTCCGGACCAATTTTTGAATAGTTATTCAGCCTCCTAAAGTGTATTAAATGCAAAAAGAACGGTCTTCCTACGTTTACTCTGGACCCTGATACTGAGATCAGGGGGTTGCGCGATGGCGAATCAAAGCCAAATCTGGTGAGCGCTTCGCGCTCACCACAATTATAAATTTAGAAAATGAATTCGAATATATAAAAACAGAAATATTTAAAAAAAAACAAGTAAAAATTGTCATCAAAGTTTCCTAATTTCAATTCGTGCGTAACTTAATAGATAAATTTATGATTTAAAATACTAACCATGAAGTCCTGTTCTGATAGGCCCTAGTTATACATCTGAGTTTTGCTGCAGCTGGTTTTTGCGGGAAGTCTGCGATTGGTCAGATTTCGAAATTGACCAATAGCAGACATGCCTCGGAAGCCAGCGGTGGCGAAACGCTGGTGTATAACTAGGGCCATATTCTGCCCACTTTTCGAGAGATCCCCCTCATTTCATGTGAGGTCCTGCACACTTCTTGTTAGGTCCTGCATACTTCCTGTGAACCAATGCGCACTTCGCACTTCATATAGGGTCCTGCACACTTCTTGTCAGGTTTCATGTCAGGTCCTGCACACTTCATGTCAGGTCCTGCATACTTCCTGTGAGCCAATACACACTCCATGAGAGGTGCTGCACACATTCTGCGAGATCCTGCACACTTACTGTGAGCTCCTTCACTTTCTTGCGTTTTATGCAGCTCGTGCATTTTTCGGGCGAATTACGTCGAAATTCGAGAAAATTCTGGTATAACTTGTGGTAATTTACTAGAATTCTGAAAGAATTTCTGTCAGGTCTCTAGCTAGACGTAATTCTGTGGTAAAAATCAGCACTTACCACTAGGTAGCGGTGAATCTCCCGTAAATCAGCGGTAAACGGCCAGAAAATTATCTGCTGAGTACCAAAGGCCTACCGAAGTCTGCTGGCCTACCGAACAAAAAGCAGAACTTGAACTTCCCCAAAAATCCTCCAATGCTTCACCTTTGTTATATGGGCCCAATTAAAGACGAGGACGAGAACCGTTCTTAGGAACCGCTTCACACAACGATGTCTGACGTTGCCAACAATACTTCTGAAAAATAGTCGCATGAGCATCATTTGTAAAACCTGCTCTACGAGAACGTAACTTGAACAATCACTCACACTTCAGCCAAGTTGCGTTTCTCCCTGAAAAAAACTATATTTCATTCGAACGAATACAATGGAAAGAACAGTAGGCTATTAGCGTCAAAGCTCACCATTTATGAAAGCAGGTCCGCGTGTTCTTCAGAAGTAAAGCGTATTCCATGAGGTGCTCAAAAAATACAGGGACAGAATCCCTTATATGAGGGAAAAGTGATTCGCCGAGAAGAAGTCGCAGAATCTCCGAAACTGGAAGAAGACGGATCTGAAAAAACAATATTTTTAAGCAGCAAGCCTTACAACCTCATTGGTTAGTTGTGGTCTCGGCACACTAATATCGAGGAGTTGTCACCGTCTAAATGCAGACGGTGACAACGTGAATGCAAAAGTCCGACATTACGAACTGCCAAAGACGGATCAACTCCTCCATTTTTGTGTACTGAAGCCACAACCGCCCATTGGTCGATCAAACGTGCAAGATTCAATAATTTTTACAGACATGACACTTTCAGTACAAAAGATGCGTTTGAAGAATATCCTGGCCTGACGCTAACTCAGAAGATAACACCGGGTGAGCGGCTGGGGAAGATGGCACTCTGGCTGAGCGGGTGTGCGTATTTCTGGGTTGGAGTACATCACCGGGTACCGTTCTCAGACATTGGTGGGGATATTCCCAGAAACGACGGAAACGGAACTCCCTCGGAACAACTGGGGAACTTCCCCAGAATCGAGGGGAGGCGGAGAGGACCTCCGGCCAGCAGGTCTTTCCTTGTTCTCACGATCGCCGGTCTTCTCGATGCTGTCGAAACCCGAAACCCATTGTCGCTGACTGATCAGAAATCAGCTTGCCAAAACTTGCTGATTTCATCATTTTCGTGTTCTTGGAGAAATGGAATAGGGCCCAAAATATTTGCCTCTAACGACCGGGTACAGAAAAGCTTATCATCTCGCCTGAAATCCGAACAGAGAAACCTTACTCAGTCTTTGAAGGCAGATCTGTCCCCTCGATTTGCGAAGAGCGAGACCACCTCGAGACTAGCCAGCTCGCATGACCGTATCCGCTTCGGGTGTGTTTTCGCGTTCACCATGCTCGGGGGAGGCCAAGGGAGAAACCGTGGAGCGAACTTCCATTGTGCTCCCCCTCATTCGGCTGCTTGGAACATCATTCGTTGTGCTTCCTCGGCGAATCGAAATCTTACAAATGGAAACAGCCTTTTATGGTCCTCTGCTATTCCCCACAACCATCCCCTTACTACACTGCGTATCAAAAAGATAGAACACCCCCTGAATTTGTCGGTTTCGCGTTTGATGAGCGGGATAGATCTTTTACGTCAATACCACTGTGATCAGGATGTAAAATAATCTCCGTATAACTGCAACTTTGTTGCCCGAAAACATGGGGAACTGAAGGTAGACGTCACTCTTACATCCTCTGGTACTCACTAGAGGTCAACCGACTGCTGGCGAACGCAAGCTGCAGACGTCCTTGACGGGCAAATGCTCTGACAGAAAATGGGAGATCTACCTTCGTAGTGCTGACGGCTGAAGTGGACAGCGACTTCGACTATTTGTGTATAGGTGATGGTTTCTGGCGAGAAGAATTTGAATCTCGGTAGGACTGATGGTTGGAAGTGCTAATAAAGGAATTTGAGGATGAGTCCTGACCAATTTAGCCGTCAAAACTGCGAAGGTAGATCTCCCATTTTCTGTCAGAGCATTTGCCCTTCAAGGACGCCTACAGCTTGCGTTCGCCAGCAGTCGGATGATCTCTAGTGAGTACCAGAGGATGCAAGAGTGACGTCTACCTTCACTTCCCCATGTTTTCGAGCAGCAAAGTTGCAGCAGAATGAAGAACCTGTGGGGCCGGATTCATCAATTATACCCCGGTATAAATATACTCCAAGGTATATAACCCTATACCCCCAGCGCGTAATTCACAACGTGATATATTATACAACGGGTACGCGGTTGTGTGCACACATATGGCAACGCACATGATTGTCTTTAGCCGAACGTTCTTCGATGGCGACACGAAAAAGAAAACCTACAACCGTACAAGATAAAAAAACAGAGAAGTGCTGTAAATATAAATAGTGCACTGTCATTATCCAATACCACAAGGAGAAAAAAATTCGACAGAATAGCCATTCCAGACGAATTATGGAGATGACCATTTGTGCTGATCAAGGATGTTAGGTCAATTTTTTCTGAAAGCTCTCAATACATCCTTACTATACTTTGGTCCGAATCGAATAATATTCGAATAAATATTCGAATGTTCGAATATTCGGTTTATTCGGAAAAGCAAAATATTCGTTTTTTTCGAATATTCGGTTCATTCGGAAAAGCAAAATATTAGTTTTTTCGAATATTCGGTGTATTCGGAGAATCGAAATATTCGTTTTTTCGAATATTCGGTCTATTCGGAAAAGCAGAGTATTCGTTTTTTCGAATATTCGGTTTATTCAGAGAATCAAAATATTCGTTTTTTCGAATATTCGGTGTATTCGGAGAATCAAAACATTCGTTTTTTCGAATATTCGGTTCATTCGGAAAGCAAAATATTCGTTTTTTCGAATATTCGGTTCATTCGGAAAATATTTGCTTTTTCGAATATTCGGTTTATTCGGAAAATCAAAATATTCGTTTTTCGAATATTAGGTTGATTCGGAAAACCAAAATATTCGTTTTTTCGAATATTCGGTTTATTCGAAAAATCAGAATATTCGTTTTTTCGAAAAATCAGAATATTCGTTTTTTCGAATATTCGGCCGAACTTTGGTGGTAATATTCGAATATTCGCAAGAGCGTATACTGCCATTTCGCCACGAATGATTGCTGCCGGTTGCATACCCTACAAACGGTTGAGAACACCATGCGCATCCAATTTTTCGTAAAATCTCTAGGAGAGTTGTAATGAGCTGGAGATGACATCATTAACGAGATTTGCTCAAATCTTACTAAGTAAGATCCAAATAAGAAGAGTCGAGGTCGGTCGAATGTTGCTCTCAATGTCCCATCCTCATCAAGCTGCCCACACAATAACGGCTTCGTGCCAACGTAGCGTAGGTCCTGGCACGAAACCCCGCAGTCGCCGGAAGGTTGCCCGCATCGTACATCCCGGGCAGGGTATTGCACGAGGTGCGGGAAAGCCAGATTGGCTAAGACCTCCCTCCAGGCTACGGCGCGAGGTGTAAACAAGGCCTATTTTACTGAGACCCTCTCCCTCGAGGAGCGTTAATTAGTAAAATTTTTGACGGTTTTTTCAAATCCGTTAGGGGCGTTATTTGGTCAGTTTTTAAATGTAAGATTTAAAGATGAGTAGAATTCTTCGTAAAAAGCTGAATGTCAACAGTATATACCCACATTCAGAATGGTCTGGTGTCCCGAAAGAGCTTAGCCCCCCCCCTGTAGATATCCATACCCCACGCCGCACCCTGACTCCCTCAAAAGACAATTTTCTCACAAAAGAAATATACAAAGCGTAGGTCGCATCTGCGAGAACGAATTGTATTGCTAGAATCTCTTGGACATCCATTGTGTAAATGCTCATCATCCCACCCCGAGCTGTTGGTTCCAAGAAGTTATGAGCTGTTGGTTCCAAGAAGTTTTGAAAATTTACTCATAATCGTGTTTAGCGTCAGAAATAACCCTCCCTCGAGGGCGGATTGTTTGTTGAGCGTTTCATTCTACCAATTGGGAGTTCCTAAAGGCAGCAGACACCCTCGGAAAAGTTTTTGAGATAAGCATGTTTCTGTAGTCACAAGGCTCCTAGTAGACTGCTCACGCCGTTGGAGGCGTCAAGAACTAGTCAAAGCTACTAAATTTCAGTAATGCAAAACGAAGATTTTCTGCAACCCCGCCCCTGAGCTTCTGCAACCCCGCCCCAAAATACAAACTCGTCCAGATTGAAAGTACTAACACGGTCACTTTGGCTGGTTTCTGATGCTTCCAACGAGCTGAACGTTCCAGTACAGGCTTTAAGAGTATATCGGCTTCGCTATCTCAATCGTTTTGTTGCTAATATTTGCGGTTTCAACCGCGCGCGGTAAAACTCGTCCACTTTTACCCGATAACAAAATAACCGTTATTCCTCTATTTGCACACAGTTTTCGTTCGTTTTTTCGCCAGTCCCCACTACAACCAGCTCCAAACCTTTGATTTATGTCACAAAATCGATACAATTTTTGAGCGTGTCTGCTGCTTTTAAAGCGTTGAAGAAAAATGTTTCAGATTTGACTTAAAACTTCCCCATGAGGGTTGTTTGGTAAGCTGATCACAAATCTGACGTTTATTTGTCAATTCCAGAGTTTCCTAGATTTTGTTAGAAGCTTTCCATTTGGAGAGAATTTAAAGGCATCGTACACGATGAAAACCGAATTCCAGCTTTTGCGTTCAGTCGGACTAGTGGGTCATAACAATGTCAATCAGAAAGTTAGGGGTTTCAAAATCGTTCCTGAATGAGGATTTGCTTACCTCAAAAGCGCTTCCCGGGTTTGGGGGCCAGCCTTGGGGTCGATACGTTGTTACAAGGAACGAAACTCCGTGGTCGCTGCCGGCGATCGTACGTTGACGCGTCGTAGGGCGCAATGCAGGCGCCACTCGATTTCATGTTCGACATCGATCGAAAGCAGCTGACAGCAATGGACGTAGCTGGTTAGTAGCCCTTTTTAATTTCGCTCAAAAATTTTTTTTCGCTCGTCTGAATGGCGTCCTCGGTGAATTGCTTCCAACGCTGCACCAAGGAACGAATCGTAAAACTTTTCCTTGCGTTCTTCGCGCAACTATCCCAAGTTTATGTCGGCGGGAACTTCAAATTTGTTTTGAGCTTTCTTGAAATGGGTTTTCCTTGAAAAGTTGACGTTTTTGAGGGGGGTTTTGGCTACCTTTAGTCACTATAGGGATATAACAACACGAAAACGTTAAAAACCCAAGTATGGTTTTCATCGTGTACGATGCCTTTAACCCATTCACGACCGCGTGTCCCACCGGTGGGACACGCGTTGACTACCACTTCGGACCGCGTGTCCCACCGGTGGGACACTGTTTTCAAAAATCGATTTCTCCACCGCATGGAGGAATTTTTGAACCTATTTATGGTCAATGTATTTACCCATTCTAGTGTCGACTATAAACTTCGTGGTCCGCTGGCAGCTTCAACACTACAATATATCTGACCCTTCGAATGCAGCAAGGTCGAAAACCGCAATTATGAGTACAGATCGCATTTTTACACGCAATTAATGGCGAAACTCTTCCTTTTGCTATTACTCGAGAAGCGATCTCTACTTCTAAGAGTGGTCAGATCGTATAGCACTATTTAATATATCACAGAAACTTGATTACTGATACTGCGCACCATTCCCGCGTAGAGAATCGGCTTTCCTTCGCCCGTATTCTGTTCACAGAAATTTTTTCATGAAAAGATCACCAATGCTGAGATCATTAGGGCCTAATTTGAAAGTCCTGCTTGGTTACGGTTGGTTACCATCGTAGGCCGTGGTTTCAACTTCGGTGAAAACTACCTTGGATAGGAGCGGATGAGAAAAATGGGGACGTGCCAGAGCACAAAACGAGTGAAAACTTATAAAACGAATATAACACTAATCATTCCTAGTCAACTTGTAATAATGGAACTATTTTCTACCTCTGAATGTAAAAATCAAATATGCTTTTCACAAAAAATCTCTTCCTAGAAGGTGCCGAACCTGGGGTTGAGGGGGTAGCCGAGAAAAAGAATGGCCAAGATCTAAAAAAAGCCATTTCCATCAGCATTACCCCTCAATATAAAATTTGGGGAGTATTTTCTACGCCTAGATGTCGAGAAGAATGTTAAAAATGTTCACTACAAAAAAAAAACTCGCGTCGGAATGCGATAGACCGCAAGAGCGAGGGAGTAGCTAAAGCAAAATGGGTGCAAATCTAAAAAAATATCATTTCACTAAGCATTTCCTGTCAATTGAAGACCAGAAGATTTTCTAACATGGTAATCTAAGATAATTAATGTTTCAAACAGCTAGAATTCAACGAACTCACGTGATTTTGTAGATGTTCTTATCTACACAGTTGAAAATTTAGGAGGCCGTTTCTCTGGAAGGAAACAGTTATGGAAGCTGTAACTTTGGCATCATGATTTTGACGTGGACAGTCGTACGATAAACAAAAAAACGGAAATCGATTTTTCGGTGGCGTGCCATTCGAGCAAAAGTGGCCCACCGGTGGGACACTGTATACGGTGACGCAATATTGCACGCGGTCCGAACGTGCAGCCACCCAAAATTAGGCGTGGTCGTGAATGGGTTAAGGGCAAACCTCGACTTTACACGATTTTTGAAACTAAATGATTGATGAGGCTATAAATCTTTCTCTTGGGGTTATTTGAAGTGCTCAACACCAATCTGAGGACCGTTTATTGAGTTTTAGCAGAATGCGGTAGATAACGGTGGGTGTACGGTAGTTCGGCGAAGTCTCAGATCCGACTCAAAATTTCTACGTGGGAATCATTCAGGGTGCTGAATACGAATTTTACCAATTTTCGAAATAGTATGGCAGGTTTTGCCCCTGAATTGCAATGTACCTACCGCAACCTACAGTAAACCTCCGAGTTTCGACAAACGGACCCCAGATTCGTTTTCAACTCCCTAAATAACCGCTACGGAAAAGTATGAGCCAAATCCGAAACTTTTTTCTAAACACCTCAAAAATTGCCTTATGGGCACCGTTACACTACCGCGAAGCTCCAGAAAGAAAGAAGAAAAAGCTTATTTCTGGAACCAGCAGCAGGGACGGGATTTTGCGCATTTTTACTATGGATGCCAAAAAGATGCTAATGCTTCGTATACTTCCCTTGTCAGACCGTCCCCCAGGAGCATGAGTAGGTCAATGTTTGGCCGTTTTCTCCCCTCCCCCACCTAGAGTGATCAAACAGTCGCGTAGTCGATATGAGTTGAACGTTGTCGATTTACCCTATAAAACCTTTCACCATGAAAGATGGACGCTAAAGGGCAGTACAGTGTATGGGCGCACACCTGGCCGCAGGTTTGATCCCGCCGGAAGCCCACATTTTTGCAAAGTACGAGTCACGAGAATATGACCTCAGACGACTGTGGAGTCCGATTCGGCCACGACAGGCTTTCTAATCGGATACATCGTCGATTCGAAAGGCTCTTGAACAGCAGCACGAGCTGCTCCGAGAAGCACGTGGTCTATTTAAAGGGACTACTTGGCGCAGAGAGGCGAAACTTTTGCCACACCGCCGTTTCCCACGCAACAGCACGTCGCCCTGTCGTAATCCCGAGACGGTTGGAGGGGGGGGGGGTTAACCTGATCTCGATAGGGACGGGCTTCCACCTCTCCATAGGGACGTGGTCCCACTCCTTCGATAGGAGCGGCTCTCCCCCAACAAGGAGGTGTTCGCAGCAAAGGGTGACCTCCACCGCAGTCCGCGACAAGGACATCAGCCTCGCCGCGGTCGACGACGGGAGCTTCCTTCGCTGAGAGCCATGACGGAGACCCCCTCAGCGGTTAAAAATCCTCCAGAAAGTGACCGTAGTCACCAAGGGTGTGCGTTAATGAAAATTATTTTTTCGCTAAGCGTTAATCGTTAATTTTCGGAAAAAAACCGCGTCAACCCGTTAATGCGTTAACACGTTAATTTTGCATTTCGCTAAACCAATAAAGGGAAAAGCATTACCACGTCAAGAATCAATAAATTATCAGATCTCTCATATCAATCAGTGCCATACAGAGTTCGGCGCGGGATAGGGCCCCACAGGGAGTTCTGAGCTCCGGAGGGGATGAAGGGCTCCGGAGATACATTTCTGACCTTCGGAGGAAGACACATGGACAATTGTGTATGTGAGTGAAAACCGCCCGGAGCAATTTTCACATGGAATTCAACAATGCATTGCGATTTGACTGAAATGCTGTTTGAACAGAGTTGTGAGTGTCGGTGTTCAATTAGAAAGCTTAGGGTGAAGTCATCGTGAGGGTGTTCTCAAAATGATAGACAAGACATATGAATCACCAATGTGAAGTGCCTAAAGCACTTTGCCTACTTAATGCTGAACTATTTTTGCGAAAGATTTTTATGAGTCCGTAGAGTTGATAATTGAAATGAGCGTGATCGATTTACCCTGTACAAAAAAATTCCTCGTTTAGGATTGAGGCCGAGCATCGCTAAAATATGAGAGCTAACACGTCTCTCAGGTGTGGTCCCGTCGGAAGTCAGCAATTTTGAAAACTAAGTGTCGCGGTAGTAGTATATTTGAGTCCAGCGTGGCCGATTTATTCTATGCTGGGTTTCAGCGTCTAAAATGAACGCCGAAAACCGCTACACTGAAAGAGGAAGAAGACAAAAAATATCCAAGTTTACGAATCTAGTAGGGTTTTAAAACTGCAGTAACTCAAGTTTTAAATGAGTTTTAAATACATGGAAAAAAACGCAGCTTCAGGAAACTACTTTCTGTACCCAACCGTTATATGCCTAGGGCACATCTGGAGTGTGCCCTTCGCGAAATTTTTCTTGGTGTGGGTTTTGCGTCAATATTCGCGTTTTCTCAGTACTTCAGCGTCGATTTCAGATGGTGAAATTTCGTACGCAGGGTAAATCAGCGACGCTTGACTCATATCTATCCTACTCTCGTGACTACTAGTTTTCAAAACTGTCTACTTCCGGCGGGACCACACCTGAGAAAGTATGAGCCCGTATACTGTGCTTGAAACTCATGGCAGCACAGCCGCTCTCGCTCAATCGGTGGCTAGCGTTTTGCATAGGAACTCAAACTTCTGCCGACCTCTTCTCATTGATAAGTACATGAACAAAATTTGCTGGACTGCACTATACATACACTTTTGCACTTTCAGCCCCTCTCTACATAAATGCGATCGGCGCTGTTCGTCCTCGCAAACATCCGCATTTTTTCGCATAGCACTAGCTTCACCATTTTAACACGACAAAAGTAATTTAAAGGCAGCAGACACGCTCAAAAATGATATCAATTTTATGGATTAAACTGAAGGTCTGAAGCTGTTAGTATTCAGAAATAACGAAAAAGACGAAAACAAATCGACGGAAATTAAGATATAACGGTACGTTCTATATTGGCCCAGAAATGGACGAGTTGTACGGCACTGGCTGAAATAGCGGAGCTAGCAACACATTTGTTGGGATAACGACGCTAATGTACTCGTACGGCCCTTTCTGGAACGCTCACGCCGTTAGAAGCCTAAAAAGTAATCTAAAGTGGCCGCAATCGAGCATTGAATACCTGTATGGAGGGGCGGAGCCCGTATCGATGGGCGGAGCAAGGATGGTTTTGTGACTGACTACGGCTCAAATACGGTCATTTCGACTCGTTTTTAACGCTTGCAACTTTGTGAGGGCTCCTCTAGGGCCTGCAAGACCCCACTAATGTAGTTGTCACAACAACTTTTTCGAGAGTGTCTGCTGCCTTTAAAGGCAGTGTTCACGATAAGGATCGTTTTTCTACCTCTCCGCCTATCTTGAAGACGGTCCGATGCTGATTCCAATGATGTCTCTGAAATCGTACAAAACCTTCTGGGAGCGGAGTTATGGTCCCTCAAAAATTGAGCTAAGGAAACATGGTGGACGAGTTGTCCGAAGCTTGTAACTTCCGTCTCTTGCAGCCGATGTATGCCAGCTGACCTGAGTAAAGAGAGAAGTTGGGAATAAAGGGAAGAACAGGGCTATTGTTCGGAAACTATCGCTCGTCTCACATTCTCGAGCATTCATTTATTCACGTCAGTGGGCGTGGAAAGTGCATCTGGGGGTAACGAGCTGACGAGTGTCCAACTTTGGGCCCGTAGGGGACCGTTCCGAGCTCATTTTTCATAGTTTTTTCAACGTTATGGTTGAGCTAGGCCCCGCAGCTGCCGATCTCCACCAAAAAAACAGACATGGTTTTTATCGTGGACACTGCCTTTAACTGCAATCAAACACTAGAGGCAAACCTGCTAGATAAACACTGTTTGAACACATCAGCTCTAGGTGGGGAGAAGGGGGGAGGGGATAGACTGTCAAAACTTGACCTACTCACGCTCCTGGGGCAGGCTCAGGCGTACGGTGTGACGATCACAGAGGGGGGGCCGCAGCCTCAGACGCCGGGTAGGGGGGGAACCGCAGGCCCTTTCCCTCCAACCGTACGAAGAAGATTTTTTCGCAAAACCGGCGATTTGCGGCCATTTCGCGCGTACAAAGCGCCGCATAGCCATAACTTGTATCAGAGTCCTACGAATTCAATTTAATGCCATTTTTGAACAGCTTTCAACGAGTAAAAAAAGTGATGCAAAATAACTGAGTCAATACCCGAAATCAATCAAAAATTGTATGTTTCCACATGAAAATCCCTCATTGTGAACTGATCAGGTGGTCATCATAAGAGAAATCTGACATGTTTCGATCTGTTGTCATTGGGGATCACAGAAAGAAATACAAATATTACGATGAAACACCGGGGTCAGAAAGATTTTTCACGTGCCATCGCGTTCGCCTCACTAACAAGGAACCACAATAAGCCATAGTGACCATTTCAAATGAAATGTACTTTTCTAGAACCATTTTCGGACGAAAAGTATGCCCATCGCAGCTGCCTAGACCCACTCTGAAGAAAGTTATGAGAGTTTTTAAAGCTTCGCGGCAAGGTAAGTGTACCCCCCATGGAATTTTTAGGGTGTTTTAAATTTTTTCCCCTCATTTTGCTCAAAACATGTATGTAGGGGTAATGTGGGGTGCTGAACACGAATCTGGGGTTTGCTTACCCAATTTTTAAGGTTTACTGTAGGTTACGGTAGGTAACATGCCATTTAGGAGGCAAAACCTACCTTAATAATTCGAGAACCGACAAATGAACATCGAATTCGTATTCGGCACCCCAAATAACCCCCACATAGAAACTTTGAGACAAATCTGAGACAAATCTGAGACTTTGACCAAACTACCGTATACCCACCGTAATCTACCGTAATCTGCCAAAAATCGATAAATCGACATCAGATTCGTGTTCAGCACTCCAAATAACCCCCAGAGAAATAACTTGAGCATATTCTATAGAAGCACTCCGGAAATCGTCAAAAGTCGTGATTTGCCATCAAATTCTCCCCCGATGGGAATCTGTGAACGAATACAGTCGAAAACTTCGGAAAATCGACAAACGACCCTCAGATTCGTGATTAGCACCCCAAATCACCCCCCAGAGCAATTTTTTAGTCAAATCTGGAATATTTTTCTAAAACGCTCCGAGAGCCCTCTACTCGGTAGAAATAGACGCGCAACCGAAAATCCGTACAAGTCCAAAACGCTGTTAGTCTGCGCAGAGTTTGGAAAATGTTCCCTCCACCTAACTTTGCTTAGTGGGGTAGTTTTGAGCGCTGAACACGATTATGAAGTCAGTTTCCGGATTTTCGTAAAAAATAATGCGGTTTTCGGAGGGTACAATAATTACAAAAATCAGAGAAAAAATGCCTATCACTTTCTTCAGAGTGGGTCTAGGCAGCTGCGATGGACATGTTCGGACTTTTCGTCCGAAAATGGTTCTAGAAAAGTACATTTCATTTGGAATGGTCACTATGGCTTATTGTGGTTCCCTTGTAAGAGGAACATGAAAATTCTGAAAACTCATTCCCTCATATTTAAAGTGAGTTGTGGCGATGGGGCGCTCTGTGCTAGCAAAAAAATGCAACAAAACGTTTGCAGAAAATTTACTCGGTGCTGCACTTCTTTTTCAGACCTCGCAATTGAGTGTGAAATCTACTGAAAGGCTCTCTTCGTTTGGAAGAGTTTCAAAAAATGTAGCGAAGTGGTGGAGGCTTGCGTTCACGTGTTCCACAATAATAGATGTACAGGCGTCATTTATTATCTTTATGTGACATTTTCTTGCTCACGCCCCTGCGGTGTGACATCTAAATTCTGTTTCAGCCGTCTGAGACTAACTGGCGTGTATGTTGTGTACTCATGACTGAAAACTTGCAGCCCATAAGACACGGTGGAGCATCGTCATTTGAGGGAACCCGAAATTAATTACCTGTGCTACAGATCGTTAGGTAAATCTTCTATTAATCCTGGTTGGTGAACCAAATAGGAAGTACTCCTTCATAAAAAGTATTTGGGTGAGGTTCATTGCATATCGTCCTGCGTCATGATCACAAGGGTCAATTTGTGAGCTCTGCAGTCATCAGCAGATCATTTCTTGCAGGTCCCGAAATTTTGTTGCTGGTTATATAAGTTCTTTCAATAATCAGTAGATACCTTGCATCCAGCCGGTCACAACGGAAGCCCCACCACAACCTTTTCAAGAAAGATAACTAAGACGTTTAATAAAGAATGTTCAAAGACTCATCGAGAGGCAGCTTGCTGTGTCTGGGAATCTAATGAAGTTAAGCGTTTCCGTGAGACATGCAAGGTGCCACGTGCGAACTTATTCTGAACTTCCACAATAGTTAATGAACGATTGACAGGAGATGCAGTCCTCAATAAAAAGTCTATCTATTCTATTACGTTCCCGGCGTGATCATCTGTTAGAGGTGAGATCGGGAGGTTTTCGTCGATGATTTACTTCAACAGATCGTGTTTCATGTTAACAGCGAACTGCTTAATCATACCTGTAGGCTCTTCTCGCTTCGTAATGAGCTCCACAAGCAACTGTTCCTGTCTTCCAAACCACCTTATAACTGAGGTAGCAGGCCGAAAGTTGTGAAACGGACGCTAGATTTGTCTTCAGCGCCCTGAATTACACCCCTAGTCAAGATTTCAGCCAAATCCCAGATACTGACCAGAGATCGGAAAACGTCAGGGGAGGTCGAAAAAATATTTTTCTGGATTAGGCTGTTGCAGTGTTTATTTTGAAGGGGACCATCAAAAAAAGCTGTCGGCCGAGTCCCAGGTCGATCCGACCGTTTTGAGCCGATTACGACCGGTGTGACGGCTGTAGATGTGACGGTGTGATTTGAGCCTTAAAAACAGGCCTCATCACACCGTGTGATTTTTGCGATGAAGGCCTCTAGATCAGTTTTCAAAGCTTTATCAGATAGAAAAGTGAGGAAGCTACTTAGCTAGTCCTTTCAGAAGCCAAGCAGTCGACTATGATTGTGTCATTCGGGGCGCTGAAAAAGCAAAAAACCGCTGTTTGGACTTACACGTCAGGGGAGGTCGAAAAAATATTTTTTCTGGATTAGGCTGTTGCAGTGTTTATTTTGAAGGGAATTATCAAAAAAAGCTGTCGGCCGAGTCCTAGGTCGATCCGACCATTTTGAGCCAATTACGACCGGTGTGACGGCTGTAGACGTGACGGTGTGATTTGAGCCTTAAAAACAGGCCTCATCACACCGTGTGATTTTTGCGATGAAGGCCTCTAGATCAGTTTTCAAAGCTTTATCAGATAGAAAAGTGAGAAAACTACTTAGTTAGTCCTTTCAGAAGCCAAGCAGTCGACTATGATTGTGTCATTCGGGGCGCTGAAAAAGCAAAAAAACCGCTGTTTGGACTTACACGTCAGGGGAGGTCGAAAAAATATTTTTTCTGGATTAGGCTGTTGCAGTGTTTATTTTGAAGGGGACCATCAAAAAAAGCTGTCGGCCGAGTCCCAGGTCGATCCGACCGTTTTGAGCCGATTACGACCGGTGTGACGGCTGTAGATGTGACGGTGTGATTTGAGCCTTAAAAACAGGCCTCATCACACCGTGTGATTTTTGCGATGAAGGCCTCTAGATCAGTTTTCAAAGCTTTATCAGATAGAAAAGTGAGAAAACTACTTAGTTAGTCCTTTCAGAAGCCAAGCAGTCGACTATGATTGTGTCATTCGGGGCGCTGAAAAAGCAAAAAAACCGCTGTTTGGACTTACACGTCAGGGGAGGTCGAAAAAATATTTTTTCTGGATTAGGCTGTTGCAGTGTTTATTTTGAAGGGGACCATCAAAAAAACCTGTCGGCCGAGTCCTAGGTCGATCCGACCATTTTGAGCCGATTACGACCCGTGTGACTTGATCTATAACGTTCGTTTTTGCTGAAAAATGGTTTGGAAGCATTGTTCGGAAGAGACTCTCAAATTGGTTCGCACGAGTGTCTAAAGTTACAATCTCGGTGGGAGGGGGGCCGCACCGGATCCAAAGCTGGAGGAGGGGGGGCCGCACCTCTCACTGGCCGATCACACCGCTACGCCTTACCCTGTCCTGGGGGGGGGTTCTGAGCAAAACTGGCCGACCCACACCTCGTGCAGTACCTTGCTGCAATAATTCTACGACAATTAACGAATTATAAATTAACGTTATTTCAAGACTTTTTCGTTAAGCGTTAATCGTTAATTTTCGAGAAAAAAAACCGCGTTAACCCGTTAATGCGTTAACACGTTAACTTTATAACGCACAGCCCTGGTAGTCAGCTTCCAAGAGCGGCCCCGAAAGGCCAACTGCGCTCTCTTTGAGATGGGTCTCCTTACATACGTACTGTGCGGCTGATGGGGGCCTGATCAATCGTGGAGAGATCGATCAACGTGCCCAAGCAAAGGCATAGTGGCTCATTTGTCGTCCAAATTGCATCGCAGTCGAGTCAAAAGCGGGTCGCGGCCGAGTGGAACGCCTATGGCCTACTGCATACTTCTCGCGACGCGCCACCGTGACAGTGCACATCAGCAAAATCGACTTTTGGTCGATATAGATAAAAAACATTATGTCGCGTCGCTCGTCGCCGAAAATATGCACTAGGCCCATGTGTTGCGGCACGTGCTTCTCACTTCGACGACGATTAGGCCACGTGATACTCGAAAAGTACGGGCCGTTTCGTCGTCCAAAGCGCGTTGTAGTCGAATCAGAAGCCTATCGTGGCCGAATCGGACTCCCCAATTGCCTGAGATGTGTCGTCCTGCACGTCCTTCGCATCCTAGTGTGATCCTTCGCAGAGAAGTAACTGAATTTTGGATTTATGATCAGCGACTCGAAGAACCGTCTGAGCGGAGTTTGAGGAACGCAGCTTCTCTACTTAGTATTTTTGGAATTTTAGACCGACTTTGAGGTCCGCTCAACGATTTTCGGTGGTTCATTTCGCTCAACAAACTACATTGTTTTGAAGGAATCTTCTGTTGTGGAATATGTCACTGGAATAATCGTCGGTAATAAATGTAGGAATTTAAAGAACTTGTGAAGCTGCATATAGACAGATTTAAGTCTGCTACTTAATCTTTGGTAGCTCAGATCCAAATAAGCGAAGATTATTAGAATATTCGAAAAATATTCAATTTTTCGAATGAATATTTGAATATTCATTCGATCCGAGTGAAGAAAACACTTTTCGAATTATTCATTCATTCGACGTTTTTGATAAGGTGATATTCGAAAAGTTCATTCATTCAAAATTTTCCATAACGCAATATTCGAAAAATTCATTCATTCGGAAATCTTGAAAAGCGCAATATTCGAAACATTCATTCATTCGGAAATTTCGAAAAATCCATATTCGAATTATTCATTCATTCGAAAAAAAAATCGTCGAATACCAAAGTATAATCCTTACCTATAATCCGGCAGTAGTAACTTGATTTTTTCGAAAACCGATCCACCATATACTTTCACATCATTGTTGTTCCGTTTATATAAGGTGGGTGTATCCGCGAGAGGGATAGCTGCGGACCACTCAGCAGGCCGCGCGCCAATCACGTGCGCCGATCGATCACCACATTTCTCGTGGGCGCACACGTCGCAGCGCAGTCTGCTGAGGTTTCCGCAGCTATCCCTTCCCTGGTTACCCGAACAATACCTAGTTTTCCTATTTTTATTTTTGCACAATATTCAATAAATCTGACTTAAACGCTCGTAAGACTCTGGACTCTTGGTGTGGGAAGGGAAATACAAATGGGAAACCGCAAGCGAGATACGCTGATCATCAAAAAGCAAAATCGTCACATTAAAAGAAGTGTGGATTTGCAAGAATAAACGGAGAAAAGGAGAAAAATATAGTAGAAGGGCCGATATATCGAAAAAACGTCATAAAAATTATAAATACAGGGACAAAAAATCCCTGTATTTATGTAGCGGATTGGGAAGCAGAAAAACAAGCGAAAACTCATTTGAAGGCTTCGCGAAAATTGGCTGTCAGCTGATTCGGTTGAATCGCGCGTGCAGTTAACCATGGGCCACGTTTTCGTGGATTATACTAGGTATACCGTATACCCCAGTTCCAGAGTGGGGTATAATATACTCCAATTGATACCCCCAATCGGCAGGGTATAATTTTGTAGAATTCCATTTTCTGGGGGTATGCGGGCAATTACACCCCGATGCGCCCGTATACCCGGGGTATAATCGTTGATGAATCCGGCCTCTGGGTATTTTACTTCGTCGGCTCCGAGCCAATGGCAGGCGACATCTCTCGATTTCTGCGCTCCATTAGGCAATAACCGAGAAATGGAGCAGGATCGACTCGCAAAGGCTGGTTAACTTGGTCGATAGTATACCAAATCGAGTATTTGATGCGTTAAAGGCACAACCCAACCTCAGGGGTAAAATTTGATATTATAGTCCGCCCACCGTATATAGCAATCCTGCCAGGTGCGAGATCTCAATTCGATGAAATAAGTGAGAAACTCCGTCTTCCGTTCAGTGGGGTCAATGGGGGTGCGTGCTGAACACGTTTATGAGGTTTGTTTTCAGTTTTGCGGATGATATGTTGCAATAAGTATAACAGGGTTACGCACAGCGTTGGTCCTGGTTCAACGACCCCACCCCTGGGAGAGACATTTTTCGGCCCAAAAAAAAACGACCCCACTCCTGGGAGAGAGATTTTCGGCCAAAAAAAACGCCCCCGGACAGGTGAAAAAAGTGGTAGACGTAACTGGCTCTGAAAGTGACATTGGGTCGTCTTGCGACTCTATTCAGTTTGCCGTTTTGTTCTCAATTTCTGGGGCCTCACCATTCCAATCCCAGTGAACACCGCTCCATGCGCTGCGCACTTTGGAAAATTTCAGCCAAGTTCGAAAAACAGATAAGAAAACGCAGTCGTTGTCAAATGCATTTACAACCTCACCTGATTTGGGAGCGAAGTGAAGTCGTTCTTCTCTTTCAGGTCATTTAGAGTTGGAACGCGATTAGGCAGTAGCGGTATGCATTCGTTCAAATCCTGAAATTCTTAGAAGCTGCGATCTGCCGTGAATGTTAGGATTGAATGATGAATGATATTTGAGATTTAGGAATAGGGATCATGGGGTTCAATAGATGGCAGAAGATTCTTCTTTTGCACCAGTTCACAACCAGGATTTCCCTTTGAGCTCACAATAATTTTGAAGTAAAAGGTCTCCAGACCACTTCTCCGGATTTTTATCGTCGAGAAAGTGAATGAACCTGCAAACATCGGCCAAGTTCATGCCATTCCGCTCGCAGGATTTCGTCAGAATGTGCGCGGAGACGCGTTTTCGCGTCCATTTTTCATAGCTCCCTCCAAAGCACTTCTTTTTCGGATATAAAATATTGATTAGGATCCTGGTGAGAAGGGCTGTTTAGCGGCATAATAATTGCTAGGATTTAAGTTCAAACTAAATAATTCGGGGTGAAATCAACAATGGGCCATACAGTATACAAATACACTGTGCGGATACAGAGCGCTATGTGTACAGTATGACGGTCTGAAAATCACATTCCAAACTTTTTTGTGTGAATTTAATCACTATATTTTTGGATGTCCCTCCTCACTTGGAACCTAAACAGTTTTTTAATCGGTAGAGAAGTTGATTTCGAAGTAAGTTGTCGGAAAAGCACGCTAAGTACTCAACAACGCGTCCCTGTGCGCTTTCTGACAAAAATCCTACGAGCGGTAGTGTACCGGCAAAGCGGCTCGTAATCCATATAGGGCAAAGAAGATACTTCCAAGCAACTTGCTCGAAAGAGGGATAGCATGCGGGTGACCGCACTAGTTTCCATGGAAGGGTCGGAGGGGCACAGCCTTATTGGACTGACCGCAGCGTCGTGCCCTGTCCTGCTACTCGCCAATACAATACGAATACGGAGAATCACAGAAAAGTTTGCACGCAGGGGTCAGCAACAGTTCAATGGGTCAGCGGGTTTTTAATCTAGTTTAGGACGGATCAATTGTTTCGGGGTACTATCAACGCATTTTTTTCATCCGTGCCAAACTGAGAGAATGATTTAAATGTGTGAGAGTTCGGGACCAGGAGTTAAGCGTGCCCTGGTTATCGCCCTCGAAGGTGCGCAACCTTCCTCCATGTTGGAAATTGTTGCCCCCCCCCCTCATCTCAAAGTGGTAGTGAGTGTACCAGGCATAGAGGGTAAATTGTACTGAAAATCAAATATGTGCTAAAAAAAAAGAATAGTTATGCGTGAAGTTCTACGAAATGAGGTCCTTTTTGCGATACCTTTAAAGGCAGCATACACGCTCAAAAATGATATCAATTTTATGGAATGAATCGAAGGTCTGAAGCTGTAAGTATTCAGAATTAACGAAGAAATCGAAAAAAATTCGGCCGAAATGAAGATATAACGGTTCGTTCTATATTGGTCCGAAAGTGGACGAGTTGTACCGCGTTGGCTGAAATAGCGGAGCTAGCGACAAATTTGTAGGGATAACGACGCTTATGTACTCGTACAGCCCTTTCTGGAACGCTTACGCCCTTAGAAGCCTGAATTGTAATCTAAAATGACCGTAATCAAGCTTGGAATATCTGAATTGGAGGGCGGAGCCCGTATCGATGGGCGGAGAAAGGATGATTTGGTGACTCAATAGGGCTCAAATACGGTCATTCTAACTCGTTTTTGACGCCTGCAACTTCGTGAGGGCTCTTCTAGGGTCTGTACGACCCCACTATGGTATTTATCTCGACAACTTATGCGAGCGTGTCTGCTGCTTTAATATAATGCGCGTTTTTTTACCTTTGAATGCATTTAGTCAAAACTGCGTTTTCTGCAAATTTGACGCCCCGACAGACAAACTCATCGTTCTTGGTTCGGCCGCAAAAGGTGCGCGATTGAAACTAGGTTAACGGTGCCCCGTTTATTT
Source organism: Aplectana chamaeleonis (assembly GCA_029168955.1). NCBI lineage: Eukaryota > Metazoa > Nematoda > Chromadorea > Rhabditida > Cosmocercidae > Aplectana > Aplectana chamaeleonis. Next base: position 527,206 of record JAPDOI010000353.1, read on the forward strand.
AACGGTTTTTTCGCCCCTTCACAACCGACGTCCCGTTCTCGTCTCTAATGGGAACAAACAACCTGGAACTAAGGCAGTAACTTATTGTGCTCCTTCTCCAAATAAGTACTGCAGCAGCCCAAGCCGGAAAACTCGATAAGTCACGTTTTCCAGAATGCCCCGCAGACACACTAATTTTCTCCTTGACTTCAATGGTGAAATTGGGTCGGATCTTGAGAAAGTACCGCAAACTTCGGTAAGTAAACAACTATTAACACTCATCGTCCATGGCTCGGCCGCGAAACGTCCGCGATTGAAACTAGGATAAGTATAGGCCACTTTAAAACAGAGATCACCCGTCTGGAGACATCTGACACCGATTTTTCCCGTTCTCGGCTCTAATGAGACCAATCGACCTGGGGCTCGGGCAGTGACTCTGCAGCGGGCTCCGTTTTTTTTTCTTGAGCTATCGTACCCTGCGTTCTCCACTGCACCACAAATCGAGCCATTCATTTCATCTCAAGCCGAGCCATTGCATAGCTTCCACGCACTTCGATTTAAAATTGTGGTTGGGAGCGAGTTACGGTCTTCCCTAGTCTTTTCTAGCTGACCCCTCCTAGTTTGATCAATCCTTTTTGAGATTATGTGCATCTGCTCCCACGCGCTTGTACGCTTCAGTTTGCTCTAAGGCTTCCTTCGAGGACAGCTTCTCGTTCTTCAGAATTCATTTCCTTGTCACGAAAAAACTAGTTCGCCAATAAACGTTATCGTCACTGCACTGCATGCATCACTGCATTCAAAATTACGCCCGTTCGCCGTCGACTGTACTCCTGCATAAAACTCTTGGAGAGCTCGGACCGGCTCCTGAGTTCTAAACATAAGCCCTAATCGATTCGTTAGAACCAGCTTTACATTTACATTTATTGCTCTTGCTCGCATCGGTACAACAAAGATTGAACTGTGTATGCGAAGAGATCAGCAGTTTTCTTTGCGTCTCCATCCATTAATGTCGTCCAGTCTGATGTGGCATCTCTTGTTCTTCTTCCTCTGAATTTCGCTACGGCATCTAACCATCGTGCTCTCGATCTCCCGCGGTACCTTTTCCATCTGGTATCCAGTCGATACATATACGAAGCAACGACCCTTCCGCTGTAGAGGAAAGTCTTTTGGCGAACAACCACTTCCTTCGAAGAGCTGAGTGGATCCAGTCTTTCAGCCCTGTCCGTTGTCGTCTGACCTTGGCTTTTATCTGGTCCACGAGTCGAACACCAAGTACTGCTCGTTCTAATCGGCGTTGGGCTGATCGAAGAACTGAAGCCATTTCTTTTGTCCACACCCAGGTCTCGCAGCCATAGAGAACAGCTGGCAGAATACAGGTATTAATAAACTTTCGTTTGAGTCCAATCTCAATGCTGGCATAGATCAGAAACAGACGATTTTCGAAGTACATTCTCCGACTGGCTTAAATTCTTCTCCGTATCTCATTCGCTGGACTCTGCGGACACGAAAGCAGTTGTCCCAGGTACACGAATTCGTCAACACGTTCTACCATTTCTCCATTTATCATTATACAGTCGCCAGTTGTATCAATGGTTCCAAGCCATTGCCTCATCCATTTCGTTTTTTCTACATTCACCGAAAGTCCGATTCGAGCACACTCACATAGTAGTGCTTCAACCATTGATTGCGATTCGGCAGGGTCGTGAGCAATCAAAGCAATGTCGTCGGCGTAGGCGAGGCAGGGAAGAACTTTTCTTTCAATCGGAATCCTTCACCATTTCAGACGAAATTTTTAAACGCATACTGAAGTGTAAGCACAAAAAGGAGTGGGGAGAGTGAATCACCTTGTCTGACACCTTTTTGAATGTTGAGTTCCGCCAAACGTTCTCCAATTCTGACAGCTGCACTTCCATTAGCGTATAACAGTTAAATGAGTTTGATAAGATCGTCGTTGATTCCAAAAATTCTCAGGGATTCCCATACAGATGGTAGCTCCACACTGTCGAAGGCTTTTTTGAAATCAATGAGGATTAAGCAGACATTAATGTTGGATTCATAGGACTTCTCTAGAATTAGGTTTAACGTATGAATATGATCAATAGTGGAGAAATTCTTACGGAATCCGGCTTGTTCTGCAGGAAGTATGGCACGTTCTTCTACTATCTTCTCCAAACGTCGAGTGATAACCTTCGTCATAACCTTGTAGATAGTGGAGAGCAGCGATATCGGTCTGTAGTTCGAGATGTCATTGGGATCTCCTTTTTTGTACAGTAGAATGGTGTTGGCGAATGCTAGCTGTTTCGGAACAACTTTTGTAGCAATAATAAAATTGAGTAACTGGCACAACGGGTTCGCAAGGATGTACGAGAGAGGGCGTAGGGCGAATGATTGGACTCGGTCAGAGCCAGGGGCAGAACGAGCTCTGCTGAGTTTCAGCACTTCTTCAACTTCATTGGGAAGGAGGCGGATAGTGATTTGACCAGTAGGGGAGATTGTGGGCCATGGGAAGAATGGTAGAGGCTGTCGTAAAACGACTTGACTGCTTCCACGGTTTCTGATAGTGGTCACGGGAGGAGGTGGGACTTGGTGGGAAGGTGGGAGAGGGATTTGATCGTAGTACGGTCAAAGGTCGACGTGCGTAGCAGAGAAACTCGCGCCCAGCACGGAAGCGGGAAGACTGAACGGTTTTTTGAAGAATGGCGATGTGTCGTAAACGTAAATCCTCCTTGAGCGATCTTCGCACAAGCTTGCATACTTCAGCGTATTCCACTGCTCCTCTTAATGATCCTCCTCCGTACCGATGTTGGTGTCGTACTGCAAACAGTTGTCGTGTGCTTTGGGAAACTCGAGGGGGCAGAGGTTCAAAGGATGTGGCTTGGTTAGCTGTCGTGTTAATGATACATGCCAGATTCGCGTAGTCTCTGTTTACACCGCCAGTAAGAGGCATGGCATGAAACAGAATCTCAGCACGCATACGGAGAAGTGACTTATCAACAACACGCGTTCCTCGACACGGTCGTACATGTCGGCTGGTTTGTTGGAAGCGGTAAGTGCATCGTAGAAGACGGTGATCACTGCCGACGTTGACGGAACTCAGGACTCCAACATCAATTATATCGCGCATGTTTCGTACTAGTACGTAGTCAATCTCCTTCTTTAGTCCAAATGAGCTGTTGTTCCATGTCCAACGTAGATTCTTTCTTTTATGAAAAAATGAGTTTGCAAAGAAAAGTCGTCGTTCTTCGCTGAATTCGGCGATCATTCTTCCACGATGGTTTCGTTGTGCAGCAGCATTTACACCAATATATCTTTCTTGGGGCTGCCGTCGACCTGGCGTTGCATTGAAATCTCCCATCACTGTTAAGTGAGAGATTCGTCGTTTGTCGATAATCTTCGCCAAGGTATCAAGAAAATCCTCGTACTCTTGGTCCTCATAGCTTGAATGAGGAGCATGAACTTGAATAATACGTAGGCTTCTCCTTGGGCTCAACTTCACAATTAATTCGATTATTCGTTCTGAATGGAAGAAGCACTTGCACTGTCGATTTAGAGAGGTAGGAACTCATCTTCACAATTAATTCGATTATTCGTTCTGAATGGAAGAAGCACTTGCACTGTCGATTTAGAGAGGTAGGAACGTAGAAACCCACTCCACAGTTTGTTCTTCTAGGGCTACTACAGTAATAAAGCGAATATCCACTCTGCAGATCCAGACGTCCTTTCCCGCAAATTCTTGTTTCTGATAGGCCGATGACGTCGAATTTTATGTTTTCCACAGAAGCTTCGGAATCTGCGAGGCGTGCAGCACTGGAAATTGACCTTACGTTGATGGTGCAGAAACGCAAGTAATCCGCTGAAGTCATTGGCGTACAACCCACGACAGCCAACCTCGGATTGGGTTGGCGTCTTCTTACGAAGATCTTCTGTCACTGACGTGGTGATGTGAGATCGGCAGCTGTTGGTAGGTTCTCCCGGCAGCGCAGAGAAGGACGACCGCTCGCAGGGGCACCACAGAGAAGAACTTCTTTGGCTGAAAATGTCTCTCCATTGCGATCCGGAGCTTAGTATTTTGTACATCCGCGAGCTCCCAGCCGTGCAAGAGGAGCTTTAAAGGCAGCATACACGCTCGCAAAAGTGATCGAGGTAACAGCATAAACAGGACGGCATCAGCCCTACCATTTTGTCAGCGAAGTTTGAAGCACTGAAAACTACAAAAGATGCCAGTATTTGCGCATACCCATAGCTTGTATTTCCCCACCCTTTCGGATAACAGAATGAGAGGTGGAACTCGAGAAAGCGAGCGATAATCTAGAGTTATAGCACGGCATCCTTGAAAGTGGATGGGAAGTAATCTGTTCGCGGGCCTGTAATCTTCAGGCAAATTAGTAGAGGCACAATACACCCTCACATATGAATTTTGAGATTATCGCGTAAATGTGTAGAAGACCCCTCTGGTATATCACATGCCAAATGCGAGATCTCAATTCCTCCAAATAAGCGAGATATAAGCGACCACCACAAGCCCGACCTCCTTCGCTCACCACCACAGGCCACACCACGTACCAGATTTCGCAAGTTGACCACAGCCGGACAAATGTAGTTAACACTTATGAGACCGCGCGTACCTCGGCTAGCCCCCGTAGCGGACCGGCGCGCTCCACGGCCAATCACTTCAGTGAGTTTTTAAACCGATTTTTTATTATGATTGCCTATGTTAAAAAGAAAAATATGGCGCTCAATATCTTCATGCCAGTTACGGAAGTTGAAGTAAGCACAGATATAAAAGCAATAATTAGAAGGAATCCGTTTTTCTTGAAGTAAAACGAAAAAAACCGAGTTTTTGGCGTGGGTGCGCAGTGTGGACACGAGGTCCCAGAAGCAAAACAGCCGTGGGTGCGCAGTGTGGACACGCGGTCCATTAAGTGTTAAACACGTCTATCCAATAGCGAGGCTTATATAGCGTCTTTCATTACTTGTCATTTTCCAGCTTTTCAACTCATCGCATTCTACCCTTGCACAATTTTATTATCATTACCGTTAGGTAGCTGAGAAAGTATTTGAATTTCTTTTGTATTGAGTTGTTTCTCGCTATCTTGTGTTTTGTTTGGCGAAGCGCATTCGTGAGCATATTCTTTTCTCTACCTTACTGTAGCTTTCCATGGAACCTGATTTCTGTCGAGTTTCACATTTTAATCTAGTTTTTTTTTAAATTTTCATTTTCGTCTCCGTCTGTCACAGCAACAAATCAGCCATTGTTGTTGAAGCAGTTGACCAATACGAAAGCCTGGTGAGAGCACCAAAACAGCTTCGCCAAAAATCTTCAGTTGGATAATTTTTTTCATTTTCGTGAAATTAAAGTTGGAAAAACTTAAATTTAGGAAGAAAAGGAGGAGTGTAAGCATGTGTTTGTACATAATAAATGTGGTGAGAACTTGAGACTGAATCAAATAGTTATTCAAATAATTTGAATATTGGAGTTCTCTCTTCAATAAGAATATGTATTGGTGTCTCACTAGCAAATCATTGCGATGAGTAAAGGCCAGCAATTAGCAAGCGCGACGACTCGCCGTCGTTAGCAACTCGTCAACGTCTCTCACGCCACTCCCAGACTCTGCTTCCCTGGGACAGAACGCCCGCCACGCATACTCATTACTTAGACCGCCCACTAAGTTTGAATGCAAATTCTGAGACGAGAGAGTTTTACGGGAAACGAAAAAGAGCATAAATAGGAAAAATGCTCTTCATAACGCAATATAACACTTCAGCGGACAAAACATCGAGAGAAAATCCTATCTTCAGAAAGCGCGGAAATTTCCCGAGCATTCCGATATTATCAAAAGAAAAATAATGATATTAATAATTTTTATTATTCCGTACCTATTTTCATTTTTTAATATAATATTTCATAAAATCGAAAACTTTTATACGACTGAGTCCCAATTTTTGCATAATGACCTGCAAAGTTCCTGCGCGAACCTCCCCCCTCCCCTTCTTCGGGGCCCAGACCTGCGCCCCCCTGGTTATGATAACCGAGGGTGTTTCATCCTAGTTAGAACCCGACAGCCTGCACCTGCAGGCAAGCAAAACAAGAAGCAAATGAAATACTCGTACGAGTGAGAGCACCCTGTACTTAAAGCGCTAGCAGAAAGTACGGCCATTTGCCCCGTGCAATGACGTGAGATTGAAGTGGGATAGCCTGCTCTTCAAAATCGGGAAAACCCTGGCCTCAATGATTTCCAAAGGTAATTTCTTCCAAATTGGGATGACTATGAATGCAAACGAGTGCAGCACATTGATGTAACGTAGATTTTTATTTTTTTTTCGACCTGAAAAGCGCGGCGGCGTTGGCGACATCACCGGCCAACGACGTTTCGATCGCGAGCGGCCATCTACTGTCGCAGATCCGTCCATTCATCGGACTAAATTTAATGCGAGGACTTAACACCCATTCAAATGACTCACTTTGTTAGAAACCGGGCAAAAATCGCATACAGTTTTGAGGCGTACGGCTCCTGCTTCCGCGGAAAATGTTGATGAAACCTTAAAAAATCATGATGAGGAACAACCAAAAGAGAAAGCGAAAACACGAGCAGAACTCGTCCAGTTTTATGCTTCCATCGCGGGGTAACACATATCGAAACAGTGGACTTCGAATGCGATCGCATAAATCCGTATTCAGTGCATGTATGGGTGGACCGTGCGTAAATGTCTCCGCTCCCAGCCAGCTCGGGTGCAACGCCGTCTATCAAACCGGGTAACACCAATGGATGACGACACGAGCGAGCGTATCGCGGGCGGCCACGAGCGAGGCAGCTACGCACTTACAGGAAGATACGCATCGCCGCGAGTGAAGTATAAGCCTGTCCCTCGAATATGCAGCGAACAGTCGGCAAATCAACAGCTAAAAGCTTACTGGCTTCTGATGCTTCATCTGGTAGAAGATTTCCTCACTTTTTGACACTTTCATGAGTACTTTGTCACTGAAAAACTCACGAATTGGAACGCGTGAAACGCTCACCTCTCAACGTCAGCCGAGTGAGGCCGATTGCAGGCGGACGCGGCGCTAAACTGCAGCAATAACTGTCGCCCAATGAAGCCGCAGAAAAAACTCGGAAGAAAAAGAGGCTCGGCAGGTTCGAGTTTACGGAGATCGGTATGAAGTCCTCTTAGGCCGGGTTCATATGTACTTCCATCGCGGAGCAGCTCGACGACATGCATTGAACACGGATCGATGCGCGACGCGATATCGATCGATATTCACAACGCCATGTCATCGCGTCGCGCCGCGTTGTAGGTAAGTGTGAACCCTGCCATAGGTAGCTGTTTCAGAACACATGATTCACTTACCGAAAACTGTGGATACAGAAGAGAACGAAGAATCTAAGCATGTTTGCAAGAAGACTTTCGAGAAGCTCAGTCGTGGTTTTTTGGGTCAATCCCAACTCCTTCTCAATAACGACGGGATCCATTTTGCGCAGACTTTCTAAACAGTGAAAATCCCTGGAGTTTTTCATTCTTTTAATATTTAATTGAGGCCGTTTAAAGCGCAGGAAACTACCCAGAATAACAGTAATGCATCGCCGGCCTGTTAATTCCCACCCCTCTGACAATGAGTATAATGAAGTCTACAAAACGTTGCACATACAATCTATACACAAAGTACAGTGCGTTACAGAATCACACGACATACCCCAATTGTTGTGGTTCTGAAATTCGTGTATCTTAGCGGATAAACTGTGAAAGCAAATCGACGCAGCACCCTCGAAAACCCCAGGGTACGAGTTTTGATGAAATTGGATTAGTGGCCATGAAACTGACGCTAAACACAGTCGGAAATGGCTGTAGCAGAAATATACGAGATAGCTGAAGTACTCGTGAAAATATAAATTATTCATCCTCTGTATCAATTCGTTCATGGCGAGAATCACCAGGAATTTCAAGCGTACAGCCTATAGAACTGTCTTGGCCCAGAACTGTCAAAAACTCGGTTCGGCGTGTTTAAAACCAAGTTTTTGAATAGGATCAGCGCCCACGCACATAGAACGGCTAGTTTCATCTGAGCCACGAGCTCGTAACGTCTGGTTTGAGCTAAGACTTAACGCTTAGGAATACCCCACAACCTTTCCATCGGTTTGAGGTCCGGGGAACAGGCTAACCTCTCAAGCGAATTGCCATGAGTGGCCTGAAACCAAGCCTGCGTATCCTGCTGACAAAAAAAGAAGGCGAATAAGCCTCGAAAACGACAGGAGGTGGTGCTTGAACACTTCCCAATAATCTTTTGAGTTCATAGTACCTGGTACAAACATGTGGTACAGCGTGGCCAATAAAACCTGATCTCTTCAATACTTTGTTTATCGGTCAGATCTGTTCGGATTGAACCTATCCTTGACTAAAATAGGTTTGTTGAAGGATCTGCGCAAGAAGCCACACTTATCCTCGATAGGGAGCTTTGGAATAGAAAGCCCTATGAGTAGGACTTTCTCTCCCGAAGAGATGACGGATTCAGGTTGTTATGGCCACGCTGGACACCGCGTTTCTCTCATGTATTATGAACTCAACAGATTATCGAGAAGTGTTCAAGCACCACCTACTGTCGTTTTAGGGGCTTATTCGCCTTTTTTTGACAGCATGATGACGCAGGCTTGGTTTCAGGCTATTGCATGAAAGGCCAGCCTGTTCCCCGGACCTCAAACCGATGAAAAAGCTGTGGGATATTCCTGAGCGCTAAGTCTTAGCTCAGAGCTGAGGTTAAGAGCTCAAGGCTCTGCTAAACTAGCCCTTCTAGGCGAGTGAGCGCAGATTAAAGGCACAGCACACCCTCAAACCTGAATTCTGTGATTTTTGTTTGATTGTGCAGTAGACCCCTCCTGTATGACAGGTGCCAAGTACGAAATCTCAATAAGCGAGATATAAGCGACCACCACAGGCCCGACCTCCTTCGCTTCCCCCACGGGCCCCACCCCCTACCAGATTTTCAAACTCGATGAAGCTAGATGGATGGATGAAATCCCAACAAGTCGTCGTTCTTCAGTCCATTGCACGATTGTCTCTTTATCCTGGCTTGCCCTCGCACAACGATTGCGATTGAAGAGAAATACAGGCCTGGGACAACTCGGCCACCAATTTTTTACCCTCAAAATGTAGGCATCTTTAGACACCATAGAGTCTTCGACCATTGCAGAGATACCATTAAGATCAGCGTGTGACTCTCTCGAAGATCAGCATAGAAACAGAGAAATAGTTTTCTGGGTGTTCTATGCTTTTAAGGACGTCTTAAAAAATTGGTTTTCCACACACCAAACCGAGTGCTTGACACAGTTCTGGGCCAAGAAAGGTCTATAGGCTGTAAACTCCGAATTCCTGATGAATCTCGCCATGAACGAATCGATACAGAGGATGAAGAACTGATGTTTTCACGAGGACGTCATCTATCTATACCGTATTCACACTTGCCCGACCGACGTCGGACGACTCGCAGTCGAATGTGTAATATCTATCTACCCTATCCATCTTATGTATCTACTTTGACATATCAAATTTGGTAACGAGTCGTCGGACGTCGGCCGGCATACTATGATAGGGGCTTCAGTTGACTACACTATAGCTATGGTTTTTATCTCAAGCCATGTTTTGAGTGCAGGTGGTCGCTGCGGCCATGCGATGGACAACTGTTCCTTTTCATCGCTCGTGATGGAAAGGCGCTCCAATTGGTATCGCTTCGTGGCAAACGTCCTACATCGCTGGGTCGCGGCGATGAAATCCTATGTTTTACTGCTTCGCTGCTTGAAGAGCGATTCTCAATGGTCGCTGACCGTCGCTTCATCGCTATGCACTATGAACGAAATCGCTGCCGCTGCCAGATCGCTGCAGCAGTGGGTGCAAAATCGCTTCGATGAAAAACAGCAGCGATGCAGTCAAAACATGGCCAGAAAGCCGCATTGTTTCTACTATTTCGTTATCTTGGGAGCGGAGCGGTTGTTTCTCCATTTCTGCCATTGTGTTTTCTTAAAAACAACCGCTCTGCTTTCGATATAAAGCAATCATAGCAGCCTCGCGGATTCCTTCCATCCAGTGATCGAAGATACATTATGGCCCGTAGTAGAGCAAGAGAAAACTTCAGTTTAGCCAAACTGAATCCATGTTCTGAAAAGAATTCAGACGCAAATATTGCCTAGGCCGCTCATTTTGAGCCGGTTGAAGCAAGGCTTATCGGGCTATCATGTCAAAATCTCCTTATCACTGTTATATTTTGCCATCACCGACCGCTCCACTGCTTACTCCGCCCGGACTCATCCTAGCAACCTAAGCTATATTTCAGACGTGCGTATTGTAGGATTGCGACCTACGCTAAGTAAAGAACGTCAGCAACAAACATGATAATCTGGGGCCGTATGCAAGAACGCGACGGTTGGGGCAGGGGCAGGGCAGTCGGCGCCTTTGAAGATCGCCGATGATTACAAGACAGAACACGTCTATCCTAGTTAGTTACAAGTCAAGACACGTATGTCGTGCTCCATTAGTCATTCTCGCTGTACCTTAGCCGCCTCAGCTAGGGACTTGGGGCACAGCGAGAAGAGTACTGGGGCACGATAGACGTGTAATGACTTGCAGTCAACTACGATAGACGTGTCCTGTCTTGTAAGCATCGGCGATCTTCGAAAGCGCCGACGGCCCTGCCCCTGCCCCAACCTTCGCATTCTTGCATACGGCCCCTGAATCACTCAGTCAGATCAGACTGACTTCTTGGCTAGAGAGGGGAGAAACAGCATGCCAGGTCAGAAGTGCGCTCGAGACTTTCAGATGCCGGATTCATCAACGATTTTTGGGTAATTTATACCTTGAGTTTAATTAACTCCACTCCATACCCCAAAATAAACCCCAATTGCGATTCATCAATTTTTACCGCGCGAGAGTATCGGATACCCCTCCAACGTCTAATCACGAACCCTTTGTGCAACCGCAACCACTGATGTGGCGTAAAATCCAGAAACGATAACTGAGCATCCTCATTAGTTTCGAAGTTTATTATTCTGCAAACTTGGCCATATGACCTAGATTTTAAAAGGTCAGGGTAATCCATAATTTTCAAGCTGATCAATGCATGTTTCCACATATTTCTTCTCCACCGAATTGGAATTTCCATCATTTCAACACCATTTTTGACAGACTTTGGCCTTTGTAAAATTTTCATTATAAGATTTTCACTTTTTCGGTATTGAATCCACATCTAATCTCATTTTTTTATCCTTGTGATGCTTTTGAAATATTTTTTTCAAATATACCACGGCTAAGAAAGTGATATTTGGAAGAGCAAATCTAATATTCGATAAAATATTGTCGCTAGACTTCTGTTTATCGAGAGATAATCATGAGCTCACGACAGTATTCCGTCTTCTACTGGGATTTTAATTAAATTTGGTGGAATAGGAACTTCCTGACTGCAGGATTTCGCTGTCGGACATTTGTCAAACAATTAATCAAATATGGGCGGTGGTCGTAATGTGTCCGAATCGCGAAAAGGGCGGGGCAGGAGTGAAGGGCTGTGATTAGCGGTTGCGGGTGCATCCTCCAATCACGGCCCTTCGCTCTTCCCGCCCTTTGGCAGTTTGGACACATCACGACCTCACGACCACTACAGTCAAAAATTCATTTGAAACAGCTCATTCAATTGAATCATAAAAACACAACCTTCGGAAAATTCTTCGGTTTTAAAGCTACGAAAACTAAAGTCTCTCAAAGATCGGAAAAAAAGCCATTAAAAAATCTAGGCTCGAAATGGTACGAACAAGATACGAAATGGAGCCAAGGAGAATGCAGAATATTGGACGAAGTATAAAAACAGCAGTAATGTGTATTGAGGTACATACAGCCTCTCTCGCTCATATGAGCCCGGGTGGATCAAGCAGCGGAGCGGTCGGTCATGGCAAAATAGAATAGTGATAAGGAAATTTGGACGTGATAAACCCGATAAGCCTTACTTCGAAAAGCTCAAAATGACGAAGAGAGGCTGTAAGTTTAATATAAATGGTGCAATTTGCAATTCTTGGCAATTTGCTGGTAGCGAATTGCTGATTGAGCTTCTTTGTTGAGAAAGTAGTATCGGATACCCGACTCCTTCAGCCGGGTATCGGATACCCCCATGTATACCCCAGAAATAGGGGTTTATTTCTCGACGAATCGCAAAAATTTACCCCGTGGAGTGAATTTTACCCTAAAACCACAGTTTTATCGTTGATGAATCCGGCCTCTGGAGTCAGAAGCAAAGGAGTAGCTTAAAGGCAGTGTTCACGATAATCTTCGTTTTCGAGATTGATGGCTAAATCGATTGTTTGGCTTCCGAATAGAACTGAAATGACGAAGAAATCGAGAAAAACGCCTTAGAAAGGCACCAAATTCTTTACTCTCACCCCACCTTTTTACTCTGACTGGAACTGTTTGTTGTGACAATGAAATCGTTTGTGGGCCATTCCCTTGCGATTCTCTACTCTTTACTGCTCCGTCCTTTCCTTCGGACCCTAACTAAAACTATTTCGCCCAGAATATTCTTCCATTTTTGATTCGCTCAGTTTTTTACCGGTGACAACCACCGTGAACATGTTCATACAGTCGGACTATTCCAGGCCAGAGATTAATGTCACTGAAATAAGACGTTTCAGAGCGTTTCCAGCCGTCTCTTCGCAATTGCGGTAACACTTGGTGGCCAACGCATTGTTTTGAGTCGAAAACTCGGAAACAAAAATCATCGTGAACACTGCCTTTAAATAATTCAGCAGAGATACCGGCTTATCAATGCATCAATATCAGCTTCCACGAAACAAACAGCATTTCATTTATTGAAAAACGGAGCATGGAGTTGGTCGATTAGTGAACGACCACGTAGAGAATAATGGCCGGTTGTTCTTATCATCACAGGTATCATCATGCCTTTGCAAGACCCACCGATTGGATGCAATCTATCGCTCGATTAAATTTCTGACTCGTCTGAGCCCTGTCTGAATCGTTTCGGGCTCGTCTTATCACCCACTCATATGATCCTGACCGAGTGGCGGGTTTAGGCCCCGGTCAGACTTCGTCGAAAAACCTGCTGAGTCCCACTGAGTCCGGTTGCCCCCAGCGCCAACCAGTTCCTCTGCGAAACACGCAATTGATAGTGACGATTATCACCTCAGCTGTGAATCGGAACGTGTTTGGTGGCTGATTTTTCTTGTTTTCAACATGTCTGAATCTGATTTCCGTATCAGCAGCATTTGGCGCAAAGCGCAGACGACGAGAGTCGAGATGCGGCGGGACTAGGCAGGTCGCAGTCGGCCGAAAAAAATGCACCCAAATCACGTGAGAAACACCTATATCGACCGGGTGGGGTGAGGATGGTTTCGGTGGGACTCAGTCGGTGCATTGGCCCCGCCCTTGTACGCATGAGAACCATCAGTATCGACCGGGGGGATTGCGGTGGGCATCAGACGGTCGCAGTCGGACTCAGTGGGTTGATTTTTTTGCACCCGTTTTCCACGAATTCGATGCGTATCGACCCGGTGGGACTCAATAAATCCACCGACTATGACGGGGGCCTTACTACGGTCCCTGTCAGAGTTGGATGGGAGGCAATAAACACCTGCCGACAACCCCCCCCCAACACCCACCCGGTCGATACGTATGATTAAAATGATGGGGTGAGGTTGAGAAAATCACCCGGTGTATTCGACGTGGTCGATATCCATGCAATACGTGGATGACGTGTGATGAGAAAAACGCCGGGTGGGCAGGCCGATAATTAAACATTGCGTATCACTAGAAAGCTATCGACACTGCTACCTCCGTTTCTTCACTATACTCTTCTTCACTATTTCTCTGAACAGGTGCAATCCTGTTGGCCACGTAACCATCGTCATCACTTCCGGTGGGCTCTAGTCGGATACACCGGGTGATTTTCTCAACCTCACCCCATCATTTTATTCATACGTATCGACCGGGTTGGTGTTGGTGGGTGTTGGAGGGTGTCGGTGGGTACCAACTCTGACAGGGGCCTACGGGCCTATAAAGATTCATCCATTAAAATTAACATTTCTTCCGATATCAAATGCCTGATAACATTATCAGTCACAGTTTTCTAGAACCCTCATGGACTTCGACCTGAGTGCCCCCCCCCCCAACTACAATACACGCGCTAAGTTTTGTAAAAACGGGGAGCATCTGGCAAACTTGGCAAAAAAGCGTCCGATGCATGTAACTCTGTTGAATGAAGACTTTTTTGAATTCTGAAAACGCTATCATATTCACAGATCAAATTGCTATCTAATTATGTGACTTGTGTACCGAAGTTCCCTAAAAGCGCTTTGTTTTTCAAGAAAATTGATTTTGCAATCGTTTTTCAAAAACGCCGCGCGCGGCGAAGTGCGGCGAAACTTTGAGCAGTATTTGCACAAGTAATGGAACACCAATCGGTAAGTTTTCTTCAAAAATTAGGTGCAGGTGAGTGAATCTCAAGGTTTGTTCAGGTTGAATTTTCGAAATCCTTAATTAAACACGCTTGAGAACTACCTGAAAAGTCGGAGTTTCGTTGCGAAATCCCCGGACTAATAAATGAAGGATTTCGAAAATTCAACCTAAACATACCTTGAGATTCCCCCACCTGCACCTAATTTATGAAGAAAGCATACAGATTGCTCTTCTTTTACTTGTACAAATACTGCTCAAAATTTCGCCGCATGCGCCGCGCGCGACGCTTTTTGAAAAACGATTGCAAAAACTATTTCCTTCAAAAAAAAGTGCTCTTAGGGAACTTCGGCACACAATTTGGCCAAGTTTGCCAGATGCTACTCGTTTTTACAAAACTTAGCGCGGGTTTTGTAGTTTTGCTACTACTGTGCTTATCTGGGCCAAATTCCGGTCCGCAAATCCGTCTCGACACGCTTTGCGACCGCACGCGCTGGAGTCAGTCGAGTTTCCAGCGCCAAAGCCGACTCGGTATGGCTTTTTTATACAGTTTTCTGCAGTTTTGTTCACTTCCCAGTTTCTAAAACCCACCTAGAGTCAACAGATCGGCGGCTGCGACGCTGAAAACTCTTCCGACTTGAATGCGCGCGGCCGCAAAGCGTGTCGAGACGCAATTACGGACCGGAATTTGGCCCAGAGAAGCACAGTACATAAATTGACTCGTTTTCATCTTCGATGAAATCTCTGCTCATCTCTGCTTGAAGCTGTATCATAGCTGAGGACTTGAGACCCTCTACTAAAAGAACGCGAGAGCAATTCTCTGAATTCCGTACCTGAGCTCTGTCAATTTCAAGGCGCCCGAATTTTCGTAATTTTTTTTGAATACCCTGAATACATACAGGAGGTGAATTTTGTATAGGTTTGATGCATAATTATGGAACGTTTTTATTAACGCGTTTTTCTCTAGTAAAAATTGGCGTTTCGTCCTCAATATTTATATAAAAATAATCCTCAATATTTAGTTCAAAAATGAGTCTCGAAAATCACACTCATATTGGCCGTATTTTGCTTTACCACTACGAGAAAGGATGGACAGCAGCACATTCATTTCGCGATCTCAACGAACTTTTTGGCGAAGGAACAATTAGTGACAGTACAGTAAGGAAGTGGTTTATTCGATTTAAATCAGGTGACACTAGTTTGGAGGAAGAAGGAAGAGGTCGACCATCGGATTTTGATGATCAAGCACTTCTGACAGCCGTGGAGGAGGACGAAATCCTGACAACGCGAATGCTGGCTGAAGACTTCAATGCCAATCAATCACCGAACGTTCGACGCCTGAAGAAGCTTGGAAAGGTGGAAATTGGCTGGATGGGTGCTCCACGAGGTCTCCGACAACAACAAAGCTGAACGCTTTCGAATTTTCACCGATTTACTGCAGCGACACGAACAAGCACATATTTTGAAGGGTGTTGTCACCGGAGATGAGTCATGGCCTCTCTTCAAAAATGTTAAAAGAAAGAAGATCTGCGTTTCTCCAGGTGTTCCCCCGAAGGAATACCAAAAGACGTGCACTATAAGGCTATGTGGTGTGTGTGGTAGGACGTAAGCCGAATCATCCATTGGGAAATCATTTCAAATGACATTTGTTACTGGTTTAACGACACAGCTGAAAGGCAACAATGGAGAATCCCTGACAGAAAAGGCGAGCGGCAATTCAACGTCAACAGCTACAGTTCAGTTCCGCAATCACGTTCAGTCCTCATTGTCACAATCGTAGGAGCGAAGCGGTTGTTTCTGAAAAATTCGACTAAAATAATTCTCAAAACAACCGCTTCGCTTCTACGATTGTGATAATGAGACTTTGCGGACTGAACACGATTGCGGAACTAGATCATACGTCTATCTGGCTCAGATTGATCGCCTTACTGCCACGTCGCTGTCGCTGAGGGCCAGCCGTCGCTGTCGCTCGGGGCCAAAAAACACTCGGCACGATACTTGATTTGGCTGGGGCGCTGTCGATGACACCCGTCGCAGTGCGCTGCGCTGCGACCGACAGCCGCGATAAGACCGATTACCGCACGGTTTTCACGTTTCAGGCATAACATCCCCTTTCGAGCCAGCGACCGCGACAGGTGCTGCAATCTGTTCTTGCGACAGCCTTTCTATACGGTGTGGGCCAGGTCCCGACATGATTTGCAACAGTTGACCGCACCTGTCGCGGTCGCGAACTTTTGGTATAACAATGGCCTTAACGCTGCAACCGAGGCGAAAAACCGCGCAAAAAGAAACCACATCGTGTTCCATCACGATAACGCCCGTCCACATAGTGAGCGCGGTGTAATCGAATCCATCGCCAATAAGGGATGGGATATGCTCCCACATCCGCCGTACTCGCCGACAGAAACACCAATGGACTATCATGTCAATCGCTCATTGAAAAACTGGCAAACAAACAAAGTCTACGACGACTTGGATTACTTGGTGGCTGATGTTAAAGCGTGGATTGCCTTCAAGAATCGCATCTTCTTCGCACGTGGAATCGACCGACTGCCAAGCAAATGGTAAGCAGTTCTTAAAGGCATCGTACGCGCTGAAAACCACTCACCGTTTTTTGAGTTTTAATCATTGGTTGGGCCCCCTGAGAACGTGCGTAAAGTTTGTCGGGTCACCGACGCATTATTGGGAAGATATGGGCGATCAAATGCTTCGAATTCCACAAAAAGAGGCCGGCCTTCTGACAGCTAGCTATGTGGCATAAAATCAAAAAGGTTTTCAACAAGCGATATCGCGTAAATGAGTGGAAGTTGATGTATCATTTGTTGATAGGCTACCTTCTTTTCTCATTTGAGGCCACATGGATGTCGGAAAGCCGGCCTCTTTCGGTGGAATTCGAGGCATTCGATCTCCTATAGCTTCCCAATGATGCGTGGGTGACCCGACAAACTCTACCTACGTTCTCAGGCGGGCCCAGCCAATGATTCAAACTCCAAAAACGGTGAGTGGTTTTCAGCGCGTACGATGCCTTTGAAGTGGATGGTTACTATGCTCTCGAATGATCATTCAAACATGTTTTGATTGAATTTTGTTCTTGTTGAATGAAATTTTTTAAAAAATGTTCCATAATTATGCATCAACCCAACAGTTCATCGAATTTCGTACTTTTAATTATTTCCAAAAAAAATCAATAATCGATCGAATTAATCAACTTTCCAAAAGAGTTGGTAATAAGTGAACAGATCGATAGGAAATTTTCGAGGCCTTCTATGTTCCAAAATTGACGCCTGTACGTCGTTAGGCAAACGAAAAAGTGGCATGAATGCAGCTATCTTGAACACTGACTCGACCCAAAAATAGATTTCGAAAATTTTCTCTCGCTTTCTTTCAATAGAATGTCCAAGGACTTCAGCTGTGATACGTTTTCAAGCATACACATTCTGCTTCTTAAAAATGACACTACAGCAGTAGGAACCCTTCAGGCTTTCGCTCAGCATTTGTTTCAGAAATAGCATTGGTTTCAGAAACAATTTACTTTGCGCACCGAAACTTGCTGCATTTTGAGAGAGGTTTGATGAAAATTACGGACTATACATCGTTATTAGCGACGCACATATGTAGGCGTGGCAAGCAGAAAGTTTTGTCAACATATTCAAAGAACACCCTGTAGAGGTGTATAGCCCCTCAATGTCTCTCCCCTACTCTAAGAGAATCCCCCGCGATCGTTCACGGATAGAATCTCCTCGGTTTCTGCTAGGGGCCGAGAGGATACGGGCAAGGGACTATCGCGGGTCGATCGCGAGATTCTGCCAGTCTCAACCCGATAGCGTACCGCATGCGTTCCTCGATGCTCCTGCGATGCTCCATCGCGGAACCGCGAGGCATCGAGCCTGGGACTCTCAAGGAACGATCGCGAGATTCTACCAGTTTCATCCTGAGAGCGTATTGCGTCAGCACATTGATGTATTCGGAGTTTCACATCACGGAACCGCGATGAGGCAAGCCCGGAGCTTCCGCAAGACGATCGCGAGATTCTGCCAGCCTCCACCCCTGATAGTAGAGCGTCCTATTGACCATGCTCTCTCGGTGCTTCACCCGAGCGAGTGTTGCCTATCAGATCAACACGAAGCTATAAGGTATTGCCCGTGCCGTACTTCGCGCTGCTCTACAAATCTGCACATCATGAGAGCGCGGGACCGAGGGAAACCATCGCAGATCGCGAGTGGACCACGGTACTAGCGCGGTAATCTTGATAACTATCGCGGTATCATCACGGTACAAGCACGAGAATGTCACGGGTGGGTCGATTGGGTAACTATCGCGGAACGGACGCGGGACGAGGGGGAGACGAGAACGGTACCATCGCGGGAGCCTCACGGTACTAGCGCGAAAGATTCTCTCAGAGTAATTGCTTCTTAAAGCTGGCTGATCAAATGCTATGGAGCTCACTTATCCTACGAAGCTTGCAGTTGTAGAACGAGGCATCAATCAAAGGCACGCCCTGTTTCGCCATAACAAGACATGTAGCCAGCCTGTTGGAGAATTCCCTTTCCTAAACAACAAGATTACTCAAACTATGAGCGTCGCAATTCGATGGAGCTCACAAACCCATTCTTTCATCCAAAGGCCGTTCTCGACAAGAAAGTGGAGCATGCATTCGAAATAGTTCTTGATTTCACATGGCAATAGAAACTTCTCACTGAAATTAGCCACTAAAACTGATAGATGGACGAATGAATAAAAATAGATGATCTATTGAAAATAAGAAAAGTGCTAAAAATAAATGATTATTAATAATAACAAAAAATGCGTAAGATATGAAAAAATTAACGAGTGATCCAAGGAGTGAACAATAACCCAGTTCTCGTTGTTTACAGACAGTTAGACAATCAAACAACCTACGATAGCCTAACTGTTCTTATTGACGGCAAAAAAACATACAACTCAAAGAAAGAATATCTAGCTGTTATTAGGATGATTAGGTGAGGATGCAGAGACACACGTCTATGCTTCTACAAGATCTTTTACTCAAAAACTAACATGTTCCGGCGTAAACGCCTTCTCCAGAGAAATCTGTTAGCTTTCGTACATAGATGCGAGCCAACGAGTCTCGTCACCGTAAACCTCCCCCCTAAGCCTTGTTTTGACTGCACCTGGCCGCTGCGGCCATGCGAAGGACAACTGTTTCTTTTTCGTTACGCGTAATGGAAAGGCGCTCCAATTGCGATCGCTTCGTGGCAGACGTCCTGCATCGCTAGGTCGCGGCGACGAAATCCTATGTTTCACTGTTTTGCTGCTGGAGGAGCGATTCTCAATGGTCACTGACCATCGCTACGTCGCGGCCAAAATGGTAGCGATAGAGCGATTGCCAGCGAATGACACGTTTCCTTCTGTGAACATTGCTCCATCAACATGACGATATCAGCGTTTACGAGTTGGAGCATGTTATTAGTGGCCACTGGCCAATACTTTCCACCGATCGATTAATTGATTTTCTTCGATCGTCCATGATGCACTATGAACAAATCGCTGCCGCTGCAGCAGCGGGTGCAAAATCGCTGCAAGGTAAAACAGCAGCGATGCAGTCAAAACAAGACATTACTTTCCAATAAGACCTCGAAGCGTCGACAGATGCGACCAGTTGCAGTCGCCGAGTTTTGGAAATTACAGGCCCGGACCACACTACCGTCGCGGCGATGTGTGAGAAAGAGCAGTATCGATCAATCGCGGCGATACTGCGCTTTGAAGGGGATCGATTGTTTTTCGAGCAAAACAGCATCTTGTTGAGTGAAATGGGATAATGTAAACACTCGAGATCGGTTGAAATCTATTACGTTTTCACCCACATGTCGGAAACCCCCCGCGATGACATCGGCGCTGCTCTGTTGGGCAGCGTTAAGAAAAAATCGCGGCGATATGCATACTTTCTAAAAATTTCGGCAATGTGGTTAAAAACAGAGGTGTTGACCATTCTCGGATGAAGATCCCATCCCAACTAACTCCACGAACTGCCTTTGTGCCTATAAGAACAGTCGAACAAACGCAATATCGCCGCGATTAATCGATACAGTATTTTTTCCACACATTGCCGCGACTGAAGTATGATCCCGGCCAAATGAACTGGGTTGAGAAGTGAGTATCCGCGCTTTTTTCAATCGGTAATCGCCATTCAATTTTGGGAATTGCAGTGACATGTCATTGCTCATTCGAAAAAAAATTAGTTGCTCCACAAGAAAGCGTAGTTGATTCAATCGAAAAATGCAATTTTAGAGATTTTTGAATCGAGGGTTAAGAATTGGCCTCACTTCTGTGATCCAAAAACCACTGAAAATGAATCTGATTTAAAATCAAAATAATTGGAACAATCTTGAACACTGCCAATTTTTTCGCAATCCCTTCCCCAACGAGAACGACCTCAAAGCCTGGCCCAAACACTTCCTGGACACCCGCCTGAGCAATTTCTGGCAGAAAGAACCAGATGAATTGGAAAGAGGTGGAAGCAGGCTTCAGAAACAACAAAGAATATTTCTCTGGACGAATTGTTGTCGAAAATTTTATTTTTGTGTATAAATGTTATTCAAAAAACGAGAACTTACTTGTTAACCTAACACTGAAAAATGAGTGCTTGCGCTTTCATTCAAATTGCGCACTGCACTTCGAAAGTTATGGCATAGTGTCATGAATCTTTCGAAAAGAAGTCTTCCGCTCTACAAAATAATGTAACTAGATTTTTAACCAGATTCATTTTCATTGATTTTCGGGTCAGTAAAGGGAAGTTAAATTCACTACACTTTATCGTCTCGAAAATCGATGAATTAGCATTTTCCGAGAAACACTAACTACGCTACCTTGTAGAGCGAATAATTTCGCACGAGTTATAACACGCCAGCGAAGTTCTCAAAATTGCGAGACAGTTTTCTCCAGACATGGTCCTGCCACCATTGGGCGCTGTTCATACTGATCAAAGCGAGCACATCACGCGCGGGCGTGGCGCTAGAGTAAGAATCGACTGACGCCACGCCCGCGCGTGATGCCCGCTCCGCCACAGCGACGACGGCCGTAACGACTTTTTCATCATATTCATTAACAATCCATCACCGATTTCATTCCATTCCATGATAATTAATCACAGTACTATTTTCTGCTACCATTATAGTGAACACTTGTACAGATCTTGCTAAGGCCCACCTTAACCCGCTCCGTCATATAGTCGACGCTGAAGTATTCAAGTATTCATAGTCTCCTCAAGCGCGTGACGCGAGTAGAAATTATTCATACTTAACACCACGCCCGCGCATAGGTTCGTTGGGGTGGAGACTATACTTAGTATCCGAATCACTCCATTTCGGATATCCGACCGGATATCCGAGATTCAGATAATCCGATATCCGAAAATTTGAAAACACGCATTATCTGAATCGAACAAATATCCGGGAAATTTCAAATCGGCATTATCTGAATCGAACCATTATCCGAAGGGTCAAAAATTCGGATAAAATCGGATAAAAACGGATAAAACGGATAAAAATCGGATGAAAACCGGATAAAACGGATAAAATTTGCGTAAAATCGAATAAAATCGGATAAAACGGATAAAAATCGGATAAAAACCGGATAAAACGGATAAAATTTGCGTAAAATCGGATAAAATCGGATAAAACGGATAAAAATCGGGTAAAACGGATAAAATTTGCGTAAAATCGGATAAAATCGGATAAAACGGATAAAAATCGGGTAAAACGGATAAAAATCGGTTCATTTCAGGTTAAATGTAGGAAAGTGTGTGTGTGTGTGTGTGTGTGTATGTGTGTATGTGTGTATGTGTGTGTGTGTAACATCGGCATGGACCCTGAAGAGACTTTGCGTTCCCTATTGGAGGTCGGCGCCAACTCGGTGCACCTATGTTATAGCATATGGCACCGAGTTTGCGCCAACCTTCAACAGTGAACGCGAAGTCTCTTCCGGATCCATGCCGACGTTATGTGTGTATGTGTGTATATGTGTGTGTGTGTACGTGTGTACGTGTGTACGTGTGTACGTGTGTATGTGTGTATGTGTGTATATGTGTGTATGTGTGTACGTGTGTATGTGTGTATGTGTGTGTATGTGTTTACGTGTGTATGTGTGTGTATGTGTGTGTGTGTTGCCTCAGATTTGTTCCGGTAATATCCGAAATTTATCCGAAATTATCCGACGGATATCCGTATCCGAATCATTGGAAAAATGGCATTATCTGAATCGATCCAATATCCGAAAATTTGAAAAAACGCATTATCTGAATCGAACCAATATCCGGTAAATTTGAAATGGCATTATCCGAATCGATCCATTATCCGAGGAATTACCTTCGGATAACAAGTATAGTGGAGACAGCGGTCCGAGAGGTGAAGGTTGTTTAGGCTACCTGAGTGGGAAACGGGGAAGGTTCCCTCTAGACCTGCAACTTCAAAATTCGAAGTTTTATTAATCCTCTTTCAAGCCTTCAATATATTTTCATTTTTTAACCCATTCACGACCACGCCTAATTTTGGGTGACAGCATGTTCGGACCACGTGCAATATTGCGTTACCGTATACCACCGGTGGGACACGCGAGCTCGAATGGCACGCCACCGAAAATCGATTTTCGTTCTTCATGCTCATATTGAAGCTATCAATAATGTAAACATTGTACCAGAATTTCCGGTCATAGCCCTCCTTCTAACAAAAGAAACAAATGCCTGAACTCACGGCAGGATCAAGTGAATATATTATTTTGCCACCACTGCTCTGGTGATTTTCGTTCAAAGGAGTTTCTTTGATTAGGATTCAGAGATCTGCTACTTGTTTTCAAATTTTGTATAGCTTAGGTTTGGCTATGATGGGTAAAAAAATTAAATTGAAGAAAATTGATGTTTCGGAGTCGTGGTAGGTGTAGTCATGGTAGTGGCATGTTCCCAGATGAACACAACGTGATTCCAACTAAGTTTCCCTGCTGAGGAAGCTAAGAAACGGCAGTAAAAGCAAAAAAAAAACTCTTAGGCCTCTTTCAGAGTTTATTCGCCGCGCGACGCGACGGGATGATAACCATGAGCATCGATCGAGATCGCGTCGCACGTCGATCTGTATTCAAAACATGCAATCGCGGCGATTAGCGATGGAAGTGTAAAATAGGCCTTACTACGCTCGGGAAATTGCTTTTGCAACAATTTTTCTGATTGAGTCCCAGCTGCGTTTACAAAAGGTTGAACATTGGGCTATAGTGGAGCTGCTGACAGGCCACGGCTTCCGTAGTCGAGTCTAGGATTAGTTAAACATTGAAGATCAAAAAATTCGGAAATTCGTCTTTGTAGCGGAGAAATCGATTTTTGAAAAGCGCCTCTCACCGGTGGGACACGCGGTCGTGAATGGGTTAACTATTAATTTTGAAACTTATCATTTTATTAGATGACCGGCCTTTCGAAATTCAGTTTTCCTAATGAAATGATCTGCCGAGGCAGGGTTCGGCGTGAGGTTTGATGTATCACAGAGGGGGGGGGGTCGGACCCGTCCACGTCCGGTGGGGGGTCGGACTTTCGACCAACCAAGAATGGGCTTCAATCAGGGCGGGGGGATTTGAGAGCCACACCATTAGTATAAAAATGACGGCAAAACGAGATCACAATAAGGGGTCAAAATTAAACTGGAAATCAAACTGAGAGGGCCGAATGAGACTGGAGGTCATATTGTGTGGACAAAATGAGACAGTAGATCAAAAAAGAAACCCAAGAACCAACTTCACTTTGCGAATTTTTCGTGCCTTGATCACAAAAACATCGGCAGATAAACCTGCTGTTCGCTCCAGCCAAGACTGCGGCCC
The DNA here is from genome assembly GCA_029168955.1 of Aplectana chamaeleonis. NCBI lineage: Eukaryota > Metazoa > Nematoda > Chromadorea > Rhabditida > Cosmocercidae > Aplectana > Aplectana chamaeleonis. The sequence goes on from JAPDOI010000353.1 coordinate 551,452, forward strand.
CATCTCTGAGATCATCTCAACGTAGACTTAACTATAGTTGTACAATTTCGAAAAAATGTCGAACGAACGAAAAATGAAAAAAAAATCGTTCGAAAGAATTTCGAAAAACTTTCGAAATTTTGGAGGTCGAACGAACGAATTTCGAAACTAATCGAAATTTCTATTTCCTTCGAGATTTAAAATTCTTTTCGAAATTCGTAGGAAATTTCGAAATTTTTTCGAATTTTGTCGAAAACTTCGCACTTTTTTCGAAAATTGTTCGAAAGAACTTCGAACGAACGAATTTCGAAAAAAAATTCGAAAAAGCGGATTTTGAAGGAACGAAAATTGAAAATTTTTCGTTTAAAAAAATTTCGAACGAATGAATTTTGAGAAAAATTTTTTCGAAAAAATTTCGAACGAGGGAAATTTGAAAAAATTTCGTTCGACGAATTTTCGAACGAACGAAAAAAATTTCGGGGGACGCCCGCTTGTATCGCCGCAGCTTGACCACGTCGCGACGCGGCGTCGCACGGCTAGGTCGCGGACGAGTTACCCTCCGCGAGACTAGATTTGAATCTTAAAGGACGCGCAGACCCTGTTTACTGCAATATTATTCTTAACACGCTATTCTGAGTGATATTCACTGTTCTTGGTCTACATTTCTAACTGATATTCACTATTATTCTAGTCTTCGTCTACGTTTCTAACTGATATTCACTATTATTCTAGTCTTCGTCTACGTTTCCGTCCAAGCTGTACTTTTCTAGACATTTTGCGATTAAATTCCCGTTCTCTGAAACGTGTATTTTATCGCAGAAAGTTACAAAAAGCTAGTGCTCCTTCACCTTTAGGTTTAGCAGAAATTTAGGAACTAGCTAGAGTTCGTAATAGGTTTCTTGAATTGTCGAAATAGAATTAAATGGAACATTGGTTAATTATCCCAAATTTTACGTTTTGTGAATATCTGTGGATAATTATTGATATTAGTGATGCTTCAAAGCCTCTATTTTTCCAACTATTTCGAGATTGATTTTTGTAATTGACTTGAGTTTCTTCTTTTTTTGTCAAGCTAAAAAAGGCGGAAAGAACGTTGATTAAGATGATTTTGTGGTTGGAACTCACTGAAGTTTAAACAATGTATGTTATCAATAAATCATTTTCAATAACAATTGATGATGAAAACATGCGACTTTGTGCGAAAATTCAACCTACATTAAGATATTTTATACATAATCATAAAAACTTTGATGGAAGAGAGTGGAAGATTTTTTTTTTTTGTAAGGTGGAGTTTTCCATTATAAAAACTCAACTTCTCTACTACGACTGCAATTATAAGCCACAATTTGGGTGGGTTTTCAAATCGTCATTCCACTCTGATCAGATTCTCCCCGATTTTGAAAATTCTCACATTTTTCGGGTTTTTCGGAAAAAAATCCTCTCTCCACTATGCCAAAATTTTCCCCGATTTCAAAATTCTCACAATTGAAACTTGAATTTTCAAAAATCGTCCTCCTTTATGCCCCAACTACCCCAATGGTGAATATTTTGAATCTATGGTCGGTTTTTTTTTTGAAAAATTACATTCACTATGCCCAAATTTTCTCCGATTGTAAACACGTTCAATTTAAGGTTGATTTAAAGAAATTTGTAAACGAAATCAAAAAGTGTCGCAATCTAGATGTTTTTTTTTCGAAAACTCATCCCTCCACTATGCCCAAATTTTCGCCAATTTGAAAGATTGTCACAATTTGGGTGGGTTTATCGAAACCAAAATCGATTGTCATTGACAACTGACTAGACTTAGGATAGGTAGTTATCAATTAGCGCTCTCGCGCTTTCAACTGACCCAACATCCTAAATGTTATCACCTTAGATTACCTCAGGGCCTCTCACGTATCAGCAGCGCTAGTCGCACATGGCTCGCACATATGTAGGCCGTGGCGAATGTGCGAAGTTTCCTTCAGGAAAGGAGGACCGTATATCACACATATTGCCATTACCATAATGATTACATGTGTACCCCGATTATATTTACATTCCAGATCTAGAGTGATCCGGATCACTCGCTCCTCTCCTTCTGTTGTTGTCCCAAGTTTTTTCTGATCAAATTCTGAAATATTGAAGGTAGTCGTCAGTGAATGAAAATTATTCTTGCACTTAATTGGTTTCTCTAACTAGATAGACTCCTTGGATTGTAGCAAAATATTTCACTTAATAATTTTGTCTGAACTTGCGAGCGTTAGCCCAAAACTAGATTAGTTTTTCTTTAAATTTTGCTCAAATATGAAGTTACCCCGAAACGCACCGGAAAGGAAGGTAGCTCTATTTTAGTGTTCGTGATTGAGAGGTGTTCAAAATTTTAGTGTAAAGATATGGCCAAACAAACGTAAAACTTTGTTTATTTACACATGCTTTCGAAAATGTCCTTTTTCTATATGAAAACAATCTAATTTTAGTAGCCGGGCATTGGTTTGATATTGATTATTATCCATGAGAAGAAAACCACATGTTCGACTGAAACGTTCTGGTTGTAGTTGGTGATTTTTTTGTCTTTTTTATTCATATTTCTTGAAGACATTGTTAACTCATTGTATTCGTCATTGCTAATCCTAACCTAGAAATATTATTAAAAATTTGACTTTAAGTTTTTATTTGTCTCAAAAGAAGGATTAAATAAAAAATGTAGGTTTTTTCCGTAAACAGTGGACAATATTCAGTTCTCGGAAGAGAAATATGAACACGAGGCTCAATACGGATGTTTTATGAGTGATTAGTTTGTAACAGTTTACCGGAAAAGGGACCGTAAAAATTTTTAGAGCTAGAGAACGCTTACTAAATAGCTAATTAAATTTTGAAAAAAAAGGAGAAAAAAAAAGAAAAACCACAGTCCGGGCAATTAAAAATAGGAAAAGTTAGTTGTACTACCGTTGTTTTGAAAAAAACATTTTTGAACTCATTTATACTTCCTTTTTCATTTTCATTTTTCTGTGATTTTTGACTTTGACCGACGATTCGAGACTCCTCCTTCACCTTCTTCGATTTTTAATTTCTTTTCAACGATGTTTTATTCAAGTTTTATTTGATTAGGGAACCTCTCCTCCATCAATTCGAACAATGGCTTTCGAAATTTCCGAATAAAGTGATACTTATTCGAACTCATAGGTTCAAATTTTTCCTCTGCGTGAATGCAATCAAGAAACTGATCTATATCCGACTCGAATAAACGCTCGGGTAATTATTTAATTTCATTCTCTGATTTGAAAAACTACTCGTAATTTCAAATATTGCCGAAAGATGCCCGAAAACGATTGAGCTATGTATTTCTTTTGCGATGGAATATTTGGATCACTGGAATTTAACTGAATGTTTTAGTTTATTAAAGAACTAGCTGTGAAAATCAAACTTCAGGCAATCAGACGCGTCATTTCTCTGCTGTTGTTGTCGTAATGCACTAGCGTGGGTTAACGTGCTCTAGTCGATACGACATGGGTACTGTAGATTTCGTATCGCTGCGCCCTTCCACCGCGCGCGACGCACCCTTCACCGCGCGCGACGCCCCGCCGCGTTGCGACGATACAACCGGACCCCACCCAAAAATTTCGAAAATTTTTTCGAGAATTTCGTGCGAGGACAACTATAGACATAACCCTGATAGATTCTTGACATTCTTGACTTGAATTGAAGCCCAATATTGAGCTCTTGGAGACTTTTCTTTGGTCATGCTGAGGACAGAATTCTTGTGTTTGTCAGAGGACACAAGAAAACGGAAAATTTGAGTCCAAGGGGAAAATGAGAAAGTAAGGTATGGTGCGAAATATTTTAGAGAACTTTAACTTAGCGGGAAACTCTCAACTTCGGTAAATTGAGGCGAACCTATCGCGACGCCAAAAGCGTGACTGACAAGTAACCGAGAATCAACCCAACAGGTACACGGAAGCTAGAGCTGAAAATGAAACGGATGTAAGTCGAGCTGCGCCTCGCTCAATTCGTGAGAACGAGCCGCCTGAGCAGCAGAGCAATGATATCGCTTGAATCCTATCTCTAGGAAGCCGCGATGCTGCTATTATCTCGCGATCTTGGGAGCGCAGCGGTTGATTCTCAATTTCTACCATTACGTTTTCTCAAAAATAACAGCTCGACTTCAAAGCTATTATAGCAGAGATGCGGCTTCCCCCTCCCCGCCCATCCAGATTGACGATAAATACGTATCTTTTCACTAGCAATGGAACAAATGTACCACTAGGAAAATGAAATGCAACAGCAGTTCTTACTAAGCTACTTTACCGGTTCCAACTATGGAGATTAACGCTCTTTCTTGCATCAAAGAAAACAACTAGATACATACTTGCATCCTTCGTGAAGAAGAAGACGGAGGCAGACTGCTTTGTTACTCCACGCAGATGTTCTGTCAGTAATTTATGAAGATATTCAAAGCGAAACTGAGACGGAGACTGTCTACTGAGCGGCTTTACAGCGCAGGTAATAAACGAACCGTGAATCGAGGTAGGCGCTGTTTGTTTTCAAACAACTGCACAACAAAGCTATGTCAGCTCCAAGAGGAGTATTCTTTATAAGTGAATATACGGTACTTCCACACATAAGACTAGTGAGATCTTCAACAGGGAGCAGCGAAACCTTAAAAAGAGGCATTTGATGGTGCTCGAGAAACGGACATCGAAATAAAACAACACAGTGCACGTAATCTCCCAACTGGAATTAACGTACCTCATCTAGCATAGATCCTCGATCTGGTCCGTCATTGAAATCGTCCATTGTGGGATTATAGACCCGAATGTCACAGAAAGGACTGCCTTTGTGTTCTTTGGGAAAGATCTCGCGCTCTTTAGGTCGCGCAACCGCTTTGGGTTCCGCGTTGGGCTTTTTTTCAACATTACTATCCATGTATTGGGGTTTCTTCCGCTTGGTCTTGAGGCTAGTTATATTTGTACGGGGTTTCTTGGCACAAGTTCCAGAAGATCTGCTCCGATTAGCGCGACTCCCAGACTGAGCCGATTCAGCACTCTTCTCGGTCTTCTTGCGAACCATTCCTTTGAATTAAAAAAATTACCGCTAACACATAAAAAATAATTAAGATCAAATATGTTTACCGAGACAAAAAGCAGAGGAAAGGTGAAGCATAGCATTTTGATTTGATTTGATTTTGACATCTCCCTTTCCAATACTAGAACCCAACTCCTCGTACAAATGTTCCAATTTGGAGCAAAGAAAAGGGAGCATTGGGGCGTTTTAGGCAAATGGGACAACGCGTATTCTTGCGATGAGGAAGAGAGAGATAGATAGAGAGGGGGGAGAGAGAAAGAAAGAACGAAAGAAGGAAAGAAAGAAAGAAATAAAGAAAGAAAGAAAGAAAGAAAGAAAGAAAGAAAGAAAGAAAGAAAAAGAGAAAGAAAGAAAGAAAGAAAGAAAGAAAGAAAGAAAGAAAGAAAGAAAGAAAGAAAGAGAAAAAACCCGACAAGACAGGACAAAGAATGTATTACAAATGTATGCAATATTCAAACGATTCGTTTACGCATGTACCGCAGAAAGACAGTACAAGGCTCTTTTTAAAATTTATTTACACATAAGTTACTATTCACAGTTAGTAAAACAGATCATGCAGACACTCTCGATCTTGTCGCCGAGAAACATAAGTAGTAAAACCGTACCATGCACCGTATTTAAGGATTAAAGGCACGTAAAACCTAAAATTTGAAAATTGCCACAGAACAAAAAGTTTCCGATAAAAAACTCTGCTCACCTGGCGCAATCATCCGTGCATCGTAGATCATGATTGGTGAGCATTTGAGAAACCAAAATGTGTACATAGATTTAATTAAGAACGTATCAAACACATTGACTTTTCTTGAAACAGCTGGTCAGTCTGAAAAATCGTTCTTGAAAGAGTAGTAGGAAGGATCACTCGAGCTTCGAAAAACGCGTACCATTTCCAACTGTGTGTTTCATCATCACGCGCGAATGAAGGAGTGCCTGTCCTGGACGGGGACGGCCGTTATTTGGAGCAAGTATTCTGAAGAGAACGACTTCTACGGAAAAATGAAATCTCTGAAACAGAACTAACCTGGCTTGTATAGTTTTCCTGGGATTAAAAGGTGCAGCGGATTTCTGTTTTTTCCGCCTATAGTCGGCATGTTTATCCTCACGATGTTCATTCTGAAATCAAGAGACACAGATTGAAATCTCGTATTAACTTTACTTGGACTCGTATATTGGATCCGACTCATTTCGAAAAACTGCGATGAAGAGCTTTTCTTTTCACCTTCAGCCTATTGCTGCAAAAGAGGTAATTTTTCTTTCCAAACCCATTATAGCGTTCATGCGATGACAAATTTTTTGCCGACTTGATACCGAGTGTTCGCAAACTTACAGGCATCGTTCACGATGGATTCCGTCTTCGAGTTTTCCATATATGTATTACATAATGAAAGCTATAGTGCCCTTTATAACAGTCACGTTGAAAAAACCGCAAAAAAAAATCACTGAAAACTCCTTTTTCGGACCGAAAATCTCTTAATCGACACTTGAGTAAGAAAGAGTCGATCGTTAGAGATCGCTGTGTTGACTAACGATCTCACGAACAAATGAAGTTCATCCTTGTTTCAAGTGACTTGTGGCGAAGGAAAGGTTAACCGATGTGTGTATAAAAGCCATTTTTCACTTAATCGCAGAATCTATTCCATCAACTTAACATCAGTTGTACTGCATCAATTGTTGATCATCCAGATATACGATATCTTGTATGATGGCTGACAGCAAGTTGTGCCAGATGACCGACGGACGGCCGGCTTCTTTTGACGGAATTCGAGAAATTCGATATCATTTATCTTCACAATGAGGCATTTTGAACCAAACAAACTCTTCCTATTTTCTTAGGTGGGCCCAGAAAATGATTCGAACCGAAAAAACGGTGGGTGGCTGGCAGCGCGTACGATGCCGTTAAGGTTACCTAAGATGACATCCGCGAAAAATCAGATAATTTTGAAGTTCTTCTCACAGAATCTCCTAGCTACCTGGGAGTTGAAACCAATTAGCCTGTTTAGTCCAGATACATCTCAACATAACATTTCATTCACCGTAAGGCCTTAGTTATACATCGGCGATTCGGTGCCGCTGGTTTCTGCGGGAAGTCTGCGATTGGTCAGATTTCGAAATTGACCAATAGCAGACATGCCACGGAAGCCAGCGGCGGCGAATCGCTGGTGTATAACTAGGGCCTAAAGCAGAGAATAGCGATTTTCGCAGATATCCTGAACAGGATTCGGCGCGGGTGTGGACCCCCACAGGGGGGGGGGTCTGAGCTCTGGAGGGGTGGAAGCCGGGGGGGGTCTGATCTTTGGACGGAGACCAATTGTGGTGCGCGCGAAGCGAGCACCAGATTTGGTTTTGAATCGGCCACATGCGCAACCCGTTTTTCGAAATCTCAGTTCAGAGTGAACGTAGAAATTAGAGCTGAATTGCATTAGGAAAGGGCGCAAAAAGTTGGTACTACCACCCAAAAATGGTTTGGAACGGTTTACTGGTTTTCGAGTAAAAAGTGAAAGACCGCGCGTTTTTCTTGTTAATCTCCTTTTTTCAGACGGCGTTCACGATCTTGCGGGTACACTTCAAATTGAGCTAGGGAGCTCATTTTTGGAAAGCAGGCTGGAAATGGATGCAGGTCGCTCCTATTCCAATTTGGACTTGATAACTTAAATTTGAAGGGCACCTCAAAATGCTGGGTTTACATACTTAATTAGCCGTGGAGCACGAAAACTGCTTGGGCATGCTACGGCTGTGGAGACCAGGGTGTGTGGGTGGATCTGCAGCCAATTAACACAGGTCGTCGGAGGTAAGTACTGAACTTGTCAGAATTCTTACTCATGACACGTCATCGATCGATAATCAATATTATCGACTTTCGCGCTTTTTACACAAAATGCGGCGAAAAGTGGCGATTGCTGATGGGATTGGTTTTCTTGAATGGGAAATTTCGCTCATCAGTGACTATCGATAAAAACCAATCAATAACAGATTTCTTCGCCTTTTACACAAAATGCCGCAATGAGTGATTGTTGATGGCTATGAGTCACTTGTTTGGGAAATTCTAATCATTACGCGATATCGAATATTACTCATGAATAATATTGATTTTTCACCTGTTGCTCGTTATGCGACACTGAGTGACGTTTTCTATGGGTGTGGGTCACAGGCTTTAAAAATTGTACTCATCCGATAACATTGTCTGTTTGAGGTTTCACTTCTCCAAAGTGGAAAAAGTGGAGCAAAACCAACCATTAAGAGATAAATATGTGAGATTGAGTCGTTTTTCAGGTTCTCACTGAATAACGAAAGAAAAGGAACGGAAAATCAAAAAGGACCCAATGTCTGCAATCGCGGATTTTAAGACGGAAACAATGATTTTTGATTGCCGATGGCTCTAAGTCACTTGTTTGGGAAATTCTTCTCATCATGCAAGATCAAATATTAATAATCAATAATATCGAGTTCTCACATGTTGAACAAAATGCGGCAATGAGTAGTATTTTTTATGGTTTTGGATCATAGGTTTCAAAAATTGTACTCATACAATAACATCGTCTGTTGGATTTTTCATCATTCCAAAATGTGAATCGTGGAGCAAAGCTGATGTTAGAACGGGAACTTTTCAAAAAAATATGTGAAATTTCCGAGAATTTAGTTTCCTGGCAAAAGTAACGATTTGGCGACGCCATTTAGAAGTCAAAAAAGTTCCAAAAATATCTTGAAAATTTTAAAAAAATGATTTGGCGCAAAATAGCCTGGAGTAATAAAAAAGTTGGGAAATTAAGTGAAATAACCAAAAGTACGATCAGGTGGTCGATCATTTCACAAGCTTCTCCGTTAAACTTATCAAAACGAAATCAAGCACGCAACGGAAACATGAAGCCATTTTTGAGAGCTGTAATAAGGGAATCAGAGCAGGTCAAGCTATGTAGGTGAACGCGACGCTCCATTCCATATCGTGCCTCATTTCGTTTAGATAAGTTTAACGGAGAAACTTGTGGAATGATCGACCACCAAATCGTATTTTTGGTTATTTCATTTCATCTCCTAACTTTTTTATTACTCCAGGCTAATTTGCGCCAAATCATTTTTTAAACTATTTTAAGATATTCTTGGAACTTTTTTGACTTCTAAATAGCGTTGCCGAATCGTTACTTTTGCCAGGAAACTCCATTTTCAGCAATTGAACCAACGTGTTTGTGATTGAAAACCGTCAGGAGCAGTTTTTCACGTAGATTTCAAATATAGATTGCGATTCAACTGAAAGTCTGATTGAACGAGTCGCGGAGTTCAATTAGGAAGTTTAGGGTGAGGTTAAGGTCTTTTCAGAATAAAATTCAAGACATATGAATCCTCCATGTAAAAAGTCCAGAGCAGTTTGACTACTAAATAAAAAAGGATTTCTGTAAATGATTTCTATGAGTCACGAGATTTGATATTTGAGTTGAGCGGAGTCGATTCACCCTATATACTCACTTTCACTATCTCAGATGAACGCTGAAGACCGCTGCACTATGTGGTATCACACCTTCATCCGGGGTGGTCTCGCCGGAAGTCGGCAATTTCGAAAGCTAGGAGTCATGAGATTAGGATATGTGAGTCCAGCGTCGTCGATTTACCCTGGTTACAAACTACTTTCATCATTTCAGAGTGACGCCGAAAACTGCTACATAGATAGCGGAAGACGATGAAAAAAACGGCCAAGTCCACTAACATAAATAATGGAACGTAAGAGGTATGTAAAACTGCTGGATAGACTGCTTGAGCACATCAGCTCTTGGTGGGGGTGGGATAGAACGGTCAAAAATTGACCTACTAACGTTCCTGGAGAGGGGGAGGATCGGAGCAAAAATGTCATTGGGGGGGGGGGCCTGAGCAAAACTGGCCGGCCCACACGTCGTGCAGTACCCTGATCCTCAATCAGTCGGATCCATGTATGGTATTAACAACATGCACACATTATGAAATCCAGTGTTTAATATTTCTGTATCTCACAGGTTCTTGGACTTAACTATTGGCCTAGCGTTTCGACGACATCGTCGTTCCCAAAGACCCAAAGAGTTTGGTGATTTCAGCTCTCTTCGTACTATGAACAGAACTATAGGTGCTAATATTTGTTAGAGTGCGGAATTCCTATAAGTGCGCACCATCGTATTGCGTGTCGCACGTGGCTAACGGAAGACCGCTTCTGTACTAAAAGACAGTCGATTTGGAGGACCTCTGTACATCGAAAACGACCTTACCAACAACGAAAGGATAGATCGAACAAAGCACGTCAAGATTCTTCATAGTTCTTTTCGAATCTCCCCCCATCTGGCCCAGAATCGAAGGATGGAGTACCGAAGCTAGCTCGCTGGCAGCGTGCCTCAAAACTGAACTGTTCATCGATAGAGGCACAGCCCGTTTTGAAGTTGTGGTTCAACTCATACGGTAGGAATGGGAAGGTTATCGAGGAGGAATACAGGATTGGATAGTTTGGGATCAGCCAATTGGTACGGGAGCAGGGCTGGGCACGCGTCCAGGGTAACCTTAGGGGGGTGCATATTAGACGTTGCAGAGAGGGCAAAGGGGGCTGCCTAAACCGAAAACCAAAAAAGAGAACCAAGTCCATGTTCTGTCGAATTTCAGGAAAAAAATAATACGCACTATTCCTCCAATTTGTCATATCTTCTCCCCCCCCCCCTTTTTGAGTCGAACACTAAATGAATTCAAATTATTGATAGAGATGCAGGTTGTGTTCGCAATAATTCATAGTTGCTGTTGAAGTTTGTTTCGATGAATGAGTGAACACTACTCCGTTATCTTGTAGCAAGGAAGGATTGATGTGGTGTCATGTTTCTTTGGTGCAACGTTCATTGATTACGCGGGTGGCTACCGATTCGAGGCAAAGATACTAAGACAGCGCCCAGGAAAACTATCATTCAAGTTAAAAAAAAAAGATTAGCGAACTGATGTATAGCCTAGGTCGCTCATTTTGAGCCGGTCGAAGCAAGGCTTATCGGGCTTATCATGTCAAAATCTTCTTATCACTGTTATACTTTGCCATGACCGACCGCTCCGCTGCTTACTCCGCCCGGACTCATCCGAGCAGGCTAGGATTTATTTCGACAGTTTAAAAGTACAGATAGCACAGTCAGTATCACAACTAGTCAATAGATTTTTATTCATGAGAATGTGACTTATGATGAGAGCCAGCTGTAAAAATTGAAGACTGCAAGTTACTATGAAAGAGGCGAATGACCGTGTCCTCCTCATTGAGAAGTACCCTGATCATAAACACCCGAGTTTTATCCACCTTGAATGCCGCAATCTCTCATAGACTAGGCTAGCCGTGCGATCTGGTGTTTGTCCGCAGCTACACAACGCGCACTGGAGTGGACGCGCACGCAATATTAATTAAAAAATGTATTTTATTACAGAACGGGGCGGAGAAAATGATTGAAACTGGAGTAAATGGAAGCAGGCAGAAATAGGATTCTTTCAATGTATATAGTATAGAAATTTAATGTAAACAAACTATTTTGGAGCGGAGTGAATTTTTTGGACGTGATAAGGTTCATTCAAATGAACCTAGTTGATAAAAAACACCCATAAACATGAGAACTAAGAGCATTGCGAGAAAGAGGAGAATCAGGAAAACAGTATAATAGCAATATATTTGATATTCAATGTGATTTAAGGACCTTAAAACTCGTCCCGGTTTTGTCCCGGTTTTGTCCCGGTTTTCGGGGTAAAACCGGGACGAGATTTAAGGTCCTTATATCACATTAAAAACCGGCCCCATTGATGCTAAAATGTTTGACAGATTCTCCTCTTTCTCACAATGTCCTTTGCTCTCAGTTTAATGCTAGTTTTGATCAACTAGGTTCGTTTGAAGGAACCTTATCACGGCTAAATATTTACACGCGCTCTAACTTTGTTTATTTACATTAAATTTCTAAAATGGGTACATCCAGAATAGACTACCTTTACCATCTTCCATTTCCTTCAGTTTCAATCCTTTTCTCCTCCCCGTTCTGTAATAAAATACATTTTTTATTAATATTGTGTGCGCGTCCATTCCCGTGTGTGTTGTGTAGCTGAGCACAAACACCGTATCGCACGGCAAGCCGATTTTTTAAGGGATAGCGGCATTCTAGGAAGGTAAAACTAGGGTTTTCTACTCCCTACGAAACACATGAATCTTAACATTGTTCCACAACACAAAATAGTTCTGATTTCCACATCAGAACAATCAAACTCAGATTAACTAATCCTTCATAGGTTTATGAAAACATTCGACAGGAAACATTATTTATCGCAATAGTAGTAGTTCTGTTGTTGGTAATTGTTCAATTGTTTTGTATTGAAAAATGTTTTATCTTTTGTCATAACTTACCGTCTTAGTAACAAATTTTCCTCATTGGGTTGTTTTGAAGTTCAGAAATTACACTACCCGTTTTGTTGCCATTTTCGGAATTTTCTCTATTCAATGCTTTTTTTATATTCTTGTTTATCAAAATCAGGAAGTCAAGATCATGGCTGTCCAACTATTCGGAAAACAGCTGATTTCGATTTCCCATAAGGGGGTGCCTAAAAATTACCGAGCTAAGGGGGGTGCATATTCAGAATCGCCATGCCGGGACGTGTGCCCAGCCCTGTACGGGAGTGGCCGTAGTTTCGCTGAGCTCCTGCCATGAGCAAATAACTTCCATGGAAACTAGCTTTTGCAGTAGACGAAACATCAACGCTGAATGTGGAAATCATACAACGGTACAGCCCAAGCGGAGGTCGACCACATACTGACTAACTGAAAAAGGTGGCTGTTTCACATCTCCGTGGCGCTGTCCTTCTGCAGTGGCTCTGATCATCGTCCACTTCCCGTCATTCTTAACTTCAATCACGGGTGGAAGAAGGATTGCTCCCATCGCGCACCATCGCGCAGAAGAATGAAAGCAAGTTGTGCGGAAAATATAAATTAAAAAAGATAAATGAACGGAACAAAAAAAAGGAAAAGAAAAAGAAAAAATCGAAAGAAGGAAATATGAGAGGGAAGAATAAAGGTGAAGGAAAAGAAAAACACAAAGAAAAAAGAGAAAGAAAGAACATGAGAAAAAATTAGAAGAAGGTGACGAATAAACATGAAGGAAAAGAAAAATATTGAGTGCGAAAGAAGAGAAGAAAAAAAGACGACGATGGAGAAGAAATAGGAAGGAAAGCAAGATGAACAAGCAGTAGGAAAAGAGGAACAAAAGAGAATGAAAATGGGGAGAGAGAAAAAAAGGAAAAGAATATGAAGAGGTTGAAGGAGAAGAAGTTGTGAAAATAGATGTGGAAGAAAAATGACAAGGACAAAAAATGAAGAGAAAGGATTAAATAGGGAAGGCATGGTAAAAGAGAAGGTGAACAAAAGGAGAAAATATGAAGAAAAAAAAGAGAAAAGCTGAATAGGAGAAGAACAAAAATCCGATGGTGATGTAACGGAAAAGATTTAGAGAATAAAAAGGAAAATGGTAAACGAAAAAGGACAAGAAAAGGTGAAGAAAAACAGCAGACGAGGAAGGGAAACAGGGGACGGTAATATTCATATCGAGGATGAATGAAAGGGTGAAAGGAAAAAAATATCAATAAAAGGAAATGAAAAATAGGTGACAAAGCAAGGTTAAAGGCAGGGTCCACGATAAATTTCGTCCTCGGTTTTTGGCCGGAAATCGAAAGTTCAGAGCCTCATTGGAGCACTGGGGTCGAAAGAACAAACGAAAACGAGCCAGAAAGAGCTCCATACGGCTCCGAAGTCCGCTCGCGCTAGCCCTTCCGCTCGCGGTCGAGTTTGTCGACGTGAACGAGGGAACACTTGAAATCGCGAAATGAGCGATGGTTTCCGATCAAAAGCCTCGTTCTTCCCTTCATTCTCGACTTCTCTCTTTACTCAGGTCAGCTCGCATACATCGGTTGCAAAAGACGGAAGTTACAAGCCTCGGACAACTCGTCCACAATGCTTCTCTAGCTGAATTTTTGAGGGACCATAACTCTGATCCCAGAAGGTCGTGTACGATTTCAGACACATCGTTGGAATCAGCATGGGACCGTTTTCAAGATAGGCTGAAAAACAGAAGAACGATTTTCATCGTGGACACTGCCTTTAAACAAGAAGGAAGGAGACAAGAAGATGTTATGAGAGTTTCATTGAACTCAAGTATTTATCGCAATCTTGCCTTATTTCAATGCGTTGAAGTCGACTGCGACAACCATTTACTATGTATATTGAATTAGAAAAACGAAACCTAGATTTTTTTCATGTTGTTCGAGTTTCATCGCAATATAAATTTATATTCTGTTGCCAAAATGACTGTTTCATCTACTCGTGAAATTTTTATTAATAATGAATCATTACGACCATGGAGGACAGTCGTGCCAGATAGAAAAACGGAAAATATCACGCACGTACTCTAGCATCACTTGCATTGACAAGAAATTCTTCGCAAATGCCCTGGGTGACCAAAAATTCGTTAAGTAATGTATATTATCACTTTTAAAAGCAAAGTATTCCGAACCAGCCTTCACACTCAAAGAATGAGCTCTCGCATTGGATTTCGGTATCGCGTATCATATTTCAAACTGGATTACACTGATGCTGAAACTTGTTTGAAATTAATTTTCAATTCGTATTTTAGCATAATAAAAGATACGTATTTAGGCATTGAAAATCATATTCGTCTTCTCTGCCAATTCGAGACTTGATGCCTCAGCAAAAGAGACTTGATGCTTATGTACCAGGTTGTCCAATAATTCTTGTCCGAAAATTTCACTATTTTTAATTTTTTTCAACTTTATTGAAAAACAAGTCTAATCAACAATATAATCACTACAGTTATCCACAACAGTGGCCCATCGATTGGGCAGGTCGCCGATGCCTTTCGCCCAGAACTCCGGGGGCTGCGACTCGAAGAAGTCCGCCTTGTCGGATTTGAGGTTGTCGTAGTTGGTGAATTTTCTTCCGGCCAAATGGTGCTTCAGCGGGCGGAACAAGTGGTAGTCGGAGGGGACGAGGTCCGGGGAATACGGCAGATGGGCAACCGTCTCCCAGCCGAGCGTCGCAAACTTCTGCTGGGTCTCCTTCGCCACGTGGGGGCGCGCGTTGTCGTGCAGCAGGTGGACCGAGGCCCGTCGGGGACGCATTTCTCGGATCTAGTTTCTCGAGCTGATCGGTGTAGATGGAGGCGGTGACCGTCTTGCTTCGCGGGAGCAGCTCGAAGTACAGCATGCCCTTGGTGTCCCACCAACAGCAGAGCATGATCTTCAGTGGGTGCAGGTCGGCTGTCGGCGTCGTCGTCGGCTCTTCTCCGCGCGGGATCCAGACGGCACGGCGGGCGACGTTGTCGTAGAGGACCCAGCTCTCATCCCCAGTGACCAGGTCCTCGGTGCCCGTGTCGTTTCCCAGCAGCCACTCGTAGTACACGAACGTACGAATTCGACCTTGGTCCATTTTAGCTTGTACTGGTAGCTAGACGCGGCGACTGCGCCTTATATACCCCTAGCGTAGAACTTTGGAGAACCTTCTAGAAGGTTCTTACACTTGCCTGATATTATAACACTTCTAAGGAAAATTATAGAATTTTGAAAAATTTCGGACAAGAATTATTGGACAACCTGGTACAAGTCGGCATGAAGCCTTAATTTGCCGCGTTAAATTCACTGTATGGGTGAATTTGCCGCTAGGATAGATGAGAATGGGGTGAATATCCCGTGAAAATGGGGCGAACTTGCAGCGAGAAGGGGTTCAATTTACCGCGAAAATGAGGTGAATTTGCCTCGAAAAAAGGGGTGACTTTACTTCAAAATTTTTACGAATTTGAAGGTCCACAGCATGGCAAGCCCCGCCTTGTCCGCAACATGGGCGTAATCTTCAACGAGGTCTGCGGTGAGGAGCCACCCTCTGCGGACCGCGGCGTAACTCGCCTCCCCCCCCCGCCGTGAGGATACCCACTGTATCCTCTCAGCAGCCAAAAATATGCTGGCCTCCGGAGAGTGCTCCAAAGTCACCCTCCAGGGCCGGCATCAGAATGCCGAATGAGAACTCTAGTGAGATGAGGCGGCTTTTAGGCCCCTGTCAGACTTCGTCGAAAAACCTGCTGAGTCCCACTGAGTCCGACTGAGTCCGAATGAGTCCAGGGTGGAAAAAGCTGCTGAGTCCCACTGAGTCCGGTTGCCCCCAGTACCAACCGGTTCCTCTGCGAAACACGCAATTGATAGTGACGATTATCACCTCAGCTGTGAATCGGAACGTGTTTGGTGGCTGATTTCTCTTGTTTTCAACATGTCTGAATCTGATTTCCGTATCAGCAGCACGTGGGGCAGAGCGCAGACGATGAGAGTCGAGATGCGGCGGGATTCGGCAGGTCGCAGTCGGCCGAAAAAAATGCACCCAAATCACGTGAAAAATACCTATATCGACCGGGTGGGACTCAGCGGGACTCAGTCGGACTCAGTCGGTGCATTGGCCCCGCCCTTGTACGCATGAGAACCATCAGTATCGACCGGGGGGATTGCGGTGGGCATCAGTCGGTCGCAGTCGGACTCAGTGGGTTGATTTTTTTCCACCCGTTTTCCACGAATTCGATGCGTATCGACAGGGTGGGACTCAGTTGATCCGCCGACTATGACCGGAGCCTTATACCGGCTGTGCTCATGGTAAACACATTTAGACGTGATCATTCGTTTTATCATTTTTACACTGAGATGTTTTCACTTGTTTAGAAATTTCTGAGATGCCAGTACCGGCGGTAATTTCACCCTTTGCGCTGATTGATATCCAGCCGCTCAACAACTGATATGCATTAACACGTTAGCGCTGGCGGTATTTTCACTCTTTGCGCTGACTGATATCCGACCGCTCAGCAAATTCACCCTTTGCGCGTATAACCTTTGATGACGGCGCTAAAGGTGAATTTGATGCCTAATGATAATAGAGTGTGATAAAGGCCGCTTTCCCCGAAGCATCAAGTCTCGAATTTGCAGAGTTCATTTTTCTTCGATTATTTTTCAAATGAAAGACGTATGATTTTTCACATGATATTTATTCCTGATGTCCCGCCCTTTTCCACAAAGTTCGGTTACATCTGCGGCGTACTGAAAAGTCCAAGTTAGATTCTGCTGCGGTTTTTTATTTTCTTGTTAACAACAGAAGAAATGGAAGGGAAGTGCTTGAAAAGTGTAGCAGTAGGGACGAGGATGTCCTTCAGTTGGCACATATCGGAAACTCTTCTATCTTTACATGTTTTCAGACTATGGTTTGAAGAATGAATAACAACTCAAAATTTGACAAACTGCTTCTATAATTTATTTTCACTTTTAGTAGAACGAAAATTTCATATTTGGACTCTTTCAGTCGAATAACCCAGTATGCGATGCCGGAGGCATCCAACTCTTTTCAAGCATGCCGACAAGCACTTTTAGCAAAAAAAAAAGAATTTTGTTATGAACTGTGAGCTCGACCTGAAATTCGCTAACCTGCTCAAACAGGTTTGAACATCTCTCAATTCTGCGGAACTTCACTTCTCCTTTGACAGGACAAATTTCGACGCACTCCCTAAAGCTGAACAATACGAAAATGAAAACAAGGTCAGGAGAAACGAAACAAACCTCAAGCCATGAATAGCGTACACCAGAAAGAACTGATTGAACCTCTGAGATAGGGCAGTGAAATCATTGCGACAAAGAGTCGCGCCGTTCTTCTTCAGACTGGGGTCAAATCTCAATCTTCCCAGAGGATCTGAAACAAAATGGCACAAATGTAACATTTAGGTTCGAATCGAATGATAGTTAATCGAATCCTAGTAGAATCGGAATATTCGATTCTTTGAAGACTCGGTATGAAAGCAAAATCAAAATATTATCTCGCCATAGTATGCGAAGTACTGTGGAGAACTGAACTGTGGGCAGCAGTTTGATCCGCTCCCTATGAGTCACTGCTGTCGCGTCTTATGATCTGGCAGATATCTGGCTTTGCACGGCACAGACATTTTTTATCACTCGGCTAGAACTTTTCGGGCGCTCTGAACCAATAGGCCCACATGCGCAAAATTGTGGAACCATTTACAAAATTGAGACATGCCGAATCGCTACCAGTATGATTTGGTCGAATCAGGTAGAAATAACGTTATAAGGGATGATATCAGCTATATGGAGGTAGGGCAGTAGACAGGTAAGCAAGTTTCGGGGGATGTGGATTGCCGTCAGATGGGACGCTGAACGCGGCACCATAAAACGTCAACAGAAGACGACAGGCGGAGCTCGCTGGGCAACGGGCAGGTTTCTGGCGGAAAAAACAAGCCATTTTGGTTGCCAAAGGGAGCACTTATGAAATTACATTTGGGGGCGTGGCTTTGAATACTTTCTACGCGCCTGACGCGCGTCACGCTCTTGCGGAGACTATGAATACTCCAGCAGCGACGCCGTGTCGGAGAGGAAAAGAGTGGGCCTTATCGTAACAGAAATTGTTGTGCGGGCTTCGCGCGCACCTAGATATGGCGTTGATTCCTTACAGCGCGCAATCCCCACAGAGAGATCACCCACTCACACTGGAGTTAGAAAAAGGAGCAGTAAACCATTGGGACCGCTTCAGAAAGTTAGGGGTTAGCACGTTTTCATCCAGGGCTGGGATTCATGAACGCAAACCATGGGCTACAGCTGGGTTTGTCTCCAAAGATTGCATGCTATTTCCGCGGCCAACCCAACTGTAGCCCACGGTTTGCCGTTCATGAATCCCAGCCCAGATAGATCCCCTCACCCATACTAAAAATATGACCCCTAACCGACTTTAAAAGTGTCAACATTTTCTCCGTCACCCCCCCCCACCTTCATTTTTTTTGGAAAAGTAGGAGCGTGCAGAACATCATAGAATGTGTGCACGACGTCTTGAAATGTGTGCGGGACCCCAGTAATAGTGTGCAGGGAATGTGTGCAGGACCCCAGTGGGAGTGTGCAGAACCCCAGTAGAGTCCGACGCCCGTATTTTCACACCCCTTTGAGTAACAGAATGAAAAGTTGAACTTGTGAAAACTTGTGACAACTTAGAGTGATAGCACTATCAAAGGGGAGTGCACGAGAGAAACAGCTCGATTTACTTGAATATTGCCTGTCTAAACACCCATAAACTCTCATCCACTTTCGAGAATGCCGCTCTACTCCGGCTGGCTTTTGAAAATGGAGGATTTCATCAGTGCACAAACATGTAATATCCAGGTAAATCGAGCTGTTTCTCTCGTGCACTCCCATTTGATAGTGCTATCACTCTCAATTATCCCGTGTTTTCTCAAGTTTAACTTTTCATTCTTTTACTCAAAGGGGTGTGAAAATACGGGCGTGCGAAACATGATTGCTCAAATATTGTCATCATGGAGGATTTTGAGCGCTTAAGACGTCGTTGACGACATGGCAGGGGCCGTGCGAGCCTATTTATGCTGATATCTCGACCATGTTTGCGAGCGTGTATGCTGCCTTTAAGGACTAAGACAGTTGCATCATGCAACGCGATGATCATCGCGCTAAAAGAGAGGTCAGTCGCGCCCGGATCAAGTGATCCTACTACGATTATCACCCTGTTGCGTGATGCTACAGCCGTAGCTCACAAATGCGGACCGGAATCTAGCTCCGAGAACGACAGTATGTTTTCCTGCCCTATTAACTAGCCACGTTGATGGAACCGAGCCACATAATAAGTTCAATCGAGTGTTCTCCCCCCTATGATGAACTCGAGGGACACAGAGATCTGATGGAACCTATTATGTGTGCAGTGGGTGTGACAGCACCGGTTGAACGCAACTGCGGACGGTAGCTTCACTCCCATATAGGCAGTAGTGTGATAGCTTCCGTTTCCCATACCTTCCACGTGAACTCTTGTTGATGCCTTGGGCAAACGCTCTGGGCCCACGGGGTCACGCTACGATTTCTTCGATATAAGTGCTGCAGCATTTATCCAAACAGGTATTAAGAACTAAGTGAATGAAGTGCTAAATGATAAATTTCACCTCGAAACTGCGTTGCTTTCGAAGGATAATAAGCCTTGATACGCAAACACGTTTGAGGGGTTTGCTGTAGAAGGGAAACCCCCGGGAAAAGTGGTGAAATTTCGAAAAGGTTAGGCTCCCCGGAAAAGGTCAAAGATTTGACATTCCTAAAAAATGTTGTTAAATTCATTTTGATGGATTTGGCGGTCGACGAATTTTTTCAAATGGCGAAATTGTATTGTAAATTAGATTTGGCGGTCAAAGAAACGATTGAAATGTTGTGAAGTTCTTTTGAATGAATATAGTGAATGAATGAATGAATGATCAACGAATTTTTCGAAATGTGCAAATGTTGAGGATAGATTTGACGGTGAACATAGTCATGAAATGTTGTGAAATTTCTCTTATTGGATTTGGCAATTATCGAAATCTTCTAAATGTTGTGAAATTGTAGCAAAAAGATTTGGCAAGCTCAATAAAAATATTTAAAATCAAATCACGCGCCTGGAGGGATCTCGCGTCGAGTATAATTCGGATCAAGCTAAGACATCAATAAATCTAGCAAACATAGGATAAGCCACGAAGATCTTAGCAATAAATTGCCTCAATATGGACTAGGAACACTTGTGTGTTAGGGTCAGGCATGGCGCTGTGGCCGGCCTGTCAGCACTGCAGACCTTATCCTTCAGACGCTCGTAGGGTCCTTCAGGTTCATAGGAACTGTTTTCACTAGACGATTGAGAAATGCATGACATCGGAACTTTTAATGCGTTGAAAAGTGAAGGAATAGTTTATTGGTAGTGGAACGACCGGAGCGGCTCTTATCCGCTCCGCCAGCTTTGGCGACCGAATTGAAGCTGACTGATCAGAAGACGCCTCAATTCTTCTGGAGCGTGATTTGACTTTGAATATTTATATTGCGCTTGCTAAATCCTCTTGATACAATTTCACAACATTTAAAAGATTTCGATAATCGCCAGATCAAATAAGAAAAATTTCACAGCAATTCATGACTTTGTTCACAGTCAAATCTATCCTCAACATTTGCACATTTCGAAAAATTCGTTGATCATTCAGTCATTCACTATATTCATTCAAAAGAACTTCACAACATTTCATTGGTACAATACCCGCGCTATCTTTTGTAAAAACGGGGAGCATTTGCCAAACTTGGCAAAAAAGCGTCCATTCGCTGTAACTTACGTGAACGGAGACATTTTCAAATTCTGAAAACGTAGTTGTGTTCACAGCGTAATCTTCTATCTGATGATATGCACCATTTTCCTTAACTCTCTTATTTTGGCATGTTTTTGAAGGAAAATATTTTTTGCTTTGCGCCGCTGAAAACGTCGCGCGCGACGGAGGAGCGGCGGGCTCGCGACGAAAGTTTGAGCAGTAACTATAAGAGTAGTAGAAGGGTAATTTTTATGAATCCTTAACAGAATAAATGCCGGTGGGACCGTTTTTACACTTGTGCAAGTTGAATTTTCTAAAAGCCTTTATTTAACATCAAAAAAGGTCTGATGGCTGCATTTTTCCTGAACGAAGACATTTTCCAATTTCTGAAAGTTGGGCTCCGCAGAAAAGGTCAAGGATTTGGCATTGCTCCTAAATGTTGTGAAATTGTTTTATTGGATTTGGCTCTCAACTTGATTTTTCAAATGTAGTGAAATTGTCGAATTGATTTGGCTGTGATGATACTATATGCAGATAACATAATCATTAAATGTAGTGAAATTGTTGCAAACGGATTTGGCAGGAGCTCTATCAATTATCACAGTCAAATCACGCGTCAGAAGGGGTTTTCCTTGGAGCGCATATTGAATCGAATGAGAACAGGAATAAACCTAGCAGCAAAAACGTTTCTATACAATGCGAACCGTGAAAGCGTTGAGGACACGAAGACATAGAGTCAGTAGCGAGTAAATTGCGTTAGATTTCGTTTTCATGATTTTTATCTCATCGGTGAGGGAAGGTCTGGTACCTTATTGTTAGTGGGAGCTACACTGAAAAAGGCAGAATAGCATTCGAAACCTTAATTCTAGCCCATAAGGCCACGTTTCGTTCAGCATTGTTGACTGAGGATTATTATTTTTTCTTTTTGTCTTCATTCGCTCGCCAGAGGACCTTCTGACGCCTGATTTGACTGTGATAATTGATAGAGCTCCTGCCAAATCCGTTTGCAACAATTTCACTACATTTAATGATTATGTTATCTGCATATAGTATCATCACAGCCAAATCAATTCGACAATTTCACTACATTTGAAAAATCAAGTTGAGAGCCAAATCCAATAAAACAATTTCACAACATTTAGGAGCAATGCCAAATCCTTGACCTTTTTGTGCGGAGCCCAACTTTCAGAAATTTCACATCTTTTTACAAGGGTTTCCCTTCTACAATATCGTCAAGCTCTAAAAGGCAAGTTGTTTTTCTTCAAGACATAGTGGTAGAAATGAAGAAACAGCTGCTAGGATTGCAAGATAATAGTTGCAACGCGGCTTCCTACAGACAAGATACAAGGCATATACTTTTTGAATTTAAAAGTCGAGAAAATGAAGAAATGAGTTTTAAAATGACCCAATTGTACAGGGTTGGGGCACAATCCTAGACGGGGAGAGGGGGGCACCCACCATTCAAGACAGAAGTGAAATGAACCACCGATTGGTAAGGCAACCAGTCGGAGTATTTTCATGACGTTTCTATAAAAACAATGATTGATAGCAGTATCAGACATCTTTTATCAGAATTTTTCATGATTTCTATGAGTGAATCTTGGGTGGCCTCACCCCGTCTAAGATAGACCCAGGGTCAGTCGCTCTAGCCAAACTTCACCGGTTCTTGCTGACGTGGCTCGTCTGCGCCGGCCCATATGTCTGATTCGGAACAAGAACGAGAGTTAAAGACATCGTACGCGCAGAAAACCGTATATTATTTTTTCATGTTTTTGGGTAGCTTGGCCTCTCTAGTGAACGAAAATGTTGAAGGGGCCCATGAAAAACCTTCATTCTTCTTTCAACTCCCTTCTTCATTAAAGAAAAGTCAATCGGAACACATTGTAAATACGAATTTGAATTTCGCGCCAAAATCATTTTCGGAGTTTTTCTGCATGTGGAGTTCGTGCCGTAACTATTTTTCCTGTTGTCTTACGGTCGCACCAACATTCTAGGAAAAAGTGCTAGATGACTGGTGAGAATTGGTGGCGGATATTAATCTTTGACGCCTTCCAACCTCATCGTCCAACGTTTTTGACGCGCCAAAGTTTACCAGTGTGGTCTACCGGGCTCAATCATAAAATTGAGCCTGAAAAATGGAAAATGATTTCCAGCGCGAACGATAGTTAAGTGCGCCAGAAGAGGACCACCGTAATCTTAGGAATGATGTTATTCGGCTCTCTTAAACAAATTTGATGATACCCAATTGATCAATGATAAAGATAAAAGAAGTGAAGAGCGGTGTGTCACAGTCCTTCTCCAGAGTTCAGCAGTTGAGGATCTGCCTGGACTACAAAGCAGAAAAACAACACCACCGGTGGTGAAGATGTAGCGAATTCGGAGTCAGAACTTATAAAATTTTAGAGCCAACTCGAGTGAGATTACAATAGCCATGTTCTGGCGCACTTTCCTATCGCTCTTGTTGATTCGGGGGCATGACTTGCATACGGTGTCCTGGACATTAAACGGAGGTCCTGCGCACGTCCTTTGATGTTCTGCACACTCCTACTAAGGTCCTGCACACGTTCCATGATGTCCTGCACTCTCCTACTGAGATCCTGCACACATTCTACGACGTCCTGCACACCCCTTCTGGGGTCCTGCACAGGTCCCATAATGTCCTGAACACTCCTACTGAGGTCCTGCACACATTATACGACGTCCTGCACACCCCTAATGGGATGCTGCACAGGTCCCATAATGTCCTGCACACTCCTACTGAGGTCCTGCACACATTCTACCACATCCTGCACACCCCTACTGGGGTCCTGCACACGTCCCATGATGTCCTGCCCACTTCTACTACGGTCCTGCACACGTACAATGATGTCCTGCACACTTCCTACTGAGGTCCTGCACAGGTCCCATGGTGTCCTGCACACTCCTACTAAGGTTTTGCACACGATCCATGATGTCCTGCACACTCCTACTGGAGGTCCTGCACAGGTCGCATGATGCCCTGCACACTCCTACTGAGGTCCTGCACAGGTCCCATGATGTCCTGCACCCTCCTACTAAGGTCTTGCACACGTACAATGATGTCCTGCACACTCCTACTGAGGTCCTGCACAGGTCCCATGGTGTCCTGCACACCTCCTACTGCTGTTTGCACAGGTCCCATGATGTCCTGCACACTCCTACTGAGGTCCTGCACAGGTCCCATGATGTCCTGCACACTCCTGCTGAGGTCCTGCACAGGTCCCATGATGTCCTGCCCACTTCTACTACGGTCCTGCACACGTACAATGATGTCCTGCACACTCCTACTGAGGTCCTGCACAGGTCCCATGGTGTCCTGCACACTCCTACTAAGGTTTTGCACAGGTCCCATGATGTCCTGCACACTCCTGCTGAGGTCCTGCACAGGTCCCATGATGTCCTGCACACTCCTACTAAGGTCTTGCACACGTTCCATGATGTCCTGCACACTCCCACCGAGGTCCTGCACAGGTCCCATGATGTCCTGCACACTCCTACTAAGGTCTTGCACACGTTCCATGATGTCCTGCACACTCCTACTGAGGTCCTGCACACATTCCACGACGTCCTGCACACCCCTACTGGAGTCCTGCACAGGTCCCATAATGTCCTGAACACTCCTACTGAGGTCCTGCACACATTATACGACGTCCTGCACACCCCTAATGGGATGCTGCACAGGTCCCATAATGTCCTGCACACTCCTACTGAGGTCCTGCACACATTCTACCACATCCTGCACACCCCTACTGGGGTCCTGCACACGTCCCATGATGTCCTGCCCACTTCTACTACGGTCCTGCACACGTACAATGATGTCCTGCACACTCCTACTGAGGTCCTGCACAGGTCCCATGGTGTCCTGCACACTCCTACTAAGGTTTTGCACACGATCCATGATGTCCTGCACACTCCTACTGAGGTCCTGCACAGGTCCCATGATGTCCTGCACACTCCTGCTGAGGTCCTGCACAGGTCCCATGATGTCCTGCACACTCCTACTAAGGTCTTGCACACGTTCCATGATGTCCTGCACACTCCCACCGAGGTCCTGCACAGGTCCCATGATGTCCTGCACACTCCTACTAAGGTCTTGCACACGTTCCATGATGTCCTGCACACTCCTACTGAGGTCCTGCACACATTCCACGACGTCCTGCACACCCCTACTGGAGTCCTGCACACGTCCCATGATGTCCTGCCCACTCCTACTACGGTCCTGCACACGTTCCATGATGTCCTGCACACTCCTACTGAGGTCCTGCACAGGTCCCATGATGTCCTGCACACTCCTACTAAGGTCTTGCACACGTTCCATGATGTCCTGCACACTCCTACTGAGGTCCTGCACAGGTCCCATGATGTCCTGCACACTCCTACTGAGGTCCTGCACAGGTCCCATGATGTCCTGCACACTCCTACTAAGGTCTTGCACACGTTCCATGATGTCCTGCACACTCCTACCGAGGTCCTGCACAGGTCCCATGATGTCCTGCACACTCCTACTAAGGTCTTGCACACGTTCCATGATGTCCTGCACACTCCTACTGAGGTCCTGCACACATTCCACGACGTCCTGCACACTCCTACTAAGGTCTTGCACACGTTCCATGATGTCCTGCACACTCCTACCGAGGTCCTGCACAGGTCCCATGATGTCCTGCACACTCCTACTAAGGTCTTGCACACGTTCCATGATGTCCTGCACACTCCTACTGAGGTCCTGCACACATTCCACGACGTCCTGCACACCCCTACTGGGGTCCTGCACACGTCCCATGATGTCCTGCCCACTCCTACTACGGTCCTACACACGTTCCATGATGTCCTGCACACTCCTACTGAGGTCCTGCACAGGTCCCATGATGTCCTGCACACTCCTACTAAGGTCTTGCACACGTTCCATGATGTCCTGCACACTCCTACTGAGGTCCTGCACACATTCTACGACGTCCTGCACACCCCTACTGGGATCCTGCACAGGTTCCATGATGTCCTGCACACTCCTACTAAGGTCTCACACACGTTCCATGATGTTCTGCACACTCCTACTAAGGTCTTGCACACGTTCCATGATGTCCTGCACACTCCTACTAAGGTCTTGCACACGTTCCATGATGTCCTGCACACTCCTACTGAGGTCCTGAACAGGTCCCAATATGTCCTGCACACTCCTACTAAGGTCCTGCACACGTTCGATGATGTCCTGCATACTCCTACTGAGGCCATGCACACGATCCACGACGTCCTGCACACCCCTACTGGGGTCCTGCACACGTCCCATGATGTCCTGCCCACTCCTACTACGGTCCTGCACACGTTCCATGATGTCCTGCACACTCCTACTGAGGTCCTGCACACGTTCCATGATGTCCTGCACACTCCTACTGAGGTCCTGCGCAGGCACAATGATGTCCTGCACACTCCTACTGAGGTCCTGCGCAGGTACAATGATGTCCTGCACACTCCTACTGAGGTTCTGCACAGGTCCCATGATGTCCTGCACACTCCTACTAAGGTCTTGCACACGTTCCATGTCCTGCACACTCCTACTGAGGTCTTGCACACGTTCCATGATGTCCTGCCCACTCCTACTGAGGTCCTGCACACATTCTACGACGTCCTGCACACCCCTACTGGGGTCCTGCACACGTTCCATGATGTCCTGCACACTCCTACTGAGGTCCTGCACACGTTCGATGATGTCCTGCATACTCCTACTGAGGCCCTGCCCACATTCTACGACGTCCTGCACACCCCTACTGAGGTCTCACATAGTCAACCGACACTTCAGCACATCCCGCGACGCCTTCTTATCGATGGTGCGCTTTGAACGAATACGCGCCGCGGTCAAGTACATCAACCCGCACAGCGTCCTCTTCCGAGCCGGACGTTCAAAGTACACCACCCTGGAGAGCAAGGTGTTTATATGGAGTCTAAGAAAACAATGACTGATAACGAAAAACCCACCATTTTCATAAACTATTCTTGAGAGGCCGGTTTCCGAGTTTCAAACGCCCGTTAGGGGCCCAGAAGTCATTATGGTGAGTTCTGACAATTATTTTCGTCATTCCCGTGGCCGATTACCTCTAGTCACAAATTTTCGAGCGATTTGGTCCACGCCTTCCAAGAAAATGGTTTTCGACGGACGGAGGTGGAGGCGGAGGCGGAGGCGGTGGCGGAGGCGGGGGCGGAGGCGGTGGTGGAGAACGTTTTTGCGTACTTTGAGAGGTCATAACTTTAGAAAGCGGGGACCAGTTGGGATGAAAAGTTGCACACATATGTAATTTCTTGCAGCGCGTCGAATAGTGTACAGCTCATACCTCTGTTGACGGTATGAATAGGTGATCTCATTGTAGGGCATCCGCGCGGGAAGAGATCAAAGCCAAATCCTGGTGAGCGCTTCGCGCTCACCACAATTCTGAGAACGTAGACGTGTTCACAGTGAAATTTTCTATCAAATGATGTGCACTATTTGCCCTAACTCTCCTATTTTAGCATGTTTTTGATTGAAAATATTTTTTGCACATTCACAGAATAGTTGCAGGCAGAACAATATTAACATCTATATAAGTTGAGTTACTATGAAGTTCTTCCCTAACTTTTGCCCAGAGTGGATGTGAGACGAGAGCTGTTGCAGTACGTTGTTTGTGTGAAGAGAACTATGGAAGTTGACGGTTTACAAGACTCAAACTTACCGATGGGTGAGACAACTTTGTTTTGTAACCAATCTATCAAAACCACCAAATTTCCTCCATAAAGCTTGTGGTTACCGTTAATCTTCTCACTTCCTTCTGTATTGTCTATTTTCCTCCATGGTTAGTGATCCACAACCTCAGAACTTGAAGAGTTCAGATTGGGCTACTCGACCAAGAGATGAACAAAATGCATTTCTTCAGAACTATTTCTGGCTCTCATTCTCGATCCTACCATTTATTGATCCCATCAGTCTTTTTGGCGGTAAAAAATCGAGTGTTGAAATTCTAGTGACTCTGGATACATTACGTCTGGATTCAATAGCGATGGAACTCCCACTTCGCCTCTTACCGAGAATTATATCAGCGTATTTCAAAAGAGTCATTTGTAGAACCGCTTCGCAGACAGAAATATGGGTGGTGTGGGCGATGAATGGCACGTAGTGATTATTGGACCGGGAAAGTTGTCAGTGTGTTCGGTGTCGTCGGTTATCACGCGAAGGGCGCGAGTTCGAGTCCTGCCGACGGCCGAGTTTTGTCTGCGTGGTTAGCGTTGCTCGTTATCACGCAGAAGACGCGAGTTCGACTCCTGTTGGCGGCTAATAATTGCCAGCTGCGGCGGCGCGCGAGCAATGCTGTGCGCGCAAAACGTGCAAGTTTGATTCTTGTCGGCAATCGCGTTTTGCCAGGTGTTCCAGCCGACTGGCGTACGAGAGCCAATTAATTTGGATCACATGTGAGAGTATTGATAGAATGTTTCGACTAAAGGAGACCATAGAGTTTCTCATTAATAGTGCTCTACCAAAAGTTTCTCGTATGGTTATGCACTTTCTAACACAAATCAAGTGTAGTGCACTGTGTTGGTACGTAGACGGTTGAAGGATCTATTGTTCTGATGCCCTCACCTCTGCAGACTTTCTCAGTTACGATGCCCTTCCATTTTCGCAATCTTGGTAAAACCATAGGGTAAGAATAGAAAACAGAAATGCTTTTTTTCCCTATTTTCTACTCAAAATTATCCTATTTTTCATGGGCGCTTGAGCCTAAAAGCCCGATGCTCGGGAAGAGTTGTGAATTTGTCCCTCCTTATGACGAGGATAGCACCAGAATTGCTGGGCCAAAATGGCACCCTCGTTCATGAATGGAACACGCACACACACGCGAAGTAGTGATCAGTTGAGGCGGCGCACACAATTATGACGTCATAGATCGCCACCATTGTCCGCCATCCGTACAGAACAATCTAGTGAAATGCAATTTTTCGAAATGATATATCTGTTGCACCGTTGAATAGCACTGATCTTACAGATTAGAGCAATTGTATTTACATCCCTATTGAATCCAGACGAAATGAACTGCGGTCACTAGAATTTCAGCACTCGATTTTTCACCGCTAAAAAGACTGATGGGATCAATAAATGGTAGGATCGAGAATGAGAGCCAGAAATAGTTCTGAAGAAATGCATTTTGTTCATCTCTTGGTCGAGTAGCCCAATCTGAACTCCTCAAGTTCCGAGGTTGTGGATCACTAACCATTGAGGAAAATAGACAATACAGAAGGAAGTGAGAAGATAAACGCTTGGTAACCAAAAGCTTTATGGAGGAAATTTGGTGGTTTTGATAGATTCGTTACAAAACAAAGTTGTTTCACCCATCGGTAAGTTTAAGTCTTGTAAACCGTCAACTTGCATAGTTCTCTTCACACCAACAACGTACTGCATCAGCTCTCGTCTCACATCCACTCTGGGCAAAAGTTAGAGAAGAACGTCATAGTATGTAACTCAACTTATGTTAATATGGTTCTGCCTGCAACTGTTCTGTGAATGTGCCACGGAAGTTGCCTGTCCACAAGTTGAATAACTACTACTCGAAATTTCGCCGCGAGCACGCCGCTCGTCCGTCGCGCGCGACGTTTCTAGCGAAGCAGAGCAAAAAATATTTTCAATCAAAAACATGCTAAAATAAGAGAGTTAGGGCAAATAGTGCACATCATTAGATAGAAAATTTCACTGTGAACACGTCTACGTTTTCAGAATTGGAAAATGTCTTCGTTCAGGAAAAATGCAGCCATCGGACGTTTTTTGGTGTTAAATAAAGGATTTTAGAAAGTTCAACCCACACAAGTGTAAAAACGGTCCCACCGGCAATCGTTTCGTTGATGAATTATTAAATTTACTCTTCTACTACTCTTATAATTACTACTTAAACCTTCGTCGCATGCCCACCGCTCGTCCGTCGCGCGCGACGTTTTTAGCGATGCAAAGCAAAACATATTTTTAATCAAAAACATGCTTAAAGGCAGCATACACGCTCACAAACATGGCTGAGATAACAGCATAAATAGGACCGCCTGGCCCCTACCATGTCGTCAACGGCGTTTGAAGCGCTGAAAAGCATCAGGTTGACAGAATTCAGCATTCCCGTTCAAAGCCTGTGGAACTCTCACCCCTACGAATAACAGAATGAAGAGTGGAGCATGTGAAAGCATTAGATAACTTAGAGTGATAGCACTATCAAATGAGAGTCTACGAGAGAAACGGCTTGATTCACCTGAATATAACATGTCTGTTTACCGATGAAATGCTCCATTTTATAAGCCAGCCAAAATAGAGCGGCATCCTTGAAAGTGGATGGAAATTAATCGGTATGTAAACAAGTTATAATCAGATAAATCACGCTGTTCCTCTCGTACACTCTCATTTGATCGTGCTATCACGCTAAATTATCAAATGCTTGCACATGCCTCACTCTTCATTCTGTTATTCGTAGGGGTGGGGTTCCACAGGCTTTCGAGACGGGAATGCTCGAATTCTGTCAACCTGGATGGTTTTCAGCGCTTCAAACGCCGTTGACGACATGGTAGGGGCCAGGCGGTCCTATTTATGCTGTTATCTCAGCCTTGTTTGTGAGCGTGTATGCTGCCTTTAAATAAGAGAGTTAGGGCAAATAGTGCACATCATTAGATAGCAAATTTCACTGTGAACACGTCTACGTTTTCAGAATTGGAAAATGTCTTCGTTCAGGAAAAATGCAGCCACCAGACCTTTTTTGGTGTTAAATAAAGGCTTTTAGAAAATTCAACTTGCACAAGTGTAAAAACAGTCCCACCGGCAGTTATTTTGTTGAGGATTCATAAAATTTACCCTTCTACTACTCTTATAGTTACTGCTCAAACTTTCGTCGCGAGCCCGCCGCTCCTCCGTCGCGCGCGACGTTTTCAGCGGTGCAAAGCAAAAAATATTTTCCTTCAAAAACATGCCAAAATAAGAGAGTTAAGGAAAATGGGGCACATCATCAGATAGCAGATTACGCTGTGAACACGACTACGTTTTCAGAATTTGAAAATGTCTCCTTTCACGTAAGTTACAGCCAACGGACGCTTTTTTGCCAAAATTGGCAAATGCTCCCCGTTTTTACAAACGATAGCGCGGGTATTGTATCTTTGACCGCCAAATCTAATTTACAATACGATTTCGCCACATTTGAATAAATTTGCCGACCGCCAAATCCATCAAAAGGAATTCCACAACATTTTTTTAGGAATGCCAAATCTTTGACCTTTTACGCGGAGCCTAACCTTTTGAAAATAATCATTATAAAACGGAATGAAGTTGATGATGGATTATTAATGAATGTGATGAAAAAGTCGTTACGGCCTTCGCCGCCATGACGGAGAGGGCGTCACGCGCGGGCGAGGCGTCAGGCCATTCATACTCCAACGCCACGCCCACGCGTGTCCCGCTGGCATTGAGTGGTACGAACAGCGCCTAAGGTCGGCTGCGGACATTGGACAGACTTTCTTCTCTTCTAAAAACCAAAAACCGCCGCATCTAAGGCACAGAGACAACCTCGAAAACGTTACTCGCAAACTGAATGTAAAATTGTCTACAGACATGAAAACTTACAGTAAATCAAAAATGGCCAAGTACCACAACTTTCCGACTTCCACAACTTATAATCCGGGTCCCTCGGATCTAGACTGTTCAGTCTTCGCAGTAAAAACTTCCGAAGTTTCAACTCCTGAACATGTAGCTTGATACAAATAAATACAAATACATAGTAATATTTCCAGCTGTGTACTGCACGTATCTGTAACTTTTCATTGGGCCTCCGCCGACATCCGTTTTTTTTTCAAAACTTACACGCCTAGCTCAGCCGAATATTACCCCCCCACGGGAGAATTTTCAGTTCAATCTGAAACATTTTTCTTAAACGCTTTCCGGACACCCTAGTTGATATACCAACAACGAAACAACGCTCAACCAACAAACGAAACATGAGGAAAACGCTACTGCACAGTCCGAATTTTGAAAAATGTGCTTTCATTCAAAATTTGTCCAGGAGGGGTGAGGGGGGGGGTTTGGGCGCTGAACACGGATTTGAGGTCCGTTTGCAGATTTTCGAAAGATTACTGCGCGTTTGGGAGGTACAATAAGCGTGCCTACAGACGTTTGAGTGTCTTGAGCTTATACCTACCTTCTTTGAACCATCAGCTTGAGGCAGGATGCTAACTTAAAGCAGCTTTACTATTGGTGCCCAAAACATACAAACAATGTGATGCGTTTTCAACATTGCGTCTAAAAATGATTTTTGTCAAGCAGCCACTCAAACTCCGTCCAATGGGTTATCTAGGGTGCTGAACGCAAAAATGAGGTTCGTTTTTTCGCGGTGGGTTATGGCAGGTAAGCTCTGGTACCGCCGTAGTGACCTGTTGATTTCGATCAATACCAGCAGCGGAGCGGTGGGCCTCGGTGAAATATAACTAGTGATAAGGAGGTTCCGACGAAAAAGCCACCGCTCCGCGCTGTGATAATCGAAATCAACAGGTCACTACGGCGGTACCAGAGTTTATGTATAACGTCTCCACCGTGGCCTACCAGAGTCGCTCGAAAAATCGGAGACGAATTTCATATTTGTGTTCAGCACCCCCAAATAACCCATGAACGGAGTTTGGGTAGGAGAAAAAAAAATTTCTTAGGACCACCTGCTGATTAAGCCTGTAATTTTTCGATCCCTAGGTCTGAAAAAGGGATGCAGTTTTCACTACTGGTGACCAGAATGGACGTCCCGCAAGATCATTTCACTCACTTTGGACAACGCAAAAATGGCTTCCCTTATAATCGAATATTGTTAGAGAAATGGAGGCGGATTAGTGTGCTTAATTAGTTTCGTTGGAATCTCAAGTATTTACCAGTCAAAAATGTGCTGAAGCTGAAATTCTGTTTTTATGTTTCAGCCTTTCGCCGATTCTAGTCTAGCAAATCGAAAAGCGTGATCATTAGCGGGGAGCCGCAAGGCGTTCGCGACACCATCGATCAGCGAAGTTTCTACCGCAAACGACAATCTATCGCTGCTGCCCCGTCCATTTGCTGGACTATAGTTTTCGAGGCGACCATACACTTCGTAAGAAAACTACACAGTGGACATAGAAAAGGAAAGGCGATTTCTAGTGGTAAGCCATTCCACCCACCATGTCCCACTGATGGGCATAGTATTTGGTGAATTGATTCGGAATGGGCTCGATAAAAGACACCAACCATCCTGCCAGCGGGCTCCTCTCCGTCTCAGCATATCTGCCTCTGCCCTCAACGAATGCGAGAGGGCGGCCGACATTGAAAATTTCGACCGGGAAACAATGTTAAATTCCAAACCACATAAGCATGAAGGATACGCCCCTTTCTGGACTTCCTTGATACGACAATATGAATCGGGACCACACGCCTACATAAACGAGTGACAAGAATTTTGTACACCACAAATGGCCGACAACCGCCAATTGCTGTGTACGAAAGCTTTTTTTAGCTTTTCTTTTCATTTACTAAAATGAACTGCAGATAAACTTTCCGCATTTGAGTATCAATGTCATTAATTGTATGGACGTGGAGAGAAAAACTTAGATATTACTGCAAACCTACCAATCCAGACCGAGCCCAGTCCAAAACTGGATCAAGGAAGGCGCATAGATAATACTCCAAAGCATGATTGTTGAGAAAATCGCATCTTGACCTGAGAAGTAAAAGGAGACTATCGCAGGAAATACGTTCATAAAAAAAGCCACACTCACGGTTCATACTTCCTGCCGAGGGTCCTGAAAAAAAGGTGCAATGTGTAAATCTTACGGTAGGAGAGCTTCCTTTCGTGTCAGACTACTTATATAAATACCTTCAACTTTTCCGAACAAATCTACTCCTAAGTGTTGATCATGCTTTTTCGGTTTATTAAAGGCAAAGTTCACGATGGAAAAATCTCTAGTTTCTTTACAGAAACGTGAGCTTTGGGACCTACCGATGAAAATAGTGAAGAGAGAATCACGGAAAACCATCGGGAAGTGGGTGAAAATCGCGTGGGCCAGTCAACCCATTAGGCCACCCGGCCTCCCAAACTAATCCATTCTGAAGAATCTTGAACACGTAAACAGCCGGTCAGCTAAGATAATGGCCTCGATAAGTAGCAGTGGATAAGGTGGATCACGTTATCACATGAAAAGACTTCATTCCTTCATTCATACCGGTCAATCTTTACATTCTCAAAAATATGACGTCACACAAGAGGTCCTGCTTAAGCCTAGTTTTGACTGCAGGTGGTCGCTGCGGCCATGTGAGGGACAACTGTTCCTTTTTCATCGCGCGCAATGGAAAGCCGCTCCAATTGTGATCGCTTCGTGGCAAACGTCCTACATCGCTGGGTCGAGGCGACGAAATCCTATGTTTTACTGCATCGCTGCTTGAAGAGCGATTCTCAATGGTCGCTGACCATCGCTCCATCGCGGCCAAAATGGCAGAGATGGAGCGATTGCCAGCGAATGACACGTTTCGTCTAATGAACGTTGACCCTTTCACATGACAAGATCAGTGTTTACTGGTCGAAACGTGTTATTGATAACTACCAGCCATTAATTTCACTGATTGATTGAATGTCTTCGATCATCCGTGAGGCTATGCACTATGAACAGAATCGCTGCCGCTGCTACATCGCTGCAGCAGCGGGTGTGGAATCGCTGCGATGAAAAACAGCAGCGATGCAGTCAAAACTATGCTTAAGGCGTGAAAAAATGCTTTCTTGTCACTTTCTGCGGTTTTTGTTGACGCTGTTGTCACAGTAAGCTCTTAACCTATCATAATGAGCAGAAAACTGAACATCCATGATCTATCGTGAACACTGCCTTTCACAATAGTAGCGAAAGCCAAGAACTCGCCAAAATCCCAATAAACACACTTCAGTTCGGAAGAAAGTCGCCGCGACAGTCATTCAAACTATACGAATATAGTAGACTCCCACTTTAGGGATATTCTCGTCACAACTAAAAAACACCGGTTTCAAGACCATGTAACTAATGACATTCCGAGAGTCTAGGCAGGTATTTTAGGTCTAATTTGAAGAGGGCGAAAATGTTGCCAAACTAAAGACAGTATTTGCAGTTGGGATCAGTTCGAAATATGTATTTTGGAAAGCCACCGTACGACACGTGTAACAGAAAGAAAATCTACGTGATTTTCGAACAAATCTATTTCGGAGGGAAATCAAAGAGCGGAATAGATCATGCCGGCGGATGGCGAACGAATTTTAAGGATGGATTTTTTTTTGAAATTTGGGTGAAATTCTGCGTCGAATGCTACTTGTGACAGATGTACACTACCGCTCGTAGGATTTGGTCAGAAAGCAAGCGAAGACGCGTTTTCGCGTCTTTTCGTTCTTTTCGAATAACTCGCTCCAAAATCAACTTTCAGCAAAACTAGAGTGATATTCATGATCCTGTCGTTGAGGGCTATCCAGTGGTATCCACTGTCAAGGTTTTGTTGAGAGCTATAGAAGATTTGCCATCAACCAGACGACTGTATACGGAGGACTTTTTAAAAAAGGACCGAACAAAGAATTTCGGATAAATTCGTTCATTTTTTATTTCGAACGAACGAATTTCGAATAAATTCGTTCATTTTTTATCTCAAACGATACGAATTTCGGATGAATTCGTTCATTTTTTTATCCGAACGAACTAACTTCGAATAAAATCGTTCATTTTTTACTTCGAAAGAACGAATTTTCGATTGGCGAATAATCTAAGCATTTATAGCAATATCACGCAACTACATAGTGAGCGGCAATGAAAAGTTGAATTATTTTCCTTGAGCTTCATTACCACCAACAAATGAAACTAATAAGGCACGACTCATCCCGAAAGCTGGATGGGCTTCAACTCAAAGACTGATACAAAACCAACCTATTCGCTCTAACTTAGCGCAAGGGGATATTCGAGGTGCTGACCACGAATAAGAGGCCCATTTTCGGTGCTTCGAAAGATCACGGTAAGTATAGGGTAATTAAAGGCGTCGTCAAATTCTCCGAGATGACTGAAATTTTGCCTGGAGAGGTTCTCTGGTATGCTTATCACAAACCCGTTGGCCGCTTTCCGAAAGATTAAGGTGGGTTATAGTAGCCGAATGCCAAAGGACCTACCCTTAATCCTCATTAACCCTTCAAAAATCGCGAAAAGGATAAGAGATTCTTAATCCACAGATCAAAAAAGCCTCTTGGCGAAGTTTTAGCAAAATCGGTGCTATCATCAGAAGGGGGGGGGGGTATTAGTTGCCATCCCACTCGGACACGCCCATTATTCAGCACCGCAGCGCATTTACAACACCAATCCGGGGTTTCCTCCCCTTCCAAAATAATTGCGGCGCGGAGAAATGGGCGTGGCCATATGCAATGGCCAAGTGGCCCCGACTGCCGAGATAGCACAGCCAAATCTTAAAGGCAGTGGACGCGATCAAATATGCTTGTCGTCTTTTTCTCTCCAAACCCTTTCCTGGGTCTCGAGTAGTAGGATCTATAAGAAAAAATCGCGAAAAAACCACTGTTTTGAGCCAAATTGGAAGCCTGTACTTTCTTGTCTTTTGATGGTGGACGAGCCTACTCCACATCATCGGCATCGATGACCTCTTATATCAAGAACATCAGCTGGCTTGAAATTGAATTTCAATAAATGAACCTTCGGATTTATGTACACATCTAGTCAAAAACATTGACTGAAGTGCTTGCATTCGTTGTTCAACTGTTTCATTAGGTAAATTTGCATTTATTTCGTCCTCTGAATGTCGATGATTTTTGACTGCTCGGCATGAGACTGCGATCTGTTTCGTCATCGCTGTGCACGTGTGCACGAACTAGCTTCTTTGGGCCCTAGAAACTCTAATTGTAGACCGTTTTTCACCGCGCTACCTTCATAGTTTTTCAGCTGTTTTTGATCTAAGCTGATCTTTGTAGTTTTTTCGATAACGTTTTTCATCGTGACCACTGCCTTTAAACGTCGACAAACCACGGCACTGTGCCGCAACCTTCTGTAACACCGAAAAAGGATGTCAAATCTGTGTTAAGCATCCCCAAAAGTTGCTATCGCGGCCACTTGTCCACTATACTTCGGCATCGAATAATTTCGAGTCATCCTATAAATGGATTTTTCTTTCAAATGACAAACTGGTTCGAGCCGTCTCCGGTTTTCAGACAACAAGTAAGAGGTAAGCTTCTCCTAGGTCATGTCTTGACAGATTTCTTTGCCTTCACAAAATCATAATTATCAATTATTCGAAAAAATAATCGATTATGACTCGAAGTCGACTATTTTTCGAATAATTGATAATTATGATTTTGTGAAGGCAAAGAAATCTGTCAAGACATGACTTAGGAGAAGCTTACCTCTTACTTGTTGCCTGAAAACCGGAGACGGCTCGAACCAGTTTGTCATTCGAAAGAAAAATCCATCTTTAGGATGACTCGAAATTATTCGATGCCGAAGTATATTGTCCACCCCTATTTTTCCGCGCCGCAACGATTTTGGAAGGGAAGGAAAACCCCGGGTTGGTGTTATCATTGCGCGGCGGCATGGAAAAATGGGCGTGGCCAAGTGCGATTGCCATGTGGCTCCCCCTGTTAGAATCGCCCTAGTAGCCTCCTCAGACAAAATGTGAGCAAAAAAATTGGCTCTTGCGTTTGGAAAAGTGGTGGAACGGTGAAAAAAATGAATACGCTCCTGAGAAGTATGTTGACTCCTCTACATATAAGAGGCAATTTTCATAATTTTTCTTGAACTAGCTCAAGTATTCGAATTCGAAAAATGTTCGAATACCGTATTTTTGGTTATTGAACACCCCCCTCTATTTGAACCCCGCTTTCGGTGGAGGTTGAAAAATAGAACACCCCCTTTATTAGAGCCCCCCCCCCCTCCAGCTGAAAAGACATTGGAGACCCATTCCTAACGGACGTGAACTGCTGGAGATGTCGACACCTGAAACCTTGTCGACATTTTCGAAGAGATTGATAGGGAGAAGGACTTAAACATCGACTTTACTGATGATGATCTCTTAGTGCTCGCCGAGTAATGCATTATTATCTCACTTTGGTTTGCCTTATAAGCTTAGTTCGTCCATATTGACTCTTGAATTCTTGGTTGAAAATTAGAGCCTCCCCCTCTATTTGCACCCTTCCCTCTAACTGAACCCCCCCCCCTTTCGGAGGAGGTTGAAAGATAGTACACCCAGGTGTTCAATTACAGGAAATACGGTTATCACCTCTGCGAACAGTCGAATTCGAATAATGTTCGAATATCCACACTTTTCGAATATTCGAATGAAAGTCCAATCCGAGAAATTCGAATATTTATTCGAACTCGAATATTCGGGCCTCGCTATAGTAGACACAGGGAAGCGCAGACAGAAACGGCAGCGACCCCCCCCGCCGCCACGGTCCCGCAGTAAGAAACCTGGCTGATTGCGAAACTTCTATAGTTCTCAACGTAACCCCCCCCCCCCTACGCTACAGCAGTAAGTAGCCCTCAAGGCCAGGATCATAAATAGTACCCTAGTTTCTCTCAAAATTGAGTTTGGATCCAGTTATTTAAAAAAAGACGAAAAAGACGCGAAAACGCGTCCTCGCTCGTCTCTGACCAAATCCTACGAGCGGTATTGCCTGTATCAACGCTCGATTAGGGGCTGAGCAGAGTGCCACCGCGGCGCGGCGCGGCCTGATGATTGAGAGCCGTATTGATAGATCGCGGCGATCTATCAATACGGCTATCCATCATCAGACCCCGCCGCGCCGCGGTGGCACCCTGCTCAGCCCCTTACTGATTCGATTTCATGGTTCGGTTTTACCGACCGAAACTTACTATTATTATCATTATTATTCCCATGTCGTCTGGATACCAGTAGCACAAAAGCACCACCAGCTTCGCAGAGGTGCAACTGGGCTCGAACTCGGATCTTGTTCTTCAAAATAAGCTCTTTTCGATCCAGCACATCTGTGAATGTTAAGCTAGTCTGTCGCTCCAGCTTGCCACCAATGGAAAAGTTTGTTGGTACTCTGGAATCAACCGTCGACGTCCTCGAAAATGATCCTTACTTCAGAAGAGAAGAGGTTCTTGATGTTTCTTTAAAGCTAGCGTTCACGATAATCATCCTAAGTGACCTTCCACGGAGAAATGATAGGCGAGAAGGTTCCTAGGTTCCCGGTGTCGAAAAAACGGTAGAAAACGAGCCAGGAGTGGCAAAATAGCGGCTGCAAACAAGCGCTTTGGTGTTCCAGAACCGCCCCGTGCTCCAGGTTCGCCCTCTCGATGTGAACAAATGAACACTCGAGATGGTGAGATGAGCGATGGTTTCCCTTCATTATCAACTTCTCTCTTTACTCAGGTCAGCTCGCACACATCGGCTGCAAAATACGGAAGTTACAAGCCTCGGACAACTCGTCCAGAATGCTTCCTTAGCTCAGTTTTTGAGAGGCCATGACTCCGTTTCCAGGAGGTCTTGTAAGATTCCAGAGACGTCATTGGAATCAGCATGGGACCGTTTCCAAGATAGGCGGGAAAACAGAGAAACGATTTTTATCGTGAATACTGCCTTTAACTTCTAATAAGGAAGCCTCCCATCTGGATGTTGCATTCGGTCACAAAAAAAAAACAGAAAAAAAGGCATAGACTAGAGAGGTTAGGGAGACGGAGACAGATTTTGGTCTTCAGCAAAGTAGAGATCGTGCGCCTTTTACAAGTTGGAATGACCTGCATGGAGAAATCTATCGCCGGCTTCAATTTTCCTGTATACCTGTCCTCTCCAGAAACCTCTCTCCGACACATTTGCACACCTTTTAGGCCATGATTGAGAATTACACGCTTTTGATCGAGTAGAGAACTAATACTGTTTTTTTACCTGCGGAGTATACAAGGCTGGGATGTCTTCAGTAGTGTGGCGAGCTCTTCCAAGTGCTTTATAAATAGCGGCAGTTGTTTGCGAAACTTCATAAAAAGTTTCTCTCCAAGCATAAGGCGAACTATTTCAGGAACAGGAAGGTGTTGAACCTGAAACACCATGAGGTCATGTCAAATTAGCCCATACAGTCGGATCCCATCGAAGACACACCTGATACAGAAGAGACGAACGATAGTTGCCGCTTTTTAGGTCTTTGAGGTGCGGTATATAGTTGTGACTCAGAGGCGTGAGCTTTTCAAGCATCTAAAGCTTATGATAAAACACATACCATCCATTTTATCTTATAAGTCCATCGCGTACTTGTGCGCGAGTACGCTGCTCTCTCCTTCTGCCCCATATCTGAGAGTTTTAGCCGAAAATAGCCCACCAGGCTCCGCAGCGACTCCTGGTAGACTATTCCTAGGCTATTTCCCGGCTTCAGATGAAATAGCCGATAAATAACGAGAATTAACGAAAAATAACCAACACGCGACGCAGTCGTCGCTGGTTCCCGACGCCGCCAACGCTTGGGCGGGGCCTCCAGGGGCTGAGCAAGATCCAAGTACCTCAAACGTGGGTAATTGAACCGATGTAGGTGTTGACATCTGAATCATGTCTCAAGAATGCATCGTACATTTCCCTGGAGAGCATATTTTCTCGGCTATTCGCGGCGAGCGTTACTGGCGGCTATTTAGCGGCAACCAGCTATTTCTCGGCTATCACGCGGAAAGCAAACATTTCGCGGCTATTTCACGGTTGAAACTCTTCTCAGAGTATTCGCTGTCTCCCTGTCGTCGCCCACTTTCGCAATGGAATGAGCAAATTTCGTTCCGAATCAGAGCGGACACATGCCAACTCTGCTGGGGAAACCTTAAAGGCAGTGTTCACGATAAATTTCACTTCCAATATCTCCACGGTTTACAGAAGGTCTGGTGCCCCATATAGCGAAGCACGCTTGAAAAGAACGCGGAAGTCGCGTTTTTGAGCAAGGATAGGTCTTCACTTGTTTATGTTGATTTTTGAGCGTGGAGGAATTGACCACTACTCAGAAAAATGAAAACATGTTACATGTAATATAAAGTGTAAGATACTTGAGACATTCAAGTATATTACCTTTATATCGCATGTAACCCACACTTATATTACATGTAACATACACTTATCTTACATGTAATATACACTTATATTTCATGTAACTTAATTAGAGCTGCAAGTTGAAGCTCGACGCTTTAAGGGTTGGAGCTGCAAGTTCCTGGCTACTGCTTCAGGTACGAATCAGCAAGCTTTAAGCTCTCTTGGACATCCCAGGAGCCTAAAGCTCGCTGCTTCATGAATGAAGCAGCAAGCTTGGATCCCACAGCTTCATACAAGAATCAGTGGGATTAAACTTGCTCAAAAAATATTGCATGTCGCTCCCTCTAACCCTCCACACAATCAAATCCCTGTCGAAAGTCAATGCAATCGACCTTCCCTCGTCGCTAAGGTATGAGGCGGCCCGTATGCTGTGCAGGTTTGCAGAAGGTGTTCAGCATAGGCCCTCAGTTTTTGAAGATATTTGAATCATGTTACACTTATACTACATGTAATTTACTTGAGTAGAGATAATTCACATGTAAGTTACATTGACGGAGATGTATTACAAGTATACTGTAATCGTCTCTTATGTTACAAGTAGTATGTTTTCACCATCGGAAACATATTACGTGCGACATTTGGCGTGCGAGCGAGGGACCGATATATTACATGTAACATGAATCGGTCGAGATAATTTGCAAGTAATATACATCGGCCAATTTATATTAGACGTATATTAATTCATATATTTCACGTATATTAATTAAATTTTAGAGGTGTGCAGGACGTCGTAGAATGTGTGCAGCACCTCAGTAGGGGTGCGCAGGACGTCATGGAACGTGTGCAGGACCCCATTAGAGGTGTGCAGGACGTCGTAGAATGTGTACAGGACATCAGTAAGAGGGTGCACGACATAACGGAACTTGGGCAGGACCCCAATAGAGGTGTGCAGAACGTCGTAAGATGAGTGCAGGACCTCAGTAGAAGTACGCAGGACATCATGGGACGTGTGCAGGACCCCAGTAGGGGTGTGCAGGACGTCTTGGAATGTGTCCAGGTCCTCAGTAGGAGTGTGCAGGACATATTGGAACGTGGGCAGGACCCCAATAGAGGTGTGCAGGGCGTCGTAGA
The DNA here is from genome assembly GCA_029168955.1 of Aplectana chamaeleonis. Taxonomy (NCBI): domain Eukaryota; kingdom Metazoa; phylum Nematoda; class Chromadorea; order Rhabditida; family Cosmocercidae; genus Aplectana; species Aplectana chamaeleonis. The sequence goes on from JAPDOI010000353.1 coordinate 593,788, forward strand.
ACGTGTACAGGACCCCAGCAGGAGTGTGCAGGACATCGTCGGACGTGTGCAGGACCGCAGTAGGGGCGTGCAGGACGTCGTAGAATGTGTGCAGGACCTCAAGTGGAGGGTGCAGGATAAAACGGAACTTGGGCAGGACCCCAACAGAGGTGTGCAGGACGTCGTAGAATGTGTGCAGGACCTCGGTAGGAGTGCGCAGGACACATTGGAACGTGGACAGGACCCCAATAGAGGTGTACAGCACGTCGTAGAATGTGTGCAGTACCTCAGTAGGAGTGCGCAGGATATAACGGAACTTGGGCAGGACCCCAACAGAGGTGTGCAGGACGTCGTAGAAAGTGTCCATGTCCTCAGTAGGAGTGTGCAGGGCATCATGGGACGTGTGCAGGACCCCAACAGAGGTGTGCAGGACGTCGTAGGAGGTGTGCAGAACCCCAGTAGGGGTGTGCAGGACATCATGGGACATGCGCAGGACCGCAGTAGGGGCGTGCAGGACGTCGTAGAATGTGTGCAGGACCTCAGTAGAAGTGTGCAGGACATCATGGGACATGCGCAGGACCCCAGTAGGGATGTGCAGGACATCGTCGGACGTGTGCAGGACCGCAGTAGGGGTGAGCAGGACGTTATGGAACGTAAGCAGGACCCCATTAGGGGTGTGCAGGACGTCGTAGAATGTGTACAGGACCTCAAGTGGAGGGTGCAGGATATAGCAGAACTTGGGCAGGACCCCAACAGAGGTGTGCAGCACGTCGTAGAATGTGTGCAGGACCTCAGTAGGAGTGTGCAGGACATATTGGAACGTGGGCAGGATCCCAATAGAGGTGAACAGGACATCGTAGAATGTGTGCAGGACCTCAGTAGGAGTGCGCAGGACATCATGGTACGTGCGCATAGCCTCAGTTAAATGTCCGCGACACCGTATGCAAGTTATGCCTCGGAGTTCGTATAAGAGCTCTATGGAAATACTTCGACTGGCAGCCTTACCAATCGGTGGTTCATTTCACTTCTGTCTTGAATGGTGGGTGCCCCCCCCCCCTCGTCTAAGATAGTGTCCTGACCCTGTGCAACAGGGTCATTTTAAAGCTCATTTTTTCATTTTCTCGACTTTTAAATTCAAAAAGTATATGCCTTGTATCTTATCTGTGGGAAGCCGCGTTGCAACTATTATCTTGCAGTCTTAGCAGCGGAGCGGTTCTTTCTTCATTTCTACCACTATGTTTTCTAAAAAAAATTGACTTTCAGAGATTGACGATATCGTAGAAGGGAAACCGTTGGAAAAAGTTGTGAAATTTCTGAAAGTTGGGCTCCGCAGAAAAGGTTAAGGATTTGGCATTGCTCTAAAATGTCGTGAAATTGTTTCACTAGGTTTGGCTATCAAACTGGTTTTTCAAATGTAGTGAAATTGTTGAATTGATTTGGCTTTTGATGGTATAAGCAGACAACATAATCATTAACTGGAGTCAAATTGTGACAAATGGATTTGGCAGCCGCTCTATGAATTATCAAAGTCAAATCACGCGTAAGAAGGGGTTTTGCTTGGAGCGTATATTGAATCAAATGAGAACAAGAATAAGTTTAGCAACAAAAACGTTTCCATACAATGTGAACCGTGAAAGCGTTGAGGACACGAAGACATAGCGTCAGTAGCTAATAAATTGTGTTAAATTTCGTTTTCGTGATTTTCATCTAATCGGTGAGGGAAGGTCTAGTACCTTAGTGGGAGGTACACTGAAAAGGCAGAATAACATTCGAAAACCTTATTTCTAGCCCATAAGGCCACATTTCGTTCAGCATTGTTAATTGAGAAGTAGTTTTCTTCTTTTTGTCTTCATTTGCTCGCCAGAGGACCTTCTGACGCGTGATTTGACTCTGATAATTCATAGAGCACCTGATAAATCCATTTGCAACTATTTCACTACATTTAATGATTATGTTGTCTGCTTATACCACCAAGAGCCAAATTAATTCAACAACTTTACTACATTTAAAAAATCAGTTTGATTTTGATAGCCAAAACTAATAAATTAATTTCACGACATTTTAGAGCAATGCCAAATCCTTGACCTTTTCTGCGGAACCCAACTTTCAGATTGTGCTATAGTTCTGCGCATAGAAAACATACTGTTTTTGAGAGATACGCCGATTCAAAGGAAAGCTGAGGTGCGAACACAGAAAACACTCTGATTAATCTGACGATCTGACGTGTGCAGGACCGCAGTAGGGGTGTGCAAGATGTCATGGAATGTGTGCAAAACAATCTGACGTGTGCAGGACCGCAGTAAGGGTGTGCAAGATGTCATGGAACGTGTGCAGGACCCCAATAGGGATGTGCAGGACATCGTCGGACGAGTGCAGGTCCGCAGTAGGGATGTGCAGGATATCATGGGACGTGCAGGACCGCAGTAGGGGCGTGCAGGACATCATGGGACATGCGCAACACCCCAGTAGGGATGTGCAGGACATCGTCGGACGTGTGCAGGACCGCAGTAGGGATGTGCAGGACATAATGAAACGTGTGCAGGACCGAAGTAGGGGTGTGCAGGGTGGCATGGAATGTGTGCAGGACCTCAGTAGGAGTGTGCAGGACATCATAGGACATGCGCAGGACCGCAGTAGGGGTGTGCAGGACATCATGGGACGTGTGCAAGGACTCAGTTTAATGTGCAGGACACCGTATGCAAGTTATGCCTCCGAGTCGGACATCTGGGCCGGCACAGACGAGCGACATCCACAAGAACCGGTAAAATTTGGCTAGAGCGACTGATCCTGTACAATTGTGTCATTTTCAAAATCACTCCTTCATTTTCTCGACTTTTGCATTCAAAAAGTATATGCCTCGTATTTTATCTCTAGGAAGCCGCGATGCAGCTACAATACCCGAGCTAAGTTTTGTAAAAACGGGGAGCATCTGGCAAACTTGGCAGAAAAACGTCCGATGCATGTAACTTTTTTTGAATGAAAACATTTTTGAATTCTGAAAACGCTATCATATTCAAAGATCAAATTGCTACCTAATTATGTGAATTGTGGGCAGGAATTGCCTAAAATCACTTTGTTTTTGAGGAAAACGTTTTTGCCATCGTTTTTTTCAAAAACGTCGCGCGTGGCGAAATGCGGCGAAACTTTGAGCTGTATTGGTACAAGTAATGGAAGAGGAATCTGTATGCTTTCTTCATAAATTAGGTGCAGGTGAGAAAATCTCAAGGTTTGTGTTGGTTGAATTTCCGAAATCCTTCATTTAACTTCATTTAAAAGCCCGGGGCTTTCGCAACAAAACTCCGACTTTTCAGGTAGTTCTCAAGCGTGTTTAATGAAGGAATTCGAATTATCAAGCCTACACAAACCTTGGGATTCTCTTACCTGCAACTAATTCATGGAGAAAGCACACAGATTGCTCTTCCATTACTTGTACAGTTACTGCTCAAAGTTTCGCCGCACTTCGCCGCGCGCGACTTTTTCGATAAACTATGGAAACACCTATTTCCTTCGAAAACACAACGATTTCAGGGAACTTCGGCTCACAATTCACATAATGAGGTAGCAATTTGATCTCTGAATATGATAGCCTTTTCAGAATTCAAAAATGTCTTCATTCAAAAAAGTTACATGCATCGGATATTTTTTGCCAAGTTTGCCAGATGCTCCCGGTTTTTACAAAACTTATTGTACATATTACTTTGCTATCTTAGCAGCAGAGCGGTTCTTTCCCCATTTCTACAACTGTTTTCTCAAAAACATCAACTTGACTCTTATAATAATACTATCACGGCATCGCGGCTCCTCCCTCCAGAGGTTGACGATATTCTAGAAGGGAAACCCTCAGAAAAAGTTGTGAAATTGCTGAAAGTTGGGCTTCGCAAAAAAAGGTTGATTTGGCATTGTTCTTAAATGTCATGAAATTGTTTTATTGGATTTGGCTCTCAACTTGATTTCTTAAATGTAGTGAAATTATTGACTTGATTTGGCTGATGATGGTATTTGTAGACATCGTAATCATTGAAATGTAGTGAGATTATTGCTTATGGATTTGGCACGCGCTCTATCAATTATCAGAGTCAAATCACGCGTCAGAAGTATTTCTCATAATAGTTTTTTGTTCTCAACGCTTTCACGGTTCACATTGTATGGGAACGTTTTTGTTGCTGGACTTATTCTTGTTCTGATTTGATCCAAATCACGCTCGACTCAAAACTCCTTCTGACGCGTCATTTGACTGATAATTTATAGAGCGCGTGCCAAATCCATTAGCAGCAATCTCACTATATTTTAATAATTACGATGTCTACAAATACCATCAGCCAAATCAAGTCAATAATTTCACTACATTTTAAAAAATCAAGTTGAGAGCCAAATCCAATAAAACAATTTCATGACATTTGAGAACAATGCCACATCAACCTTTTTTTGCCAAACCCAACTTTCAGAAATCTGAGCCGTCATTTGTTCATATCGAGGGGGCGGATCTGGAGCACGGGGCGATTCTGGAACATCAAAACGCTTGTTCGCAGCCATTATTTTGTCACTCCTGGCTCGTTTTCTACCGTTCTTTCGACACTTGCCTAGGGTCCTTCTCGCCCATTATTTCACTGCGGAAAGTCACCGATGATGATCATCGTGAACGCTGCTTTTAACTTTCCGATTAGAACTTCGAAGGGATGCATATATGTAGAAGGCTCTTGGGTGGATAAATACAACCAAGAAGTAGAATAAGTAAGCAGAATCTCTGAGACTGACATAAGCTACGATGAACAGGGTCAGGCAGACCGTTGTCCACGACCTCGACGAAGCTACGTCCCCCCCCCCCCTTACAAGGGTCCACTTAAAACATAAAATGGAGTTTTGAAAAACGGTCTTTTGAGGGTTGTAGAGGAGTTAAAAAGAAACAATTTGAGATTTTAAAATTTCACTCAGTCCTCACGGGTAGATCAAAAACGATCAAAAAAGGAAAGAAACCAGAACGTTGGATTGGGAGGACGTAGCACAAATGTGAGCTATACAGTGGCCTTGAAATCATCTGAAAAGGTTCTCCTAAAAGTTTGAAGATGAAATCTAGCTAGGTTCTCGAGTTATGACTTGTTCATTGATCCCCTGAACAATGCTCGTTGCATTCAAACCACCGATCACAGCAATGTGATAGTCGGGGTGAGCTAGCAGCACACCGTGGCACAGCCGGTTAGGCGTTGGATTACGAAGCAATTGAAAAATGGTTCGAATACTGTGGGATCATTACTGCATTATGGCTGATAGTAATGACATTTCTATGCGTTCACCTTACTTGTTTTGAGTTTTAACAGTGTCTCTTGTTTTTTATACCTCTTATCTTATATCGCAGAGGTAACGTGATATAAACGGAGAACGGTTCACATCAATGTTCTATAGAAATTATCATCATCATCTATAGCAATTCCGAGGTTTCGACAATTGCTAGAATATCAAGAATACCCTTACCCTTCTCCCCCACATATGTTACAGAAAAACCGTCCTTAATTCGGAGAAACACTTTAGGGGACTTATTTTGATATATGACGCTGATTGCTGCTTTGCAGGAAACCCGCCTCAAGGATAGACCCGTCATCAGCGTCGGAGAGTACACCATCTACTGCGGTAACGCTGACGATAGGAGAGTGGGAGGCTGTGCAATAGCTGTAAGGAAGGATTTCAATGGTATGGTCAAGGAGTTTGGCTCAACGTCGTGCCGGAATGCATTCGTACGACTGCGGGATCACAGAGGATTCAATCTGTGGATAGTGAGTGCTCATGCGCCCACTGAAACCGCCGAAGACATTTCGAAGGATGCGTTTTATGAGGAACTCAATACGTTGCTGGCCAGGATGCCTTGTCAACATGCTGTTGTCTTGGGGATTGACGCAAATGCGAAGATGGGACTTGATCAGGAATCCGAAGTACTCGGTAAATGGTTCTACCCAGTGGAGCAAACATCGGACAATGGCTACCGCCTTGTCGACCTTTGTGAACGCAGTGGTCTGATTATTGCATCGACATTCAAGAGGAATCATCGCCGCCATCAGCTTACGTGGCAGGGACCAACCCAGCTATCTCCAGAAGAGCAGCGAAAGCGGAAGATGACAACTTTGAAACTACAGCTTGACTATGTCCTGACGAGGAATATTCCAGTATCGGACATTCGAAGATCTAGAGCTGCGTGGGATGTCGCATTCGATTCGGATCACCGTCCTGTTCTGTTGAACTTCACTGCGAGGATTCATAAGAGGAAGCGAGGGGCTCAGCCTCTCCAGAGGATTGACATGACAAGTCTCAGAGATGAAGAGTGCAGAAGGAATTTTCGACAACGCGTTTCTATTCACATCGGAGTACGGACTAAGAAGAAACTTTGCGACGCGGATTCTTTTGTCAAGTGCATCCAGGACGCTTCGAAAGAGGCACTCCCGGTTGTACAGCCTAAGAAGAAGTTCGCCTACGTCTCAGAAGAAACAACATCTACCTACAACAGAGTATGTGCTCTCCGAACTGCAGGAAACTTCGTGGAGGAGAAGCGTCTGAGGAGGAAGTTGCGTCGGCAGCTTCAAAGTGACCGCGAACGAGAGTGGACGTGTAGAGCTAAGGAGTTCGAGAAGGCTTGGGAGGAGAAGAATTCGAAGAAAGCCTACACGTTGCTGCAACAGTATAGCGGGAAGATGAAGAGATGTTCTCCTGTCTTGAACACTACCAATGAAGTTGCAGTTGGTGATGCGACGCTGCCAATATGGAAGGATTACTTCAGTTCATTACTGAATCGTCCAGCGCCATCAGTACCTGAGCTCCCGCATGTTCAGAGAGCACAATACGATGTCAGTGAGGAACCGCCGACTGAGTCTGAAGTTTTGGATTGTGTCCGGAAAATGAAGAATGGAAAGGCAGGTGGAGATGAAAACATCACTGCTGAAATGCTGAAAGCTCTTCCTCCGTCTGGGATTCGTGAAATGACCAACACCATCCGTGCCATATGGATGAGCGAAAGGATACCCGATTCGTGGAGACATGCGATCATCGTACCTCTTCACAAGAAGCTATCCGTCACGGATCCTAAGAACTACAGAGGAATCTCTCTACTTCGTGTCATGTACAAGGTTTTAGAACATATCATTCTCGAGCGACTTATCAAACATCGTGAAGGAACGACCAGAGATGAGCAAGCCGGTTTTCGACCTGGAAGATCGACCATCGACCAAGTGTTCGTCGTGAGAAGAGTAATTGAATCGTGGCACCGGTATTCGAAGCCATTACGGCTTGCTTTTTGGACTTCGAAGCCGCGTTCGACTCTCCTAATCGTGATCGATTGCTCAATGCTCTGCGAGCAGATGGAGTCCCGGAAAAGTATGTTCAGTTAATCGAGGACATGAACAAAGGAACAACAGCAGCAGTTCGTACACCTGTCGGATTTACGTCAGCTTTCGAGGTGAAAACAGGAGTAAGGCAAGGAGCGGTTGCAGGACCTTTTCTTTTCAACTTCGCCGTTGATGACATCATGCGTAGAGTTGCAGAACAATTTCCTGCGGATGTGATCCTAACACCATCAGGACGCTCCCTTGTCGACCTGGAGTACGCCGACGACATTGTGTTAGTCGCTGAAAACAACGCAAAACTGCAAAGGATTGTGAACCTCGTTTCGAAGTATGCCGCAGCCTATGGACTTCATCTTCGTCCCGACAAATGCAAGCAGATGGGGGTCTCTCAGAGACCTTCAACGGGAGTTTGTGTGGACGGACAACGTATCGAACTGGTGGACGATTTCTGTTATTTGGGCTGTTTGCTGAAGAACGATGGTAGTTATGCAGCGGATATTCGACAACGATGTGCGAAAGCTACGTCTGCATTTAATTCTCTAACCAAGTGTTTGTGGTCTACCACCATCGCGAAGGAAGTCAAGTTGCGCGTCTACCTATCCGCTATTCGCCCTATCATGATGTACGGATCGGAGACGTGGGCAGCACCGAAGACGCAGATGGAAAGGTTGGATTGCACGGAGAGGAAGCTTTTTAGGCGTTTGCTTGGATATTTCTGGCCGCGTGTATGCCATAACGAAGACCTTTACAAGGAAATCGACGCAGTACATCAACGCTTGACACGAGGGAGGTGCCAGCATCTCCCAACGCCATCTCAAGCAGCAATGGAAAGTCGACTTCGACTGCTCGGGCATATACTAAGAAGAACGACGGATCGTCTCGTACAACACGCTCTAAGAATGCTTCCAAATCCTGTCTGGAAACGGCCACCTGGGCGTAGGCGAAAGTTCTGGACGGATGTGGTTAAAGAGGATTTAAAGTCACTCGGCATCGAAAGACAGTTCAGGCGCGATGTTTCGTTTCGCAGGAAATGGAATAGTGACAGCTGGATGGAATGTGTTCAAATTGTGGCTGAAGACCGTGAAAAATGGACACGGCTGACTACTAGGACGGCACACCTCGGTGAAGATGCGGAATGACCGCGTCAGGCGAAAGCCAACCGATTAAGTCAAGTAAGTCAAGTCATGACGCTGGAAAAAAGTTCGGACATAATGAAACTTCGTGGACTTCTTCCTTGATCAATAATCAATCTTTTTAGAAATCATTGTTGTAAACAGAAGTGGGTTTACCTAAACTACAAAATCCATTGAAGCAACCTAATACTTTAGCGCATGGCTCGAAGACTCAAGAAAAGTGTTTCGTTCTCAATTCCAAAACTTGGAGTAGAACAGAACCACTCTTTTGAAAACGCATCTTACAAGAGAACTACTTTTATTCAGCCTGGCCATTCTGGTCTAAATGTAGTTTTCTGGTGCCATTTGGACGTAGAATCCGAGTATGCTCTTCGCAGCTTCTCTGAAAAATAGAGAGGCTTTTATGAAAAGAAGTTATAGTCGTTTTTCCAAGCCTCGCGACAAGGCAAGGGTACCCATCAATGAATTTTTAGGGTGGTTTGGAAAAATTTTTCGGATTCGGCTCAAAACTTGTATGTAGGGGTAATCTAGGGTGCCTAACACGAATCCAGAGATCGTTTGCCAAAATTCTGAGTTTTACTGTAGTTTACGGTAGTTGTCATGACATAGAGGGCCTAAACCTTCTTTAATAAATTGAAAATTGACAAGTGAACATCAAATTCGTATTCAGCACCCCGAATAACCCCCGTTCAGAAATTTTAAGTCAATTCTGAGACTTTGACCCAACTACGGTATACCCACCGTAATCTACCGTAATCTGTTGAAGATCGATAAACTGACCTCAGATTCGTTATGAGCACTTTAAATAAGGTTCGAAAGCGAAGTTGGAGTCCTAAATTTTTTCTTGACCTTTAGAGCCCCATGAGGTAAGAAGCTCAAGGCCATTTTTGGGGGTTAAGAGGTCGAATTTTTTTTTGCCCAAACTCAGCCCCAGGGGGTAATTTGGGACGCTGAATACGAATATTAGGTCCGTTTCCTGTTTTTTAGCGGATTTCGTCAGGTTAGGGTGCATTGAATGGCATTTTACCTACCGCAACCCATTGTTTTGGTGGTTTTTGATCTACCCGTGAGGACTGAGTGAAATTTTCAAATCTTGTATTGCTAATTTTTACGCCCTCTACAACTCTCAAAAGACCGTTTTTCGAAACTCCATTTTTTGATCAAAGTGGTCCCTTGTTAGAGATCAAAATTTTTGAGAAATGTTCTAAACTTTTACGTCCCCCTCAGATCCTGGAAAAAGTTCAACTGGATTTTCGAAAAAATAGTTACTGCACTCCCTATCCGACTGATTGGTTTTGGGAGTGTAGTTTTGATTGCCCCTAAAAACAGTGGTCACGATGAAAAACGTTAAAGGCATCGTACGCGCAGAAAACCGTATATTATTTTTTCATGTTTTTGTGTAGCTTGGCCCCTCTAGTGAACGAAAATGTCGAAGGGACCCATGAAAAACCTTCATTTTTTAAGAAAAGTCAATAGGAACACTTTGTAAATACGAATTTGAATTTCGCGCCAAAATCATTTTTGAGGTTTTTCTGCTTCTGGAGGCCTCGTCACTGTCATTTTCGGAGTTTTTCTGCTTGTGGAGTTCGTGCTGTAACTATTTTTCATGTTGCCTTACGGTCGCACCAATATTCTAGGAAAAAGTACTAGATGACTGGTGAGAATTGGTGGCGGATCTTCATCTTTGACGCCTTCCAACCTCATTGCGCAACGTTTTTGACGCGCCAAAGTTTACCAGTGTGGTCTACCGGGCTCAATCATGAAATTGAGCATGAAAAATGAAAATTGATTTTCAGCGCGAACGATGCCTTTAACGAAAAAACTACAAAAATCAGCTCAGATTACAAACAGCTCAAAAACTATGAAGGTAGCGTGGTAAAAAACGGGCTAGAATTAGAGTTATCAAGACCCTAAACTTCCAGTTCGTGCACACGTGCACAGAAACATCACAGTCTCATGCCGGGCAGTCAAAAATCATCGACACTCAGAGGAAGAAATAAATGCAAATTTACCTAGAAAACAGTTGAGCGATGAAAGAAAGCACTCCAGTCAAAGTTTTTGACTAGACGTGTACATAAATCCGAAGGTTCATAGATTGAAATTCAATTTCGAGCCAGCTGATGTTCTTGATATAATGGGTCATCGATGCCGATGATGTGGAGTGGGCTCGTCCACCATCAAAAGACGAGGAAGTTCAGGCTTCACATTTGGCCTAGAACAGCGTTTTTTCGCGATTTTTTCTTATAGGTTCTACTACTCTATACCCAGAAAAGGGTTCAGAGAGGAAAAAAAGACGAGCATATTTGAGCGCTACCACTGCCTTTAAGCAACAACATCTGTATTGAGAATGAAGTAATAAAAATTGTGACACAGATCGCCTTACAATGTCATGATGGCATAGCGACGAAGAAAAATGTGGGCCAATTGAAGCAGAAATAAAAAAAACACTGGATACTTGTTCCTTGCTCGCGTTAGGTTTTGTCCTAATCTTGATCGCGCAGCAAGCTAACAAAAAGTCAGTAATGATTTAAAAATGACGCAATAGGCGAGTTTGCGCTGATAGGAATTTTTTTAGTGGCGGAAATCACAGTGAGGATGTAGTACGTTTGGATTCCAACCTCAAAATGGGCAAAACTCTGGCATATGCCGAGCATTATTCGGGGACGTTTTGGACTCTCTATAACAACTCACTAATCATAAGGCTTCATGACACCTGAGTGCTAACCTAGTTAGATGGGGCCACTTGGGATACGCGGAAAGAATGGATTATACACTGTCAAATTTCTAAGCATTTTGATGGAGTTTCTGTGAGAAAAATGACTGATAGCACTATCAAATAGCAGATACCGGCAGAAGTCTACATTTTGCAGATAAGAAACCTTCAACCAGGTTTGCATCGAGACCTCCGAGTGGGTGGAACCTTTTTGTGGGTGAGCAAACCTTCACAGGTTCAAGGTTTTTTATTCCCAACTAGTATTGTTCAAACGGAAGGGGTGCGAGCGCGGGTGGGAGAGGGGGTGTCACCGGCGGTGGTTCCGCGGCCACTGTACTGCTCAAAAGTGCCCGCGAAATCACTGCAGGTTGCGAACGCGGCTTGGCGTTGGAGCGCGATATTTTTCGGCAGCTCGCCGCAGTGGTAAGTGAAACTTGCTCCGGAAAGCTCTGAGGGACTTTCCGAGCGAAACTGAGGACTCTCCAAGCGAAATCGTGGTAGTGAGTAGAGATGGGAATTTTACCTTTGGGATGTTAAAATTGCTTTTTTGAAAAAAAATTATCGTTGTCCAATTTCGGCAGAAGGCGCGGTTTCGGAAAACGGCAAAATATGTTTTAGACGATTTTCTTCATGATTTTAAGGTGGTTGGAGGGTTGTTAGGTATCAGTTTGTGGGGAATCTCATGTCTTCAAAAAAACCTGCACCTGCGAACCCATTGTTAAAGGCAGTGGTCGCGATCAAATATGCTTGTCGTCTTTTTCTCTCCAAATCCTTTCCAGGGTCTCGAGTAGTAGGACCTATAAGAAAAAATCGCGAAAAAACCACTGTTTAGGGCCAAATTTGGAACCTGAACTTTCTTGTCTTTTGATGGTGGACGAGCCCTCTCCACATCATCGGCATCGATGACCTCTTATATCAAGAACATCAGCTAGCTTGAAATTGAATGTCAATCAATGAACCTTCGAATTTATGTACACATCGAGTTAAAAACATTGACTGGAGTGCTTTCTTTCATTATTCAACTGTTTTTATTCGTTAAATTTGCATTTAGTTCGTCCTCTGAATGTCGATGATTTTTGACTGCTCGGCATGAGACTGCGATCTTTTTCGTCATCGCTGTGCACGTGTGCACGAACTAGCTTCTTTGGGCCCTAGAAACTCTATTTGTAGACCGTTTTTCACCGCGCTACCTTCATAGTTTTTCAGCTGTTTTTGATCTAAGCTGATTTTTGTAGTTTTTTCGATAACGTTTTTCATCGTGACCACTGCCTTTAATTACGCTATTCATACATCTAAGGCCCCCGTAATAGTCGGCCGATCGACCGTAGCCAGCCCGGTTGATACGCACGTAATACATTGCTCACTCAGATCGAAATCACCCCCCCCCTCCGTTATGACCAGACTGTGCCGTCCGCAGTGCGCTCATCGATCGATGTGCATACAGCCGACACACTAAGGACGGAACAGGATCACTAGGGACGGGAGAGGACGGCTCAGTCCGGCTTTGGGCTGACTATGACGGGAGCCTAAATATCACCTACATCGTCCGATACACCGCAGAGCTCGTCGTGATACAGACAGCACTTTCCAGTTGGTCTCGCAGGCAACTCGAAGGGAATCTGAAACAGCAGGGGCTCAAGAAGTACAGGAGCAATCCTGGTTTTAATCGGATACGGCTGATTACTGTTTGAAACACAGAACTCACTGTCTCTGGAAATTTCAGTTGGTAAAACACCGAGCCACTATTTGACAATTTTATCATCACTTGATCCCTGAAAAAATTTCATTGTATACGCATTTACCAAACTCACGACTGCAAGATTGCACAGTGACGACAAATACTGAAGAAATTTTTTCCACTCAGTTCAAATCTTGTTATTAATTATGATTCATTCAGAACAGATTAGTTGAACAGTTTTGAGCGATTTATTCAGACAGCTCAGAAAAACGAGGGCGGGTTGAGAATAAGGTGTTTTGACCAGGAATCATGGATACATGGAAACGCAGCAGTGACATTATTCATTTCAAATAGTGTTGTTCTGCTAAAAATTTATCACAGCTGTCGTTCTTGGTGTGCGTAGATAGCTCTCCAACTTGGCGCGTGCGGTCGCGCCGAGGCGATTGCTGAGCGATAGCAGGGCGGAAAAAGTAGTCAGCCTTAGGTCAATGGTATACATTGTCGCTCTCATGAGCGACAGTCATGACATTTAGCACTAATCGTGGGGGAACCAGTACTGGATCAATGGCACTGGCCGTCGTAGGAACAGTTGTCGCGTGTCCGTCTCAGTGACGTGTCGCGGAGGGCTGACATACTGCAAATCTGCCGATGCCTGCCGCTGCCACTATCGTTGTCGCTGTGCGGCGCACTGCGACAGATTTAAAGGGCGGGAGGCGATCGCTGTCGCTGTTCAGAGCGACGAGACCATGTGTCGCAAAAATAAACCATTGGTCTCAGAGTGCGACTACAGCGGCAAGATTTTTCGTGCTTGGATCTGCTGTGAGCGTGTTCGCCAGCCGACTTTAATTTAGTAGATCCCGACGGAGAGAATCACTGTTAGGAAATGTATCGGATAAGGATTACGACAGTGGCATGCAGGTGCGCTCCCAAAGTTTTTCAAGCAGTGGCCGACTCCGTAAGAAATCAAAAAGTATTTCACCCAGCTTTATCTAGAGGAAGTAGAAAATATTGTAGCTCTCAACAATCGTCGTATCTCATGTCAGCTTCTACATAATCCACCACTCAACGTATTTATCCTATTTTGAATAAGAACTGCAGCACAACGCGCACACCTGTTACCATTAGATTTAACTTACCGAAAAGCATTAATGCAGTACATAACGAGAAATCGGAGGATGTTTGCCGAAACAGACTTCAAAAGAAGAGTTCCTTCTTCGAATGGCATTCCTGTTGCGTCTTGAATACCGACAGACTTGACCCGGCTCAACAGATCTAAATATACCTGTTTGAGGAATGAGCTCCTGAGGTTCTGATTTTTTCCCTATGCTTTGTGTTTTCGTTAACAAGGAGTAATATAGCACTTGGGGGCGCACATCTTCCTCTACCTAACTCTCATTGTCGCTCCCCCTAAACTCGATCACTTTCAAACTCCACATTTTTTTCTGATGTATGGTGCATGTACTGAGTATTTCAAGAAGTGCGAATATTCAAACTTCTGCTATTTCTTCAACGAGGGAAACATACATGTTCGTAAACGTGGTTGAGATAACTACGGAAATAGAACGTTATGACACAGAAAACAACACCAATGCGTTTTGAAGCGTCAAAAACGACCCACAATGCCGCTGCACGAGTAAGAAGTTGGCCCCGCCCTGTATTTCTCCGCCCCTGTATTTGCCGTCCTCCTACAAAGCACGCGTGCTGAGTCATTCCCACCGTCGTCAATGTATGTGATTTGCTTATTGTATTTACTATACAACCCCACAAACGTCGCCGACGGTGGGAATGGCCCAGCACCCCTGTTTCGGAGGAGGACGCAAATATAGGGGGCGGAGCCAACTTCTCGCTCGTGTAGCGGCATTGCGGGTCGTTTTTGACGCTTAAAAATGCGTAGACGTTGTGCTCTGAGCCATACCATTCTATTTCCTCTATTTCTATTTAGCTATATCAACCATGTTTACGAGCGTGTATGCTGCCTCTAGAGGCATCGTGCGCGGTGAAAACCACCAAGTATTTTTTGCCATAACTCTCTTAGCTGAGCCCAGCTTGGCCCAATGGCAGAGTATGGTGTGTCAAAACCAGACCATTCCGAAGTTATAGAAAGTCTAAGGAAGCACTTCACCAAATTCCACCAGGCATCTATCACAAATTGCCCCCCACGATCAGATAATGAACAAAATGAGAAAAGCCAGGAGCAATTGATCGAAACGAAATCGGCGGGAATTCGAACACAGTTGCCAGTTACTTTCAACAAAGGTTTTTTTACTAGTAGGGACTTTGGAACGATTGTTTTGCCATTTTTCTTTGGCGTTTAGCTTTAACGACGTTTCTAGGGTCGTATGGCTCCAACTTGAATGTTCACTCCGTTGTAAGCGTCAAGAACGAGTCAAAACTACTTTATTTGAGGCATAACTAATCGAAAAATTTCGCAGTCCCCACCCATTCGCTCGGCAGTCTCCACCCCTATACAAATTCGTTCAGACTGACAGTTCGAAAACGGTCACTTTGGCGAGTTTTTAATGCTTCCAACGAGGTGAGCATTCTAGTACAGGCTGTGAGAATCTATAAGCTTCGCAATCTCGACTGTTTTGTCGGGAAATCAATTTTCATTTTTCAGGCTCTATTCCATGATTGAGCCCGTTTGACCACACTGGTAAACTTTGGCGCGACAAAAACGTTGGGCAATGAGGTTGGAAGGCGTCAAAGATGAAGATCCGCCACCAATTCCCACCAGTCATCTAGCACTTTTTCCTAAAATGTTGGTGCGACCGTAAGACAACATGAAAAATAGTTACGGCACGAACTCCACATGCAGAAAAACTCCGAAAATGACAGTGTCGGGGCCTCCAAAAGCAGAAAAACTTGAAAGAGGATTTTAGCGCGGAATTCAAATTCGTATTTACAATGTGTTCCGATTGACTTTTCTTAACAAATAAAGGTTTTTCATGAGCCCCTTCGACATTTTCGTTCACTAGAGAGGCCAAGCTACACAAAACATGAAAAAATAATATACGGTTTTCTGCGCGTACGATGTCTTTAAATGCGAAATTCGAAAGTGATAGCGTTTTGGGAGGAGCGACATATGGCATTCTTTAGCGGAAGTCATGCTCACTCACGAAGGCTCCCTCACCCTTTTCCAAATAAAACGCAAAAAAAACGGGAAAAGAGAGAAAAGCGCGGGAACTCACACCTCAACCCAATATGTAGAGTCCACGTAATCAATTAAGTCTAGTGAATGGACGGGGTTGCGACAGTAGATCGCCTCGCGCGATCGGAGGAGGAGATGCCGCCAACGCCACACGGCCAGCGGCAACGATCGCGCCTGGTCCATTCACTGGACTAAATCTGATATGGAGACCATACATAGTTGCGAAAACCTGGGAACGGATGAGAAAAAAAAAGCGGGATAGATCATTTGGTAACAAGTTATAAAGCAATCAAAAGCGCAATTCCTCCCATATTTTGAACTCCTAGACGCTTTCCAAAAAAACTCAATCTTGTTCGAAATTCGCTTCCGGGTTCAGCGTCTGGTCTCATAGTCAGTGCTGAATTTTCAAACAAGTCTGTATTATTCTCTTATCAGAAGCTTGAAACCTGACAACGTCAAAAAAGAATTCGATCTCTTTCACGCAGCGATAATATTGAGCGAACATCCTCTGATGATGGCAGACTTTATGGTTTTCAGGAGACCAATATACACGAAGCTTTTTAAATATAGTGAAAATTCAAATCTCATCCCATCGACAAATTTGCTTTTCTATTTGTCGCCAGTTTGATAGGGTCTATTTTTTTCGATGAGCTCCTCTCTCAAAACATACATGACACTCATTGTAATAAACAATCCTTTAACTGCACTTTACACTACCTAAAATTTTCATTCAGTTCTCTAATATTACATTGAAAGTCTACTGCGATTTCCTTCATCACTGAAGTGCCTCGGGAAACTTTTATTGATAAACTTCGCATGATGGTATAGGCGAAACGAACGTTATCGATTCCTTTTGAAATAAATTAACCGTTTTTAATATTAGATGAAAATAATATCATATTTCATGCTACTCGCGTTTTTCAATTCACTTTTATAAATATTGTTGAGCTGATACTGGAACATTTTTTAAACTTCACTATAGCTGGGGCATCCGATCACATTTCAAAGCCTTCTGTTTTCGATTTTACGATCTGGGCAATTTTAGCAAGGATTCGCAAGGAAACAGTGATGTCGTCACTGTTTCTGACTAAAAAGCCGTGTACATACTTAGGAATTCGACAAGGAAACTTGTCCGATTCCTAAGTATGTAGGTACGTGGCTTTTTAGTCAGATGCCTCACTGACGTCTTTTTTGCAAATATGTATTGCTTTAGTGACAACTTTTTGGTTCGCTTACGGATGCTCCGCCGAATCGTTTTGAAACCACAGCGAAGCCAAAAAGGGTAAATTTTGTAAAACTCAAAGAATGCACTTGGAGCAGAAAAGATAACAGAGGAAAAATCATACCGACTTGAAAACGTCTGGAACGAGTGAATGCAGTATTGAAAAACCGCTTTCCTTCCTTAGCCTCGATGAGCTCAATTGCTACTCGGTTACAGAATTCCCTTTTCTAAAAGCGAAGGATAATTTAGGGTTCCTGTAAATGTGCACTTCTCGTCACCCAACACGATGAGATTTAGAAGATATCGTTGCCTGTACCAATAACCATGCAATGCGCCACCGGAAATTTTAGTCAACTGACTACGAAACCAAGAATAGTTGGGGCGGTAGCCAATCATTTCGAGTCCCATCAGAACACGAAATAGGAAGAACGATTCTAAACCGCGTTTTTTCAGCTCCCACATCATATCTTTTGAGGCATCTGCAATGAGATCTACATATCGTTTTTCCTTCGTAGCGAGCGGTAGCCCTGAATCTCTTCCAGCATTACAATCTAGCGCTGAAAGAACTCTAAGTCAGTTCATCAACACAAAAGGCTAGGCCAGGATGGCCGCCTAATTTCCACATTAGTGGCGCCTTAATTTTGTCCTGTACGCATGGAATGAAGCCGAAAGTATTCATTGACGCATTCACGTGCCGGGGTATATAAGCTCTAATTGTGACCGGCAGTAAGGTATGTTGCCACTACATACTCGCAGCCGCGGCGACCATCGTCCACTCAGTGAAAAATTTCGCAGGGTGATTTCGCTTTAGCTTGAGGCTCTTAT
The DNA here is from genome assembly GCA_029168955.1 of Aplectana chamaeleonis. Classification (NCBI taxonomy): domain Eukaryota; kingdom Metazoa; phylum Nematoda; class Chromadorea; order Rhabditida; family Cosmocercidae; genus Aplectana; species Aplectana chamaeleonis. The sequence continues at coordinate 611,811 of JAPDOI010000353.1, forward strand.
CAACTGTCCATTGCGTGTGTTCACTCTATTCTGTATCCACCTTGCTAAATCTCGAATTACAAATCGCAATGGAAGTAATGGACAACAAATATGGTTTGTATCCTATATCCAGGAAGCCGCGTTGTAGCTATTCTCTCGCTATCCTGGAAGCGGTGCGATTGTTTTTCCATTTCTACCCTTAAAGGCACAGGACACCCAAAAAATTAATTTTCAGATTTCATTCTTGTCTTGGAGAGAGTCACACGCTGATCACAGTGGTATCTCTGGAATCGTCCAAGACCCCCTTTGAACAGAGTTAAACGAAAGGAAGAATCGTGGTTGCCATAAACTCCATCCTGGGAGTCGCACCTCCAAAGGTCAGCGAGACAGAGATGGAACTTGGCAGGCGTGCCAGGTGCACCCTTGCATCGTTACGCTGTGGACACTCCCCCATGCTTATGTCATACTTGCATAGGATTGACAACAGCAAACCTGACGAGTGTCCAGATTGCGGTAGTCAAGGGCATACTACTGCGCACCTGTTCAATTGCCCGAAGAGACCGACTACATTGACGACAATGGATCTGTGGACGAACCCAGTGCTAGTGGCCGAGTTTCTGAACCTATGACAGAACCCCTCTCTGTGGCTGCAAAGAAGAAGAAGGAGAACAGAGTTATGGTTCTTCAAAGATGCCTGGATTTCGAGGGTGGAAAGTTGGTGGACGAGTTGTCTCAGGCCTGTATTTCTCTTCGTTTGCAATCGCTGCGTGAGAGAAAGCCAGGATAAGGAGACAGTCCGGTAATGGACTGAAGAACGAAGACTCGTTGGAATTCATCCATCCATTGAGCCGCTATCGAGTTCGAAAATCTGTTAGGGGTCGAGCCTGTGGTGGTGAGCGAAGGGGGTCGGGCCTGTGGTGGTCGTTTATATCTCGCTTATTTGGAGGAAATGAGATCCGGCATTTGGCACGTGTTATACAGGAGGGGTCTTCTACACAATTACATGAAAATCTCAAAATTCATATCTAAGGGTTTACTGTGCCTTTAAATGTTCTTAGAAACGACCGCTCCACTTTTATGATGAAGCAATCTTAAGCCATGTTTTGACTGCATCGCTGCTGTTTTTCATCGCAGAGATTTTGCGCCCACTGCTGCAGCGATCTGGCAGCGGCAGCGATTCTGTTGATAGTGCATAGCCTCACGGATGATCGAAGAAATTTAATCTGCCAGTGAAATTGGCTGGTACACGTTTCGACTCGTAAACACTAATCTTGTCATGTGAAAGACGAAACGTGTCATTCGCTGGCAATCGCTCCATCGCTGCCACTTTGGCCGCGATGGAGCGACGGTCAGCGACCATTGAGAATCGCTCTTCAAGCAGTGATGCAGTAAAACATGGGATTTCGTCGCCGCGACCCAGCGATGTAGGACGTTTGCCACGAAGCGATCACAACTTGAGCGCCTCTCCATTACGCGCGGTAAAAAAGGAACAGTTGTCCCTCGCATGGCTGCAGCAGTGCAGTCAAAACAAGGCTATAGCAGCGGCCACCTCCCATCCAGTCAGTGATCGACAATATTGTGCTATCGCTAATATACACTTCTAGCCACACGCGGCCGATTGCCATCAAAAACTGTGCGGCATTTGTGAAAGCTCCCTTCCCCAAGCAAATGATATCGCTGGTTTCAGCGGTTCCAAAAAAGACGATGAAGCTTTCGAAGCCGAAGTAAAAGAAGAAGGATCACGTCTTGAACTGACGGCTGCCATCGAGTCGGCTCCAACTCGGTTCACACGGAAACTGGCTTTGAATTTCGTGTGTTCTAACTCGATCATCTTCGAAAACTGTCCTTATTGGAATGAAATTGCGGTCCGCAGCCGCGGACAACGGTTGTTGCAGCACAGAGCTGTCCGCAACTGCGTACCTTGATTTCCTTCGATAAAGACGGTACAGCTCTCTAGGATTTTTCAAGCCGGTCCACTGCGGAGAAGTAAAACATATCTAACATCCATTGACGAGTGAATTGACATACTTGCTCGCTGAAGGCTTATGAAGACCACTGTTATCGGCTTGAAACATTGGAGAAAAGCACTTGAAGACTTTTTTGCTGATCTGAGTGCGAGCGCAGAAAGTAGCAGAGCGGTCGGTCAAGGCAAGATTCAATAGCGATAAGGAGATTCCAATGTGATAAGCTATAGTTCGACTCGCCTAGAATGAGTGAGGAGGGTCGAATTCGCAATGAAAGGCAAATCATTGCAGAAAATTCGCATTGAAAGGCAAATCATTGTGGAAAATGCGTGCCAACCACATCAGCTGAGTGACGCGAACACGGGTTCACGCGCAGCCTCAGCAAGAATTTTCCTTCGACAGTCCAGGTACTCAGGTTTTCGGTTCGATTTTCATTTCGGACGACAATCGGACTCCTTCTGATAACTCCACATAGAAATGACATCGGCTTTCTGCTGATGAGCAACCGAAACCCGAACCAAGTCGGCTAATGGCGTAAAAAAGACTACGCACATTGTAAAGCAACTGCAAAGGTCTCGTCTATTTGGATATTCTGAAACGTGTTCAAACTGCCTTTTTTGAAGTCTACTCGCAGCACCTTGATTGAGCGGACAGGGCGCTTCACTTACAGGGAATGGATACGTCTCAGACGAAACTACTTCATGGCAACGTGACAACGCTCGTCCGCGCTTTGCGGAAGACGTCCATCAAAAAATTGCGGGACGAGGCTGGAATGTTCCCACATCAGCCATACAGCTCGAACCTCGCAATCGATTTCTGAATACCATGTTTTCTGCTCGAGGAAGCACACTGAAGTAGGGGGGGGATTAGACAACTTCGATGAGGTGCGCATTATGCATTGGATACGCTCATCTTCGGATATCCATCAGAATGAACAGAAATTTTCATGATTCACAATCTGATTCACCGAAAAAAAAACGCTTGGCTCTGGGCGAGATTGAACCAGCATGTTCCCTTTCCGAGGGAGCGCCTTATCGCACTGCACCACCGAAGCCCAAGCGCCGCTCTCACTCGACTGCTCGGTAAATACTCACCGAAGCAATTATCTTTTCATGATTCACAATCTGATTCACCCAAAAAAAAACGCTTGGCTCCGGGCGAGATTGTAAACATTCCAAAAAGTGCACTGCGACGTTCAACAGCAGTTACGGCAAAAAAAAACATCCGAAAAAAAGTCAAAACCTGAGTGACCGAAATTTAAATCACCGAAAAAACGCGAAAATTCGTTTGATTCAAAATCTGAATCACCGAAATGTGCCATGAGTCGGTTAATGATTCGGATACCCAATATCCTAAATATGCCATGATTCGTATCGGAAAATGAGACGGATATTGGCAGAGTTGGCATCTGCTGTTACTCGAAAAAGGGTACAGTTAGGTCCTCAAGAAAAAATACTTAAACCTCACCCGCGGCTGGCGCAGGCGGTTTAAATCTCACTAGCGACTGGCGGTATGGTAACCTTATCAGTTGCGCTCTTCTCTCGGCCTGAATCGATTTGCGAGCCGGCGCACGCGACCGCCGCGGGTAAGATTGAATGTTTTTTCTTGAGGCATGCCACGGACCTAACTATACATTCTACTCCCAGCGAGGGTGGAACCACAGAACCTACAAGAATTTAAAAAATTCTCACCACGTCGAATCTCCAGTGATAGTCTTGGACCAAGAAGAACATCATATGCGTAATGAAGGTGCACACTGCCCCAGGCGCAAGGAAGTACTCGCTAGAATCAGTTATAATCGATTATTTACACGAAGATTGGCGCCTATTGATATGGATGCGTTGAAGGACGTACTTGCAATTTTCATTAAGAAGAAAACGTAAAGAACGCCTTCGAATGCAGTTCTCATTCGCGATTCTTCTGAAATGTCAGTTGATCAATAATAATAATATTACTGATGAAAAAATAGAGCTCTAAAGTAGTCCCTTAAACTCACTGCAAATCCAATAATGCATGCCTTTGTTTGAAATCACTGCAGAACTTCAATAACGGTTTCTTTAGACAAGTATTCTTAGTAAGTGAGTAAGTTTTGTTGCCACACATCAAAGAAGTCAGATTATCGAGAGATAGTCGTGACACCTAAAACGGACACATACGAAGAACCCCCAAGTGTGAAGTCCAACAAAAAGCTATTACCTCTACGAGTACTGATTTCTGATTGACGCCCACAATGAATTCTTCCAAGGATGGGATAGAGAGTTGACTGTCACAGAACGGATTCTCCTCAAATACGCTCAAACAACTGTCAGAACTCGCCGACTGAGTCTTTGCCACAGGTAGAGGTCTATCCACTGTTTCACCTTGAACTAAGCCATCATGTTCGGGTCTATCCACTGCTTCACCTTGAACTATGCCATCATGTTCAAGTGCGGACCGCACATCTAACGCAATGTTTTTTCTCTCGTCTTTGTCAACCTGGATGTTGCTCCGATGTTTTTCCTTATTGGATTGCTTGACATCTTTCTTCTTTTTTACATCCTCGGCATTTCCATCCTGAGTTGGAATTGGGGACAGTTTCTTGAGCTTCTTGACATTTTTCTTCAATTTCCTCAACTCCTGGATAATCTCGTGTTGAGTTGGTGACCCATCGAGACTAGCCACAGCCCCACCTCTTTTTCCTCTATTTCTGGCCATTAGTTATGTACAAGAGATCTGGAATAAAGAAGACGGTTTTCAGAGAAGAGAAAACTACCATTGTCTGCACACGATAATGACGAATATTGACTTCTCACAACAGCCCAGAAGAGCGTACACCGTAACGGGCATAACTCCCCAATACAGACAAATTTTGAAAAAACGTCCACTGTAGTATTTCGTAGGTACCAGGCTGTTCAATAAGTTTTGTCGTTCGATAAGAAAAACACAATTTTATGATTGTAAATAACACTTTATATTCAGTATAATCTCCCTGAACATTATTACACTTGCTCCAACGATCCTCCAATCTGTGGGTCCCATCCCTGAAGTGAGAATCCGGAAGGTCTGCAAAATACGCTTCAACAGCCGTTATGACCTCTTCCTTTGATAAAAAACGCTTGCCACGCATAAATTTCTTGAGTTCTGGAAACAAATGGAAGTCGCTGGGGGCAAATCTGGTGAATACGGTGGATGCTCCAACAACTTGAACTTTAATTCATGAATTTTAGATATTGTCAAAATGCTCTTGTGACACGGTGCATTTTCCTGATGAAAAAGGATTTTTCCTCGGCAAACCGGGTCTTTTTTCACGAATTTTTTCCTTCAACTGGTCCAAAAGGATGCAATAATATTCAGAATTAATTGTTTTACCAGTTTGCAAATAATCCACAAAAAAATTCCTTTCGCATCCCAAAAAACTGATGCCATTACCTTCTTGGCCGATTTCCGGACACGAACTCGTATCGAAGCCGAACAACCAGGTTCAAACCACTCTTTAGCCTCCTGTTCTGATTCAGGATCATGGTGGTAGACCCAAGCCTCATCTTTAGTGATGAATCGACGCACAAAATCCACTTTATCCTTTTTGAAACGCTTCAAATGTTGCTGAGAAAGTAGCATTCGAATGTGTTTTTGTTCCATTGTTAGCGAATGCGGCACCCATTGTGCACACAGCTTTCTAAAACCCGAAATTTCACTTAAAATATGGCTCACACTGCCTAATGAGATGTGTAGAGCCTCTACTAAATCTCTCTCCGTCAATCGACGATCTTCCAAAACCATATCCTGTGTTTTGGCTATGATTTTTGGTGTTGATGCGCTTTTTGGACGTCCTTCACGTGGATCGTCTTCAAGGCTTGTACGACCACGTTTAAATTCAGCAACCCATCTTTCTACTGTTCTAATTGTAGGTGAACAATCATTATACACTTTTAACATTCGTTCGAGAATTTCTTTTGGTGCTACACCTTCCAAAAATAAGAATTTTATCACTGCACGATAGTCAATTTTTCCATTGCTGTGACACGGCGACACTAAATGGCTTGTGAACAAAGAATGAATTGACAGATTGAAATAAAACTTCACTTACATTCATATGAAGTGTACCAGTTAAACAAAAAAAAATTGGGCGAATAGCAACGCCCTCTCTTATCGAACGACAAAACTTATTGAACAAAATGGTATAGCCCAGCTCCCTCAATTTGAGCCGATCGAAGCAAGGCTTATCAGCCTTATCATGTCAAAATCTCCTTATTACTGCTATATTTTGCTATGACCGACCGATCTGCTGCTTACTCCGCCCGGACTAATCCGAGCAAATTAGGCTTTACGCCCCTGCCCGGTCGATACACACAGAAAGCATTGGAAATGGGATGCATAAATAACCCGGGGTCGTATTCGCCAACAACCCGCCGAGGGAAGTCGAAGGGAAGCGGAAGGGATGATACCGCGCGCGGCAGAGGAGCAGCTCAACCCATCTTTCACCATGTAAGATGGAAATGCAAACTGTGTTACGTATCGATATCACTGCGAAAAGATAAAGATTCCATCGCGAAGCGGCCATTCTTCAGCTATGCGATTCGAAAAATTCCGGCGGTCGCGAGGGAAGCCAAGGGAGGCGAGAGGTGGCCGTGGAGCGCGCACTTTGTACTGAAATTTCACCTCATCTACCCTTCGACTACCCGGCGGGTTATTGGCGAATACGGCCCCCGGGTTTCAGCCGCTGACACCCCCCAACACCCACCCGGTCGATACTTATGATTAAAATGATGGGGTGAGGTTGAGAAAATCACCCTGTGTATCCGACGCGGTCGATATCCATGCAATACGTGGATGGCGGGGAATGAGAAAAACGCCGGGTAGGCGGGCCCATGATAAAACATTGCGTATCACTAGAAAGCTATCGACACTGCTACCTCCGTTTCTTCACTGTACTCTCCTTCACTATTTCTCTGAACAGGTGCAATCCTGTTGGCCACGTAACCATCGTCATCACTTCCGGTGGGCTCTAGTCGGATACAATGGGTGATTTTCTCAACCTCACCCCATCATTTTAATCATACGTATCGACCGGGTGGGTGCTGCTGGGTGTCGGTGGGTTTCAGATGCAAATAGCACCAACTCTGACAGGGGCCTTAGATTAGATTAAAGCGAAAGTTTCCCGCTACTCGACTTTGTCCATTTTTAAAGGCACCGTTCACGATGATCACCCTCGGTGACTTTCCACAGTGAAATGATAGGCGAGAAGGATCCTTGGCTCCCAGTGCCAAAAGAACGGTAGAAAACGAGCCAGGAGTGGCGCAAACAAACGTCACCTTGGCGCAGTCACTTGGAAGTTCTACGGAGCTCCAGCTAAATCACTCAAGTCGCTCCAAGCTGAGTAAGATGTGTCCGACTATGTATATCTAACACACACTCGAAGTCCCGTAATCATACCTCTGGCACTGGGGAGCTACTAGCCCACGACTATGGAGACTGGGGCGAGAATACCGCGAAGTGGCGCAAGCGACTTCGACGCGGTATTCTTTGGCAAAGCTCGTGAGAAACTAGCGAAATGCTTTTTTCCAACCTTATAAAAGCCTACGACTCAGAAATTCGCCGAGCAGCTAGGGCACTGTAACGGCCTCTCATTTTCTGAGCAGCATCATGGAGATATCTGCTGATGACCGCCCACCAGTTTATGATTGGCTGATGGACTCAGCGTTACAAACCCCATCGTTGCAGGATATCGTCCCATGATGCTGGAAGTGCAGCATATGTCGCAGAGCTCCGGCGCCCTACGGAAGAAAAATGTCCTAGAGCCAGCGGCCGCTCGCCATTGGATGGCCCTGCCCATCCCTCTTCCTAACTGGTCTAATCCTGACATGTTTAGACAAAAGTATTAACAATGTTGCTGGTATAAAAGGCTTCTCATCTCACAGTGTGTTTCAGTCGACTCTTCGGAGTCGGACCTGGAAGGTGGCCTCAAGTCACTCACCAGAAGATCCACCGGATACCGGAAGATAATTTCTGTCGCCGAGGGGAGGGGGCTCCCCACGGCTCGGGGGGGGGACCCAACTGTGGGGTCACCTCCCCACGGTCCACGGTGGGGTGCACCCACTGCGGACCGTGGCAGTGGGGTGACCCCCCCCCCCTGGGGACCCCAAAGCGGATTACCACAGTGGCATGTCCCCGGGGCATGTCGGGCCGGAAAATTTTTGTGATGGTGCGCTCACGGCGAAATCGCGTCTCGGAACACTGCCGACGGTGAGCGCACCTTGTCGCACTCGGACGCGCGCTGGGAGCAGCATAAGTCGCGAGATGTAGCGTGGATACCAAGGCTGGGAGCAGCATATGTCCCGTGAAGTGGGGTTTCAAACGCAAAACTGGCAGCAGCATATGCTGCCGGGGTTCCGCCCCGTTACGCCCACTTTTTCAGCAGCTAGGGAACGGCCTTGGCCTAGAAACCTCCATGATGTGTCCTAGCTGCTCAGCGATTATGCGAGGAGTATATGGCTGTCCTTTATCGGCGATTCGCTGTCGCTACTAGCCCACGGCAAAGCCGTTTTTGAAATTTGCACGTACGCCCGACACTGATCGTGTCAAGGCAGATCGAAACGTGTTCAAACAATCCGCCACGTCATGGTTGGGCGTCATTCTTCATTGCTGTTTTTGTGATGCTGTCTTCAGACTGCAATTACCAACTCAGGCAACCGCGGGGGTCGGTGGCAGGTTAAAACGCCCCTTTCCGAATGAAATTGATCCGATGCGGCTGATCGGCGGAGGTTTCGGCATGACTCATAACTGCCGAAGTTTTCGTGGTGATGTCTCATATGTGGCGGAGTTTTCGGGGCGACGTGTTGCAGTATCTGCACTGTTTTTCTCTGGTACTCTCTCGTGTAGAGCGCGGAATCGGTAGCCCACAATGTATACGCTGCACTGCGATGTGACGTGTTTGTGCTTATCACGGCTGACAGCTCGGGATATCGACGCTTTGGCGGGCGTCGGTGGCAGGTTGACAGGTCAATTGTGCTGCCTCTCAACCTGCCACCGACGCCCGCGACTGCAGGAGTGGTAGAGGGTGGTCGGTGGGAGGTGATTAGGCGAAACTTTTGGTGTAAACACGTGGGTGTGACGTCATACTGAGTGGTCGGTGGGAGGTGATAAGGCAGAGCTTTCGGTGTGAACGGGTCAAGGATGACGTGGCATTGTAGGGTCGGTGGGAGGTTGACACGCGGAGTTTTCGGCATGAATGGGGGAGTTTTCGGGCCTTGCCCGCCCCTTTTTTCGTTTCGAGCGGGAGCACGCTACCTGTTCAACTCCTCTCAACCGGCCACCGACCCCCGCGAGTGTGTGAGAAGTAAATTTCAACAACCCAGCGGTGCCACAAGGGCATAAAATAATGATATCAGTTGCATTTCTATATCAGGCTCTCAAATGAAAGTTGCAAAGCATTTTGTGGCTTTGTGGCAATCTTCACCGCTTGGTATTTTTCGTCTAGTCGATTATCATGATTCTTGTCCTCTCCAATAATTACGAAAGCTCTTCGATTGTAATTCTTATACCAGACGCGTGACGAGCTCGATTCAGCGTACGCCATTGAAATGTACCCACCAAAGTGGCACGATACATATCTTCCGCGTTTGCGTGCAAATGAATGCGCGATGTGGCAATAAACCGCGTGCATTTGGGAGCCCTGAAAAACGTCTTTATGATGAAACGAACGACGTTCTAACCCCAAGATCGGTAGGTTCTAACGAATATGCGTCTGAGCCGGCCCATTTTACTTTGAAGATGGTATTTTCAGAGGAAAGGACGTCGAGACAGCGGCAGTCGTGACGAGAATTTGGATGATGAAGTGGAAGAATGAAGTTACTGGAGGAGCGTCACCCTGTAATGTTGATCAGCTGCCCGGCCTTAAGCGTTTAACTTCTGCCAGGTCATGATCTCGTGAATTTGTTGGGTCTTTATTATAGCTCGTGATGATCGGTGTTCAAACTTGTCTTGTTGTATATTTTACCTTGTTGAAGTATCTTGTTATTGGTATTTTTGAAGATCTTGTAAATCAGGGTCCCTAGGCCTTTGCTGCATCTCGTGATTTTGTGTATTTGGATTCTCATGTCTTTGTGATGAAACATAGAATTTTTTGGGCCTTTGTTTTGAAACATGATCTGGTAAATTTCGGGTTTCTCATGTGATTTTTCTGTGAAGTCTGAAATATTTTTGCGTTCATGTGTCATACTGCTTGAATTCCATTATGAATCTGTGTTGTTGGTGTTCACGGAACAACTTGAAAGAAAGCGGTAGAACCCTAGTAGCTGTGTGATCGCGCATGAGCAGCACTCCAATCAGTGGCTCAGGTGAAGAGCGATTTAATACTTTTCGAGCGACGGCTAAAATCTGGGTTAGCAGCAGTAGAAGCGTGGTTGAACAGCTGTACAATACCAGGTCTATAGCTGGTCAACACCACGAGGGCAGCACGTCAATTGCGCGACAATAGTCTGTCAATAGCTCGCAAATAGTGAGGCAGTAACGCGTGTATAGCACTTCAACACCGCGGCAAAAGCGCAATTGTAGTACGTCAATAGTGCGGTATGAACACGACAGAAAAGCAGCACTTGGACTATTATAACGCGTCGACAACGCGATGATAGCGTTACAAGACGGCCACAATCGCGTGAAAAATCGCAACAATAGCATTACGAAACCGCGATAATCGCATGACGAAACCGCGGCAATAGCATGGCGAAACCGCGACAAAACCGCGTCTATGCCGCTGGAGTGGCGCGGCTATTCCACGACAGTGGCACAGCAACACCGCGACTATCACGATTTGGGGCTCCTAGCCCCGTTGTCCGAGCGCTCGGAGCGACTTTCTTGTGGGCTAGGAGCGTCCCAGTGCCAGAGACGCCCGGGAGTTTTTAGCCTTCACTACTGGATTTTACTAGTATTTGGCCATTTAATACTTCACATCTTCCTAGATAGCGCGCGGAGGCGGTTTGAGTCATCTCTCAGGCTCCATTCATGGCGACCTACGAGCGGCAACGGTCACAGAGTACTGGAGTTTCAGCAGCGTAGTGCCTCTCGTAGCTAGCGATGGACTGAGCCTTACCTTCCAGATCGCCATTTTTTTGTGGTGCGCGCTTTGCGCGCATCTGATTTAATTGTGAACCGTCCATGCGCTAATCCACGATTCCGAAATCAATGTTCTCAATAGCTTTAGACAAGCGAATGGTTTCCTAATATTCGAGGAAAATGGAAAAACCCGCTCGATTTTGGTCGAAAAAACGTTCATCTTCTTTTTTTTCAGACGGCGTTCACGATCTTGTTGGAACACCTAAAATTGAGCTAAGAAGTTCTTTTTTAAACAGGGGCTGTGAATGAATGCAGTTTCCAATTTGAAGTTGACAACTTAATTTTGAAGGGTATCCCCTTGTTCCGAGCCAAATTTGCTCTGTTCCCTCGCGCGCTTGTGCGGAGCGAGGGCAAAGATAGCAAGAAAGTGTGGGGAGAAGGAGATGCAGAGTACGCGCGCAGACGCACGCGATAAACGGAAAAAAATTTCACTCGGAAACAGACGATACTTAAAATCGTGGCTTTACATACTAGACTAGCCGTGGAGCACGGAATCCGCATGGTCATGCTATAGCAGTAGAAACCGGAATAGGTGGGTGGATCTGCAGTCAATACAGGTGGGTCAGGTTAGTACTAGAATATATCAACCGAAAAAAAATTTCGAATATTCTAATGAAATATGAATTCGAAAAACTGATTCTTTCGAATATTCGAATAAACGAATCAATCGAAAAATTGATTCCTCCGAATAGTCGAATAAACGAATTATTCGAAAAATTGACTTCTCCGAATATTCGGATAAACGAATTATTCGAAAAATTGACTTTTCGAATATTCGAATAAGCGAATTATTCGAAAAATTGACTTTTTCAAATAATCGAATTATTCGAATGATTCGAATACGAATTGGAATATTCGGCCGAAACTGCGAGTATTCGAATATGAAGTACGGACCGAGTAAGCATAATCAAACATCCGTTCTCGGCACTACCAACTTTCTTGACATTTTTTGTATAGTATTGTATTGATCAAATCTATGCCAATCCATGAACAAGGCGTTCTTCGATATACAGCCTAAAAGTATTCAAACAAAAAAAGTTTCTGGAACACGGCTCGAATCTGTCCGGGACCTACTCGAGCAGACGGTAAACAGTATCGATTACTTTCGCCCAGAAATTCGGGGGTGATGGTCTTGATGTATTCCAGCCGCAGGAGACGAGGAGGAATTTCTGAGTTCTTTCCGATCACGCGCACGCGCTCCCCCGTCTCCCCACCAGGGATGTGTGGAATTTTCAGTTTTCTACCCATTTTTTTCTGTTTTCTGTAAAAATATTCGAAAATTGGACAGAAAACAGAAAAAACGTGTACAGCGATTTGCTGCAGCTTTGTCCTAGAAAAAAGTAGCCGGATTTATCGAAGCTAAGCCGATAGGTTGAGGATGTACTTCACCCAGGCTCTCTGCAGTTGTAAAACGCTAGACACCTTTATCTCGCTGTAGTGGTTATCCATTAGGGCACATGTGGCGTGGTAGGAGGAAACAGTGCTGTTCGCTGTACACTAGACTTGGGACCGAATCGAATAATTATTCGAATAATATTCGAATAATTCGAATATTCGAGTATTCGAATATTCGATTCATTCGGGAATTTCAATTTTGGGGTTTATTCGAATATTCGATTTATTCGGGAATTTAAAATTTAGATTTATTCGAATATTCGATTTATTCGAGGGTTAAAATTTTGGTTTTATTCGAATATTCGATTTATTCGAGAATTGAATTTTTGGATTTATTCGAATATTCGATTTATTCGAAAATTTAAATTTTGGATTTATTCGAATATTCGATTTATTCGGGAATTTCAATTTTGGATTTATTCGAATATTCGATTTATTCGAGAATTTCAATTTTCGATTTATTCGAATATTCGATTTATTCGAGAATTTAAAATTTGGATTTATTCGAATATTCGAAAATTTAAATTTCGGATTTATTCGAATATTCGGAAAAAAAAGTGCCTCACATTCGAATTAGACAAGACCTACTCAGAAAAATAAAAACAAGTTACTTGTAACATGGAAGGCCGAAAACAAGTTACTTGTAACATATCTGAGCCGATGTAAGTTACTTGCGACTTATCTCAGGTCATTTAAGTTACATGTGACATATCGGCGGGATACTGCGTGCGGTGCGCCTCCGATATGTAACATGTAACTTAAATGACTTGAGATGAATCGCAAGTAACTTACATCAGCTTGGATATGTTACAAGTAACTTGTTTTCGGTTTCTGAGAGGATCCTGCGTGCAGTGCGCCTCCGATATGTTACATGTAACTTAAATGGCATAATATAAGTCGCAAGTAACTTAAATCGGCCAAAAAGATATTTCCAAGGGGGATGTACGGCGCACTCGCGGGGTCAGGCTTACGACTAGCGTTGGTTCAATTACCCAAGTTTGAGGTACTTGACCCCACACCAGCAGGGAAGGCCCCGCACAACGTTTTTTTTGCTTAGTGTGTGGTCTGAGACGCGCGCTCTGCGTCGCGTGTCGTCTGCGTCACGTGATGGCCACCCATGATGAAAATATAAATGTAAGCTACATGTAACATAAGAGTAACTTACATGCAAGATAAATTTAAGTTACATGTAATATAAATGTATGTTACATGTAATATAAATGTAAGTTACTTGAGACATTCAAGTAAGTTACATTTATATTACAAGTAACTTGTTTTGATTTTTCTGAGTATTTCCTTTGAAACAGAAACCCTTCAAAGATGCTTTTCGCAAATTGAGCTATCCATTTTTGTGAGTAACATTTCCGCTGTTCGTTCTTGTGTGCAGGTCTCCCGTTGCGCGCTGTACACAAGCACCAACGCATATTGATTAGGGGCGGTGCTATCCGAAGTTGCCGCAACAGGCCGGACTGGTACTCAGAAAAATCAAAACAAGTTAGTTGTAATATAACTGTAACTTACTTGAATGTCTCAAGTAACTTACATTTATATTACATGTAACCTACATTTATGTTACATGCAACTTCAATTTATATTACATGTAAGTTACACTTATGTTACATGTAACTTACATTTATATTTTCATTATGATGGCCATAACGTGACGCAGACGACACGCGACGCAGAGAGCGTGTTCCAGACCACAAACTACGCGAAAAAATGCTGTGCAGGGCCTCCCATGCTGGTGTGGGGCAAAGTACCTCAAACTAGGGTAGTTGAACCAACATCAACGCCAGTCGTAAGCCTGACCCCGCGAGTGCGTCGTACATTTCCCTTGGAAACATCTTCTTGGTCGATTTAAGTTACTTGCGACTTATATTGTGCCGTTTGAGTTACATGGAACATATCCGAGACGCACTGCACCCAGTATCCTCTCAGAAATCTTAAACAAGTTACTTGTAACATATCTAAGCTGATGTAAGTTACCTGCGACTTATCTCAAGCCATTTAAGTTGGGGCCTCCTAAACAGGCAGCAGCGACCGTTTATCCCATCGTTTTTAGCACTGAATACGCAGGAAGTTGGCAAGTTGAAACTTGTTGAAACTCGCAGAGCATTTCTACTGGCAAAACAATGAGATGGAACACGTATGGATAAACAGTCACTGCTGCCTGTTTAGGTTTTCTCATTTAAGTTACATGCAACATATCGACAGGAAACCGCTGGCGATTCGCCTCCAATATGTTACATGTAACTAAAATGGCACAATAAAAGTCACAAGTAACTTACATCGGCTTAGATATGTTACAAGTAACTTGTTTTCGGGTTTTTATGTTACAAGTAACTTGTTTTCGGGCTTTTATGTGACAAGTAACTTGTTTTCATTTTTCTGAGTAGCCGTCGCCCATTGGCGCTGGGCCGCCTCCGCGAACTCAATAGTGTGTTCACCTGCTCCCATTATTTTAGGCCGTCGCCGCCGTAATGGTGGATAGAGGGTATCCACGAAAGTGTGGCTGCCCCCTGTCCCCCATTGTGGGAGCTAGTTAAGCCAATCTCCTCCGATTTTCAACCCCTCCGTCACTGGTCTCCTTTTTTTGAATTTCGTAATTGATTCTGTATACACATATACGAAACGCAAATATAAGAATTAAACATGAGAAGCGAAGACAAGTTATGCAACTCAAACTAACATTCTGCAGAAATTTCTCTCGCCGCGCTTTTTCTCCTCTTCTTTTCGAATATTCTGCTATCTTGATGCTCATCACCTTTTCGAACAATTTGCTTTGGGGCAATATGTGTATCGTCGATCACTGGGCGAGAGATAGCCGCGACGCAGCGATCTAACGTGATATCACTTGATCGATGTTCATGACTGTCATTACCTCCTCGCTTGCGTGCGTGCCACGTGTTTTCGTCGCGGCGATCTCTCAACCACCATCGGCATGGAATTCGCATTCAGAACCCCGAATTACCTCCGCATAGCAATTTTGAGTCAAATCCGAGACTTTAACCAAACTACCGCATACCCACCGTAATCTACCGCAAGCTGTCAAAAAATCGATATACTTCATCAGATACGCGTTTATCACTACAAATAACCCTCAAAGAAACAATTTGAGCAACATCGTAGCGCTCCGGAAAACGTCAAAAGTCGCATTTTGCCATCAAATTTCCCTCCCGATGAGAAGCTTTGAACGAATTTGGGCGACAATCGACAAAGAAACTTCAGCTTCGTGATCAGCATCCCAAACAACCCCCCCCCCCACCACCACCTCTAGGGGAATTTAAGGTCAAATCTGGAATGTTTTTCTTCAACGCTTTCTGAAGCCCTACTTGATTTAGGTTAACGCTCAACCGAAAATTGGTACATGTGGGAAATGGTATCACTTCGTGGAAGCTCTGGAGAAAGTGCTTCTGCCCACGCTTTGTCCAGGGGGTTGTTTTGTGCGCTGAACACGATTGACCGTTTTCAGCATCTCGAAAGATCAGTATGCGTTTTTGGATGGTACAATAGGTATGCGAAACGGAAGAATGCCTATTACGATTTTTTTCAGAGTGACTAGGCAGCTGTGAAGGGCATATTCGGGCCCTACGTTCAAAGTGGTTCTAGAAAAGTACAGTTTATGTGGGACTGCCACTTTGGCTATTAGTAGTTTCCTTGTTAGTGTTCCCCGTCTTGAAGGTAGTTCACGATAAAAACAGTCCCCTAGTTTCTTCGGAAGTCGAAGTTCCGGGGTGATATTGACCTTGATTTCGAAATGTCGAATATTCTTCGAATATTCGAATAGGATTCGAATATTCGAATAGTTGGTCGACTTTTCGAATATATTCATTTATTCGGGAATTTTGAAAACGCCTTATTCGAATGTATTCATTCATTCGGAAATTTTGAAAAGGCTTTATTCGAATGTATTCATTTATTCGGGATTTTTTAAAAGGCATTATTCGAATGTATTCATTTATTCGGGAATTTTTAAAAGGTATTATTCGAATGTATTCATTTATTCGGGAATTTTGAAAACGCCTTATTCGAATATATTCATTTATTCGGGAATTTTGAAAACGCCTTATTCGAATATATTCATTTATTCGGGATTTTTTAAAAGGCATTATTCGAATGTATTCATTTATTCGGGATTTTTTAAAAGGCATTATTCGAATGTATTCATTTATTCGGAATTTTGAAATGGCCGTATTCGAATTATTCATTCATTCGAAAACTCGGGTCGAATGCCCATGTATACTGTACACGGTCGGGTTCGATCCTCGCCGAGGTGAACCAAACCAACCAAACCTCCGGGGTCCTTCAATTGGTAACAGATTCATGTAGGGAGGCGAAGGCACCCATTGGGAATTCGGCTGGCACCCGCAAGCCACTAAATAAGCACGAAACCCACTCCTCTGAGAAAATTCGTCGCGTCAGCGCCGGTAAGGTACAGCGATCCTCGACTGTGCCGCGATAGTACCGCAGCGGCTCCGCGTTAGAACCGCGCCGGCTCCGCGAGGTTGCAGCAGCGAACCCGCGTGGAGTACGATGTACTGTCCTGTGTGGTTAAACGAAATTGTCGCCGGTCTAATATACCCAAGTTGAGGGTGCATTTCGTATTTCCTTGTGCGCGAAAGCGGCGATAACCTCTGTCCTTATCAGACAAAGGACGTAGCGACTGCAGGTGCGAACTTTTGTTCTTACAATTAGGCCCCCTAGTTGTCTTATAATTCTTGAATAACTTCATATAAGACACTCTCCCAGAGCCGCTGCGGCGTTATCGCGGAGCCGAAGCGGTACTGTCAGGTCCCCGCTACGACCCCGCGGTAGTGCCGCCGCGGCTCCGCGATAGTGCCGCTTCGGTGCCTGTATGCGCCAAAGCGGCACTATGGCGGAGCCGCAGCGGCGATTTCTCTTAGTCAAGCCTCTACTAAGTACGATTTCGAATGCGCTGAGCATCCCAATAGGGATTCTGGAAGCCGATTCCTTATCTTTATCTTATAGTGTATACTCTTACCCAGAGGTTTATCGTTGACGAATCTCTCAGATGTATCGCAAAGCAGTCAAGTAAAAGGAAAACTGCAATGTGACTCGAAACTAACAATAATAAGCCATTAATACTAGTACTTAACGCCCACTATTCATACCCACTCCCCAGCGTACCCGCTTTGGTGGAGCGGGGTAATGTTGGCCCCAAGTGTGCCATCCACGCAAAACTCTGAATACGTGTTTTAATTCACGGCTACGCAGGTGGCACAGAATTCAGATAAGATGAAGCGCCAAGAAATTGATGGTAAAGCTATGAGGCAGATAACTCTGCCACAGCTGTACGAGACGCTCTCAACGTGGAGCGATTAACGCGTCAGGTCAGTTATACTCTAACGGCACGAGCGCGCGGTACGGGTGTGACTTTCAGCTCTGAGTAGTTGTACAGTGTTCAAACCAGCAGTTATCCCACAATTAGTGGCAAAATATGTACACTGAGGAACGGGAAGCTAGCTGCGACTGCACTACGTACTCCTTGCACAGACATATGTATTGAGCTTCCCATAGAGTAATCGAGCTTTTATTGCCTGGGAAAAGGAAGGTTCGATGAACATTTGTCATCTCATCGCACCCATAATCTGCATTTCTTGAGCGTCTATACTTTTTGCTCTGGCCAAATGTAAGGTTTTAAAAATTCAACGAAAGAAGCACTCAAAAAATGTATGAAAAAAGTTCAGTTTTGAAGAATTTCGTTTAGTTTACGCTGAACACCCTTTATTGATTTCTGAAAATTTTCTGTTTTCTGCCCAATTTTGGAGATTTTTTTCTGTCAAACTAGATTTTCTGTTTTCTGTTTCCAAAAATTTTTTTTTCCGCACATCCCTGTTCCCCACCTCTCTCGAGGTTGGAGTACATGAATACATTACGACCAACACCTGAAATTCGGCGCTGAGCGAGATACTCCACCATTAGATTTCTGAATATCTCATCTTGAATATTGGAGTATCCGAATAATCGTTGACATACTCTAGTAAGTACTGAACTTGTCAGGAACTGTACTCATGGCACACCATCGATCGAATTTCGGCACTATCGGATCATTTCGCAAGATGCAGTAATGAGTAGTTATGGAATCTAATTGTGCTCAAACTCAGTCTGGAGATGGTATTTGGGGCGCTGAACACGATTATGAAGTCCGTTTTCACATTTTCGGTGGAACACAGAAGATAACGATCGGAAGACCAGAACGAGTTTTTTTTTGCTTCTTTTCGAAGGGAAACCTTTGCTAAAATAGAGTGAAGCTTGTAACTGTTCTGCTCCGCTACAAAAAAAAAGGTTATGATTTGGCACAGTAGTATTTGTGAGAATCTCGTTAAAAGAACTGAAAAACTTCATGCGTATGATTTAGCACAGTATTCGATTCGGATTAAAAAAAATCCGTGAAACGATGAACTTTTGATTTTGCCGTGCACTTGTTCAAAAAACAGCGAAAATTGAGTGTAGCTTTGAAAAACCAAATCACATCCGTCTTACTGAGCACCCACATATCTTCGTGTGGCTGCAATTATTTTCAAATTCATTAAATGGTGTTTCTCATGCAAATGTGGTCCATCACTTATCCGCTAGCGAACATATATACATGAAGAAATCAGTAATGTTCGAGAATAAGTATTCCTGAATATTTGAATGTAAGCCAAAACTTGATTTTTAGCTTTGCAAAACCAAGTTGTAAACATTAGCTTAATTTAGCTTCCTGGCAAAAGTAACGATTTGATGTCAAAAAAAAGTTTCAAAACTGTCTTGAAATATCCTAAAAAATGATTTGGCGTAAAATAGCCTGAAGTAGTAAAAAAGCTAGGAAAATGAAGTGAAATATCTAAAAATACGATTTGGCTGTCATTAATAAACTAACCAGCGATAAGTAAAGACAGAGGGATCAGATTTTACAAGCTTCTCCGTTAAACTTATAAAAACAAAATCAAGCGCGATATGGAATGGAGCGTTGCGTTCACCTACATTTTTTTGCGCGCCTGATTTTGCTTTGATAAGTTCAACGTAGAAGCTTGTAAAATCTGATCCCTCTGTCTTTCCTCATCGCTGGTTAGTTTATTATTGACCGCCAAATCGTATTTTCAGATATTTCACTTCATTTCCTAGCTTTTTTTACTACTTCAGGCTATTTAACGCCAAATCATTTTTTAAGATATTTCAAGACATTTTTGAAACTTTTTTTCTGACATTACCAAATCGTCACTTTTGCCAGGAAGCTAAATTTTCAGAAATTTCACAAATTTTTCCCAAAGGTTCCCTTTATGGCATGAATTTCGCTCAACGATTTCCAGTTTGGAAAGATGAAACATCTCACAGGCGATTTTGTCGTATGAGTGCAACTTCTGAAACTTGTGACGCACAACCATAAAAAAACACCACTCATCGGCGCATTTTGCCCAACAGGTGAAAAATCGATATTTTGAACATAAATATTCGATTTTTCATGATTAGAACAATTTCCCGAGCAATGTACTTACTAGGAATTCTCGCATGGCCATCCCCACCATTTAAAGGCAGTGTTCACGATGATTCTTGTCCCCGAGTTTTTCACTCAAAACAATACGTGGCCCACCAAGGGTTACCAAAATTACGAAGAAACGGCGTGAAACGCTATAAGACGTCCAATTTCAGTGACATTATTCAATGACATGGACTAGTTGTCCGGTTGGATGAACATGTTCATGGTGGTTGTCACCGGTGAAAAATTGGGTCAATCGAAAATAGATGAATATTTTATGCAAAAACATTAGATAGGGCCCTAAGGAAAGAACGGAGCAATAGAGACTAGAGAAGTGCAAAGGGTGGGTCCACAAAAGATTTCATTGTCACAACAAACAGTACCTGTGAGAGTAAAGAGGCGGGGTGAGAGTAGAGGATTTCGTATACTTCTGGTGCGTGGTGCGTTTTTCTTAATTTCACCGTCATTCAAGTTCTCCCCGGGGGCCAAATAATCGATATAGCGAATAATCCCAGAATTGATGATTATCGTGAACACTGCCTTTGAAAGATGATGAATGTTTTCTGGTCAATTCTGCTCCGCTGTCTCTCAATCTGACATCGGATTTTGCTATGGACACCTCTGAACAAAGTTATGAGCGCTTTCGAAGCTTCGTGAAAAGGTAAGGGTACCATCAGCCAATTTTTAGGGTGTTTGAAAAAAATTTGGATTCGGCTCAAAACTTTCAACGGGGGTTACTCAGGGTGCTGAACGCGAATTTGGGGTCTGTTTGTCGCTAGACTTAAGGTTACTGTAGGTTACGGTAGGCATAATGCCTTTTAACTGGCTTTAGCTACCTCCAAACGTCGAAAATCGAAAAATGGACCTCAAATTTGTGTTCGGCGTCCCGAATAACACCTACAGAGATATTTTGAGCAAAATCTGACACTTTGCCCAAGCTACCGTATACCAACCGTAATCTATTAGAAATCGATAAACGGATTGCAGATTCTAGTTTAGCACTGCAAATAACTCCCAGAACAGCAATTTGAGCCATATCTATCGTAGCACTCCGGAAATCGGCGAACGTCGCGATTAGCCATCAAATTTCCCCCCTGATGGGAAGCTTCGAACGAATCAAGTCGAAAAGCTTGGAAAATCGTCAAATAAACCCTAGATTCGTGATCAGCGCCCCAAATAACCCACCTAGGAAGGATTTTGACAAAGTTTGGAAAATTTGTCTTCACCCAAAATTTGCTCAGTGGGGTAGTTTTGGGCGTTGAACACAAGCACGAGGTCCGTTTCCGGATTTCACAAACCCTAATGCGCGTTTTTTTATAGAAAAAAGGAGGGAAATACGATTTTTGACAGGCTATAACTTTTTTTCGCAGACATATGTAGTAAAACCCGAGTTCAGATTCGAAGAGGGCGTGCCAGAGTTAACTAGAAAACATCTTTCAGCTTTCTGATCCGGGGTACACCATGCGAGGTTCCCTAGTTAGACCCTCAACAATCAACACTCATTGCCGCTTTTTATGCAACAGGTGAAAAATCGATATTATTGATTGGTATTAATCGATAATGTTTGATGAGTAAAATCCCCAAACCAAGAGATCCATAATCATCAACAATTACCACTCCTCGTCGCATTTTGTGCAATAAGCGCAAAAATCGATAATATTGATTATCGATCGATGACGTGTCATCAGTACGAAATCTGACAAGTTAAGTACTTACCACTAATGACCTATGTTAATTGGCTACGAATCCACCCACATACTCTGCTCTCCACAGCCGTAACATGCGCCAGCAATTTTCGAGCTCCACGGCTAGTATGTAAGCCCATGATTTTGAGGTACCCTTCGAAGTTAAGGTATCAAGTTCAAACTGGAATGGGAGCGACCTGCATCCATTTCCGGCCTCTTATCCAAAAATGAGCTTCCTAGCTCAATTTTAAGTGTACACAAGTTGATGAACGCCAACTGAAAAAAAGGAGATTAACACCGAAATCGAGCGGTTTTTTCAAATTTTCTCGAAAACCAGCAAAACATTCCAAACCATTTCCGGGGGATAATACCAACTTTTTCCACTCTTTTCAATGCAGTTTGGAACTGATTTCTAGATTCACTCTGAACTTAGATTTCGAAAAAGCGGTTCCGCGCGTGGCCAGTTCAAAACACAATCTGGTGCGCGCTTCGCGCGCACCACAGTCGGAGAAAATAGGGGCGTGATTTGTTTTTTTTCAATGCTACTCTCAATTTTTGGTGTTTATTAAACAAGTGCACGGCCAAATCAATGGTCCATCATACAAATGCAAATGCATGATTCGTTTTTTTTTTGAATCCGACCCACCCTTTACAATTTTTCGCGTACCATGCGCAAGAAATCCCCTGTACGATTTTTGCACAATTTTCAGAGTCCCGCCCATTTCTACATTCTAATTCCTAGCGAATTTCACTTAGGCCGTTGCTTTAGTGTGCGCGCGAGTGCTGCTTCTTCTTTCCCACACTTTCTCACTGTCGCTCCCCTCTCACCGCATACTCATGCGTAGGAAAAAAAGTAGATTCTCAACGACTCGATCCGGAAGCCCCGCCTACTTTCATCACGTTTCACACAGTGACCCGAAGCTCCGTCCTTTTTTCTATTTGCTTAGTTTTTTCAGGTCACTGTGTGAAACGTGCATTTTAGTTGTAAACGAACAAAACTTTTCAAAAAATTTCGAAAGATTTTTCAAAAATTTTTTCGTTCGTTCGAAAATGCGTCGAACGAATTTTTCTCATTTTTCGTTTGTTCGAAATTTTTGCGAACCATCAGGGGGTAGGGAACATACCTCCCGTCACCGCAGCACAGCGCTGGTAGGGTGTGATCCGGTAACGCTGAGCGCGGTCAGTGAACGCAAGCCTAATAATGCGCGGCGCTAGACGAAAACAAGCCTGCCGCAGTGCGTGAGGCCGTTGCTGATAGCTCGCTAGCGTGTAATACTTACGCCGCGTGCCGTGCTATTTATACTCCTCAGCGTCAGAGAGCCACGCGCGCGGGCGAGGCGTTGAGGCACAAATACTTTTTACGCGCGCAACCCGCGTGACGCGCTCGCGGAAATTATGAAGATTGCAGAGGCGAAGCGAAATCACGTGTACCTTAACTTTGCCGAGCAAACTAATTCTGTACATGGTAGCAGAGGACAGTACTGAGATTAATTACCATGAAGCGGCATGAAAAAATGATTAAGGCTGTCGCCGCGATGGCGGAGATTAGTTTGGCGTCAGACCATTCATACTCCAACGCCAAGCCCGCACTTCACGCCCGCGACGCGCTGGAGTTGGCGTGTACGAATAGCGTCTTGAAGCCATCCCGGAGCAACGTATCAGCGCTATTCTTTGCACAGCGAGACATCCACGCGGAGACTGCGTCATCGTGAAATTTCAGTCCTCGCAATTGAATCTTCTCGACGAGAAGCATTGTCTCGCTTCCTGGTAACTACTAGAGGCATTCACTACCTTACCAGAAATTTATCACTACTCACAAGGAAACTACTATTAGCCAAACTAGCCATTGCGAATGAAATGTACTTTTCTAAAATCACTTTTGGACTAGAGTCTGAATATGCCCTTCGCAGTTGCCTAGAATCACTCAGAACAGAAGTTATAGATACTTTCCCGCGAATTTCGTGCCTAATGTGCCCACTAAAGGCGCAGTAGTCTTTCGAAAATCTAGAAACGGACCTCATAACACAAATTTTGGAAGCTACCCTTGAGTTACCATGTAGTGGTATATAGGTCTAACAAGAAAACAACTTCAAGGAAACAATGCGTGGTACACAATAAATTACAAAAATCATGAAGAAGCGGCGAAAGGAAGTAAAACACTTGAATTCGGTAAAAGTTTCTGGCCTGGACTAGTTGCCAAGGGTGAATGAATGAGTTCTTTATAGTTGCGGCCGGTGAGTAACCAAAGCAGTGTGAGGGTAAAAAAGAAGAAAGAAGCAGCAGAAAGTTCAGAATTTCAACGGACGGATAAAAAAAGACTCAATTGACATAACAAACACTTCCTCTGACAAGGGATCGACAACTGGTCACCAACGCCGTTTCCAACTAAATTCATAACAGTTGATGTCTGTCCGGATGAGACTGTCCGTCCACGCGGTGCTCCGCTACAGCTTTTAGGCACGCACGCCGACCGCGTGGGCTGACAGTCTCATTCGGACAGACTTTACTTCCAATGAAATTTTTGAATCTCTGTTTGTAGCTGCTGCGGAGTTCTCTGAACCGAGTTAGGCGGGTTTCCTCAGTTGGGCGCTAAGAGAGGGGAACACCCCACCAGGCAATTTTCAGAGTGTTCAGAAAAATTGTTTCGGATTTGGCTTAGAACTCACTTCTGGGGATGTCCGGGGTTGCTTTTCCGGGGATTCGACGAGCTCGACACAACGAGTCTCACCCGTAAAAAATGTCGGGACAAAACGCGACTTTCAATGATTTCGAAAATACATAGAATTGCCTCGAAACTTCCCTGTAAAGGTGATTCGGAGTATTCAGCTCAAATCTGTGGTTCTTTTATCGATTTTCGATGTTTTATAAATGTCTCAGATTTGGCTCAAAATTTCTCGGTGGTGGTTTTCTAGGAATACAACACGAACTTGAAGTCTATTTGTCGATTCCTAAAATATTAAGGCATGCCTCAGACAAGAGTTCAGGACTCCGAATAACCCCTAGAAAAAAAAATTGCGCCAAATCGGAAACAATTTTCCTGCACACGATCTGATCTGAGTTTTCAATTATCCAGAGACTTAAGCTTCAGGCCGCATTACAGAAATTCGGTTAGGAAGGCGAATTATCGTACTTACAACATTTTCAAGATATTCAGAAGCAATAATCCCCAGGTACTTCTACGAGCCTAGAAAAAATACGTAAGGCCTATTGTTGAGCGTGGAATAGCCGTCTGCAACTCAGGTAAAAAGGGGACATTGATCTGGAAACTATTCAAAACAACTACATACGCAAACTGATGATGATATGTTTTAGTCTCGCATGTTCTGAAAAGGAGAGATAGACGATCCTATATTGATGTTTAAAATACTGACTAGAAAATTATCCATAAATCCACTGAAGTTTTTGGGAACTTCAAATACGAGAAGCCGGAATGAGAGGCTTAGGCTTTATATCTCAGTAGCGGGGGTGTGTATACAAGTCTGTTGGTACCTGCTCGTTGGTGCCCCTGCTTCTACTGAACCCAGCAGACGTTTGAGTGTACACAGGGAACGTTCGAGCGATATAGCGTGCACAACTATATCGCGAAAGTATCCCGCACATTGCATAAAGGTGTCGCCGTCCGGCACACTAAGGCCTCTGGTCCATAACACCTTAGGATCCGTACCTAGGGAGTCATGGAGTCTTTGGCCACAAGCCACAATTTCGCCACCCTGAACTGTCGATCGCTGTCGAGTGATATCCAAAAACTGCGCTATCCAGACTTCTGAGCTATTTCCATGCACCGTTTGCTGCTTTGCAGGAAACCCGCCTCAGGATAGACCCGTCATCAGCGTCGGAGAGTACACCATCTACTGCGGTAACGCTGACGATAGGAGAGTGGGAGGCTGTGCAATAGCTGTAAGGAAGGATTTCAATGGTATGGTCAAGGAGTTCGGCTCAACGTCGTGTCGGAATGCATTCGTACGACTGCGGGATCACAGAGGATTCAATCTGTGGATAGTGAGTGCTCATGCGCCCACTGAAACCGCCGAAGACAATTCGAAGGATGCGTTTTATGAGGAACTCAATACGTTGCTGGCCAGGATACCTTGTCAACATGCTGTTGTCGTGGGGATTGACGCAAATGCGAAGATGGGACTTGATCAGGAATCCGAAGTACTCGGTAAATGGTTCTACCCAGTGGAGCAAACATCGGACAATGGCTACCGCCTTGTCGACTTTGTGAACGCAGTGGTCTGATTATTGCATCGACATTCAAGAGGAATCATCGCCGCCATCAGCTTACGTGGCAGGGACCAACCCGGCTATCTCCAGAAGAGCAGCGGAAGCGGAAGATGACAACTTTGAAACTACAGCTTGACTATGTCCTGACGAGGAATATTCCAGTATCGGACATTCGAAGATCTAGAGCTGTGTGGGATGTCGCATTCGATTCGGATCACCGTCCTGTTCTGTTGTACTTCACTGCTAGGATTCATAAGAGGAAGCGGGGGCTCAGCCTCTCCAGAGGATTGACATGACAAGTCTCAGAGATGAAGAGTGCAGAAGGAATTTTCGACAACGCGTTGCTATTCACATCGGAGTACGGACTAAGAAGAAACTTTGCGACGCGGATTCTTTTGTCAAATGCATCCAGGACGCTTCGAAAGAGGCACTCCCGGTTGTACAGCCTAAGAAGAAGTTCGCCTACGTCTCAGAAGAAACAACATCTACCTACAACAGAGTATGTGCTCTCCGAACTGCAGGAAACTTCGTGGAGGAGAAGCGTCTGAGGAGGAAGTTGCGTCGGCAGCTTCAAAGTGACCGCGAACGAGAGTGGACGTGTAGAGCTAAGGAGTTCGAGAAGGCTTGGGAGGAGAAGAATCCGAGGAAAGCCTACACGTTGCTGCGACAGTATAGCGGGAAGATGAAGAGATGTTCTCCTGTCTTGAACACTACCAATGGAGTTGCAGTTGGTGATGCGACGCTGCCAATATGGAAGGATTACTTCAGTTCACTACTGAATCGTCCAGCGCCATCAGTACCTGAGCTCCCGCATGTTCAGAGAGCACATTACGACGTCAGTGAGGAATCGCCGACTGAGTCTGAAGTTTTGGATTGTGTCCGGAAAATGAAGAATGGAAAGGCAGGTGGAGATGACAACATCACTGCTGAAATGCTGAAAGCTCTTCCTCCGTCTGGGATTCGTGAAATGACCAGCACCATCCGTGCCATATGGATGAGCGAAAGGATACCCGATTCGTGGAGACATGCGATCATCGTACCTCTTCACAAGAAGCTATCCGTCACGGATCCTAAGAACTACAGAGGAATCTCTCTACTTCGTGTCATGTACAAGGTTTTAGAACGTATCATTCTCGAGCGACTTATCAAACATCGTGAAGGAACGACCAGAGATGAGCAAGCCGGTTTTCGACCTGGAAGATCGACCATCGACCAAGTGTTCGTCGTGAGAAGAGTAATTGAATCGTGGCAGCGGTTTTCGAAGCCATTACAGCTTGCTTTTTTGGACTTTGAAGCCGCGTTCGACTCTCCTCATCGTGATCGATTGCTCAATGCTCTGCGAGCAGATGGAGTCCCGGAAAAGTATGTTCGGTTAATCGAGGACATGAACAAAGGAACAACAGCAGCAGTTCGTACACCTGTCGGATTTACGTCAGCTTTCGAGGTGAAAACAGGAGTAAGGCAAGGAGCCGTTGCAGGACCTTTTCTTTTCAACTTCGCCGTTGATGACATCATGCGTAGAGTTGCAGAACAGTTTCCTGCGGATGTGATCCTAACACCATCAGGACGCTCCCTTGTCGACCTGGAGTACGCCGACGACATTGTGTTATTCGCTGAAAACAACGCAAAACTGCAAAGGATTGTGAACCTCGTTTCGAAGTATGCCGCAGCCTATGGACTTCGTCTTCGTCCCGACAAATGCAAGCAGATGTGGGTCTCTCAGAGGCCTTCAACTGGAGTTTGTGTGGACGGACAACGTATCGAACTGGTGGACGATTTCTGTTATTTGGGCTGTTTGCTGAAGAACGATGGTAGTTATGCAGCGGATATTCGACAACGATGTGCGAAAGCTACGTCTGCATTCAATTCTCTAACCAAGTGTTTGTGGTCTACCACCATCGCGAAGGAAGTCAAGTTGCGCGTCTACCTATCCGCTATTCGCCCTATCATGATGTACGGATCGGAGACGTGGGCAGCACCAAAACGCAGATGGAAAGGTTGGATTGCACGGAGAGGAAGCTTTTAAGGCGTTTGCTTGGATATTTCTGGCCGCGTGTATGCCATAACGAAGACCTTTACAAGGAAATCGACGCAGTACATCAACGCTTGACACGAGGAGGTGCCAGCATCTCCTAACGCCATCTCAAGCAGCAATGGAAAGTCGACTTCGACTGCTCGGGCATATACTAAGAAGAACGCCGGATCGTCTCGTACAACACGCTTTAAAAATGCTTCCAAATCCTGTCTGGAAACGGCCACCTGGGCGTAGGCGAAAGTTCTGGACGGATGTGGTTAAAGAGGATTTAAAGTCACTCGGCATCGAAAGACAGTTCAGGCGCGATGTTTCGTTTCGCAGGAAATGGAATAGTGACAGCTGGATGGAATGTGTTCAAATTGTGGCTGAAGACCGTGAAAAATGGACACGGCTGACTACTAGGACGGCACACCTCGGTGAAGATGCGGAATGACCGCGTCAGGCGAAAGCCAACCGATTAAGTCAAGTAAGTCATCTCAGTAGCGAGGTCACGGGTCAGATCACATTTTTTTCACTTATCGTAATGTAAGAAAGTTCAACCAAATATTGTGCGACGATGCGGGCGTTCTGAGTATGCCCTTGAATGCTTTCGAGTCTCTTCTGCGGAGTAACAGGTTGCCTTGAATGCCATCTATATGTATAATTTCCCTTTCACACGTTTCATGCCTATTGCGTTTGCTAAACCGTTTACTATTTCACTGTTGAGATAATTTTTGTGTACTTTGGATTCTACCCATTGAGGTTGCTTTTTACGCGGATTTCCCGCGTCTTCAATAAATGAATAAATAAACACCTGAAAATGGCCTGATGGGTACCACCTTACCCTACCCTTTCCGCTCAACTGAGTAAACCCGCCATAACTCCGTTAAGAGAACTACGCAGCCGCTACAAACATAGATTTTAAAACGTCCTTGGAATTACTTCAAGTGGTATGAATTTCGTCGCAAATGGCGTTTGTGACCAATTGTCGATCCCTTGTGAGAGTAAAGAGGCGAAGTGAGGCTACAGCCCTTCATGTAGATACTTCTGACGCGTTTTCCCCAATTTCTTCGTCATCGCAGCTCTACCCTAGGACTGAGTAATCGTTTCAGGGAGCAATCTCGAAATTGAAGAATACTGTGACCACCGCCTTTAATCAATGACTTACTGGATTCACTTTCTTCTGTCGTCCAATTGTCGCAAACCTGCACGCGGACACTTGTATAAGACACGTGTTCATAGCCCCAAAAAATACTTTAAGTCCCAACCTACCAGGGCATTCAACTCCTCTCCAAAATTATTCTAAACTTCAAAAACTGGTGGTGCAGGAAAGTCTAATATTCCAAGAAGGAAGCTATTATCTTCCATCTTCGCATAGAGGGTCTCCATTTAAGAGGGCCAAACATGGAGAACAATATAATGGGAGATGAACTCATTCGGGAAGGATCGCTCTCATCCTTCAAGCCATGCCCTTCTTCTCAGCAGCTCGAATATTATTTATCAATGGTTTGAAACGCAGAAAAAACTTTTCACTCCGGCTTTTTTCTACCCTACAGGCATATGGGTGAGCCGCATTAAAGTACCATTTTCGCTTCTGCCTAGCAATTTTGGCAAAAATATAATTGAGCAACATAAAAAAAACACACCTTTCAGTTTTTAAAACACAAGAAGGGCGCAAAGAAAAATTCCTCCGGATTGCCACCACGCTTACTTTTAAACTGCAGTGTGATGAGAGGGTTGAGAAGAAGGAAAATAAATAAGGCATGAGAAAATACCAGAAAACTGATGGATTGATGATACCCTGGAAGAGCAAGTCGTAAATCAATGTTTCGCATGTATATGGGCAGTAACCAGCAGCACACTCTGTCAAAACCAACGGAAGGAAAAGTACTAGAAGTTGAATACTGGAGGTAACAGGATCCAACAAACGATGGAGGACCAAATCGATAAAATAGATTTTTTGCCATCTTCATTCAACACATTACCCAAACGAAACGGACAGGCGAAGAAGTGACTGAAAGACTAGGGCAATGACCAGCATGATCAACACATTTCAGAGTACAAAGTGGACACATAACACAATTGACCATAGAATGCGTGATCAGAAGAAATCGACACAGGATCAATGAATGCAAAACTGTGAAGTTAGTGGATAACAAGAAAACTTGTGTCAACAATTGAAATATACGGTCACTATATTCTATGAAGAATCCACTCGACAATTAAGAGGTAGAACTGTACAACAAACAAACAGGAAATACAACAAGGTAAAACAACAACGTTCTGCAATAACGACATTAGAAACAACAACAAGTGAAGACTGCCCAATAGATCTTTGTAAATAAGGTCTCTAAAATCGTCTGAGAATCGCCTTTAACCGAAGATCATAGAACTATTATCTAGGCTGCTCTCCCCACCACTCTCGCGGCGAATGGTTCATATAAAAACGTGGTGAACTACTTACGCCATCGTCACACTTTGGCGACGCTTTGTCGCTGGCGACTGACAGGGCGACCGAATCGCCGCGGCGACCCGCCTAAACATTAAGGGGCCAGCAGAGTTCAAGTCGCGGCGTTGACGTCGCGTCGCATCGACGAGCAGCGATAGATGGTGCAGTATCGATTACATTTGGCGACGGGGGTGACATACGCGGCGTGAAGTGCGACGACGGGGCGCCGCAGTGTTTTCAAGTTGCAACGGCCCTGCGTCACTGCCAGCGAGCGGCAACCGGCGCCACGACGATAATGTTCGGTAACATTTTTGTGGGTGGGTGCTGTTCTGTCCAGATTGTCAATAGCGCGCGTAGTGGCCGCCATAAACTTGTGACAGCCGGCTGCAGGTATACAGTAGCTTGGGAAAACTCGTCATTTCCAATGGTTTTCAGCTGGAAAAGCAGGGGTTTGCTCATCTTACCCTCGGGGAAGTCAATTTCGAGACTTGCAGCACTAATTGCTTACTGATAAGTTATCAAATAACACTGATAAAGTTAAAACCGGGGGTCGTATTCGCCAATAACCCGCCGGGTAGTCGAAGGGTAAATGAGGTGAAATTTCAGTACAAAACGCGCGCTCCACGGCCACCTCTCGCCTCCCTTGGCTTCCCTCGCGACCGCCGGAATTTTTCGAATAGCATAGCTTAAGAATGGCCGCTTCGCGATGGAATCTTTATCTTTTTGCAGTGATATCGATACGTAACACAGTTTGCATTTCCATCTTACATGGTGTAAGATGGGTTGATCTGCTCCTCTGCCACGCGCGGTATCATCCCTTCCGCTTCCCTTCGACTACCCTCGGCGGGTTGATGGCGAATACGACCCCGGTTGTATCGAAAAATCTTCAGCTGGAAAAGCTGGGATTTGCTCATCTCACTCCCAGGAAAGTCAATTTCAAGCTTTCCTGCATGGGTCGCTCACTGATAAGATATCAAATAACACTGATAAGGGTAAAACTCGTATTGAATCATTTTAAGCGGGAAAAGCAGGGAGGCAGTGATTGATCATTGCTGTAATAGTCTTACCCGACCTCACTAACAAGGGAACCACAATTAGCCATAGTAACCATTCGGAGTGAGATGTATACACGATTGTAGGTCCAGGTAAGGTAGTAAACATATATCAATACTAGCTGCCTAGACCTCCCACAGAGAGCGCTGTGACCCGCCGAAGTTTGCTCGCCGCAGAAGAGGGGACACGTCTACGCGGGGTAATCATTCCACGGTGTGGCAGCCGTGGTATAGTGGTAAAGCTCTCGCTTCGTGAATGAGCTATGGAGGGTTCGATCCCCAAGCCGTGCGAAATTTTTGCATTAGTTTTCTCCTCGGAATTTAATGATTTTCTTACCTTCGACATTTTTAGCACTTTCGCA
Source organism: Aplectana chamaeleonis (assembly GCA_029168955.1). Lineage (NCBI taxonomy): Eukaryota > Metazoa > Nematoda > Chromadorea > Rhabditida > Cosmocercidae > Aplectana > Aplectana chamaeleonis. The sequence continues at coordinate 643,505 of JAPDOI010000353.1, forward strand.
CATATAATCATGTTTCGGAAATACAATTTTAGACACATTCTCTCGACGCATTCTGTTGCCTTGATGGAAGAATTGCGTTGTTTTCTCTTCGTTTGGCGTTGAAAATGGAGAGCGAAAATTCATTTTAACACTGATGGAACGATACAAAAAAATGGGAAAAGCACAAATGATGTTCACAAACGGCGCATCAAATAAAAACCGTACACTGACATCCGTCCTCGAAACAGTCTGCGGCCTCAAGCCGGAATAGGTATTCTCCCGGAGTGTCAAACTGACCTGGACGCTCGTCTACGTACCCTGCCATATGCCAAGAGTACTTGAGGAAATTCACAAATCTCGGCGCACAAAACATTCTGTAGACTTGCGAAATCACCATGAGAATGTTGTCTCTTTGTGCTACATTGAAACCGATGTCGTTAACGAGTATATGTGCTCGGATTCTCTTCATGACATTCTTCAATGGCCCGAAAAAGAAGACGTCGAGAGGTTGAATCATCGACGTTGCACCAGGAGGGATGTTCCGTACAACTACGCGATGGCCTAAACTAGGTTTGCATGAGTGGAATTTACCTACAGGACTAGAGTGAATTAATTACCTTCGGGAACTGCTTTGTTTATGGTCTCGACATCACGAAATGACGACCACGAGTCCACAATGAGATATGTCTCACGAGGTCCTCCAGGTACAAATACGCAGTATTCACCTTTTTACAACCGGCTGGTGCCAGACTTCGAGCCGTGGTCATTTCTTTCGCAAAGCCGGATTGGTCCCCATTACAAAAACAGGCCAAAGGAAGCGTTTTCATGTCGATTTTCACGGATACCACTAACTCTCTTGCCTGCATTTCTATATCTTCACGGGATCTGAACGTCCGTCTAGTCACGAACGTTGTAATTCTCCTTGAAACGACTCCATAACATCTTTTGAATGAATCAATCCATGTTGAGCTCGCCGTAAAGTTCTCAATGTTTTGCTGACGTGCGAGGTTTAAAGCCAGCGAACGAAGGTCGTGATCATGCAGCGATACTCCTTCAAAAATATTCGAGTGAATTTGTGTGACAATATTCTCCGTGTTATTACATTAGTACACACCTGCTTGAAACTTGCTCTGAACAATTTCATGAAGGAGATTGGCGAGATTCTTAAGTTTTGCGGCCCGCTGAAACCTCTGCACGTCGTGCTCCTCAATCGCTCGCAATTTCGTCAAATGATTCCAACATTTGATCCATCGGAAATTATGTTGCATAACCTTCAGCGTACGACTACCCTTCACTGATGCTCGATAGAAGGCAATAGCATCTTTAACCTAGAATATGTCCAAATGGAAAATGAAATTTGGAACAAAAAACATTCTCAAAGCTGACTAGTGGTAGTTAAACACACCCTGGCCGTTGGAACATAAGCGTCCCCAAAAATCACTACATCTTCGCCTGTTTCAACCGAGGAGTTTCCACCCAAGTAATCGTCTTCGCCGCTCCAGTCTGGATCATCGGCAGCATCGCTATCCAGGTCTTCTTCCGAGTCGGCGTCGCAGTGTGCCAAGATGCAGTCGCGTAGTATACGTATGAATTTTTCCACAATCTTCTTCTCTTCGCGACAAGCATCTTCACAGTCGAAAGGCTGTCCAAACCCAGCGATTAATAGAGAAACAACCTTTTCAGGACGGAAAACCATCGCGAATAATCAATAGGCGGTAGACGGCGCGTGAACGGGAAAATCTCATGATCTCTCTAATCAATATATCACAAGCACCGTTGATTAACAGTCCGCTCAGACTGCACCTGACTAGAGTCACTTGAACATTCTATTGTGGGTGCAAGTGCTCCAACAGAGATAAAAAAGTTTTTCTCTCCATTTTCAACGCCAAACGAAGAGAAAACAACGCAATTCTTCCATCAAGGCAACAGAATGCGTCGAGAGAATGTGTATAAAATTGTATTTCCGAAACCTGATTATATGTGCGAAAGTGCTAAAAATGTCGAAGGTAAGAAAATCATTAAATTCCGAGGAGAAAACTAAAAATGCAAAATTTTCGCACGGCTCGGGGATCGAACCCTCCATAGCTCATTCACGAAGGGAGAGCTTTACCACTATACCACGGCTGCCACACGTAAAATGATTACCCCGCGTAGACGTGTCCCCTCTTCTGCGGGGAGCAAACTTCGGCGGGTCACAGCGCTCTCTGTGGGAGGTCTAGGCTGCTAGTATTGATATATGTTTACTACCTTACCTGGACCTACAATCGTGTATACATCTCACTCCGAATGGTTACTATGGCTAATTGTGGTTCCCTTGTAAGAAGAACAATAGCAAGCTTTTCTTGCTCAAGATCCTTCAATAAAAAGAGTTTAAACCTCATCGACATTGCTCGATAAGATATCCGTGAACTATCATTGCAGGAACATTCTGGTACACCCACCTTGCTGATGGTTGACTTCCGCAAACTCTTGTTTTCGAAAACACGGATTATGACCTTTTTACCATTGTCAGTTCGTTTTCGAGGTATCAGCGAGCAGTCTCTGACAGAACGCTTTAAACTGATTGTTGGAAAGGTAACAGGAGAAGATCTCTGCATTTCCCTCTGAAAATCATTCAATACAACGAATTTCACCCTTATCAATGCTATATGATAACTTATCAGTAAGCGACAAACGCAGGAACGCTTGATATTGACTCTCCTAAGAGTAAGATGATCAAATCCCTGCTTTTCCCGCTAAAAATGATTCAATACAACCAGTTTTAACTTTGTTTTAACTTTATCAGTGCTGTTTGATAACTTATCAGTAAGGAATCAGTGATGCAATGCTCGAAATTGACTTCCCCGAGGGTAAGAAGAGCAAACCCCTGGGGTCGTATTCGCCAACAACCCGCCGAGGGAAATCGAAGGGAAGCGGAAGGGATGATACCGCGCGCGGCAGAGGAGCAGATCAACCCATCTCACACCATGTACGATGGAAATGCAAACTGTGTTACGTATCGATATCACTGCGAAAAGATAAAGATTCCATCGCAAAGCGGCCATTCTTCAGCTATGCGATTCGAAAAATTCCGGCGGTCGCGAGGGAAGCCAAGGGAGGCGAGAGGTGGCCGTGGAGCGCGCATTTTGTACTGAAATTTCACCTCATCTACCCTTCGACTCCCCGGCGGCTTGATGGCGAATACGACCCCTGCTTTTACCGCTTAAGACCATTGGAAATGACGAGTTTTCCGAAGCTACAGTATAATGTCGGCGTGGATCCGGAAGAGACTTCGCGTTCACTGTTGGAGGTTGGCGCAAACTCGGTGCCATATGCTATAACATAGGCGCACCGAGTTTACGCCAACTTCCAAAAGGGAACGCAAAGTCTCTTCTGGATCCATGCCGATGTTACCTGCAGCCGGCTGTCACAAGTTTGCAGCGGCCACTGCGCGCGCGCTATTGACAACCTGGACAGAACAGCCCTCCTCCCATTTTTGTCGCCGCGCCGAGGCCAATGCTCGGCGACCACTCGCCGGTCCAACTCTGCAGACCCCTTCAGGCGAATACATTGGATAACGACGTAAAGAGTATAACACCCCTCAAGTCTTGCTTTTATTGCATCCAGTCGCTGTGGCGGTGCGAAAAACAAAAGTTCTTTTTCCACCGTGCATGACTGAAAAAAGGTCTAATCGAGATAGCTTTAGGGCAAACTTCCACCATAGCGGCATCGCGGCGGCCAAGTCCTATGTTTACTGCGTCACTGCTGGAGGGGCGATTATCAATAGTAGCTAAGAATCGCTCCAACGCCGTCAACACGACAGCGATGGAGCGATTCGATGTCCCTACAAGCTATTATCCCCTGCCTCCCCTCGCGCTGTTGGCAAGAACGAAATCGCTGCTGCTGCGAGATCGCTGTAGCAGTGAATGCTTTAGTCGCTCCGATAGAAAACAGCAGAGACACAGTGAAGAATCAAGTATTAAGCGAAATGTCGCAGCGACAGGCGCATTCAACAAAATCCCGCGAAGGCCTATGTCACTGTGCGGAACTGGTTTCTAGAATATGGGTGATAGATCGCCAAACTCATCACTAAAGCTGCAACGAGGTATAACAATGGCCTGAAACAAACTTTTGAAATAGTTGCCCCATCTAGAGCCAGCCTATGGCTATTTTTTCTGCTTCCTTGTCGCTGCAACGACAGCTCTGGCCATCTATCGCTCATCCTGTTTGGCGGGACCAGAGAATGGCCGAAATCGGCGTTCCGCTAACAGCAGTTTCGCCCACTCTCGGCGCGTCGCTAAAAGAAAACTGCGCAACACGGAAATATCGGTCTACAGAACCAGAGGCAGCTGACCGAATTTTTCACAAGTCTTCCGCATTCCAGAAACCGCATTTCCGCGCCTTTTCGGGCACTTGGCACCGGATATCCAAAACCCGAAAAAAGTTTCATTCCGAAACTTGATTTCCGCATTCCCATTTTTTAATTCGCTCATAACTATACGGGACCATCCCTAGCGCAATGACAAATACTACTGTTTGCATGCGTCTTCTCGGCAACGGCTCGTTGAAGGGTGCTGTAACTTGACAGCGTTTCCCTATATAATTGTCCACTATTTGAAAGTGCGGCAACTCAGTCGCCGAGTCAGTCGCTGGCTCCCTAGCATCGCCGAAGTACAACAATACCTTTTACATAATCGCCACAATGAATCCGCGGTATGCACCACGAACGGTAGGTCTGAAGCTCGGCCGCGGGATTCCTCCTTGAGGCGAGCTGGTGATACATGAGCTCACCAGGCAAAAAAGACAGGTAGGAACACGCGCAATAATTTTATTTTGTATGTGTATTCGTATACAAACGTCTAGGTTAGGGAAATCGTATGGTGAGCGAAATATGAGAGTGAGGCAATGAGCGCCATCGTAGTATAGTTTACATGGATCATAGTGATACTTTGCGTTCCCTATTGAAGGTTGGCGCAAACTAGGTGTCATATTCTGTAACATAGGTGCACCGAGTTTGCGCCAACCTTCAAATAGGAACGCAAAGTAACAGTAGACTCCATACTGACGTTATGTACAGGTGCTAGTCGCCCCACGTATTCACAAAGGAGCCACCATTTAATCATGAGGCGATATCGCAGACGACCTCGGATTTCTCGATATCAAGCGAAACACCTATTTTTTCGAGGCGACTCCCAAACAAAATTCGGAGTAATATTCTATATTCCTCTAATTGACAAGTTGGCGTATAAAACCTTGCAACCTACCCAAAGAACTACAAGAGAAATTTCTCAAAACATTCCAAACTCAACTTTTATCCAACTGAGATCGCAAAACTCGATTATGTTCCCGTAAATCGCGGTTGCTCATCACTAGGCACCTGAACAAGCTCAAAGAAATTAAAATACGTACAGGAGACACATGAGTCCTCTTACAACTGACCTAAAAGCCATTTTGTATTCATCCGGGACTGATTTGTCTGAGTTCACACTTTTTAAAACTTCCTCCCACTCATCCACGCCAGAAGATCGTGATACATGATTGGATGACGAATCATTAGACAGCTGAGATTCTGTCTCCATCTGGAAATATCACATAAAAAAGTGATTTTTATTTTTTGTCTACTTCGTCTTCAATCCTACAGCCTAGCTTCCTCATTTTGAGCCGGTCGGAGTAGGGCTTATCGGGCACTATACATTCCATCCGATCGGTTTCGGATAAAATTAAAAACGGCTTCCTCTCTTCAATTTCAGTTTCATTTCCCAACTAGAGAACCTTTTCCAATCAAGAGTCGTTGTACCATTCGTGTGATATGAATTTTGCGATCAAATTACTGTCCAGTGCTCCAAGATTTTCGTTTATCCGAAATTATCCGATTATCCGATCCGAAATTTAATTTTTGCTGCAAGTTTGATTTGCTCGCACACAAAACTTTTATTTAAATTGCGATGAGTGATCTGCCGATATTTCAATTCTGATGCATCAGAAAATGTGCTTTTTGTATCCAAATAAACGAAACAAGTGAGGGAAAAATGCGATTTAAATTTTATCCGAAAATTTTCGGATGGAATGTGTATCGGGCACCATCTTAAAATCTCCTTATCACTGCTATATTTCACCACGACCGACCGCTCTGCTGCTTGCTCCGCCCGGACTCATCCGAGCAAGCTGGACTTTACCTGCGTAAACTTTGGGTCGAATCTCTCACGCTTCACCTTCGTGTAGTCGTAGACCGGGATGTCGTCCGGCGGCCGATTGCGAGGAAATTTCAACTGAAGGATAGTACAATGAGCACATCAGGGCTTTTGTAAAGGATATCGTTCTTGGAAACGTAGGAAGGATTAGGGCTTCACAAGGAGCGTGCAGAACTCTGAAGAAATGGGGTAAAAAGGTGACGAAAACCTACCAGCTGCCGGAATGTAGAACGTTCGGGCCGTGGCAGTGAGGAATATCAACAGAACCTCCAATCACCAACACTATCCCTCACGAGGTTCTTTGATCTAGAAGAGTGGATGCATCTCCACTGCTACGGTCTCACAAAGGAATCAAAACTGGTCAAAACGCCATTTCCCACGGAATTCATATCAGTTAACGTGAAGCCTAGCGTGCTCGAATGAGCACGGGCGGAGCAAGCAGCGTAGCGGTCGGTTATGGCAAAATACAAGTGATAAGAAGATTTTGACATAATAAGCCCGATGAGCCTCATTTCGACCGGCTCGAAATTAGGGAGCTAGGCTATATTTTCGATAACATTTTCAAATATATTTTGGCATCTGCTGTAGACTTCTCTGCGCCGAGTTATGGGGTTTGCTCAGTTGGGGGCAAGTGCAATTAGGCCATTTTCAGGGTATTCAAATCTGCCTTAAGACTTCTTCTGTGAGTTACTCGGGGCCCTGAACACGAAAATGAGGCCCCTCTGTCGATTTCCAAAAAAGCTCGCCAGGTTTGACTCGAACCCTCCCAACGCGGCAAACTTTCGGGGCGAAATGCGACTTCTGCTGATTTTCAAACGGCTGTACAGATCTGCATGAAACTTCCATGCAGAGGTTAATTGGGATGCTCAACACGAATACGAAGTCCGTTTACCAGTTTTCTTTAGATTACGGTAGGTTTCCACGGACATGGGGTAGTTCAGCAAAACTCCCATATTTATTCACAACACTTCATCTTGAGGGTAAATTGGGGGACAGTCTTCCTGATGAGCACCCTTACCTTTTCTCCCAACTAGAATCTAGCCCAACTAAGGCAGCTCGTCATAATTCGATTCAAGAAAGTCTTCAGCAGCTACAAGCTAAATAGATTCAAAAACATGAAAAGTACATTTTCTGATATTAATTTGCTTAAAGAAGGCGTTTCCAACCTAATGTGCTTCCCTAGTCAGTTTAGAGTGGCTTCGATATCCTCTCCTCTCAGGGAGTCGGGGGTTCTATTCGGCCACGATAGGCTTTCGACTCGACTACAAAGCGGTTGGACGACGATATAGCCACGTAATTTCTTTGCGCCACGTGGCCTAATCGTCGTCCAAGTGAAAACCGCTGCCGCCAATCATAGCCGTTTCACTCGGCCACGATACGCTTTTGATTCGACTACGACGAGTTTGGACGACGAACGAGCCACAATGCCCATGATTGAACACGTTGATCGATCGCTTCAGAACTGACCCGGCGCGTACCAGCCGCACAGCACGTATATAAATGGCCCGATCCCAGTGAGAGTCTGCCTTTCGGGGCTGCTCCTGGAAGGTGACTACGAGTCACTTTCTGGACGATTTTTCAACCGAGGGGGTCTCCCCCACGGTCCTCAGCGAGGGGAGTTCCCTCGCTGTCGACCGTGACGAGACTGATGTCCCTGTCGCGGACTGCTGTGGGGGTGATCCCCTGCTGCGGGCCGTGACTTGGACCGTATCCTTGTTGGGGGAGACCCGCTCCTATCGAAAGGGTGGGGGCCCGCCCCCAGCGCCACGTAGTCCTATCGAACAGGCCACGTGCTGCTGCGTGGCAAACGGGGGCGCAGCAAGGGTTTTGTCTCTCTGCGCCACGTAGTCTTATCGAACAGGCCACGTGTTGCGGCGTGGGAAATAGGGTGCGGCAAAAGTTTTGCCTCGCTGCGCCACGTACTGCTATCGAACAGGCTACGTGCTGCAGCGTGGGAAATGGGAGTGCGGCAGAGGTTTTTTCTCTCTGCGCCACGTAGTCCTATCGAACAGGCCACGTGCTCCTCGGAGCAGCATGTGCTGCTGCAAAAGTTCCTTTCAACTCGACTAGGTACCCGAAAAGAAAGCCTATCGTGGCCGAATAGCCCCCCCCCCCCCCGAGAACCTGAGCTCGTTATTCTGTGCTCCACCTCCACCAACCTCAATTTCTCAAATTTCAACCACCCCCTTTCTATTGCGCGTATTAAAAACTAGTGTGCACACCCACGCCGCTACGCGGCGTACTTGTTGGCATTTACCCACTGACACGAAAGGGTGTTCACTCCCCACAGGCCGCATACGTGAACACTAGGTGTGACAGCCGACTGTCAACTGTTCACGGCAGCCCAACCGCATTTCCGTTCTTTCTCACACACACTGGCAGACACACACAGAGTAAGGCAAATATGGATAGTAGGACCTTTACCAGACTTATGGAAGCCCTGTCCCCGTACTTCGTCTTTTTTTATACAAATCGATTGCGTGAGACTAATAGACGCACTTTGGACCAACCGCTATCCCCATCTACCGGCTCGAACCGCATTCTCTTTGTGGGAGGTAACAATACATCCTCAGAGGGCTTCCACAGACTATTTTCCTCCTTAGCATCGTTCACCGAATCGTCTTCGCGTGTTGTTTGAGCCTAGAAATGGTTAGTTGACTATTACGAAACGGAAACAGATCGTTGGAAGAATATGATAATAAACAGTTTCACCCTCAAAGCCCAGGAAGTACTGGACAAACCTGCCCGACTTTCGAGAACTCGCGCCAACCCATTAACTCGTTGCAAGGGTTTGATAATTTATTAACATTTCCAAAAAAATCTCTTCAGTGATCGGCGATTTTGAGAACCTAACGTCTGGTATCAAATACAGGTGAGACTCTACACAAGGTTCTTACAGATATACCTTCCTAGCACTGCTTTAAAGGCACAGTACACCCTCAGATATGAACTTTGAGATTTTCGAGTAATTGTGTAGAAGACCCCTCCTGTATAACACGTGAAAAATGCGAAATCTCAATTCCTCCAAGTAAGCGAGATATAAGCGACCACCATCCAGCCACCACCACAGGCCCGGCCCCCTTCCTGATTTTCGATCTCAATTACGGCTTGAAGGATGGATGATTTTCAACCGTGTCGTCGTTCTTCAGTCCGTTGCCGGACTCTCTCCTTATCCTGGCTCGCACTCGCGTAAAGAATGCGACTGAAGAGAAATACAGGCCTGAGACAACTCGTCCACCAAATTTTCGCCCTCAAAATACAGGCATTTTCAAGGAGCCATATCTCCGTTCGTAGGGGGTCTTGGACGATTTCAGAAATACCATTGTGATCAGAGTGTGACCCTCTCCAAGATAGGTATAAAAACTGAAAAATAATTTTCTGGGTGTCCTGTGCCTTTAAGCCAAGTTCATTCGTAATAATTTTACTTCTACACGTCGACCACACAGCTTTTAAATTGCTTTATTGGCTGGGTGGGCAAAGCTGCTCACTCCGTCGTTTCTAATTGCCGCCCGACTGCTCTCCAGTTCAGACATGGAGTGGCAGCGATGCCGCCTCAAAATTTCGCTCGCCGCCGGGCAGGCACGAATTATTGTAAACCGCACCTCTCTACCAGCAGGACAGATCGCAAAATTCTCCGTTGTTCGAATGCGGTCGTATAGACGGTTGCGGATCACGGGGTTTTTGAAGTCACAGTCGATACTTGGCATTCCCTATTGTGCATTGGCGCCAACTCGGTGCACGTATGTTACAACATATGCTCACCGACTTTGGGCCAACGCGAAGTATCAGCGCGATCCGCACCGATTATACTTGGTGTGATGTCAGTCAAGATGACCGAGCTTACTAGACCAGTTTTTTTATGGCGTTATCTCGAAAATTTGTCACTCCACAGGAAATTAGCGGTATTGCCAAAGGAATTTTTATCAACAGTTGTGATTGCCGCTTATTCTCGTTGTACGGTCTAATCTCTGCTCACGCAGAGAACCAAGACAGGTTTCGACGAGGGGGTAGAGCCCCACAGAAAGGGGGGGGGGTCTGAGCTCCAAATGAGGGGCGAACTGAACCATCCTGAATAAGAGTATACAGCTTCAGGAGTATTTTTTTTACTGTTCCTGACAAGGTATGCCCCAGGTGCTTCAAGTTTTGCATAAGGTCACGTTGCAAAAGCAGTACGCTTAAAAAGAGCATAGAAGGAAAAGGTTGAGCTTCACTGCCAGATATCAAGTCAGAGAACCGCCTCCAATCAGGAGTGGCTGAGTCTCTTGCGCGCGCACACCCAGTTCATAAAGGATCTCGCAGGAGCGGCCATCAACCCTATTCTTGGAGCTGTGCCGCCCAATGTGTGCAATACCGGCGCGCCACGTGTATCCTCGCCTTGTTAAGCTGCGGACATTATTCCTTGCTTATGTCTTGCCTGCACAGGATCGACATTAACCAGGCTGGCGTGCACCCGACCTGTGGGAACCAAGGCCACGACACTGTGCACTATGCTTGACATCCGAATCACTCCCTTTCGGATATCCGACCGGATATCCGAGTTTCGGATAATCCGATATCCGAAAATTCGAAAAAACGCATTATCTGAATCGAACCAACATCCGGGAAATTTGAAATCGACATTATCTGAATCGAACCATTATCCGAAGGGTCAGAATTTCGGGTAAAATTTCGGATAAAATCGGATAGATTCGATCAGACTTGCACTCGGCCACTCCCATTTTTACAAACCGCCTTCTATTTAGTACATCAACCCAAGGTTTTCCTCCTACCGAAATCGGAAGAGTAGTTGCAGCGCGGAAAAATTGGCTTGGTCAAGTCAAATGACCAAGTAGTTGGTGGTTATTCGAAGTAGAAGTTTTTTGTATAATTGCTTTGCATACTTTTTGCTGGCTAGTTGTCATGAAAAACCTGTATTAACCTGTATTAGATAATACTGTGCCTCCCACCGACGATAGAGTAATTGAAGATTTGTTTTTATATTTTTATTGATATGCATATATTTATGAAGATTGAAGCTTGTATGGGAATATGCTGCAAATGCAATGAAGTACTATGTACTGTTTGTTCAATTATAGATGTTTTCAAAGGCCTGCATTGAGTATCTGGTTTATTTTTCACCATTTTGCCTCAACTTTGTTCCGAAAATATCCGAAGTTATCCGAAATTACCCGACCGGATATCCGTATCCGAATCATTAGTAAAATGCCATTATCTGAATCGATCCATTATCCAAAAATTTGAAAAAAAACACATTATCTAAATGGAACCAATATCCGGAAAATTTTAAAACGGCAAACGGCACGGCATTTTAAAGGCAGTGTCCACGATGAAAATCGTTCTTCCGTTTTTCAGTCTATCTTAAAAACGGTCCCTTGCTGATTCCAACGATGTGTCTGAAATCGTACACGACCTTCTGGGATCAGAGTTATGGTCCCTCAAAAATTGAGCTAGAGAAGCATTGTGGACGAGTTTTCCGAGGCTTGTAACTTCCGTATTTTGCAGCCGATGTATGCGAGCTGACCTGAGTAAAGGGAGAAGTCGAGAATGAAGAGAAGAACGGGGCTTTTGATCGAAAACCATCGCTCATTTCGCGATTTCGAGTGTTCCTTCGTTCACGTCGAGAAACTCGACCGCGAGCGGAAGGGCTAGCGCGAGCGGACTTCGGAGCCGTATGGAGCTCTTTCTGGCTCGTTTTCGTTTGCTCTTTCGACCCCAGTGCTCCAATGGGACTCTGAACTTTCGATTTCCGGCCAAAAACCGAGGACGAAATTTATCGTGGACCCTGCCTTTAAACGGAATTGAAATTAGAAGAATTATCTTCGGATAACAAGTATACTGTGCACTATACTTGGGCAAAACTGTATAAATGGTCGAATACCGAATTTTCGAATATATTCGAAAACAATTTTTTTCGAATTTCAAATTTTCGAATATATTCGAAAATCCAATTTTTCGAATTTCAAATTTTCGAATAGACTGGAAAATGACATTTTTCGAAATTCGGAATTTCGAATATATTCGAAAAACAGATTTTTCGAATTTCAAGTTTTCGAATATATCCGAAAATCGAAAAAAAAAAGAAATCTCAAATATTTTTTTCGAATTTTTAATAATTTTTTAGTAGATAAATTTTCTCGATTTCACAAATGGTAGCTTCGAATTAAAAATTAGTTTTGAGCTGTCATTCACTGTGATTATCACCGTGTAGAAATATTCATCGGTTACGCTTGCTTTCAATCTCAAACTGTTTTTAATCAGGATGGTTGCAGAATCTGTCCGTGGGGTTGGATTGCGTCGGGACTGGTTAAGAGAGCCTACCACAATGTCAGCACAAGACGCTTGGCTTCAGGCGAGACTTGACCAGCACTATCCCTTTCTGTGGAAGCGCTTTATCGCACGCACCCAAGCGCCGAGACCCTAGCGCCGCTCTCAAGATCTACCACTACGCCACGACGCGGCCTAGGCAAATCCTTTGCCGCCGAGCTTGCACGACTTAAGAGGTGGGGGGGGGGGTAGGGCCGAACATGCGAGCTTAAAACCCTTACGCCCTTTCGCGCTTTTTCCGCCGCGGAAAATGCCGCTTTTCGAACTACAATGATGCCAGTGTTTTGGATTCCTTTTTCTGTAGCTGATTTTCATGTTGCTGATGAAGAAATTATCCCTCGAGTTTTATTCTATTAGTCTTGAATGTTTCACTAGCATTACTGCATGAGGATATCAATGTTTTGACCAAATTCGCTCAACTGTCAAACACGAATCTGTCCAGGCTCGAACAGTACAGAAATGGACATCAATTCGCTAAACACGTCCACAATAAAGTGTGTCCGAATGGGAATGGCCGACCATGCGGCTGTCGTAAGTACGTGGTAGGGGTCTGTCGCGTGCGCCGCTCTCGGACGAGCATGCGAAACGACAGCGAGCCTTCCCCCGCAGCCATTCACTAGAAGCGGGGCCGGCAGCGGCTGCCAGCAAGCAACCAATCAGTTCTGCAGCCGAGGGGGGGGGCAGCCGTTTGAACACTCGTCCGAGAGCGGAACATGCGACGGCCGCCTGCCACGCACGACGGCCGCATGGTCTGCCAGTCTCATTCGGACACACCTTAACCACTCGAAGTTAGTGCTTAGGATAGCTATAGTAAATAGATTAGTGAACTCAATCGCTCCCGTTCATATTTCAAGTAATTGTTTCGCTCCAGTCGTAAATCAAGTAACTGTTTCTTTGGAAAATGAGGGTTTCGGAAGTTAAAACCCTGCTACTGTTTATATCTGGCTGGCAGCAACATAATAAATGCCAAAAAGAGGGGAAACGGTTTGCGTTGGCTGAGCATTCAACCGAGCCTATCCCACCGAAGGAGCAAGTTGTACGATGACGCGATATTTCCCATGATCCAAGCGTGTGGGAACCCTAAATAAGGGGTCTGCAGAGTTCATGTCGCGACGATGCTCGCAACGACAAACAACGCTGGGTGATGCAATATCGATCACTTTCGGCGACGAGGGCGACCGAAGCAGCGTGAAAGGCGACGAGGGGACACCACAGAGTGTTTTGATGCTGCGACGGCACTGCGTCACTGCTAGCGACCGGCAACCGACGCCGCGTCGATAATGTTCGGAAACATTTCTGTCGCCGCATCAAGGTTGATGCTCGGCGACCCCTCGCCGGTCGCAGCAACTCTGCAGACCCCTAAAGGGCGTGGGGTGAATAGGTCAAGATGGTGCTTGATACATAGGGTGTGCTTTCGAAGGTTGATCAGAAAGAAGAACTTCTAATGAAACGATGATTGTGCATTTCGATTATTCGAATTTCAAAAATTCAAATATGCTCTTCAAAGTATACGAGTTCCGAATAATATTCGAAAGTCTGTTTTTGAAATATCCGATTTTCGAATATTATTCGCAACCGCTTTCCATGAAGTATTCGAATTTCGAATATTATTCGGAAGCCCGTTTTCAAAATACTCGAATTTCGAATATTATTCGAAAACTAAAATTTTCGAATTTTGAATGATTCGAAATTCGAAAAATCATTCGAATATTTTTCGAATAATACAATTCGGTCCGATGTATACTATGCACCTACTTGATTGCCTGAAGAAACCAACAACGCTCACTACAGTGGACTTGTGGACAAATCCTCTGCTAGTTACCCAGTTCCTCAACTTGTGATAAAGCCTTCTTCGTGGCTGCATTCTGAGCAGCCACGAATTCTGAGCTATTTCCATGCACCGTTTGCTGCTTTGCAGGAAACCCGCCTCAAGGATAGACCCGTCATCAGCGTCGGAGAGTACACCATCTACTGCGGTAACGCTGACGATAGGAGAGTGAGAGGCTGTGCAATAGCTGTAAGGAAGGATTTCAATGGTATGGTCAAGGAGTTCGGCTCAACGTCGTGTCGGGATGCATTCGTACGACTGCGGGATCACAGAGGATTCAATCTGTGGATAGTGAGTGCTCATGCCGAAGACAATTCGAAGGATGCGTTTTATGAGGAACTCAATACGTTGCTGGCCAGGATACCTTGTCAACATGCTGTTGTCGTGGGGATTGACGCAAATGCGAAGATGGGACTTGATCAGGAATCCGAAGTACTCGGTAAATGGTTCTACCCAGTGGAGCAAACATCGGACAATGGCTACCGCCTTGCCGACTTTTGTGAACGCAGTGGTCTGATTATTGCATCGACATTCAAGAGGAATCATCGCCGCCATCAGCTTACGTGGCAGGGACCAACCCGGCTATCTCCAGAAGAGCAGCGGAAGCGGAAGATGACAACTTTGAAACTACAGCTTGACTATGTCCTGACGAGGAATATTCCAGTATCGGACATTCGAAGATCTAGAGCTGTGTGGGATGTCGCATTCGATTCGGATCACCGTCCTGTTCTGTTGAACTTCACTGCGAGGATTCATAAGAGGAAGCGAGGGCTCAGCCTCTCCAGAGGATTGACATGACAAGTCTCAGAGATGAAGAGTGCAGAAGGAATTTCCGACAACGCGTTTCTATTCACATCGGAGTACGGACTAAGAAGAAACTTTGCGACGCGGATTCTTTTGTTAAATGCATCCAGGACGCTTCGAAAGAGGCACTCCCGGTTGTACAGCCTAAGAAGAAGTTCGCCTACGTCTCCGAAGAAACAACATCTACCTACAACAGAGTATGTGCTCTCCGAACTGCAGGAAACTTCGTGGAGGAGAAGCGTCTGAGGAGAAAGTTGCGTCGGCAGCTTCAAAGTGACCGCGAACGAGTGGACGTGTAGAGCTAAGGAGTTCGAGAAGGCTTGGGAGGAGAAGAATCCGAGGAAAGCCTACACGTTGCTGCGACAGTATAGCGGGAAGATGAAGAGATGTTCTCCTGTCTTGAACACTACCAATGGAGTTGCAGTTGGTGATGCGACGCTGCCAATATGGAAGGATTACTTCAGTTCACTACTGAATCGTCCAGCGCCATCAGTACCTGAGCTCCCGCATGTTCAGAGAGCACATTACGATGTCAGTGAGGAACCGCCGACTGAGTCTGAAGTTTTGGATTGTGTCCGGAAAATGAAGAATGGAAAGGCAGGTGGAGATGACAACATCACTGCTGAAATGCTGAAAGCTCTTCCTCCGTCTGGGATTCGTGAAATGACCAACACCATCCGTGCCATATGGATGAGCGAAAGGATACCCGATTCGTGGAGACATGCGATCATCGTACCTCTTCACAAGAAGCTATCCGTCACGGATCCTAAGAACTACAGAGGAATCTCTCTACTTCGTGTCATGTACAAGGTTTTAGAACGTATCATTCTCGAGCGACTTATCAAACATCGTGAAGGAACGACCAGAGATGAGCAAGCCGGTTTCGACCTGGAAGATCGACCATCGACCAAGTGTTCGTCGTGAGAAGAGTAATTGAATCGTGGCAGCGGTTTTCGAAGCCATTACAGCTTGCTTTTTTGGACTTTGAAGCCGCGTTCGACTCTCCTCATCGTGATCGATTGCTCAATGCTCTGCGAGCAGATGGAGTCCCGGAAAAGTATGTTCGGTTAATCGAGGACATGAACAAAGGGACAACAGCAGCAGTTCGTACACCTGTCGGATTTACGTCAGCTTTCGAGGTGACAACAGGAGTAAGGCAAGGAGCCGTTGCAGGACCTTTTCTTTTCAACTTCGCCGTTGATGACATCATGCGTAGAGTTGCAGAACAGTTTCCTGCGGATGTGATCCTAACACCATCAGGACGCTCCCTTGTCGACCTGGAGTACGCCGACGACATTGTGTTATTCGCTGAAAACAACGCAAAACTGCAAAGGATTGTGAACCTCGTTTCGAAGTATGCCGCAGCCTATGGACTTCGTCTTCGTCCCGACAAATGCAAGCAGATGTGGGTCTCTCAGAGGCCTTCAACTGGAGTTTGTGTGGACGGACAACGTATCGAACTGGTGGACGATTTCTGTTATTTGGGCTGTTTGCTGAAGAACGATGGTAGTTATGCAGCGGATATTCGACAACGATGTGCGAAAGCTACGTCTGCATTCAATTCTCTAACCAAGTGTTTGTGGTCTACCACCATCGCGAAGGAAGTCAAGTTGCGCGTCTACCTATCCGCTATTCGCCCTATCATGATGTACGGATCGGAGACGTGGGCAGCACCGAAAACGCAGATGGAAAGGTTGGATTGCACGGAGAGGAAGCTTTTAGGCGTTTGCTTGGATATTTCTGGCCGCGTGTATGCCATAACGAAGACCTTTACAAGGAAATCGACGCAGTACATCAACGCTTGACACGAGGGAGGTGCCAGCATCTCCTAACGCCATCTCAAGCAGCAATGGAAAGTCGACTTCGACTGCTCGGGCATATACTAAGAAGAACGCCGGATCGTCTCGTACAACACGCTTTAAAAATGCTTCCAAATCCTGTCTGGAAACGGCCACCTGGGCGTAGGCGAAAGTTCTGGACGGATGTGGTTAAAGAGGATTTAAAGTCACTCGGCATCGAAAGACAGTTCAGGCGCGATGTTTCGTTTCGCAGGAAATGGAATAGTGACAGCTGGATGGAATGTGTTCAAATTGTGGCTGAAGACCGTGAAAAATGGACACGGCTGACTACTAGGACAGCACACCTCGGTGAAGATGCGGAATGACCGCGTCAGGCGAAAGCCAACCGATTAAGTCAAGTAAGTCAAGTGGCTGCACAAAAGAGATTTTTTTAAAAACTAGACAATTTCACGCCCCCTTCTAGGGGGGATATTTTCCGACAATTTAGAGACCAAAAAAATTAAAAAATTTCGTAATTTGTACACAACAATAAGTGAATTCAATTTTTCAGGTACCTAGGAATGAAGTTCGAATTTCTCATTTTCGACCCGAAATTTCCACATTCCCTCATTTTTTTTTGCAATATTTTCGCGCCCCGTTAGCCCTTGGAACAGTAACCGCTTGACCCTGGTAAAAACACCTCATACTGCCGCATCAAATTAGGAAAAGAAGAAAATCTCAAAACTGGTATTTCATCTAAAAGCCCACCGTGACAACTTCCCTCATTTTCCATGTAGACTCGTTTCAAGTGGTTCTTAATTTTCAATCATCTCTGCATGACAGGGAAATCCACGACCTATCCCCCTTATTGCTGACCGAATACACTGAATGTGAAAAGTCACGGACAAATTTCTCTGAATAAACGCGACGCACGCGGAAAGCCGCAGCGTTCACGTCGTTGCTGGAGCGTCGCACGCGCCGGATTCAGCCGGCCAAACTGGTATTCCATCTAAAAGCCCGACCTCTCGCATTGGAGTGTATCATTTCGGTGCTACATTGGTTTCTATGTTATTTGTAGGTTTCCCTTATTCACCAGAATGAGAAAAAACTTAGCAACCCTCCAGCAGAATTAACAATCGTTCGTTGAAAAACTAACCATAATTTTGGTTTCCACTGCAGGCGTCTCAGTGCTACTAGTTGCTCCATTGACTTGACCGGCACACGCAGACAAGGAAGCTTGAGCATCCCGTACTCGCTAAACTCAAACGTCTTCCACTCATTTAAAAACTCAATAATGTATTTGCTACAAACTTTTGTTGATAACTAGGGAGTGGCCAGACCTGTCTGCCAGAACTACGCATGTAACCATGTTTTTCTGATCGAACACCTTCCGTGTACTTGTAAAAACCCAATTTTAGCTGCCCGAGTAATGATAAAATTTTCAACATTTTTTTATTCAAAAAATTAAAAGAAATTGCTCAAACTTCCCTAAAAGGGGATATTTGAGGCGCTTAACACGAATATGAGTCACGTTTTCGATAATTCGAACGATAAAAACAGTTTACGGCAGATAAATTTTATTTTACCTACAGAGCTTGCAACTTCTACGCCCATAACTTTTTCTTTTACTATTACTCGGGCAGCTAGGATAGGGTTTTTATGATTACCCGGGAGGTAATCGATCAAAAAAACCTGGTCTCATGGATAGTTCTGGCGACCAGATCTGGTCATTCCCTTGTAAGGATTTTTCTCAGAAAGGCTTACTGTTTCACTAGTGTGGGTGTTCAGAGGGAGCACAAAAGTCCCGAATCTACCCTGCGTTTTGCGCGAGAGCCTCCCGACCATCGGAAAGCAATGGCGGTATTCATAAAACTCCAAGAGCCTCCTGTGGAGGTTCAGAGTCCACCCTAGGTATCCGGCGCGTAGCCAGGGAGGTTCCTACCGGGTGGACGGAGAGGGTTGTGGCCGCCTACTAAGTCGATCACAAGTAGCAGAGAAAGATCGATAACTTCCTAAAATGCAGCGCGCGGTCTCGCCGTCCACCCGTACAATTGAGGCCGGGTGTGATATGCCCGCCAAAATGCGCTGATAGTGGTGCCCAGAGATGCAGCCTTGCAAGCGGCGGGATCCACTCCTTCTCTAGAGACGGTTTTGCATACCTGTCTCTACTCGTACACGAGGGTAAGGAAGGGGCGCCGCCATTAAAGTTTCGCACACAAGAGGCACAGTATTGGTTGCTAACAGTCAGGAGCACATGTTTACGCCGCAATCCCGCGCCCGGAGTTTCGCGAATACTGCCGCAGGAGGGACGCATAGTCAATATGTCGTCTGCGTTTCCGGGTAGTCCACTCAATCGAAGCGGCGCGTATAATGGAAACCTCTTTATATACAAACGGAGACTACATGAGAAAAGGCAGCATCTATTGCACCCGACTGCGCATTCTGAGCCTATGCCATTCTAGTGGGCCGATGCCGCGCACACTGGGAAATGAACGAACGACGTTGTGTCTTCCGCGCTTCTTCGATTCCTAGGCAGGCACAGGCACCGAAATCGCATAAAACGCCTATTAAATTTAGATGTATTACAGGTGCACATAATAGCAGTTTGAAACCTCTAGCTCAAGAATTATGCGTGATATTCACGACACTCATGAAACATTTTGTAAATTACACTAATATAGTTCGTTCTCGTAATAAAACAATCAAAACATACTGGGCAATAGCAAACACAAATATTGGAGAACAACTGAACGCATTTACAAATAAAAATGCGAAGTTGTATTCTGCAGATTTTACGGATATGTTTACCAACCTACCTCATGCCACTTCTATTAGCTGTATGAGTTACTTGGTCAACATGTGCTACAAAAACTCGAACAAAAAATTCATTGCAAGTAATGGTTTCAAATCTTTCTATATGGATAGTCATTTGAGAAGTAATAGTTATAGGTATTGTACTAAGCAAGATTTAATCTACAGCATTGATTACCTCCTCAATAATAATTACTGTTTTTTCGGAGGCGTCGTTTTCAAACAGAAACAAGGGGTTCCACAAGGTGGTAATTTTGGTCCAATTATAGCAGACCTGGTCTTATCTGTGATGGAGTTTCAATTTTCCAAAGCTTTTTCTTTAAAGGCAAAGTTCACGATAATCTTCGATTTGAGATTAAATGCTAATTCGATTGTTTGGCCCCCGGGTAGAACTGAAATGGCAAAGAAAGCGAGAAAGACGCACCAGAAGGGCCCTAAATCCTCAAGTATCACCCCGCTTCTTAAGTATCACTGGAACTGTTCGTTGTGACAACAAAATCTTTTGTGAACCCGCCCTTTGCAATCATATGCTTTCCTTTGCTCCGTTTTTGCTTCGGACATTAACTAATACTGTTCTGTTTAAAATATTGTTCAAATTTCGATTAGCTCCATTTTTCACCGGTGACAACCACCGTGAACATGTTTCATCCAACCGGACAACTAGTCCAGGCCAGAGAATATGTAATGTCACTGAAATAAGTCGTTTTCGTGCATTTCGCACTGTTTCTTCGTAATTTTAGTAACACTTGGTTCCCAACGCATTGTTTTGAGTGGAAAACTCGGGAACGAAAATCATCGTGGACACTGCCTTTAATCAGAATGTTCTATTGGAGTCATTCAGATATATAGACGACTTATTGATTATTCACAACAAAAATGACCATTATGTTAAGGATTTGTTAGCAGCTGTTCATAAAAATATATTAGAGATTAAAAGAACTCACATGAATGAATTTCTTACTAATCACTTAGATATTAATATAAGAATAGATAATGTAATTTTGACCTTTGTACAATAAAACAGATGACTTTGATTTATTAGTGAAGAAATTCCCCCAATCAGATTCTGCAGTTTCTGTTATCATCAAGGCCTCAACAATTTACACAGAGACCTTGAGGATAGCCAATGTCTGCTCTGAAGTGAACTTTTTCGTAGATAAATTGTAAGAATTGAAAAACTCACTTCTAAACAATGAATACTCTTCAGAATTCATTGTCGTTAACATAGTCGAATGCATCTAACGCAACAAAAAAAAAATTTCATACGCCAGATGACTACAACCATGTTAAAAAAGTTGTCGTTGCTATTCTATAAAATCGAATATTAGCTAAACTTAAGTCTAGATTCCAGTTCTATCCCAGCTATTGCTATCGTTGAACAACCTACACCATACGACTTTATTGATCCACATTGATTTTGGACCTGACCTTTCCCCATTCTGGACTTTCATTGTTCTTCCACTTTTCCGCGCCTCTTATTTCTCATTCAGTCTCCTTTCATTATTCTTGCTAACAATTTCCGCTTATGGCTCAGCATTCTCCCTTACTTCTTATCGAAAATTCTGTTCCTCACTGAGGTGCCTCGGCAGAATTGTTTGGTAAGGTTCGTCTGCGGGCAGAGGCGAAACGAACTTTATCAACTTCGTCATCCTCTACATCTTTCTTCTTTTCTCTTTTGGCGCAGCCACACTACCAGTGGGTGTAGGGTGGATGGGAGGGGGGGGGTGCTGCTACAGGATGAATGCGGCCCTATAATGGGCGCCGAGACGTCTCGAAAAACATTCTTCTGAAAGTTGTGGAGGATGGATCGAGTAACAATACTGTATGTTGGACTTTCTCAACGGCCTTCAGATAGAGCAAAAGATTGGAAGAACGAGAAGAATTAGTGAACACATTCTCTACTCTGCACACGAAGCCTGATAAGAATTACAGCTACTGCTTTCGGAGCATAAGAACAGTTATTACGTCACTAATTGAGGAACGCGGCTCGCCAGCCGTCTGAACTGGGCTAAGGAAAAAGAAATAGCATTGTTTCTTTCCACAAGTGTATTAAATACAGCAACTGTTCTGAAGGAGAAAGACTTGGCTCTTATTGGCGGCCATAGTGTTGAGCTTCAGGCCTCCTTTCCCACTGCGACGCATAAGTATAGCAACACCTTCGAAATAGGCATATAAGTTGAATCGAGGTTTTGGATATTGGGGAGAGATTCTATGTTTTCTCATAGAACGAAAACGATGGATGAAGTGATATGACTAGAAGTTGCCCATTTCACCCTTAGTTATGGTAAAAAGTCTGTATTTCGCGCGACGCATAAGTATAGCAACACTTGAGCAACATGGAAACATCTCACTATGATCGCCAGAATGAGGTGTTTGCACGTGTACTTTTATGAAACTAGTTCAAGGTGATGCTATTCGTCCATCTTCCCGGTGAAATTCACCTGCCTTTTGACGGGAAAACTCAAGTTCACTCCTTCAATCAGGCTGGTCTTGGATTTCGATGGATTTCCAGCCAGCTAGGCTGGATGTAGTTTCAAGTCTCTGCTGGATGCTCAATCGCTCGACGTGTGTGGTTTCCCAGATGTCTCATGGAGCTTGGGAAGCGAGACATTACAAGACGAGTTACCAGTGACATGGCGTCGGCCCTGACGACTCACTACGAATGGTCCTGAGTCTCTCGGCAAATAACATTCCCCGTTAGATCAACCACTGCGACAACATTGTGGGCTCTGAAATAAAACAACCTCAACACCCGAAAACATTTTCACAAGGTCGCTAGACTCGAGCCCGCACGATCAACCATGAGCACGAACTTGGAAAAATTGAGTGCTCCACGCAACAAAGTCGCCGTTTGTCAAATCATGCGTAAGGACATCTTATTCGACTAAGACACGTTTTCTGAGAAATTCCTAACTTGCTATAGCTGTGAAGAAGATGACCTTATGCACGATTTGACAAGCGGCGCCCTTGTTGCGTGGAGCACTCAAGTTTTCCAAGCCCGGGCTCATGTTTGATCACATGGACTCGAGTCTGGCGACCTTGTGAAAATGTTCTGAGCGATGAGATTGTTTCATTTCAGAGCCCACAATGTTGTCGCAGTGGTTGATCTAACAGGGAATGTTATTTGAAGAGAAACTCAGCGACAATTCGTAGTAAGTCGTCGGGGCCGACCCCACGTAACTGGTAACTCGTTTTTTGATGTCTCGCTTCCCGAGCTCCATGAGACATCTGGACAACCACACACGTTGAGCGATCCAGTATCCAGCAGAAACTTGAAACTACATCCAGAGACTTTCTTCTATAACTACGGGCGAAATGGGCAAATTCTGGTCATACCACTCGACGCATCGCTTTCGTCGTAGCAAAAACGTTGAAACTCTCCTCAATATTCAAAACCTCGATCAAACATAAGACATGCCGATTTCGAAGGTGTTGCTATACGTCGCACGTCGCAGTGTAGTTAATTTAATTTATCTGGGAAAAATTCAACTTTGCTTGCCATGTACAGATGGCTGTCGGTGGGCCAGCCTCTTTCAACGGGATTCTAGGAATTCGATCTTCCATGCCTTCACAAAAATACGTTGGTGATCCATCAAACTCCAACTTTGGTGACCCTCCAATTTTGAAGAATCAAAAAAATGGTTTCCCCGCGATCAGGACAAGTTTAGTGGTTTTCGGTGGAGGGTTAGCAGATGTATTAGGCAATCGATTGCCGCCTCCTGATAATGAAAACTACGGCCATGATGATCATTAAAGGCATCGTACGCGCTGAACACCACTCACCGTTTTTTTTTGTTTAGATCATTGGTAAGGCCCTCCTGAGAACGAAGGTGGAGTTTGATGGGTCACCAACTCATTATTGTGAAGGTATAGAAGATCGAATTCCTCAAATACCGTTAAAAGAGGCTGGCCTTCCGGCAGCCATCTTGCACTAAATAAGAAAAGAAAGTGGCTCATCAACAAATGATAAGCTCAAATGAGTGGGAGTTGATGAATCATTCGTTGATAAGCTACTTTCTTTTTTCATTTGATGCAAGATGGCTGTCGGATGACCGGCCTCTTTACGCGGGATTCGAGGCATTCGATTTCCTATATCTTCCCAATAATGCGTTGGTGATCCAACAAACTCTATAAACGTTCTCAGGCGGGCCTAACCAATGATTCAAACCCGAAAACCATGATTGGTTTTGAGAGCATACGATGTCTTTAAAAAAAGGTGATCGCTTCGTTTCTTACAACGTGTGTTCAAAATTTGTACTTTTTTATTTGAGCAGATGAATACAGAATGAGAAGGTGCTCACATTGCAAAACTTTTCTATGAAGCCGAAACGCTAGCACAAGAAGGTGAGAAAAATAGCTTTTTCGAATACAGCAGAAAAAATTCTCGCATACTACAGGGGTTCAAACGAACGGAACTGTAAATTAAAAGAGATCGCAAAAAGAAAATAAAAGGTGAAAGAGGAATCTAGTGGGTAAGCAAACGAGTGAAGGCAAAACAAATTTCGCAGCAGTTGCACAGCGGGAGTCGAACCCGCAAATCAATGGAAAGATCAGAGGAAAGGAATGCACAAAGAGCTTGGAAAAGGCTTACATCTTACGGGAAAGCCAAAATCGAACCGTCAAACCTCTTGTAGCGCATATTTCTTGTAATTATATGCGTTTCGAGCACATGAGTGCACTCCATCTGCTTCGAATGGGGAGTTACAGCCAAATTCAATAGTTTTTTTTTCAATTTTTTGGTCTATCAAAAAGTCCCTTCAGAGAACCCACAGAGTTGTTACTTCATCGATCCACGACAACCGAAAAGAAAAAACATTTTACGTGCCCTTCGATCCACGGGAAGAACGCCATTGTGAGCAATGAATGATTGTTGATCACGGACCGAATCAGATCGTCACTGGTTTATTACCAGGTTGTTCAATAAGTTTTGTCGTTTGACAAGAGGCTTGCTTGCTACTAGCCCAATTTTTTTTGTTTTGTTGGTACAAGGTTTATATAAACGCATGAGGAGTTTCATTTCAATCTTATCTTATCTTTATCGGATATGTACGTCAAATAATAGATGTGAAGGAAAACGAGAATAAGAAACGAATTGCTCCGATGCGGAGATTCAATTAAGAATCTCGGGTAGGGGCGGGTGGTGGGCAAGATTCATTCTTTGTTTACAAGAAATTTAGTGTCGCCGTGTCACAGCAATGGAAAAAATTTAATATCGTGCAGTGATAAAATTCTTATTTTCGGAAGGTGTAGCATCAAAAGAATATCACGAACGAATGTTAAAAGTGTATAATGATTGTTCACCTACAATTAGAACAGTAGAAAGATGGGTTACTGAATTTAAACATGGTCGTACAAGCCTTGAAGACGATCCACGTGAAGGACGTCCAAAAAGCGCATCAAAACCAGAAATCATAGCCAAAATACAGGATATGGTTTTGGAAGATTGACTGAGAGAGATTTAGTAGAGGCTCTACACATCTCTTTAGGCAGTGTGAGCCATATTTTAAGCGAAGTTTTGGGTTTTAGAAAGCTGTGTGCACAATGGGTGCCGCATTCGCTAACAATGGAACAAAAACACATTCGAATGCGACTTTCTCAGCAACATTTGGAGCGTTTTAAAAAGGATACAGTAGATTCTGTGCGTTGTTTCATCACTATGGATGAGACTTGTGTCTATCACCATGATCCTGAATCAGAACAAGAGGCTAAAGAGTGGTGTGAACCTGGTTGTTCGGCTTCGAAACGACTTCGCGTCCGGAAATCGGCCAAGAAGGTTATGGTATCAGTTTTTTTTGGATGCGAAATGAATTTCGTTTGCGGATTACTTGCAGACTGGTAAAATAATTAATTCTGAATATTATTGCAACCCTTTGGACCAGTTGAAGGAAAAATTCGTGAAAAAAGACCCGGTTTGCAGTAGAAAAAAATCTTTTTCATCAGGACAATGCACCGCGTCACAAGAGCATTTTGACAATCGCCAAAATCCATGAATTAAAGTTCGAATTGTTAGAGCATCCACCGTATTCACCAGATTTGGCCACCAGCGACTTCCATTTGTTTCCAGAACTCAAAAAATTTATGCGTGGCAAGCGTTTTTCATCAAACGCAGAGGTCTTAACGGCTGTTGAAGCGTATCTTGCAGACCTTCCGGATTCTCACTTCTTGGATGGGATCCACAGGTTGGAGGATTGTTGGAGCAAGTGTATTAATGTTCAGGGAGATTATACTGAATAATAAAGTGTATTTTGAGCCATAAAATTGTGTTTTTTATCAAACGACAAAAGGTATTGAACAACTTGGTATATGACTTATCCGTCGCGGGGTATGCTAAACCAAACCAAGTGGGTGGCGGTCATAATGTGTCCAAACCGCGAGAAAGGCGGGACAGGAGCGAAGGACCTTGATGGGAGGGAATACCAGCTACGCGGTCATTACGACCACCATCCAAACGAAATGGAGGTATCAATGATACCTTTGGTGATTGAAAGTCTTCCCCGATTCGAGAATCGTCCACTGAACACGTACTGAAAGTCCTCAATTTGCCGAATGCACCTTTGGGCTGGAATATGTGGAGTAATGATAACTCACTGTAGAATGAAGAAAAATTGAATTACTCACTGTATTCTTTTTGATTTCGTTGTAGGTGCGAATGAAGTAGAAAACTGCGTGATTGTCGCGAATGCCGACCTTTGCTTGACTTCTGAAGCGAGAAATCAAGATTTCTAAGCTTTCTCAGAAACACAAGGTAAGGGAGAAAGAACTTGAAACAAACCCCTACCTCAGTGTGTGAAGGACGTAAAGAGCGAAGAAATGAGTCAAATTTATGGCGATTGCTTCAAGTAGAGACTCAGCACGGTACTTGTCGATGTTGCACATGGCCCAAAACTTCGGAAGATTTTTGATCTCCTTCTCAATCGCGGCTATAACGCTGCCAATCAAATGGAAATCCGACCATATAAAGGGGTAGCCACAGGGTCTAGCGGGGATGTGACTGGACACAATGGGAGTGGGTGGGAGGTCGGAAAAGTTTTGACATGAAAAGGGTAGTTTTATAAATTTAAGGTGGGGACCGTACAAATTTGTAAAATGTGCTTGCCTAGAAATGGAGTGGTTCGTTTCAATTTCCGATTTCGGAAAGAGTGGGTAACCAAGGTGGTCGTAGCTCCGCCGAGGTAAGTTAAAACGCCCCGCTGGACCCTGGGTGGCCACAGTCCACCAGCGCGTAGCGCTGGACACGTCTACTGGACAGGAACTAATTGCTATGGTTTAACCACCAATATACTCTGTGCCTCCAGTCGCTACACGCCAGCTGACTACAGGTGCTCCCAAATACAAAACACACCGTAATGTATAACAGGGTAAGGACTTTTCTCGTCCAAAAGTGGCAAACCAGTTCGCCAGTTCAGAAGTCGGTCAGCAATGAACTTTATCAGAATAGTACGCTATAATTGACTAGAGATAAGGGTAAGCATTTTGAGGTTACATAGAAAATCAAAATATTACACAAGTCAAAAGGTATGAAAAAGAATGACCTGCTGGGTAGCGACAATCTCTTTGGGAACCACAAAGTTCAATACGCCACTCATGAACGATACGAACGAAGCTTCCTTCAAGGCACAGATTCTGAATAACGAATGCACCAGCTTCAATATTATAAAGAGGTAGCTCCGTCGTTTATACTCTGGGCAAAGAAACTGTAAGCAAAGATGCACGGAGAAGAGAGAACTTTCACGGCCTTCGGCCAAACCTCATTTTGAAAAACAAAGTTTCTCACATTTTTACGCTGGAATCTGCGCAATACTATTGCACATCTGAAGAGGCAACCCATGGACTGTGGCATTGGCGAGATTAGCGCGAATTCTATGCTGGGGGTAGGAGTGATAAGCTCTTGCGTGACCAACTTCTAACTTGTCTAAACTTCCCAACCACAACGTTGTGGTGACTGGAATCCAATATAGCCAATTGAAAAAAAATATTCAGCTTCGAGTTGGAACTATGCCTTTTTGAGTAAGTAATCTAGCCTTAAATGCCAAAGTTTTTGAAAACAGAGTGGGAAGCAATACTCGCGAAAGCAGCGAATTTTGGACAAACGCGGTTGTCTTACGGGAAAAGGAGCTGAAATAAATTGCAACCCCAATAAAATTATTGGCAAAATATGTTTGCTCAGTGCGGTTGTAAACGGCCATCCGAAAGAAGCGAGAGGTAAGTAAAAATTTTGGCCGAAATAAAAGAATTTGTAAAACCGGGGAGAACCTTTCGAAAAATTGTGATATTTTTCGAAAATTTTGCAAACCGAAGGAGGGGGTTCTTCTTCTTCTTTGCAGCCACAGAGAGGGGTTCTGTCATAGGTTCAGAAACTCGGCCACTAGCACTGGGTTCGTCCACAGATCCATTGTCGTCAATGTAGTCGGTCTCTTCGGGCAATTGAACAGGTGCGCAGTAGTATGCCCTTGACCACCGCAATCAGGACACTCGTCAGGTTTGCTGTTGTCAATCCTATGCAAGTATGACATAAGCATGGGGGAGTGTCCACAGCGTAACGATGCAAGGGTGCACCTGGCACGCCTGCCAAGTTCCATCTCTGTCTCGCTGACCTTTGGAGGTGCGACTCCCGGGATGGAGTTTATGGCAACTCTGCTCATGTGTTCCTTCACAAATCGGGTATGCTCCGCGCGCAAGAGACGGAGGCGTTCTTGTTGTGCTTCGGTCCATCTCTGCACATCTACTTTCGACGGAGCATCAGCGAAGGGCTTTCTGATACATCTCTCTCTCTCACCGGGTTTAGTACTCTTCGCGATGGATGATTCGGCTGCTTCACGATGTTAATGTACATTTGTTGCGCCTGGAGTTGGTAGTGGTCTCTAACTGGCAATATGCGAGCTTCGGCGTGTAAGTGCTCTATTGGAGAGCTTTTAGAACAGCCTGTTGCAATTCGCAGAGCACAATTTCGGACGCGCTGCAGCTTGGACCAAGAGGTGTCCGACACGATGTGCTGCCAGACTGGCGCAGCATGCTCCAAGGCGGGTTGCACAATAGCCTTATACGTGGTCAGGATCGTTTCTTTGTTGCATCCCCAGGACGTTCCACCGAGAGCACGCAGGACGTTCAGTCTTGTTTTCACTGTGGCTTGCTTCTGCTCAGTGTTCTTATGAAACCTCAACGAAGGATCCAACACGAGTCCAAGTAATTTGGGGAATCGGGTGGCCTGCAATTGAGTTTCGTCCCATTTCACCATAGGATGGGCACTGTGCTCTGCATTATCAGTGGAAAAGACGGTAACGGACGATTTGGAGGCAGAGACTGTGAGCATTTTGCGATCGAAGAAACATTTCAACTCGATCAAGTAGTCATTGATCTTACTGGTGGCTACCTTAATGTCGCGATCTCGACACAGAATAGTAATATCATCCGCGTATGCAACGACCTTGATGTCTTGAGGGGGAACGGGCAGATCTTCTAGATATAAACTGAAAAGTGCAGATGATAAAACTCCTCCTTGAGGGACACCAGCGGCGATGGGGATGCTATTGGAAACATGTCCCTGGAATAGCACATTTGCCCGACGTCCTTTAGTGAAGGCAGTTATCCACCGCTTCTGCCATGGCTTGATGGTAGACTTCAACAGACTCTGATAGTAGGCCTAGATTGACAGTGTCAAATGCCTTTGTTAAGTCGAGGGCCACACCAACAGTACGTTGGGGTTTGATGGCATTGAAGCCGTCCAGCACATTGCTCACAATTTCCAACAAGGCCGTAGTGGTCGAATGTAATTTACGGAAACCATGTTGGTGCTGCTGTTGGCTGTTATGCTCGGCAAGCTCCTCCACAACCAGTTTTTCGGCAATTTTGGCGATGGTTGAGAGCAGACTGATCGGCCGGTACCCTTTAGCCGTGGATGGTGACTTTCCCGGCTTCGGCAGTGGAATAACACGAGCCACTTTCCAATTTTGGGGTAAAGTACATGTACGAAACGATGTATTTATGACGTCAGCAATAAAGGGCAGTAGTTCACTGGGCAGTCTCTTCAGGACTGCAGGGCTCAAACCGTCTGGCCCTAATGCCTTCGAGTTGCTCATCTCCTTTATTACCTTCTCGACCTGTGCAGGCGTGACTGCATCATCTACATCCATGAGAGGCAACTTACAGAGTTCCCGTACAGTTATTCTATTCTGCTTCTCTCTTTTGGTTCTAGTGATGAAAAAATGCTTCCCAAGAGCATTTGCGGCCTCCTTCCCTGATTTGAAGACTCCACCTTCAAATTCAATCGTGGAATTGTCGGCGGAGGTGAACTTTCCGGAGATCCTTTTCAAGGCCTTCCATGTTGCTGCTGCATCATTTCTGAAGTTCATCTTCTCAGTGAACTTTTCCCAAGTTTCCTTCTTGTGCCTGTCAAGGTCCTTCCTGATCTCATCATCCAGCGCAGCGATGTCTGGGTCAAGATGATCTGCGGCTCTCTTTGCGTCCCTTGTCCTTATCTTCTGCAATGTTTCCCTGGTGACATTGGGAAAGAAGGTCTTAACGAGGCCTTCAGGGATCGCAGCTTTCATAGCCTTCAAGATAGCATCAGATAGGTGGCGCTCCTTCTGGTGTACATCGCCATTCCACGGATAATCAGCCGCTTGGCGGAACGCAACCTCCCTGAACAGGCTCCAGTCTGCAAGGCCTAAATTGAGATAAGAACGATGAGGAACACTTGTATAGGGAGCAGGAGAGTTAGAGAGATCAATATCGACAAAGACAGGGATGTGATCGCTGGAAAGAGTTGTGGATGTCGACCAAGAGCAAGCATTAGAGAGATTGGAAGACACGAGGGAGATGTCTGGGCTAGATGATCGGCCGTTGGCAGGGAGACGAGTGGGCTGGCCATCGTTTAAGATAACCAGATCGCACTCCTCCGCCCATTCTTCGACGTCCCTTCCTCTAGCATCAGAATCAAGCGACGAGCAGAACGTGTGCGCATTGAAGTCACCCGCAAAGACACTTGAGGGAGATAGAGAGCAGTCATACAGCTGCTTGAGTAGAGGGATAGGGTTGTAGGTTGGTGGACAGGATGTAGGAGGAGGAATGTATATATTGAAAAGAGAAAGTGGAGTTTTTAGAGGTAGATGGATGGGGATGTACTCGAGAGTGCCATCCACTGGAGTGTTTGGAATAATGTGAGAGGCAAGAGAGGACAGAACAAAAGTAGAGACTCAGCCTCCTTCAGATGACCTAGGAGTATGATATGCAGTATAGCCCGGGATGTTTGGATGTTTAGAGGTAGCAGAGGGAGAGAGTTTGGTCTCCTGGACCATGATAACATCCGGGTGATGAGTACGGGCAAAGAGAGATAATTCAGAAAGCTTGGTCCGAAGGCCGTTAAGATTGATGTGTACAATAGATAGGGGGCGGTCGGTAGATGAGGAATTTGAGTTACTGGAGGCGGAGCACACAATACAACGAAAGGAAGAATCGTGGTGCCTTACAGAACTGAGACCCGAACAAGAGAAGTGCACCCACCTTTGGCATCCAAAACATTGGACGCTGGTTCCATTCCAAGTGACATCTCTGTCGCATGTGGCACATGGGTACTTCTTCTTCTTCGCGGGTCCTGGATTCCTTTCGACGCCGGCCATTTGTAGAAGAATCCTCAGGAGAGCTGCAGCCAGCCAGCACCTCTCCCATGACAAAAACCCTCTCCGCGGAGGGATTGACGTCGGTTTGCACGGAGGTGGTCTTCTTTCCTCCACACTGCCACGGCACGAACGTACGACATCTCGGCAGCAAGGAGGGGGTTCAGCAGAAAAGCCGGAATTATTTGAAAATTTCAGTTTTTAGAGAGGGTTGAAGTTCTGCCGAAGTCGGGTATAACGCCCTGCTGGACCATGAGAGCATTATACCCTTTTTAAGCGAGCAAACGTTCGCAGAACTGAATACATAAAGCTATAATTCTAATGACTAAAAGAGAGCGTTCACGATGATCATCCTCGTTGACATTCCTCAGTAAAATGATAGGCGAGAAGGATCCTAGGCTCCCATTGTCGAAAGAACGGTAGAAAAAGAACCAGGAGAGGCAAAATAACGGCTGCAAAAAAGCGTTTTGGTGCCCCAGACACGCCTGGTGCCCCAGATCCGCCCCCTCGGAATGAACAAATGAAGACTCAGATTACAGGAATGATCAAGTCAAGGAAGTGCTGATAAGTGAGCTGATCGCTTCACTGCACTGATAGGTATCATCCTTCTAGCGGTCAATTCCTCCACGCTCAAAAATCAACGTAAACAAGAGAGGGCCTATTTTTGCTCAAAAACGCGTCTTTCGTGTCCTTTTCAAGCATGCCTTGCTATATAGGGCACCAGACCTTCCGTAAGCCGTGGAGATATCGGAAGTGAAATTTATCGTGAACACTGCTTTTAGGGGCCGAATAGAGTCCCTCCGCTGAAAGGCGCGGCAGCATGCAATGGAGGAGAATCGATCGCGCGGCGCCGCATGATCGATACTCCTCCATTGCATGTTGCCGCGCCTTTCGGCGGCGAGACTCTATTTGGCCCAATAAGCACCCGCATATTACCAAAAACCTCTGACACTGCGGGGTAGCAGATACGCTGAGACCCGAAACAAAGGCCCACATGACCATGCTGCGAAAAACTAAGGATTCTGTTTACTGTGGAGCTAGTATTTTAGACAGATAGACACAAGAACGGAGCGAATTCTCGAGTAAGTTGAGGAAAACATGAAATCGATATGGCTAATATTAGAATAACGTACTCGATTGACTCCTCATCGCAGCCCGTGTATTTCGGAAAACAACGCGTAGCTATAATACTGAAAAGAGGTTGAAATTGTTTATTCAGCCCTGCAAACATTCAAAGCGTACTTCGTTACGGGTAGTGGTGCAGCCCCACTTAAACTACCGTCCTTCTGGTCTTCTAGATTCCTTCCAGAAACGTATTTCGAAACAAATGAACAGAAATTGGCCAACTACGAGAAGGGGAGCTCAACGTCACAAAGGGTAAGAAATCAGCAAGAAGATGAATTTGACGTAGTTTTTCGGAACCAGGTTATAAATGGATCACGACCTCACAGTTCCCTGCTAGAGTTTTGGAACGTTTGGGAACGGAAAGATAGTAGATGAATAGGGAAACCCGAGAGCAGCCTCCCTCTCTCGTCGTATTTCTGAACCAGCCGAACCAAATCTGCCTGACCCTACGAGGTGCTCAACTCCCAACCAGAATCCCCCATACTTTCAAGGATTTTGTCCCCCCTGAAACAACCACTAATCAGACACTGAAACAACCACTAATCAGACAATCGGTTTCACTGAGACTCCCCAGCACGAAGCTCTGTCGCTTCCCCAAGAACGTCTGGCCTCGAGGACGTGCGCTCGTTGTCCACAAAGCCTAGCCGAACGCGTAACACTACAAAAATTTTCCCCGCAAACGCACCTTCACGCAATTGAAAGCCGTCGGTTTCGCGTTATGTTTCATCACGAAGCGCGAAAGTATTAAAATACATACAAGCCGAAATGCCTATTGCCTGCAAAATTTGCCTCGGTGATTAAGTTCCCCTAGCGTTCCACTTTTCGGCAATCGCGGCAAGGAAGATCTACTTGATGATCTCTCCATCAATACCAAGACCTATCATTGCCCTTTGCCGACCGTGAATTAGACGTACACCCAAGCCCCACGCGTCTCGTATTACACAGCGCGGGTTTGCACTAGTAATTCAACTTGTATTTCAATTGGTCGTTTCAAGGTGTAAGACATTATATAAAAGTCATTGTGTTGCGCATTGGCGCACACTCTGTGTTTAGTCCACGTCTGGGGAAATCGACTTGTCCACCTAGCCAGGGAAGCGAGCGGTCTGCGTCCCTCATCCGCCTAAATCCAAGGTGCCCTCGCCAGACATGACATCTAGGAGTACGCGTCCCTGTACCTCCGCTCGTCTGAGTAGGAGAAAACGACTTCGGAGGATTACGGTAATCAAGCGACGGTAACCACAGCATAGATCTAAAAACGCGAACGAAGAATGTGTTTTCTTTAAAGGCAGTCCAACCTCAGAATCGATTTTTCGTTTTTCTGCCTATCTTGGAGAAAATTTCACGCTGATCACAATGGTGTCTCCAGGATCGCTCAGAATTTAGTACGAACGGAGTTACGGCTCCTCAAAAATTTCAATTTTGAACGGCTAGAAGTTCTCGGACGAGTTGTCTCGAGCCTGTATTTTCTTGTCATTCGCAGCCATCGTTCTGGAACAGGCCAAAATATAAAGCCAGACCGAAAACAAATCGAAGAACATAGTTTTTGAATAAAATCATTCGCGCGTCTCTTCCCTATTGAGGTCGGAAACCTGGCGGTGGGCGTTACCCATTTTTTCTTTCAAGGGGGCGTGGCCAACTTTTTCCTAGCCTTTTCCCGCTTACTTGAGCGAATTGAGATTTCGCGCTTGGCAGGGTTGCTATAGGCGGTGACCGGACCATAATATCAAAAATTACCTCTTAGGTTGGACTGTGCCTTTAAGTCTGGAGCATTGCTAGGGCCCCAGTCAGAGCTGTGGCCGTATTCACGAACCTCTCGGTAGGATCCAAAGTCCGCTCGCCGCATACATGGGCGGGTTCTAAAAACCTTCCCGGGAGGCTCCCGTAGTTTCACGAATACGGCCACTGATCGATCAACTGACAAGGGAAGGATCTTTACAAGCCGTGGCCATTCTAAATGATATATGCATTACTAGGACCAGCTTTTGACGTAGAATTTGAATTTTTACTCTGTAGCTGCGAATCGTTCCTCTGAACGGAGTTATGAGCGTTTTTAGCGCTTCACTCGCAGACGCATCATAATGCGTAATCCATGACTTTTTCGCATCCTGAGATACACTGATGTGACTTCTACACCAGTAATCACCTCATAGTGTGTTATAGAGCCGAAATATGTTGCTACGATGAACGAGGCTGCGCGCCGTCATATATGAAGTCGACGCCCCTGCAGTTGTGACCGGTCGGCGCAGTGGAAGTGGGTGCTGCACTATAAAAAAAAAGGTCACAGGTTCGAATCCCTGCTGCCCCCGAAATTTTTGCACACTTGTAAAACACTTGTTTCCATCACTGAAAGTGTAGAAGATTAACAGTTTCATCGTGGGAGACCTTTTTTTAGGAGTATGAGGCGTTTTAGTCGAGAATGTCTTATCCCCGCGGCTGGTGTTTCACTGTGAAAATTATTGGACTTACAACAAATTCATAGCTACGAGCATATGTGGTTATTGTGAACAAAATGTTAAAAGCAAAGGATTTTCTCACAATGAGAATTAGAATTTCTCACAATGAAAATGAGTAAGCGAGTCAACCGCTTCTCCAAACAGCTATGATAGGCTAGCTGAAGTGTCCTGCGTCGAGTCTTCTTCTTCTTCTTCTTCTGCAGCCTCAAAGTGGTTTTTGTCATAGGTTGAGGAACTGGGCGGCCTTCACAGGATTCGTCCAGAGGTCCATTGTTGTTAAGGAGGTAGGTCTCTTCGGGCACATGAACAAGTGCGCCGTGTCGTGCCCGGGAGCACCACAATCCGGGCATGCGTCTGGTCGGCTGCTGTCGATCTTGTTGGCGTAAGGCATTAGCAGAATAGAGTGACCACAGCGCAGCGAGGCGAGAGCACATCTGGCTCGCCTGCCGAGTTGAGACTCGGTCTCGCAAACCCGAGGCGGCACTGCTCCTAAAATAGGGTTCACAGCCGCCTTCTCCAGATATCCTCGAACAAACTGGGTGTGCTCCTCGCGCAGAAGACGAAGCCTTTCCATGTTGGAGTCGGCCCATCTCTGTACATCAACTTTACGAGGAGCATCTGCGAACGGCGTCCTAATCGACCTCTCTCTAATGGGCTTCATAATTCTCTTTGCCGGATGATTTGGCTGTCTCAGAACATTAATATACATCTGCTGTGCCTGGAGTTCACAATGCTCCTTAACTGGCAATATGCAGGCCTCCGCGTGAAGATGTTCTATTAGAGAGCTCTTTGCACAGCCGGTAGCGATTCTAAGCGCAGCATTCTGTATACGCTGCAGCTTATTCCAGGAGCTGTCTGACACCAGGTGCTGCCACACTGGTGCCGCATATTCCAGAGCCGGCTGAAGTATTGCTCTGTAGGTTCTCAGTATAGTCTCTCGGCAGCTTCCCCATGATGTTCCTCCAAGAGCTCTCAGAATATTAAGCTTTGCCTTGACGACTGTCTGTTTCTGTTCCGCGTTTTTGTGGAACTTCAGTGACGGATCGAGTATAAGACCAAGCAGCTTAGGGAATCTTACTGCTGGCAAACGATTACCATCCCATCTGACATCTGGGTGGGCACTGTGTTCCTTGGTGCTTGTTGTGAACACTGATACAGAAGACTTTGCAGCAGAGACTGTGAGCATCATATTATCGAGGAAAAGCTTCAACTCGATGAGATAGGCGCTGATCTTGTTAGCGGCTACTTGCAGGTCACGGTCCTGGCACATGATGGTGATGTCGTCGGCGTACAAAACAATCTTTATATCCTGTGGTGGCTCGGGAAGATCCTCAAGATACAGGCTGAATAGGGCAGGGGACAACACTCCGCCTTGCGGAACACCGGCTGCTATTGGAATGCTATCGGATACGTGATTCTGGAACAGAACCTTAGCCCGGCGGCCTTTAGTAAACGCTGCAATCCATCGCTTCTGCCAGGATGGTAGCGAGGACTTCAACAGTTTGTCGGACAGCAGTCCCAAGTTAACAGAGTCAAACGCTTTGGTCAGGTCGAGGGCGACGGCCACCGTTCTTAGGGGCTTTCTCATGTTGAATCCGTCGACCGCAAAGCTCACGATCTCCAATAGAGCGGTAGTAGTAGAGTGAAGTTTCCTGAACCCATGCTGATGCTGCTGTCGCTCATTTTGATCAGCCAGGTCCCTCACGATCAACTTTTCAGCTAATTTGGCAACGGGAGATAAAAGGCTAATAGGTCGAAAGCCTTTTGCCGTACTATGGGACTTGCCTGGCTTTGGCAACGGTATCACATTAGCTGTCTTCCAAGCTTGGGGTAGAATGCAGGTCCGGAAAGAAGTGTTAATGATATCTGCAAGCATCGGTAGAAGTTCCATGGGAAGTTTCTTCAGGATGGCTGCGGAGATACCGTCAGGTCCGATAGCCTTCGAATTCCGCATTTCTTTGATAGCCTTCTCTACTTGAGTGAGAGTAAAGGCCTCAGAAGCGTTCATGAGCGGCAACCGGCTCAGTTCTCTAACCGTGACTCTGTTTTGCACGCCTCGCTTGGCACGTGTGATGAAGAAGTTCTTGCCGAGCGCATAAGCAGCCGCTTTCCCTGATTTGAAGACGTTCTCCTCGAACTCAATAGCGGAGCTCATCGAGGGAGCGGACTTGCCGGAAATTTTCTTCAACACTTTCCACGTCGTAGTTCCGTCAGCCTTGAAATTCAGCTTTTCAGTGAACTTCTCCCAGCATTCCTTCTTGTTCTTACCAGATCGTGCTTGATCTCATTATCCAGCACAGCTATGTCCGGGTCTAGATGATCAGCGGCTCTCTTCTTATCTCTTGTTCTTATCTTCTGCAGTATTTCCCTGCTGACATTTGGAAAAAAGGTCTTGACGCGACCCTCAGGAATTGCTGCTTTCATGGCCTTGCGGATGGCACTTGCTAAATGACGTTCTTTCTGATGGACATCACCATTCCATGGGTAGTCGACCGCATGGCGGAGTGCAACATCTCTGAACAGGGTCCAGTCTGCTAGGCCTAAATTAAGATAAGTACGATGACGAAAACCAGAGTAAGGAGCAAGAGAGTCAGAGAGATCAATATAGACAAAGACTGGAATGTGATCACTGGAGAGAGTGGTGGATGTGGGCCACGTGCAAGCATTAGAGAGATTGGATGACACAAGAGAGATATCTGGGCTAGAAGGTCGGACGTTGGCAGGGAGACGAGTGGGCTGGTCATCATTGAGGATAACCAGATCGCACTCCTCAGCCCATTCCCCGACGTCATCCTCTGGCGTCAGAGTCAAGAGCAGAACAGAACGTGTGAGCATTGAAGTCACCCGCAAAGACAGCTGAGGTAGAGAGTGAGCAGTCGTGCAACTGCTTAAGGAGAGGTACAGGATTATAAGACGGGGGGCAAGATGTTACAGGGGGATATAGATGTTAAATAGAGATAAAGGGGTTTTGAGGGGGAGGTGGACAGGAACGTACTCAAGAGTACCGTCCTTAGGAGTATTAGGAATAATATGAGAAGGTAAGGCAGATTGCACAAAAGTAGACACTCCGCCCCCAAGAGCAGACCTTGGCATGTGATAGGCGGTGTAGCCCGGAATGTTAGGTTGGGGATAAGTGGTAGATGGAGAGAGCTTGGTTTCTTGAACCATGATAACATCCGGGTAATGAGAACGTGCGAATAGAGAGAGTTCAGATAACTTGTTGCGAAGGCCGTTGAGATTAATGTGAACAATGGAGAGGGGGCGGTTGGTAATTGAGGAATCAGAGTTGCTGGGGGCAGAGCATAGAACACAACGAAAGGATGAGTCATGATGCCTCACAGAACTGAGGCCCGAACAGGAGAAGTGCACCCACCTTTGGCATCCGAAGCACTGGACGCTGGTATGTCTCCAGTTAACATCGATGCCGCACGTGGCGCATAGGTACTTCTGCGCTGGACCAGGATTCCTCTCGACGCCGGCCCTCTGTAGTAAAATCCTCAGGAGAGCTGCGGCCGACCAGCACCTCTCCCATGACAAAAACCCTCTTCTCGGAGGGGTTGACGTCGGTTTGCACGGAGGCGATCTTCTTTCCTCCACACTGCCACGGCACGAACGTACGACATCTCGGCAGCTCGAGTACTGATTGGGAGATCACGGCCTCCAAAGAATATGGCTGATCTGACGCGAATGCCACAAACCCATAATTTCTCAAGAAAAAGCTCTTTTTTTCGAGAACTTCTGTAGGTTGTAGTAGCCAAAATACCATATTTCTATCGCAAGATACAATAATCACCATGAGTATCAAAAAAGAACGTCATATTCGTGTTCAGCGAACCAAACAACCCACCTATACGACGTTTGAGCAAAAAGAATTTTTTTCACCTACGTCGCCTCACGCAGGTGGCAACTCAATCCCCTTTTGGGGCTCCGAAGGTCGAAAAAAAATTTTTGCTCTGAAATTGTCCAGGTGGCTTATTTGGGGGTGCTGATCACGAATATGAGCACCGTTTTCGGTTTTTAGGAAGATTTCTGTAGGTTACGGCAGGTACAATGCCATTTTTCTATAGAAATCAATATAAAAATGCTCATAACTCCGTTCAGAGGAACGATTCGCAGCTACAGAGTAAAAATTCAAATTCTACGTCAAAAACTGGTCCTAGTAATGCATACATCATTTAGAAGCTGCCGAGATGTCATACGTTCGTGCCGTGGCAGTGTGGAGGAAAGAAGATCGCCTCCGTGCAAACCGACGTCAACCCCTCCGAGAAGAGGGTTTTTGTCATGGGAGAGGTGCTGGTCGGCCGCAGCTCTCCTGAGGATTTTATTACAAAGGGCCGGCGTCGAGAGGAATCCAGGTCCAACGCAGAAGTATCCATGTGCCACCAGCAGCAAGGATGTTACCTGGCATAAAACAAGTGTCCAGTGCTTCGGATGCCAAAGGTGGGTGCACTTCTCCTGTTCGGGCCTCAGTTCTGTGAGGCATCATGACCCATCCTTTCGTTGTGTTCTATGCTCTGCCCCCAGCAACTCTGATTCCTCAATTGCCAACCTCCCCCTCTCCATTGTACACATTAATCTCAACGGCCTTCGCAACAAGTTATCTGAACTCTCTCTATTCGCACGTTCTCATCACCCGGATGTTATCATGGTTCAAGAAACCAAGCTCTCTCCATCTACCACTTACCCCCAACTTAACATTCCGGGCTAAACAGACTATCACATGCCGAGGACAGCTCTTGGGGGCGGAGTGTCTACTTTCGTGCATTCTGCTTTCCCTTCTCATATTATTCCTAATACTCCTAAGGACGGTACTCTTGAGTACATTCCTGTCCACCTCCCCCTCAAAACCGCTTTATCTCTATTTAACATCTATATTCCCCCTGTAACATCTTGCCCCCCGTCTTACAATCCTATACCTCTCCTTAAGCAGTTGCATGACTGCTCACTCTCTCCCTCAGCTGTCTTTGCGGGTGACTTCAATGCTCACACGTTCTGTTCTGCACTTGACTCTGACGCCAGAGGGGATGACGTCGAGGAATGGGCTGAGGAGTGCGATCTGGTTATCCTCAATGATGACCAGCCCACTCGTCTCCCTGCCAACGGCCGACCTTCTAGCCCAGATATCTCTCTTGTGTCCTCCAATCTTTCAAATGCTTGCACGTGGTCCACATCCTCAACTCTCTCCAGTGATCACATTCCCGTCTTTGTTTATATTGGTCTCTCTGACTCTCTTGCTCTTTACTCTGGTTTACTTCATCGTACTTATCTTCATTTAGGCCTAGCAGACTGGACCCTGTTCAGAGATGTTGCACTCCGCCATGCGGTCGACTACCCATGGAATGGTGATGTCCATCAGAAAGAACGTCATCTAACAAGTGCCATGAAAGCAGCAATTCCTGAGGGTCGTGTCAAGACCTTTTTCCCAAATTTCAGCAGGGAAATACTGCAGAAGATAAGAATCAGAGATGAGAAGAGAGCCGCAGACCATCTAGACCCGAAGATCGCTGTGCTGGATAATGAGATCAAGAAGGACCTGGATAAGAACAAGAAGGAGTGCTGGGAGAAGTTCACTGAAAAGCTGAATTTCGAGGCTGACGGAACTACAACGTGGAAAGTGTTGAGGAAAATTTCTGGCAAGTCCGCTCCCTCGATGAGCTCCGCTATTGAGTTTGAGGAGAACGTCTTCAAATCAGGGAAAGCGGCTGCTTATGCGCTCGGCAAGAATTTCTTCATCACACGTGCCAAGCGAGGCGTTCAAAACAGAGTCACGGTTAGAGAGCTGACCCGGTTGCCGCTCATGAACGCTTCTGAGGTCTTCACTCTCACCCAAGTAGAGAAGGCTATCAAAGAAATGCGGAATTCGAAGGCTATCGGACCTGACGGTATCTCCGCAGCCATCCTGAAGAAGCTTCCCATGGAACTTCTCCCGATGCTTGCAGATATCATTAACACTTCTTTCCGGACCTGCATTCTACCCCAAGCTTGGAAGACAGCTAATGTGATACCGTTGCCGAAGCCAGGCAAGTCCCAAAGTACGGCAAAGGGCTTTCGACCAATTAGCCTTTATCTCCCGTCGCCAAATTAGCTGAGAAGTTGATCGTGAGGGACCTGGCTGATCAAAATGAGCGACAGTAGCATCACCATGGGTTCAGGAAACTTCACTCTACTACTACTGCTCTATTGGAGATCGTGAGCTTTGCGGTCGATGGGTTCAACATGAGAAAGCCCCTGAGAACGGTGGCCGTCGCCCTCGACCTGACCAAAGCGTTTGACTCTGTTAACTTGAGACTGCCGTCCGACAAAGTGTTGTTCTGTTCTGAGAGCTCTAGAAGGAACATCATGGGGAAGCAGCCGAGAGACTATATTGAGAACCTACAGAGCAATACTTCAGCCGGCTCTGGAATATGCGGCACCTGTGTGGCAGCACCTGGTGTCAGACAGCTCCTGGAATAAGCTGCAGCGTGTACAGAATGCTGCGCTTATAATTGCGACCGGATGTGCAAGGAGCTCCCCTATAGAACATCTTCACGCGGAGGCCTGCATATTGCCAGTCAAGGAGCATTGCGAACTCCAGGCACAGCAGATGTATATTAATGTTCTGAGACAGCCGAATCATCCGACAAAGAGAATCATGAAGCCCATTAGAGAGAGGTCAATTAGGACGCCGTTCGCAGATGCTCCTCGTAAAGTTGATGCACAGAGATGGGCCGACTCCAACATGGAAAGGCTTCGTCTTCTGCGTGAGGAGCACACCCAGCTTGTTCGAGGATATCTGGAGAAGGCGGCTGTTAACCCTATCTTAGGAGCAGTGCCGGCTCGGGTTTGCGAGTCCGAGTCTCAACTCGGCAGGCGAGCCAGATGTGCTCTCGCCTCGCTGCGCTGTGGTCACTCTATTCTGCTAATGTCTTACGCCAACAAGATCGACAGCAAGCGACCAGACGCATGCCCGGATTGTGGTGCTCCCGGACACGACACGGCGCACTTGTTCATGTGCCCGAAGAGACCTACCTCCTTAACAACAATGGACCTTTGGACGAATCCCTTGAAGGCCGCCCAGTTCCTCAACCTATGACAAAAACCACTTTGAGGCTGCAGAAGAAGAAGAAGATCATTTAGAATGGCCACGGCTTGTAATGATCCTTCCCTTGTGAGTACCACCCGGACGCACCGCAATCGTGACAGACGGGTGCAGAAAATTCACCCAATGAGTCCGTTTGCTTGCTTCCGCAGTTTACCAAGTCGATACTAGCGCACACAAGCAGGGTCAATGAACCCGAGGTCGGTTCCTCCGGACACAGTCGGGTGTAGTTTGAGCACCGATTTAGTGGGGAATTTCATTGTGGAATTCTGTCCGAACGCCGCCTTCTAGATAATAGTTCCTCAAACACTATTCTAAAAAAAGTAAAAACCTACTTCGCCTCGAGTCGTTCGTGGTTCTGCTTCATTTTTCGCACTTTATCATGCAGCTCCGAGAAGAGATTTGTGTTCTTTATTCGATTACACGCATTTTCTCCAATGATATATTTCAGCAACGAATCGGAATCCAGCTTCGATACCTGGGGAATCGAAATAAATGAGCTCAAACCAGGGTCAAGCAGAATGTTGTCCCGGGCCTCAACGAAGCTAAGCCCTCCCCCTTTGGCGACAAAATTTTCGAAAAAACTAGAAACTTTTGCGCTACCCCAAGTGAATTAGTTCGACAGTTTTCGGAATAAAATGGTGCTGTGTGGTATGGGGGGGGGGGCACTGTGACGCGATGCACTTGGCCACGCCATTTCACCGCACCGCTTTAAATCTGAGCACCTACCCGGAGTTTCCCTCCCCTGCCAAAATCAAGAGTTATTGAGGCACGAAAAAATGGGCGTGGCCAAGTGCGATACAACAGTGCCCCCCATGCCACATAGCACCAATAAAATTGACGAAAAAATTGAAACCTTGCGTAATTTTGATTTTTT
Source organism: Aplectana chamaeleonis (assembly GCA_029168955.1). Lineage (NCBI taxonomy): Eukaryota > Metazoa > Nematoda > Chromadorea > Rhabditida > Cosmocercidae > Aplectana > Aplectana chamaeleonis. Next base: position 686,344 of record JAPDOI010000353.1, read on the forward strand.
TTGTTTTGTAATGGACACTGAACCTCTTACGCTACAGAAAAGCCTCGGGTAACGTTTCTCATTTTTAGCCCAAATGTTTCACGTACCCCTCCCCGAATCTCCATTTTTTTAAATTTTTACGCCCCCGGTTGTCCAGTAGCACAGGAACCGCTTGACCCTGACCCAAACACAGGTAACATCGGTGACTTTCGTAAAGAGCTCTGCACTCCGACGCAAGCGGTCCTGCTGCGTGGCTCCCAGCTCATGCAGTGACGGAAGCCGTGAACATGGTGCTCAAAGGCACGCAGCATGACAGGTCACATCGGAATGTAAAAATCTTAAAGACAGTGTCCATGATAAATTTCGTGTACGCTTTTTTTTTCACAGGGAGTCGAAAGATCGGGGACTCATTGGAGCGATAAGGTCAAAAGAACGAACAAAAACGAGCTCGAAAGAGCCCCTCTTGGCTCCAAAATCCGCTATCGCTAGTCCCTTCCTCGCGTGTATCAAACACACGTCGACTGATTAGAAAGGACTAGCGCGAGCGGATTTTTGAGCCGGTAATGGTTCTTTGGAGCCCGTTTTTGTTCGTTCTTTCGACCTTATCGCTCCAACGAGATGTAGGCCTTTCGATTTCCGGCAAGAAAACGAAGACAAAATTTGTAGTGGACACTGCCTTTAACGAATGCCCTACACCTCATATAAACTATGTTTCAAACCTTTCTTGACAAACATACCTCGTCCAGCATAGAACCGTTTTTACGCGCATAAGCGTGCTTCATTTCCTCGAGAGTAGGTATATGATTTTTTGGATTTAGAAATGTATCCGATGAGGGTTGCATGTAGCTACCTAGGATATCACACCATAGACACACACGCTCCACCCATTGGGCCTTTAAATATGTAACGGGTAAAACACGCAACTGTCACGGCAACACTGAAGACATCCAGCTGCTTTATCCGAAAACAACATCCGAAGACAAAGGTTTTTTGAAAACTGTGACTGAACCAAAACTTCCGCACGTACTCATACAATGGTGAAATTCCTATAGCATAAGTTTGACATACATAAGAAGCATGAGAAGAAATAACCAACCATGTTACGTGAACCGAGTTTATGGGAGGAAAAACAAACGGGATTAGATAATTTCCTTTCTCTAATAACAAACGGGAGAAAACAATAGAAAACAATTCAAACAGAACAGACACCCAATGATATAACGAACTAGGCAGTCGACTTTCGCTCGGTCCTCGCCTTCTCTAATTGCAACGCAATTTGTTGAGCTCGCAATGTCAGGCGTTTTGTATTCTCCATCACCTTGAAAATATAAGAGCACTACGGAAACGAGACATCCGTAAACATATGAATTCAGATTTAAATTAATTGCTACTTACGCTGGAAATGTGGACACTACAAAGACCATTAAATTAACTCTCATTCACCATTTTCTCTATAACTACTTTGCAAATCGTTTCCCTATTGAGTCTTCTTCTTCTTTGCATCCACGAAGTGGGTTTTGTCACAGGGTCAGGAAATGGGCAGAGCGTTGGGTTCGTTCATAGGTCCATTATAGTTGAAGATGCGGGTTTCTTCGGGCAACTGAATAAGAGCGCATTATCGTGTTAGGGACTATCGCAGTCCGGGCTGGCGTCGGCATGGCTATTGTCGATTTCGTTTACGTAAGACATTCGCAATATTCAGTGACCACAGCGCAGCGAGGCGAGAGGACATCTGGTCCGAGTAGAGACCCGGACTTGCGAATCCGAAGCGGCACTGCTCCTAAGATATGGCTTATCGCCGACTTTTCAGTGTGCCCTCAAACGAACTGGATATGCTCATCGCGCAGGAGACCGAGTCTTTCCTGATTGAAGTCGGCCAATCTCTATCGACTGAGCGTCGGCGAACGATTTCCTTATCTCTCTCTCTCTCTCTAACAGGTTCCAACATTCCTTTCAACGATTGGATGGGCTGCTGGCAATTCTCAGAGCACCGTTTTGAACTCGCAGCATCTTGATACAGGAACTGTCCGACACGATGTGCTCCCTGGCAGACGCATGGTACTCCAGAGCAGGCTATATATAGCTCTATACGTCGTCAAGATTTTCTCTCTGCTGCTAGCCCATGATGTTCCTCCCAGAGCTCACAGAGAATGAGCTTTGCCTTGACAGAAGCTTATTTCTCCAGTATTTTTTGTGTAAACTCCAGAAACGGGTCAAGAATAAGGACAAACAGTTTGGAGAATCTCTTTGCCTGCAGAAGTCACCATCTCCTTGGACATCAGGGTGGGCACTATGTTTCTAAGATAGCGTTCATAGCTAGCTGCGAGCGTCAAGTGACGCTGAGGTTTAGCACCGGTAACAATGGCTATCGATCTCACACACTATTCACCAATGCAGCCGTCCTGCAGCATTATTGGCGGCATCGTAGCTGCAGCGGCTACCCACAGTAAAATCAATACAATAGTTAAGGCTTCCGTCACAGTTGGATGATAGCCCTTAGTCCGACCCGGTCGATATGCAAGTGAATCACGCAGAAAGAGGACAAAAATTGTCTTTTGATGATCCCTAACAGGCCGTGCGCAGTCTCACCTAGATCACCCCGGTCGACACTCAAGTAAAGCACGCGAAACGAGGACAAAAATTGTCCTTCGGCAGTCTCTCCCCCCCCCCCCCTAGATCGTCCGTAGTCCCTCCCTGTCTCATCCCGATCGAAGCTAAATCAATAATACCATTCACACTATTGAGGCATTCCGTCGAGCGCAGCCTATACAGGCGCATGGACAACCTAAGTGGGACTACGGACGACCTAAGAGGGGGGTGGGGCGGGGACTATCGTACAACTATAAAAGGGGCCTCGATTGAGCGTTGTGCGGCAGCGTTTTAAAGACGTGATGCTTGCTGGTGGCTGCTAGCTGTGGACGGAGCCTTAGGGTGTGTTATCAACAATGATACAGAGAACTTTGCTGCAGAAACTGTGAGCGTCATGCTGTCGAGGAAGATCTTCAGTTGACCTGGCGAGGAGTAATTAAGGTAACGGATATCGATTGAATGACATCATGTTACGTTGTTGCGTCGCGGCCTCCTACAGAAAAGAGGCGGATGGTAAAAGAATCGAAGACTTCACAAATTCCTCGTCGCCCACGTTTTCGTGCATTCCCGCTTTTCACGTCGCTGCACAAAGTTTCTCAAGATAACAAAACTGTTGTCAGCCAGTATCTTCAACAGCAATCAATTGTGCTATATCTTATTTTTAGTAGCAATTCGTTTTTAGTTTTTGAATTTGTTGCCATTTGTTTTTTTTATTTGTTGTCTAATCACATGTAATGAATTTGAAATTAAGATAACGTGTATCCTCCGAGTGTAGTGACAAACATAATGAATCAAGAAGAAAAGGAATACCTGCTCATGAATGCTGACAGCCTTGACACCCATTACGACTTGTCCTAGTTTGCTGTCAATTTTGGCTCCTTCTATTCGATAGTTTCTAATCAGATCAACAATCCATCGTTCAGCTTCCACCTGATAAAAGTCCAAGCATATTACAAGAAGGTAGCTAAACACTGTCCAACAAGAATCAGATTAATATAAATCATACCTGAGACATGTTCAACCTTCTCGCAAGCATTTCAATACTGATGCATTGGTGAATACGACAAAACATTTCGAAGATAAGAAGACGAGCGGATTCACGGAAGTCCGACAGACATGCAGTCAGGAAGAAGTCGTTTGAAAGCACCTGCAAAAGGAATGCTGATCAGAAATGACCGTTTGATAATACACACGGGTTTGTCACATTGTTCATCGAGCCTTTTTAGCTTAAAAAAAAACTTGAAAAAACCGAGGGTCTGTCCCACCGCTGGCGAGAAAAGACAGGCATCTTTGGACGTCACAACTCTTCAGGGGCCGTATGCACATCTCTCCCCGCGAATGCCATTCATGATTGGTCAATTTCGTCTGATGACGAATCACAGAGTGGCTTCGCGGGGACGGGGACGTGCGGGGAGAGATGTGCATACGGCCCCAGGATGCAGCAGACATTTGCTTCTCAAAAAAGTTAAGAAAAATACTATAACTACAAATACATACAAAACATAAATGTCAAATAAAGCCTAGCTCGCTCGGCTGAGTGCGGGCGCAGCAAGCAGCAGAGCGGTTGGTCATGGCAAAATATAACAATGATGAGGAGATTCTGACATGATAAACCCGATAAGCCTTACTTCGACCGGCTCAAAATGAGGGAGGAAATTGGGGAATATTTAGTTAGGTGAAGGCGGCCATAAATCCTATTCTAGGAGATATACCGCCCCCCATCTGCACCTCAGTCTCAACTCGGAAGAAGGGCAAGATGCACGCTCGCATCATTACGCTGTGGTCACTCTACAATGCTAATGTCTTATGTCAGCAGGATTGACAGCAGTAAATCTGATGTGTGCCCGGACTGCGGTACCATCGGCCACGATACCGCACATTTATTCAACTGTCCGGAGAGACCTACCACGCTGACACCAACGGACCTATGAACGAATCCCCTACTGGTCGCCCAGTTCCTCCGCCTATGACAAAACCCTCTATGTGGCTGCAAAGAAGAAGAAGATAGTTAGGTCCACGGCTTGTTTCCTCAAGAAAAAAGATTTGAATCTAAACCGCGGCTGGAGCGGGCGATTTAAATCTTACTGGTGGCTGGCTGGTAATTATTTAATCTAAAAATGAATTAAGTCGCCAGCGCCAGCCGCGGTTTAGATACAAAGTTTTTTTCTTGAGGAAACAAGCCATGGACCTATTCATATGATGGACGCTGAAGGGCGCTACAGTAATTTCGCAAACATTGAAAAAGTCTTTAAAAAGTGTTTTTTTTTAATTCCGCAACTTGGGTAATAAATTAGTTATCATTACAAGGCTCGATAGGCTATGAATTGTTCCACAGATGTTTGAAAATGAATTCAATGCACAAGATTCAGGAATAAAACTCCAGAATTGAAGAGAAAACAAAAGTTTTCTGAAGCTCATGAACCGCAGGCAGGGTTTGCTGGAAGGTGAGTCCAGAAAATCCGGAAAACGTTACAGCTGTTAAACTGGTAGTGTTAGATAAGAAAACTGCATGAGCAAGATTTTATTGAAACAGACCTCTTCACACTGCCGCAATTTCTCCTGGGCTTCATCAAAATCATATTTGATATAAAGGCAAGTGAGGAAATCTGTCACGGGATCTTGGTAGTTGTGGCGCTCCTGTAAATGATACCAAAATGAACAATAAACTCACACAAACTCTTAACCTATCCAAAAATAAAACTTACAATATCAATTACTTTGATGAGATCCTTCAAACTGTTTTTTTGTTTGTTCTTGCTTGTCACAACTGCCACGGCCAAGTATCGGAGAAGATGGGGACACATAACCTTGAGTAACCCGTAGAGAACTTCATGAAGCATCTACCGATATGGGACAAAACATTCAACCTGTATGGTATTAAGATAAGGCTGTTGATTGAGAAACATCTCAATGATGTCATCACGTCCCTTGGGATAGTTGAAATAGACGAATAGAGCCCAATGCATGAGCCATGCTCTCTGATGAATCAACTCCCACTCGGTGTCGAAAGGATTCGAATCGATATATGCTCGAAGCTTGACCAAATCGTCTCTAGCGTGATCCCACTCCTTTAAAAATAATAGCGGCGCTTGTTCCATAGAGGCGCACAAAGGATGCGTAATATATCGGATACAAAATTGGTAAAAAAAACAACAAAGCAGGTATGCAACTCTTACCTGGAGCAGGATTTCACTAGCCAATTTACCATACAACGCGTTTAAATAGTTGGGATCGGCTTGAGGAACAAGATTCCGATAATAGTAAAGGCAGACCTGAAAAATCAGAAGTTTATGAAACCAACTCCATCACAAGTCCTTCCAGAGAATAAGGTCAAACAGACCATTGTGTATGACCTCAGCGAACGTATGATCGCCGCCTCTTGGTGGCCGGAAGTTTGGAGATTTTCCGCTCCCTCAGAAAACTTTCGTTTCTCAAGCCAGAACTCTTGCAAATTTTATCCGAAATTTTCTTTTTTTTTTCAAACTGAAATTCTTACGAACCCTCTCCCCATCACCCGTTGAGAAATTACACAACCGTGCTCGACCATGTTCGGGATTTGACACTAACATCGAATTAAAGGCAGTGTTCACGATGATTTTCGTCACAAGTTATCGTTGGTAACGACCGGTGAGTAATAGGACTCAATCGAACATGGAAGAATATATTAAAGGCAGTGTTCACGATCATTCTCGTCCCTGAGTTTTTTACATAAAACGATGCGTTGGGCTCCAAGTGTTACCAAAATTACGAAGAAACGGCGAGAAACGCATTACAAGGTCTTATTTCAGTGACATTATTCTATAACATGGACTAGTTGTCCGGTTGGATGAATATGTTCATGGTGGTTGTCACCGGTGGAAAATTGGTTCCGTCGAAAATAGAAGAATATTGCACGCAAAGCAGGATTAGTTAGGGCCCTAAGGAAAGAACAGAGCAATAGAGAGTAGGGAATTGCAAAGGACGGGTCCACAAAAGATTTCAGTATCACAACAAACACTTCCTGTGATACTTAAGAGGCGGGGTGATACTTAAGGATTTCAGGTACTTCTGGCGCGTTTTTCTCAATTTATACGTTATTTTGGTTCTACCCGGGGGCCACCCAATCAATATAGCGAATAATCTCAAAATTGAAGATTATCGTGAACACTGCCTTTAAGCAAGGTTCAGAAGATAGAAAGGAACAGTAAAGGTTTAGATCGTCATTGGACGGGTAAACGAAAAATGTCATAGTCCCAAACAAAGATTCCCTTGAGAGGAAGGAGGTGAAGTGAGACTACAGCTTTTCACGTACTTCTGGAGCGTTTTTTTTTCTTCAGCTTCTTCGTCAGCAAAGCTCTATATGGGTGCCAAGTGATCAGTTTTTTTTCGAATAATCTCAAAATTGAGAATCATCGTGAACACTGTCTTTCAGCAGTTTACCCAGGCCGAAATAGGTAAAAAAAAGCTAATTGTACCGATGCAGCAGTGTAGTTACCACACTCGTACATGAACTTTGCGTACTTGAAGAGAGCGTCAATCATTTCAATTTGGAACTGAAAGAGGATACATAATGAGAGCGTCATGAGACATGGAGCGAAGCACTTACGTTGTGGTTTTGCTGGAGAAAATCCAAGATTTTATTATTTCCGTCTCTGTCTCTCGTGCTTTCCATCAATTCTTTCACATCATCCAGCTCGAGAATTTCGATAACAGGATCGACCTATAAACAACGTCATTTGATAAGCTCACAAAACTTGTACACATGGAAAACACCTTCGCTTTCAGCATATCCCTTTCCTTGAGAACTTCAGCTCGTTTTGCCTCGAGTTCTCTCGGTATAGGTGTGCCTTGATAGGTTTCTGTCAAACTGTCAATCATATTTGTTTTCATGAGCACATGACGATGCATTTCAACCAAAGATGCGTCATCGTATATCTGAAAATCATCATATAAGCTTATTTCACGAGAAAGCGAAAAGAACTAGCGGATGCCTCTTACTTTGCGGGGCTCGATGAACTCCAGCAGAGGTATGATCAAATGCAGATCAAAGAATGGAGCCATTCGTTTGGTCAAGTCATACTCCGCCATACTGTTTACCTGCAAAGCTGGACAACATACCCCTTTGATAATTTACAAACAAAGCGGACTTCTGAAAGGAATTGTAAGTAGAAACATACGAAGAGGCAAAACCGTGAAGTTATAATAGACAGAAAGAGGATATGCAGCTGAGCTTTCCGTGTCCTACACAGCAATGTATTCGGAAGACTAGTGAACCATATCAAAAGCGTTGGCGTGCGACTCGTCCCCATTATAATTTTATACATCATACTTAATCACTCCCTTCCACCTTCTCAGACTTTGCCGGGGGGGGGGGGGGAATCGGCCTCAATGCACTTTCGATTCGGCCACAAAACTGTTAGGACGAGAACAGGATCACGATGCTCCTCATTGGGCATGCCATTCTATTGCTTTAGAATGGATCAAGCAGTTATCTGCCGCACATAAGGTGTATGGCTTCTTTCAGTTCTCGCCGCAAGCGCGGCACGCATGATGCGCGGTGGACTATGGTAGTTCTCACAGCGCGGGACGCGCGTGCCGCCCATCCAACACCGCCCAAACCGCCATGGCGTTTCACCTTTTGAATCAACACTCGCTTCTCAGTTTAGGTCCACTCCAGCATAAATAATTCCGGGACTACCATACGCTACCGTTTACGCAAATGCAAGACAGGAATTTCTGTGCATGTCACAACTGAGGCCCAACTTTAGCCCGCACCGCAATGGCGGTGCCGAAGGAGATTTCAGTTTCCCGCGCGGGGAAAATTTTCATAGTCATCTGCTATTCCCGTGCGTAACGCGCTTGCGGTGAGGACTTTGAAAGATGCATGTGAGGCGCCCCATGTCGTAGAGCGCTTTTACAGCTGCTCCAGGACGGGGACCTCGAGCCAATCTATGATGATCTTTGACATTGTTACACAGACATTATTCAATACGATTTTCTCTTGAAGGACATGAGCTCAATTAATTAAACACACTTTCTTGATCCTCTATACGAAGCTCGGCTGTGTTATTCGTTCAGGCCATCAAGAACCACTATCGGGTGCTCGAGGCTAACTCGCGACGGCACATGAAACACTGGCACGCTTCACTTAGCAGGGGAGGAGAGCAGTTCGCAACGTGTTCACTTCAAACCATTAGGTAACTAAGAAAAGCTTGAGGTTCCCTTCTAGCTTTAATGGTGTAAAAGCTCCTCAACCTTCCACACCCACGTCGGAATGCGCGCACCGCGCGGTTTCAACCCCTTCCCCACCACACTGACCACAATGGACCTGTGGACGAATTCACTACTGGTCGCCCAGTTTCTCCGCCTATGACAAAACCCTCGATGTGGCTGCAAAGAAGAAGAAGAACCCCTTCCCGAGATCGGATAACGTTCTACAGCAACGGGGCGAGCTGCACAGCGATAACTAAGGAGTTGTTGAGAATGTGACATCGGGAGGAAAAACAACATGCTCGGGATACATAAATCAAAAAACATTTTCAGCAGCACGTGAAGGAAGATATTGACATCAGACGGGTCAAGGGTTTTTCTTCGTGGCAACCAAATATGCTCTGGAACCGCGTGTTGCAAATATCTCTACACAATCTTCTCTACTTCTTCTTTAGCGTTTGTCCCGCTTCAAAGCGGGGGCCGCTCTTCTGATACGCTGGCGCCAGTTTTCCCTGTCTTGAGCCTGGCCAGGGTGTACACCGGCAGCCTTCAGATCGGCATGCAGCGTGTCAAGCCAGCGTTGTTTTGGCCGTCCTTTGGGTCGTTTGCCAGGTACACCTAGATTCAGGCCAGCTTTGCATACGGTATCGTTTCCAGCACCCAGAACATGGCCATACCACCCCAGTCGAGCTTCACGGAGCTTTTCAGCAATTGGAGCAACTGTCGAGGTTGTTATGCAGTTTACGGCAAGTAGAATGTACGCGAATTGTGAAATAGGTGAAACGCTCCTTGCCGCGATGACACAATTTAGGACACGCTATCACACCGCGTTTATCAGAGGGAACGTGTCAGCCACAATAGGTAACGAGGTCTGCCCTCTTATACTGCTAAACCGGACAACCCGAACAAGTGTTAGTGGAGAGAGAGTTGCCTCTTTTGAAGTACTACTCGGTCCCCGAGTGATTTCTTTTCCTGCCTAGACGACCCTCTGAAAATATGGGTTAGACAGTCAAAGGTTTACAAGATATTCACGGTATTGAACCGGTAAGTTGACTGTCAAATGTAAAGATTGGAATATTTAATGAACTTTGCAACGTTTACAATGTAGAGTGAATATGACCGGTGTGTGAAATCTATAGGTTAACCCTTTCAACAATACTGTGCAGTGAGATGACGGACGGCTTGGCTAACGGGGTGAGTGGAGTCTGGACGATTCCCACTACTCCGGTAAGACAAACGCAAGCGGTCACCTTAGCACTCCTGACTGGTTGCAGGAGAGGGATAACCCCTTGCTAGGACACTATGGAACCACGCAGGCCGTAGGAAGCTGAGCGTCGCCGCTAGATGGGGAGCTCGAAGCGTTGATAGAACTACGCAGGCCGTAGAGAGCTGAGCGCCACCACTAGATGGGGAGCTCAAAGCGTTAATCGCACTGATGGAACTACGCAGGCCGTAGAGAGCTGAGCGTCACCGCTAGATGGGGAGCTCAAAGCTTCAATAGCACTGCAGCCAGGATCAGTGTGAGGCGGAAACCGCCTTTCTACTCGTAGCCGAAAGTTCCGTAGAGCCCGACAGCCGAGCACGTGTCCGCTTGGCGCTTGCCGCCCGAATGACTGTTGTATTGAGTGGCTGCGCTTATATATGGTGAGGCCGGCCGCGTGCGGAAGCGGCGCGGCAAGAAAATCGCCACACCCCTCCTCACGCGGTGTCGGCCAAGCCGCCGTGCTTACATAGAGAATCGATACAAGCCGCGCCCAATGTACTATCCATTGCGCCGACACCACTAATACAATGGGCAACGGAAGAGATTAATCAACCAAATACAAAATAAGGCGAGATCACTGTTAAACCCAAAAACTAAGCAGAGCCGAAAAGGCCGAGCAATATGCGATAATCAGGAAGGTAAGTGGGAAAATAGTGAGTAAATGAAAACACGATAGGTACATGAAATGGCATACAAATAGAAGAATTCGGGGAGAACTACTACAAATAGATACATGCGAAACTGTGGAATCCATATACCATGACACAACGCCTAAACGCGGCCGGATGTCGTCGTTTGTGATGTTGTCGCGACGCGGAACCCTAGCCCAAGGCTACGGCCTAGTAGCATCGGTGGACAAGGGGTCTGGGTCCCGTGGCCGCGCTTAGGGTATTATCAGAGGACTTACGCACACGTTCCCAAGCTCGCCGAAGACTGCCACGCGGTTGAGAATACCAAGCCTAACCTACAAGGGTATATGGTAACCTACGGTGGGGTGCGGGAAGGGTGGTACGCCGCGCGCGGCGAGGACAAGCGACGCGTGTTGCGTCGCGGCGTACCACCGTCGATTAATCGATGTACCGTGGAGTCAAAACAAATAAAATGATTGCATTTCAATTTGAGAACCGTCTTTGGATGCTAGGACATCACATCTCGTTGTTAATAACCCAGAAATATGGCATTCCTAGTGATCTCTAATACAACTTACCATATTCACAGAAATCAGGCGCAAAAGAAGTCATTCTCAAGTTACCGATTGACGCAAGCTTCCATGAACCTCGTTTATGTTAACTTCTTGCACTGAACCTATCATATGAGTGTTTCCGAACATCTCGTTGAAGGGAAATGACCCAATCAACGCTTGGTGGTACGCCGCAACACGCAACGCATGCTCCCAGCCGCGCGCGGCGTACCATCTGGCCGCCGCCCCTGCGGTGCGATGGCCCTACAGCCTCTGCCAACAACTATGGTGGAGTGACGCCATACCCACATGCGGGGTTAACACTGCCACAGTTTATAACACACACCTTGCAATTACGCCTTCTGCGGATCAATGAATACTCTGCCAATCGATAATCACTGTGCTTGGCGCAATAAGATACTTCGTACACAACAGAACACCATTATGCGCATACTTTACGAAACTCTCGACTTGCGGTCAACAATAAAACAATATATTAACATCCTAAACTAGGAGAGGGACCTTGCCCAGGCACTTAGCTAAAGTGGGTCTAACCCAGTAGAACAACCCCCAGGGCGTACCGTGGGCATGCACGAGGAGACGTGTGTCCACATCCGCACAGAGGCCAGGCAGAGGGCCCCAGGGTTACCTGAATGACTGGCGCCGTGGAGATGACATCTGGCGTTGAGTCGTGGCTGTTGCTGCTGCTGGCGGCTCGTGGTGTTGTCGACGGGCGCAGGCAGAACGCCACTGCGCGCGGGGCCAAGGCCCAATCGGAGTCGATGGAGAGACGACCACTCGCCAGGGTCAAGCGGGGTTGCGTAATTTCGCAACGGGGGTGGGGGTTGCAAAAATCTTGACCCAAAAATGAAGGTTAGGAAATCGCACCAAAAATGAAAATTTGGTGGAGATATCCCAAAAATTCTTGATATTTTTCGTTTCCGAAGGGAACGATCGTTGCAATGCTCAGGTTCTAGACGCTTGAGCCCGACTACTGAATGAATTTTCGCCGTCTGACAGATCTAGTGACTTACTTTGACTTTGACTTAATCGGTTGGCTTTCGCCTGACGCGGTCATTCCGCATCTTCACCGAGGTGTGCCGTCCTAGTAGTCAGCCGTGTCCATTTTTCACGGTCTTCAGCCACAATTTGAACACATTCCATCCAGCTGTCACTATTCCATTTCCTGCGAAACGAAACATCGCGCCTGAACTGTCTTTCGATGCCGAGTGACTTTAAATCCTCTTTAACCACATCCGTCCAGAACTTTCGCCTACGCCCAGGTGGCCGTTTCCAGACAGGATTTGGAAGCATTTTTAAAGCGTGTTGTACGAGACGATCCGGCGTTCTTCTTAGTATATGCCCGAGCAGTCGAAGTCGACTTTCCATTGCTGCTTGAGATGGCTTTAGGAGATGCTGGCACCTCCCTCGTGTCAAGCGTTGATGTACTGCGTCGATTTCCTTGTAAAGGTCTTCGTTATGGCATACACGCGGCCAGAAATATCCAAGCAAACGCCTAAAAGCTTCCTCTCCGTGCAATTCAACCTTTCCATCTGCGTTTTCGGTGCTGCCCACGTCTCCGATCCGTACATCATGATAGGGCGAATAGCGGATAGGTAGACGCGCAACTTGACTTCCTTCGCGATGGTGGTAGACCACAAACACTTGGTTAGAGAATTGAATGCAGACGTAGCTTTCGCACATCGTTGTCGAATATCCGCTGCATAACTACCATCGTTCTTCAGCAAACAGCCCAAATAACAGAAATCGTCCACCAGTTCGATACGTTGTCCGTCCACACAAACTCCAGTTGAAGGCCTCTGAGAGACCCACATCTGCTTACATTTGTCGGGACGAAGACGAAGTCCATAGGCTGCGGCATACTTCGAAACGAGGTTCACAATCCTTTGCAGTTTTGCGTTGTTTTCAGCGAATAACACAATGTCGTCGGCGTACTCCAGGTCGACAAGGGAGCGTCCTGATGGTGTTAGGATCACATCCGCAGGAAACTGTTCTGCAACTCTACGCATGATGTCATCAACGGCGAAGTTGAAAAGAAAAGGTCCTGCAACGGCTCCTTGCCTTACTCCTGTTTTCACCTCGAAAGCTGACGTAAATCCGACAGGTGTACGAACTGCTGCTGTTGTTCCTTTGTTCATGTCCTCGATTAACCGAACATACTTTTCCGGGACTCCATCTGCTCGCAGAGCATTGAGCAATCGATCACGATGAGGAGAGTCGAACGCGGCTTCAAAGTCCGAAAAAGCAAGCTGTAATGGCTTCGAAAACCGCTGCCACGATTCAATTACTCTTCTCAAGACGAACACTTGGTCGATGGTCGATCTTCCAGGTCGAAAACCGGCTTGCTCTATCTCTGGTCGTTCCTTCACGATGTTTGATAAGTCGCTCGGAGAATGACACGTTCTAAAACCTTGTACATGACACGAAGTAGAGAGATTCCTCTGTAGTTCTTAGGATCCGTGACGGATAGCTTCTTGTGAAGAGGTACGATGATCGCATGTCTCCACGAATCGGGTATCCTTTCGCTCATCCATATGGCACGGATGGTGTTGGTCATTTCACGAATCCCAGACGGAGGAAGAGCTTTCAGCATTTCAGCAGTGATGTTGTCATCTCCACCTGCCTTTCCATTCTTCATTTTCCGGACACAATCCAAAACTTCAGACTCAGTCGGCGGTTCCTCACTGACATCGTAATGTGCTCTCTGAACATGCGGGAGCTCAGGTACTGATGGCGCTGGACGATTCAGTAGTGAACTGAAGTAATCCTTCCATATTGGCAGCGTCGCATCACCAACTGCAACTCCATTGGTAGTGTTCAAGACAGGAGAACATCTCTTCATCTTCCCGCTATACTGTCGCAGCAACGTGTAGGCTTTCTTCGGATTCTTCTCCTCCCAAGCCTTCTCGAACTCCTTAGCTCTACACGTCCACTCTCGTTCGCGGTCCCTTTGAAGCTGCCGACGCAACTTCCTCCTCAGACGCTTCTCCTCCACGAAGTTTCCTGCAGTTCGGAGAGCACATACTCTGTTGTAGGTAGATGTTGTTTCTTCTGAGACGTAGGCGAACTTCTTCTTAGGCTGTACAACCGGGAGTGCCTCTTTCGAAGCGTCCTGGATGCACTTGACAAAAGAATCCGCGTCGCAAAGTTTCTTCTTAGTCCGTACTCCGATGTGAATAGAAACGCGTTGTCGGAAATTCCTTCTGCACTCTTCATCTCTGAGACTTGTCATGTCAATCCTCTGGAGAGGCTGAGCCCCTCGCTTCCTCTTATGAATCCTCGCAGTGAAGTTCAACAGAACAGGACGGTGATCCGAATCGAATGCGACATCCCACACAGCTCTAGATCTTCGAATGTCCGATACTGGAATATTCCTCGTCAGGACATAGTCAAGCTGTAGTTTCAAAGTTGTCATCTTCCGCTTCCGCTGCTCTTCTGGAGATAGCCGGGTTGGTCCCTGCCACTTAAGCTGATGGCGGCGATGATTCCTCTTGAATGTCGATGCAATAATCAGACCACTGCGTTCACAAAAGTCGACAAGGCGGTAGCCATTGTCCGATGTTTGCTCCACTGGGTAGAACCATTTACCCAGTACTTCGGATTCCTGATCAAGTCCCATCTTCGCATTTGCGTCAATCCCCACGACAACAGCATGTTGACAAGGTATCCTGGCCAGCAACGTATTGAGTTCCTCATAAAACGCATTCTTCGAATTGTCTTCGGCGGTTTCAGTGGGCGCATGAGCACTCACTATCCACAGATTGAATCCTCTGTGATCCCGCAGTCGTACGAATGCATTCCGACACGACGTTGAGCCGAACTCCTTGACCATACCATTGAAATCCTTCCTTACAGCTATTGCACAGCCTCCCACTCTCCTATCGTCAGCGTTACCGCAGTAGATGGTGTACTCTCCGACGCTGATGACGGGTCTATCCTTGAGGCGGGTTTCCTGCAAAGCAGCAAACGGTGCATGGAAATAGCTCAGAAGTCTGGATAGCGCAGTTTTTTGGATATCACTCGACAGCGGTCGACAGTTCAGGGTGGCGAAATTGTGGCTTGTGGCCAAAGACTCCATGACTCCCTAGGTACGGATCCTAAGGTGTTATGGACCAGAGGCCTTAGTGTGCCGGACGGCGACACCTTTATGCAATGTGCGGGATACTTTCGCGATATAGTTGTGCACGCTATATCGCTCGAACGTTCCCTGTGTACACTCAAACGTCTGCTGGGTTCAGTAGAAGCAGGGGCACCAACGAGCAGGTACCAACAGACTTGTATACACACCCCCGAACAGATCTAGTAATCAGATCTAGTAATCAAATATATTGACTATTTTGGTCTAGTAATCAAATATATTGACTATTTTGGTTTTCCGAGCGACCCGAATATCTAAAAAACCGCACACTCCGATTTCATGCATAAATCGTTTCTAGGGGGGGGTCGCAAAAAAAATTGGATTTTGGAAAAAAATTGGAAGGTGGGAGGTCGCTTCGGTTTCGAAAAATTACGCAACGCCCCGCTTGACCCAGCCACTCGCGGAGGCAGGCAGGAGACGAGACTGGCAGGGAGGACGCCGAGTCGATTGGCGCGACGTCGCGAAGGCGCCGCGCGCGACGTTCTAGAAGACTGCGTCCTTTAAGATATCGCGACGGGAGCAGTGTGGACGTGGCTGAGGCGAACCTTTATGATGAGAGTCGTACGAAACGTCACGACAGATGTGGTCCAAGCGGTTTTCGTCTCCATCACACCAAGTTTACGTTCTGCTTCCTTAGTTGCAGACCAGCACTCTGCGGCGTACAGCGCAACGGGTCGCACTACCATTCAATATATCTTTGACTTCAGGTGATCGCGGACTTTCTTGTCGCAGAGAACCCCAGTGATTGAACGCCATTTCAACCACGCTGCGCTCACATGAGAGGCGATTTCACTTTCTGGACCGCAATCAGACGCGATAGTCGATACAAGATACTTGAAGACTTCAACACGCGGTAGCTCGATACCGTCGATCTTGATAGACTCTTGATCATTTCCGTCCGTGGTCAGATACTCTGCTTTCTTGACATAAAGACGTAGTCCGAATCGAGACAGCCGATCACTCCAGGCTTGCACCTGTCGCTCAAGGTCAGCCTTATCTTCAGATGCGAGCATCACGTCATCGGCATCAGAAGCGACCATAGAGCCGGTTTCTGTAAGTCTCCAGTGAATGTATCCATCACAACGACAAAAAGAAGCGGGGACAGAGCACATCCTTGATGCACTCCGACAGAGATGGAAAACTCGGCCGAAATTCCGGCGGCGGCTTGGACACGACTTCTCGGGGGTCAGCATAAAGGATTTTGACCCAGTCGATGAGCTCTTCTGGAACACCATGGTGTCGCAAAGCAAGCCAGATAACTTCATGACTCGATCGAATGCCTTCTCTAAATCGAGAAAGGCAAGGTGGAGCGGCTTCTGTTTCTCGCGGTGCTTCTCGACCAGTAGTAGGGCAGCATGAATGGCATCGGTGGTGCCACAGTTGGCAACAAAGCCACACTGATTATTCGTGACCTCAACGATCTCCATCTACACATTTACACAGCAATACCTCTACACAATCAGAGATAGATTTTCTCAGTTTTTTTTTTCCGTAGCGATCGAGTACAGACCACAGATAAGTGCAACTGAAGGCATCCTACAAGGGATAAAGGAGGTTAGCCTGTGCAAGCAGTGAAGCGTTTTTTTGCATAGTACCGGTATGCTGAATCCAAACGTTACTTTCGGTGAAAATGTTAAACTTCAGGGTAAGCGAAAGTTTGTAGCAAATATAAACACTCTCCGACTCTTTCTCGCGAGATTAAAAATGAAGCCTTGCGATTGGAGAGCGGTTACCGAGACTCCAAAACGTCCCCAAATAAAGTTAAGCATCCACGCCAGAAATTTCTCAATTTCTTCCGTAGAGATCGAGTACAGACCACTCATACTCTCCCAGGTGCAACTGCGAGGTTGAAATAAATTAAAAATTGAGAAATCTTCACCATCCACGAAGTAATTTCTCTCACTACAAAAATCTATCAACTCAAGCTCGCCTATTTCGTTAGTTTGAAAGCGTTCCTGAAGTTTTGCTAGCTTACAATACGCTCAGGGTTAGCACGAAGCTTCACGCAAGCAAGGAACAAGTAGGCTGTTGCCGTTTAGACTGGTGGAACAACATGTGCAACCGTCAGATATAGTCTCTTGTGTGGTTCCACACTTCAGGCAGACCTTAGATGCTATTCCTACTCCTCGACGCCAGCACGGCACGCGCGTGACGCGAGGGCATGGCGTTAAAGCGGTGCTGTGTGGCATGGGGGCCCTGTGGCGCGATGCACTTGGCCACGCCCATTTCACCGTGCCGCACTACATTTGAGCACTTACCCGGGGTTACACTCACCTGCTAACGCCAGGACAGTCATTGCGGCCCAGAAAAATGGGCTTGGCCAAGTGCGATACATTAGTGCCCCTCACAAACCAGTAACGGTCGAAATCTACGGGTCTGCCCCTGGTCTACAGTACCCCTGTTCCTTGCCATGGGTTATCTCAGGCAGAAAGGGTGGTGGCAATCATGTATCAACACCCCTGAGGAGGCGGGAGAACGGGGGAGCAGCGAGGTTCCTGATTGGACGCAACATGGGCTAGCCCCGGCTGTTGCGTCCAATCAGGAACCTCGCTCCTCCCCCGATTCTCCCGCCTCCTCAGGGGTGTTGATACACGATGGCCACCACCCAGGCAGAAATGGGAACCCAACTGGGCAACGTCACAGTCACTCACCAATAGCATAGAAGCGGGGGCCAGTGACGACGAGGTGCGAAGGTGCTCAGACAAGTGATGACGTGTCAACGCGCCCGGTTCTACCCCTCCTCCTCTACTTGGATGCGCTCTATCGAGTACCTAGAGTCTAATTCGGGTCCATCACCCGACAAGAACATGGGCCCTCTCACAAAAATTGAGCTATGGATAGAGATCCCCCTACCGATTGACATGGAAACCCCTCGCTTTCATGATCCAAGGACTTGAGCGAGTGCCAGTCCACTTGATAACTCCAGCCGGCGGCGCGGGTTTGATTGAGGATTCAATAAGCCATGTCTAGAGGTTGCCCGAGCCATAAGGAACTGCGTTTCGAATCTCGATTAGGCTGACCGGGTGGTGAAAACCGAGCATCGCCCCAAAAACGTGTTGGAGACACACCCGGTCACTATCTCATACACTGGAGGGGGCTAGCACAGCTCTACAGGTGGGCAACCCTCCGAGCACCGGCGCTTGCCCCCCCCCCCGTCACTTCGGAATACCGCCGAAGTGACAATTTGGCTTGATCGAAGTCCTGCCGTCACTGCCCTGAAGCCCCCCTGTCACTGCCTTGAAGCCCCCCCCCCGCCCGTCACAGCCTCGGAGCACTGATGTCACGGCCCCGGAGCAGTAACGTCACCCTCCCCGGAAAGCGTCGCCTCTCTCTTCCAAAGATATCCCTTTCTGACAGGGACTCAAAGTCCCCGTCCAGGGCCGGCCCTGTTGGGCCGAATGCGGCTCTCTATGAGGTGAGGCGCCTTTTATACCGGTTGAGCACGTGATAGATCACAGGAGAAATCACGTCAAATCTGGACATAACTTGAAGTGAATGACGATGCGTGAGTTTGGCCTACTATGCCCTCTCTGGCCTCTATTGTCATAAACTACCTTCTACGACTTCTCCCCATCTTTTCCGCCTCTTCCTCTCGGGGAGGGGGGCAATCGCCGGAGGAGAACAGGGGCCTCCCCTGAAGCCCCCTTGGGGTCGTGAGGAATCGTTAAAGGTCTATGCGACATCCCATTTGAAAGCGTTTTCGCGTTCACCCGCCGCTGTACTCGCTCCCGCCAGCACGCTTTTCAGCCCGAACGTAGATTTACATCGAAATCTAACGCACTGCATTCGTTTGCTTTTAGGGTCATCCCAATTTGGAACAAACTACCTCCGGAAATCGTTGATGCCAAAAGTTTTCCAATTTTTAACAGCAGGCTGTCCCACTTCAATCTCAGGTCATTGCAAGGGACAGATGGCCGCTCTTTCTGTTAGAGCTCTAAGTACAGGATGCTCCGATTGTACGAGTATTTCATTTTTTCCATCTTTTTTTTGCTGTTCTGTTGGCTGCGTACTCAGGATCTCGTAATTAACCTCCCTCACATACATTCCGTATGTTTCTTTATTGAAAAATAACGCTATTGAAATGAATTGAATTGGGGGAGCCCTCTGCTGTCGCTCCCCTAAGTCGAAAACGGGCTCTTTTGTCAGGCGCTCCCCCCCCCCGCAGAGTCCGAGATGATTTTCACTGAATTGCACCCAAAAGGTGACCGGTTGCGTGACCATTTTCTGCCTGAGATGAATCCATGGTCGCGTGAGCATGATATGAAGCCATGGTCGGATGCACGCCAACATTCCATGCCGGTCCCGCCAAGAGCAGGAGTGCTGTAGATCGGGGGCAGGCCTGCAGATTTTGACCGTTACGGGCTTGTGTGCCAGAGAACTACGAATAGCGCCTTAGGTGCGAGCAGCGGAAAGTACGACAGGATAAGAAACACAGAACTACGTAAATTGCACAGGCTCCTGTATCTGCATAGATACGTTTCGCTACACACAGCTCACAGAACTCTAGAGCATTCTTTCTGAATACTCTTTTGTATAGCCAAGCGTGAAGCCCGAATGCGCACGGCAGACCATATTTCACGGTTGTGCATTTTGTTCCATCTGTCTATACGGCTACAGCGGTGAAGTTCGTTCCGTTTCTTGCTTCAGACAAACGTTGTGGAATTTGTCGTCGTGTTTTTTTTCAGATTTTGAGATGGGCTTTTCTGGTTTTTTTCATTCAGCGACTTCGTTCTTTTCCGAAAAATCGCGATTTGAATGAGACAATTTTATTTAGTTTTTTAGGCGATGATACCAAATATCATCAAATATTTCTCACGAGGAAACACAAAGAACGATATGACACTACGAATGGAAGAAAAACGGCATGAAGAAGGAATGCATAAAGAGCAGATGAAAACAAGCCGAGCTTTGGGAGAAGAACCACGATGTCCGAAAATGAAAGCGGAAGCTACTATGTAGCATTACAGAGTAAATCTGCGAGATCTTAGAAAAGCATATTTAAAAGATTTATTATGTACTAAGCCGCGATGAACGGTTGGAGGAATCAGGCTTAGTCCTCGCAGACGTAAATCTACATCACCTCGCCTCCGTCGGGGGCGCGCGCTCGCGTCGCGGCGTAGCATTGGAGCGCTCTTTCTCACTGTAGGTGCAGTTCCTCGATCCTACACTACTTCAGCTAGGTGAATTGCGATATTTAGTGTATGTGAGGAGTACACCGGCTCCCAAACAGCGTTTCCTGCTACTATGCTGGGGTAAACGTCACTTAAAGACGCGATTCTCGCAAAAAATACTAAGAAAAGGGAATTGATAAAACTTCAAGCGGGTTCGGGATACTAATTGCAAAACACGTGTTTCTTCACACATTGTTCATCCCAGTACGATTGCATAAGGAGGTGGTGCTCTAATATTCATCTCTCATCTGTAGTCTAGTAGCTGTAAAGCAGTAACAACAACAGCAATTATTTGGCTTGAGAAGCACCAGTGTCGTTGTCGAATAATCTAAGCGTTTTAGAAGAGTCGAATAGACGGTATTTTTGCTAAAATGGGTTCCAAGAAGTAGGTTTTCAGAATCAATATCAACTGAAGCACAGGAGTCTGTTCGCTTTTGCATTTGAAATACTTATATGCAACCCTATAATCTGATACTAACATATCGTTAATCCCCGGAAACAGGTCATTTTAAGCACACTATACTGCTTAGAAACTGAATGCTACAGTTTTACTCAGAGAAACTGTGTGCGTGGTGATTGGGAAAGTATGCTAAGTAGTTATTGAATCGAAAATATTCTCCATAGAACACAATTCCTCTCTTATTTCTCCAACAAAGTTGTCCAGATTATCGAACTCAAACCCAGTTCACCTCTACTAGCGCAGAACATTTCGAAACTCAGTGAAGGCGAGCCAAATCGACTTTGAACAATTTCCCGCGCTGTGGGAAGTATGTTAGTCCTCTTTCGAAACAGCCGGCTGTTACGAGGAACATAATTCTTCTAATATGGCTGACGCTGATCACTATTTGTGCCCTGTTTGCAGCAAGGTGCTCCATAAACAGAGTTTCTACCGGCACTTGAAGAATGTTCATCACTACTCCGACGACCAGTGCAATGAACTGAAGGAGGAACGGAATTTCGCGAAGTCGCAAATCACATGTCCTGTCTGTGGGGAGAAACAAGGAAGTCAAGAGGTATTAGCCGTTCATTGTCAAGAGAGACACACAGAAGATGGAGCTTGCGGTCGTCCACAGGACTATAATCCAAAAGACAAGGGAGCTCTGTTACCAGGCTCTACACGCAATCGCAAGCGTATGTAAAGAATTTCCTTTTTTTCGAAAACTTTCGACAAAGGTAAAAAAAATATTTTAAAAACGCTATTTGTGAGTATTTCAGAATTACGCAGAAGTTGAAGTTACGGCCAAGGCACTGGCTAGAGAAAACACTGACGAAGCTCTTGAGAAGCTGAACGAGCTCCTCGAACAAATGAAACTCACTGCAGCCATGGCTAGGTCTGCAAGGCAAGAGGTTCAGCTGGCACCTCGTCCGGAATTGACAAACATACGAGCAAAGCCACGTCTTCAGATGGTGAAGCTGCATACTGTAAGTGCAAATAGGGAATAGTTTTGCTCCTATGCGGTAATGGAAGATATAGAATATATTCAGCGAGGAAAACTGAAGAAAAACAGAGCGAAGCCTGGCAAACTTAAGGACCTACATGAGCAATTACAGGAGATGAGGCGCAGGTCACCCAGTGACGGAGCTGGACCGTCCAGTGCCGTATGACTCACAAAAAACCAAATTCTTTGTGTTTTACACTTCTATATTGTAAAATGTTCTTTCTGGCTCGTAGATTACTCTGAAAAATTTGGAAACGATGTTGTTAGACGACAACTCACACATGAATATTGGAGCACCGACTTCTTATGCATTCATCTTGCAGTGCACAATCTGTGAAAGAACACGTGTTGCAATTAGTATACCGAATCCACTCGAAGTTCCACCGATTCCCTTTTCTTAGAATTTTTGCGAGAACCGCGTTTTTGAGTGACGTTTTTCCTCACACTACAGTTATCCGAGCCTCTTGGAGGCTAATGTAACCCTAACATACACTAAATATCGCAATTCACCTAGCTTGCATAGTGTATGAGCGAGGAAGTGCAGTGGGTTGTGAGAAAAAGCGCTCCAATGCTACGCCGCAACGCAAGCGCGCGCCCCCGACGGAGGCGAGGTGATGTAGATTCACGTAACATCCTCGCAGACGCCTCGGTCATCGGGACTCACGCGTAAAGTAAAATGCGGGTGGTGCAGGCGAACACAACACACGCGCCTTTACGCGCAAATAAAAAAAAAACAGAAAAACAGATTTTTTTCAAAGCATGGATAAAGCCTTAAATATGCGATGAATACGCGACAGTGCATTAACATACGTATATGACTACGACAAAAACAACTCCTTTGAATAAAAGTACTGTATTTATAGGATTGAGATTTTCACCGTAACTCTTCTCTTTACATTACGAAGCTAATTTTCCCTGTTTGCTTAGCTACCGTTCCCATCACTTCTTTCCAGCACAAAAGTTTTCTTTGGGTTTCCGGGCATAATGCGCCAGTTTTCTGAGTTTTCAGGTCTTCGTACTGGGCCCTTTTCATTGATAACAGACGTCACATACCATTCCACTCTTCACAGCTGTTCTACTTCTGGAACGTTAATCGTAAAAAGGCGTAAAAATTGAAACATCGACTATAATTCTTTTCAATCACGATCACCCAGAGTTTTCTGTCAGATTTTCGTATGAATGTGGACTCAATGAGAAATACCGAGCGGTGTATATATGTAATTCCGAGGTCACCTCTCAAGAGTGGCCTCGAAAGGCCAACTACCCGTCTACACGAGGCGAGCCGCCTTTTATACCCGCAGGATTGGTTGTTCTTTGAGTGATAACGTGGCTCGCACGTTATCACTCAAAGAACAGCCAATCCCGCGTCTCTCTATCTCTGGCGATGGCACCGCTGTGGCCCCGAGAGCGACCGGAGAGCGACCGAGGGGCGAACTGGCACCGGACAGGGACCGCGGTGCCAGTTGGCCCCTCGGCCGCTGTCCGGGCGAAGACGTCATAATTGGGAAAAGCCGGTCCCGCTCGGAGCGATGGTTTGCCTGAGTAGACGTATGAACCAGTTAAGAACTCGTGTAGCCCTTTTTCGCCAGTTCCGCACCTGCTGGACGTTACGAAACGCGCTTTAGTCTTTGAAAAGTTCGGAATCTGACCTCATAATCGTGTCCAGCGCCCAGAATAACCGCCTGATCAAAGTTCAGATGAGAGCGTGTTTTCCGAACTTTGCACAGAGTGAAAGCGTTTTCCACTTACACAAGGCGTTTTTTCTGATTTTAGTACATATTCTATACTCCAAAAGCGCATTACTTTTACGAAAATCAGGAAAAGGATCTTATAATAGTGTTTAGCGCCCGAAACACACCCCCCCCTAAACAAAGTTTGGGTGAAAGCACATTTTCCGAACCTTCTGCAGACTGATAGCGTTTTGGACTTGTACGGATTTTCGGTTCAGCGTTCAACTATATCAATACGGGGTACAAAAAGCGTCTAAGAAACGTATTCCACTTTTTATCATCAACGGGTTCAGCATGATCATCAAGTCAATGATGCAGTCTTGAATGTTGTCTGCCCTGAATGTCAGGAAACGTTCCATCATTACCCTGACCTTGCCAGGCGCTGTGGGGAAGCTCACACAGACGAGGAAGGAAGTAAATGATTCAGCATATATTCTTAACCCTCTAACGCGAATGACAGTATATCGGTTTCGTATCACAAATTCCTTATCACAGTGTTGTTGTCCACCAGATCACATGAGTTTCTCAGCTTTGTGCCTCTAAAGGCTATATATCCCACTTTGGTCATCATCAATATTAAAAAATATTAAAAAATGACTTTAAAAAGTGTAAAGAATATATCACAAGTGAATATATGATAAGTGGATTCCGTACCACATGAAAAAATGAACTATTCCAGTTGTATTACTTGAGTGTATTTACAAGACAACTGGTTTTCGTATTTAAAACGATCTTCTGTAAGAAAAACTGGCCGCAAAGCTCTTTCTGATCTGAATTCGGACTCTAACGAACGTAAATTCGAGAAACGGTGAGTCGGTGAATTTTAGCGAGTTGCGCGTAAAGGCGCGTGTGTTGTGTGCGCCTGCACCACACGCATTTTATTTTACGCGTGAGTCCCGATGACCGAGGCGTCTGTGAGGATTAAGCCGAGGAATCATGCGGTGGCCTAAGGGTGGTGGCCATCACGTATCAACACCCCCGAGGAGGCGGGAGAAACAGGGGAGGAGCGAGGCTCCTGATTGGACGCAACACGGGCTAGGCCCGGCCCCCGGCTGTTGCGTCCAATTAGGAATCTCGCTCCTCCCCCGTTTCTCCCGCCTCCGCAGGGAAGTTGATACACGATGGCCACCACCCGTGGCCTAAACGTGAAGGGTGGGTAAGAACTCGTCCGCGAGGTGATTTAGAACACACATGGAAACACAAATACTGACTATTTCGCTTTCCTTTTTGATTAAATGAAGCTTGTGTGCCTATGTGGTGAACATTTTACACACATTTATTCTCGAACGCAGCTCTGCAGTCCAAATCAGAGACCAGAGGCCCGCAGCGCGGACGAGTTCCAACGAAACTGAATTGGCGATGGAGCGCCAACTCCAGCTTGGAGCACACACTACAGCTCGTGTCAAAGGTATAAAAAAGTGTAAAAGTACAGGTTTCCCATCTTTTTGGTTTTTTTAACGGATGCCAAATTCAGATTTTGCGTAGCAAACAACTTATACTTTCCCGAAAATCGGAAAATATCAGATTTAGAAAAACGTTATAACGATTTTTGAAGAGAGCAGCTACAAAAAGGACACGCGCTAAGCAACAAAGAGAAATACTGAATAATGAGAAAAATTCTATTCTAGTTTTTCGCTTTCTGAGAAACCTGTTGAACACGCGTCCACTAACTGTCGAGAAATTTGGCTTGAGCAAAACGTTTGAAAAACAAAAAAAGTTCCTATATGGGCAGTGCTCTACATAGTTATGGTTTTACTACATCCGCCCTTTCGTTTTATTGGCAACTTTCTGTAAAAAGAACCTGTCCTGATTGCGAAGGAATGAGCTACTGTGTTAGATTCTGATTAAGCTGTGAGAACTTTAAACCGTTTCCCTCTCGTTCCACTGCGCCTTCGTCGGAAAAACTGCTCGAATTTAATCCTGATACTGCCATTAAAGGCACTGTTCACGATAAACTTCATCCTCGAATTTTCCATGGCAAACGCTTCTCGTGGCTCTCAGAAGCAGAAGACCGTCGAAAAAACGCGACGAAAAGCTACCCAGGAGCCGCAAAACGGATTAGAAAAGTGGGCAAACCCCGCTGCTTTGGGCATATATATATATATATATATATATATATATATATATATATATATATATATATATATATATATATATATATATATATATATATATATATATATATATATATATATATATATATATATATACACATATATGGGGGTGTGTATACAAGTCTGTTGGTACCTGCTCGTTGGTGCCCCTGCTTCTACTGAACCCAGCAGACGTTTGAGTGTTTACAGGGAACGTTCGTGCGATATAGCGTGCATAACTATATCGCGAAAGTATCCCGCACATTGCATAAAGGTGTCGCCGTCCGGCACACCAAGGCCTCTGGTCCATAACACCTTAGGATCCGTACCTAAGGGGTCATGGAGTCTTTGGCCACAAGCCACAATTTCGCCACCCTGAACTGTCGATCGCTGTCGAGTGATGTCCAAAAAACTGCGCTATCCAGACTTCTGAGCTATTTCCATGCACCGTTTGCTGCTTTGCAGGAAACCCGTCTCAAGGATAGACCCGTCATCAGCGTCGGAGAGTGCACCATCTACTGCGGTAACGCTGACGATAGGAGAGTGGGAGGCTGTGCAATAGCTGTAAGGAAGGATTTCAATGGTATGGTTAAGGAGTTTGGCTCAACGTCGTGCCGGAATGCATTCGTACGACTGCGGGATCACAGAGGATTCAATCTGTGGATAGTGAGTGCTCATGCGCCCACTGAAACCGTCGAAGACAATTCGAAGGATGCGTTTTATGAGGAACTCACTACGTTGCTAGCCAGGATACCTTGCCAACATGCTGTTGTCGTGGGGATTGACGCAAATGCGAAGATGGGACTTGATCAGGAATCCGAAGTACTCGGTAAATGGTTCTACCCAGTGGAGCAAACATCGGACAATGGCTACCGCCTTGTCGACCTTTGTGAACGCAGTGGTCTGATTATTGCATCGACATTCAAGAGGAATCATCGCCGCCATCAGCTTACGTGGCAGGGACCAACCCAGCTATCTCCAGAAGAGCAGCGAAAGCGGAAGATGACAATTTTGAAACTACAGCTTGACTATGCCCTGACGAGGAATATTCCAGTATCGGACATTCGAAGATCTAGAGCTGTGTGGGATGTCGCATTCGATTCGGATCACCGCCCTGTTCTGTTGAACTTCACTGCGAGGATTCATAAGAGGAAGCGAGGGGCTCAGCCTTTCCAGAGGATTGACATGACAAGTCTCAGAGATGAAGAGCGCAGAAGGAATTTTCGACAACGCGTTTCTATTCACATCGGAGTACGGACTGAGAAGAAACTTTGCGACGCGGATTCTTTTGTCAAGTGCATCCAGGACGCTTCGAAAGAGGCACTCCCGGTTGTACAGCCTAAGAAGAAGTTCGCCTACGTCTCAGAAGAAACAACATCTACCTACAACAGAGTATGTGCTCTCCGAACTGCAGGAAACTTCTTGGAGGAGAAGCGTCTGAGGAGGAAGTTGCGTCGGCAGCTTCAAAGTGACCGCGAACGAGAGTGGACGTGTAGAGCTAAGGAGTTCGAGAAGGCTTGGGAGGAGAAGAATCCGAAGAAAGCCTACACGTTGCTGCGACAGTACAGCGGGAAGATGAAGAGATGTTCTCCTGTCTTGAACACTACCAATGGAGTTGCAGTTGGTGATGCGACGCTGCCAATATGGAAGGATTACTTCAGTTCACTACTGAATCGTCCAGCGCCATCAGTACCTGAGCTCCCGCATGTTCAGAGAGCACAATACGATGTCAGTGAGGAACCGCCGACTGAGTCTGAAGTTTTGGATTGTGTCCGGAAAATGAAGAATGGAAAGGCAGGTGGAGATGACAACATCACTGCTGAAATGCTGAAAGCTCTTCCTCCGTCTGGGATTCGTGAAATGACCAACACCATCCGTGCCATATGGATGAGCGAAAGGATACCCGATTCATTGGAGACATCCGATCATCGTACCTCTTCCCAAGAAGCTATCCGTCACGGATCCTAAGAACTACAGAGGAATCTCTCTACTTCGTGTCATGTACAAGGTTTTAGAACGTATCATTCTCGAGCGACTTATCAAACATCGTGAAGGAACGACCAGAGATGAGCAAGCCGGTTTTCGACCTGGAAGATCGACCATCGACCAAGTGTTCGTCTTGAGAAGAGTAATTGAATCGTGGCAGCGGTATTCGAAGCCATTACAGCTTGCTTTTTGGACTTTGAAGCCGCGTTCGACTCTCCTCATCGTGATCGATTGCCCAATGCTCTGCGAGCAGATGGAGTCCCGGAAAAGTATGTTCAGTTAATCGAGGACATGAACAAAGGAACAACAGCAGCAGTTCGTACACCTGTCGGATTTACGTCAGCTTTCGAGGTGAAAACAGGAGTAAGGCAAGGAGCGGTTGCAGGACCTTTTCTTTTCAACTTCGCCGTTGATGACATCATGCGTAGAGTTGCAGAACAATTTCCTGCGGATGTGATCCTAACACCATCAGGACGCTCCTTGTCGACCTGGAGTACGCCGACGACATTGTGTTATTCGCTGAAAACAACGCAAAACTGCAAAGGATTGTGAACCTCGTTTCGAAGTATGCCGCAGCCTATGGACTTCGTCTTCGTCCCGACAAATGCAAGCAGATGTGGGTCTCTCAGAGGCCTTCAACTGGAGTTTGTGTGGACGGACAACGTATCGAACTGGTGGACGATTTCTGTTATTTGGGCTGTTTGCTGAAGAACGATGGTAGTTATGCAGCGGATATTCGACAACGATGTGCGAAAGCTACGTCTGCATTTAATTCTCTAACCAAGTGTTTGTGGTCTACCACCATCGCGAAGGAAGTCAAGTTGCGCGTCTACCTATCCGCTATTCGCCCTATCATGATGTACGGATCGGAGACGTGGGCAGCACCGAAAACGCAGATGGAAAGGTTGGATTGCACGGAGAGGAAGCTTTTTAGGCGTTTGCTTGGATATTTCTGGCCGCGTGTATGCCATAACGAAGACCTTTACAAGGAAATCGACGCAGTACATCAACGCTTGACACGAGGAGGTGCCAGCATCTCCTAACGCCATCTCAAGCAGCAATGGAAAGTCGACTTCGACTGCTCGGGCATATACTAAGAAGAACGCCGGATCGTCTCGTACAACACGCTCTAAGAATGCTTCCAAATCCTGTCTGGAAACGGCCACCTGGGCGTAGGCGAAAGTTCTGGACGGATGTGGTTAAAGAGGATTTAAAGTCACTCGGCATCGAAAGACAGTTCAGGCGCGATGTTTCGTTTCGCAGGAAATGGAATAGTGACAGCTGGATGGAATGTGTTCAAATTGTGGCTGAAGACCGTGAAAAATGGACACGGCTGACTACTAGGACGGCACACCTCGGTGAAGATGCGGAATGACCGCGTCAGGCGAAAGCCAACCGATTAAGTCAAAGTCATATATATATATATATATATATATATATATATATATATATATATATATATATATACATATATATATATATATATATATATATATATATATATATATATATATATATTATATATATTTATTACATAGGCTATTTATTTATTTATTACATAGGCAAGCCTATGTAGTCAAAAACAATGTTTAAAATGACCGCGAAATACGAATGAACCATAGGAAGTTTAAAGCATGGAAACTAGAAAAAAACAACATAGCGGAACAGAAAAGAAAAGCGCATTGCTGTAATAATCAACCTAAAGAAGGGAATCAAAACCTATCCAGCCAGTCAGGAAGGGCTACTTGTTCGATCAGCCAGCTCAAATTTTTCTCGAATGGAATTTTTGAATGACGTGAAGTTGGAAGGAATGGAATGATTTCTACCAAGGTTCTCAAAAATGGTTCAGAATTGTTCTGTTGATGAAAAAGTGACGCCTGCAGTTGAGGTTAGATGTGTAACGATGGAGTTTGATGGGGCCACCCTAGTGGTTGACTCTCTCGTTGTCACAAGGTCCTCAGGATTAAGACCGAAATCTACGCCAAACAGGATCTTGTGGAGAAGAAGTAAGTCATTCTCTACTCTTCTGAGGGATAACGGTTTCAAGTGAAATAGCTCATTTCTCTGCACGGAATCGGGTATGCGGCCATAAACGAAACCATGCATCCTAATAAACAATTTCCTTGTGAAGTTGCCTTGGACTTTCTCCAAACAGTTGATGTCCTTCACTTTGTAGGGATTAAACACCGGCGTGCCATATTCAAGAATTGGCCTCACGTAGGTGGTGTAGGCTTTTATAAGAACAGATGGATTACGTGTTGCCAAAGCTCTGAATATCTTATTCACTGCAACAGTAGCCTTCCTCGACGTGACCTAACAATGCGCATCGAAGCTAAGACTCCCGGTGATGACGAAACCAAGATCAGTAATCTGATCAGTGATCTCAATGGGAGTCCCTTCAATGTTATAATTGAAGTTATGATTGTTGGCACCGAGGTGGAGAATTTTGGTTTTTTCCTTAGACAGGGGCAAATCCCAATCGCGAGACCACATGCTGATAGCATTGACTGATTGCTGTAAAGATTCACAGCCCCCAGGGGAAGTAACCTCATGATAAATTTTGATATCATCAGCAAAAGCACTGAACCCGTTGCCGAAGTCAGTGATCAAATTCGCGATTTCATACGTGTAGATGTTGAAAAGGATGGGGGAAAGTACTCCTCCTTGTGGGACTCCGCTATGAACGGGTCGCGGACTCGAAAAGGACGAGTTAACGCGGACAGAAAACGTCCTATCAGACAAAAATGACGAAATCCATGAGACAATTCGCGGATGGATACCAACAAGTGAAAGTTTTTGCAACAATTTATCATGGGGAACCTTATCGAAAGCCTTGGTGAAGTCAAAATAAACAACGTCCACATTTTTTCCTTGGTCGATGAGAGCTGTCCAGTTGTTCAACGCTTCTATCATTGCCGTCACCGTGGACTTGCCCTTCTGAAACCCATGCTGAAGAGGGGAGATAATATGGTTATCGTCGAGATGTGCAACTATCCGTTTTTTGAGAATTTTTTCAAAAAGACGCGAGAAAATAGATGTAATACTGATGGGTCTGAAGTTGGACGGGTTAGTGAACGGGGGCTTTTTTGGTATTGGAGTAACTAATGAGTGCCTCCATTTCAGAGGAGCTTCAGCCGTCATAAAACTTAGATTAAAAATGTGTTCTAAGGGACGAGAAATCTCATTGGCGACGCTTTTGATGAAACTAAGCGGGATGTCGTCAGGGGTTTGAGATCCAGAGTTAGGCCATCGTAAAAGTTCATTCGAAATTTCATCCCTGTGGAACCAGCATGAGTCATTCATAACGGCAAATGCACCGGGAACAGAATGTCTCGACGTATCGGCAGCTTCAGAGAAGGCCTCTTCAAAAACGCTTGCCAGTAACTCGGCTTTTTCATCATCCTTCCTCAGAATCACGCCATCGGGGCTATAAAGTACTCCAACACGTGGCTTTTCTTGAAGTTTCGAGTTGAGGAACCTGTAGAAAGAGTGTCGATCTTCAGATTCCACAGCCTTTTTCTCGATTTGATTGTTAAATTTTTTCATTTTCCGCACGAATCGCTCGCTAATTGCCTTAAAGTGGCCCCACTTTTCACTACTATTGTGGAGTTTAGCTTCACACCACGCCCTCGATCTCAGACGCTCGAGTCTAGCTAAGTGAGCAGGAAGTTTTGGTTTTCTTCCCGTAAATTGTTCAAAGGGGACAAACATTTCAATGCAGTGTTGCATGACTGCAATAAGAAGTTCATACTTTTCATTAACACTACCCGCAGCGTTCAAGGAGCTGAACCAGTCTACATTTAGTAAATAGTCACGTACAGCATCGAAATTGACTTTTTTGAAATTCCTTTAGTATATAACTGGGGCCGATTGTTTTTGAAGGTTGAGTGTGAACTGAACTGCGGAGTGATCGCTAGAGCCCAAAGGGGGCAAAATTGTGACGGAGCTAACAAGGTCTCGGTCATTGCTCAAAACCAGATCAAGGATGTGATCACCACGAGTGGCAGCCTCGACATATTGCACCAAATTGTGGGTAGTACACAAAGTAACAAAGCCACTGGAGATTGAACTCACAGCCGAACAGTTATCCCACTGGATATCGGGCAAGTTGAAATCACCAGTAACGATAGATGGCCAATTACACGCTACCAGTTCACTGATTGCCTTATTCATTCGTTCTGTGAAAAATGCACTGCAGTTAGGAGTTCGATAAGCAACAATGATCCGGATAGGTTTGAGGTCAATTTCTAAGTCAGAGCACACAATTTCATAAGAATCCGGCGCACTCTTGAAACACCGGTAAAGGACGGAAAAGCTTACGTGCCAGTAGGAGAACACCACCACCCTTTTTACGACTTTGATCGCACCTTAAAACCTCATAATGAGCAGACCAATCATCAAGGAGGGAAGCCAAATCAATTCCACCGTTAAGCCAAGTTTCTGTGATAGCTATTATATCAGTATCGTGTTTTTGGAGGAGATAGAGCAAGGCCTCAGCATTCTTTACCACTGAACGGATATTGGTTATGATAGATGAGAGATGGCATTGAGGATTCCTGAGAGGGCTTACAAGTTTCCCGAACCCTGAGTGGCTGGGTTTACAGGCACAGAAATGGCTATATCCTGAGACACAGGCAACTGAGAAGATGTGGTAGGCGACTGGGAAGTTGTCGGAGAATCTGCTACAATGTGTGGAGTGGGATTAGATGCACGCCGCTGAGCTCGCAGCTGATCTCTTTCGCTTTTAGGAAGAGAGGGTCTAATATAGACACCTTTCATCCTCGTGAATGATTTCAGCCAGTGAGCTCTACGGAGGATCAGACCGCTATAGAATGATGCAGGCATGACAATTTTCAATAACCTGGACCTCGAAGGATTAGGTCGGCCCATCCTAAAAATAGAAGTGGGTTGACATTCGACTCCCAAATGGTACAAGAATATTACGAATGCAAACTACATCATAGCTAATCCTATTGGAAGGCACTTGATCTACGGACTCAGTGATACCAGACACGACAACAGACCTACTACGTTCGTGTTCTTCAAACGAGGATTCCGACATAGCAGTAACAGGAGCAGTGGCAACAGCATGAACAGGACTCTGAGACGGCACAACAATTGGTACAGACTGACGTTTATCTAACAGATCTCTCAATCTCCCATTCTCGGCCGTTAGTGAATCCACCTTGGCCTCTAACTCCCTATTCCTAACAACGAGATAATCCATCTGCAGCTTTGAGTCATACAAATGAAGTAACATATCTCTCAAGTGACTGGGTAGCGACTCATCACCACGGACCATATCCACCACAGTATCAACAGAAGCTGGTCCACCAGAGGCTGCTCCATTAGTGGCTGCTCCATTAGTCATAGCAGCGGCGGCGGCTTTCGACGTAGCACGAGTTCCCACCAGGGCTGTGCGGAACTCTTTTTCAAAAATTTCGGAAACGGAAACGGAAGAAAAATGGCCAAAAAACGCCGGAAACGGAAATCCGGAAACGGAAGAGACCAAAGAAATGCTGGGTTGTCTCAATCTCATTGCCCGCAGCTCTCATTCAATAACCAGTTATTTCAGTCGATAAACTAATACTTATTCAAAAGAAAGTCACAACGAGGCATTCAACAATTTCGAAGTCTCGCATCTGTAAATCCGAGAAGACAACCTCTAAAAATACTCATTATATGTAGCCGCTCTTCAAAATAGTGTACAGCAGGGGTGCGCGGTAATTGCAGTTTGCCGATTGCAGTTTGCTGCCCGTCTTGGGGTTTGCCGTTTGCCGAAATTTTATTTTTCGTTGCCTTCCAG
Source organism: Aplectana chamaeleonis (assembly GCA_029168955.1). Lineage (NCBI taxonomy): Eukaryota > Metazoa > Nematoda > Chromadorea > Rhabditida > Cosmocercidae > Aplectana > Aplectana chamaeleonis. Next base: position 719,929 of record JAPDOI010000353.1, read on the forward strand.
TAAACAGCCCAAGCGACGCCAGATGTCCTTCAAGGGGTGACCAGAAGTCAATTTTTAGATAATCAGCGACTACTTTTTTTCTTTTTTCTTTCGAACCATGTTTGCCTACTGGAGTGGATATCAAACGATCGGTTTTGAAAAATGAAAAAAGACTCGGCGAGATGAGTAAATTCTCTTACGATCTGTTCCAAATGAGCCTCGCCGCTGCTCATGGTCACCTCCACCTGTCTCCACCGAGTCTTCTTTACGGAAGACAGGCTGCACGTGCAAGAAAAACTATCACGATTTTTGTTGCTTTCGTGGCGGTAAACAAGCGAAGAAGTGGATTCAAGAAGAAAAACTTCACGAAATCATTGAATCTCGGAAAAAAGCTACATCGTTTTAGAAATAATCCTCGAAAGGCGTTCAGATTCCTGCCACGCCCATTTCGCGTCTTCATTTCATAGGGTTCCAATCGCAGGCCCCCAAACTTCGTGAATGATCTCAGCCAAGCTCAGATTATTTCTTGAACGCAAGAGATCCTTGTCTAGACCCACTATAATAGGTGGCGTTGCACTAATTTATTCCGTTTCCGGTCCCAAAAACTCGGAAACGGAAGCGGAACGGAACAGCCCAAAAATCACCGGAAATACGGAAACGGAATCGGAAACGGAACAGTTCCGCACAGCCCTGGTTCCCACCATTGTAGTAGATAATAGCACTTAAGAAGAACAGCACAGCACCGAAAGAACAGGTGTACAATACCGCCCGCGACTTTGGGAAAAACGGCGTTTTCGGCGCTTTTTTCCGCCGCAAAGCGCCGCTTTGTCATAACTTCGTTCAAAGTGGTCCGTTTGTGTTGCTAGGGGCATATTCAGAATCAGCATCGAGAGCTCTTCATTTTGAGCTTACACATGTCTTACCCTGCGAACAAGGCATATAGGGCTAACAGAATCAATCGAATGTAAGAAAAGTGAAGCCAGATATCAAACTGGTACAAATATTTGGCTTCATACCAACCACACAGATCATGCACGAGTTATGCAAGGTCAATTCCCGAGTTTCGTAAAAGTCAAAATTACGTTTTATCGAGTGTTCGACGCCCCGGCAGACGAAGTCAACGTCCTCGGCTCGAGCGCAGAAGGTCCGGCATCACAACTGCGCTCAAGGCATAGCAGCTATAGACTTCTTCGAAGTAGGAAAACCTGTCTGGAGGCATTTACCGCCGAGCGGCACCTCGGGGATTTAGGCTTTAAATAAAGGACCCCAGATCACCGACCTCCCGCTTCCGGCTCAAACGGTACCAATCGATCTGAAACTCGCCCTACAACTTTCTTTTGCAATTTTTCTCCAAATAAGCGCCTTAGCAGCCAAATCTAGAGAACACGATTTTTCACCTATTTCAGATGCGCTAAGTTCATTTTCGCTTCAAACGCGACTATCGACGTCCCGTTCTCGTTTGAAACGGGACCGATCGACCAGAGAATCCGGGCAACGACTTTCTTTTGGAACTCTTCTTCAAATAAGCAGGAATCCGAGAAACTCGATTTTTCACAACTTTTAGTTGTGCTCAAACAGCGTTTTTTGCCGGTTCGACGCCCCGGCAGGCACACTCATCGTCCTTCGATCGGGCGCGAAAGGTCTGCGATTGCAACTGCGCACCTTCACGTGGAACCCTGTTTAGAGCTCTTTCACGCCTGTCCCACAAGATAGGAAACATAGGCAGTTTCCTTGTACTGTGCCTCGCTGGGCCGAACTCCGGTCCGCAATTGCGTCTCGATACGCTTTGCGGCCGCACGCGCTCGAGTCAGTCGAGTTCCCAGCACCAAAGCCGACTCGGGTGGCTTTTTATACAGTTTTCTCCAATTATTTTCTGTTTCCAGTTTTCAAAACCCACTCAGGGTCAACAGATCGGCGGCTGCGGCGCTGGAAACTCTTCCGACTTAAAATCGCGCGGCCGCAAAGCGTGTCAAGACGCGATTGCGGACCGGAATTTGGCCCATAGAAGCACAGTAGTATTTCGAAAATATTCTTGAAAATCATGCTCACTTTTTGCAAAGCGCGTCCAGGAAGATCTTTCAACCTCGAAAAAAACTCAACGATTGTTGAATGTCACTAAACTCGCAGGACTCTCACTATTTCCCGTGTGTAAACCCTGCTAACAATGGTTTCTGACTTTCCTAACCATTCCTCGACGAAGGTCAGAACCCTTGCCAAACTTTTTTTTCAGTTTTCAGCGAGCGCAATCAGACAGCGCCCTTACATACCTTCGAGAACGCGCATTCTGTCTTACATAGGCTGCTAGGTGATATTAGCGCGGCAGATCCTATACTCCTCGCCTGGCGAGATTCCGCTATCACCCCACTACGTTGTGGCGGCCCTTCTCGTCTTCCCGCGAAGACCGAGGCAGAGACGCAGAGACGCAACGCGCAGAGAAAAAGAGCAACCGAGTCAGCCAGCTGTGGGGAGAGTTGGGCCTCTCGCATCATTCATTGATGCGTCATAGCGAGACACGGCGAGTGGGAGCGGCGTTGAGTGAATCATGTGGCTACAATGAGCATCGATTTGCGGACACACAGGGAGCCATTCTCATGGGAGAGAGAAAACCTTGGAATCGCTCCAGCCGCGAAGCGGCTGGAGAGGTTTGGTTTTGCCTGGCACTTGTGATCACTTAGATTTTGGTAAAGTAGTTAATAAAACCTGTAAAACAAATTTTCTAGAGATTTCCTTCTGGATATAGGTGAGAGAGTATAGAAGACACCCGCTGACAAAATTTGAGCCAAATCGATTGAAAATTAACAAAGTTAGATCGGCGGAAGCTTAGCTAAAATTCGCGTTTTTTCTTGTAACGCGTCCCTCGTGTCCTGTTCCTCGTTCCTCGTCCCTCGTTCCTCGTTCGCGCCACTAGCCACTGCCAGTGGTCGCAGGCTATCAGTACATAGGGCATCTGATGACGTCATCAAGATGTCATGTAAAGTACATAGGGCATCTGATGACGTCATCAAGATGTCATGTAAAGTACATAGGGCATCTGATGACGTCATCAAGATGTCATGTAAAGTACATAGGGCATCTGATGACGTCATCAGGGTGTCATGTAAAGTACATAGGGCATCTGATGACGTCATCAAGATGTCATGTAAAGTACATAGGGCATCTGATGACGTCATAAGGGTGTCACGTAAAGTACATAGGGCATCTGATGACGTCATCAGGGTGTCATGTAAAGTACATAGGGCATCTGATGACGTCATCAGGGTGTCATATAAAGTACATAGGGCATCTGATGACGTCATCAGGATGTCATGTAAAGTACATAGGGCATCTGATGACGTCATCAGGGTGTCATGTAAAGTACAAAGCGCATCTGATGACGTCATCAGGGTGTCATGTAAAGTACATAGGGCATCTGATGACGTCATCAGGATGTCATGTAAAGTACATAGGGCATCTGACGACGTCATCAGGATGTCATGTAAAGTACATAGGGCATCTGATGACGTCATCGGGATGTCATGTAAAGTACATAGGACATCTGATGACGTCATCAGGGTGTCATGTAAAGTACATAGGGCATACGATGACGTCAACAGGGTGTCATGCTAAAGTACATAGGGCATCTGATGACGTCATCAGGATGTCATGTAAAGTACATAGGGCATCTGATGACGTCATCAGGATGTCATGTAAAGTACATAGAGCATCTGATGACGTCATCAGGGTGTCATGCTAAAGTACATAGGGCATCTGATGACGTCATCAGGTGTCATGTAAAGTACATAGGGCATCTGATGACGTCATCAGGATGTCATGTAAAGTACATAGGGCATCTGATGACGTCATCAGGGTGTCATGTAAAAGTACATAGGGCATCTGATGACGTCATCAGGGTGTCATGTAAAGTACATAGGGCATCTGATGACGTCATCAGGATGTCATGTAAAGTACATAGGGCATCTGATGACGTCATCAGGGTGTCATGTAAAGTACATAGGGCATCTGATGACGTCATCAGGGTGTCATGTAAAGTACATAGGGCATCTGATGACGTCATCAGGGTGTCATGTAAAGTACATAGGGCAATCTGATGACGTCATCAGGGTGTCATGTAAAGTACATAGGGCATCTGATGACATCATCAGGGTGTCATGTAAAGTACATAGGGCATCATGATGACGTCATCAGGGTGTCATGTAAAGTACATAGGGCATCTGATGACGTCATCAGGATGTCATGTAAAGTACATAGGGCATCTGATGACGTCATCAGGGTGTCATGTAAAGTACATAGGGCATCTGATGACGTCATCAGGGTGTCATGTAAAGTACATAGGGCATCTGATGACGTCATCAGGATGTCATGTAAAGTACATAGGGCATCTGATGACGTCATCAGGGTGTCATGTAAAGTACATAGGGCATCTGATGACGTCATCAGGGTGTCATGTAAAAGTACATAGGGCATCTGATGACGTCATCACGGTGTCATGTAAAGTACATAGGGCATCTGATGACGTCATCAGGATGTCATGTAAAGTACATAGGGCATCTGATGACGTCATCAGGGTGTCATGTAAAGTACATAGGGCATCTGATGACGTCATCAGGGTGTCATGTAAAGTACATAGGGCATCTGATGACGTCATCAGGGTGTCATGTAAAGTACATAGGGCATCTGATGACGTCATCAGGGTGTCATGTAAAGTACATAGGGCATCTGATGACGTCATCAGGTGTCATGTAAAGTACATAGGGCATCTGATGACGTCATCAGGTGTCATGTAAAGTACATAGGGCATCTGATGACGTCATCAGGGTGTCATGTAAAGTACATAGGCATCTGATGACGTCATCAGGATGTCATGTAAAGTGCATAGGGCATCTGATGACGTCATCAGGTGTCATGTAAAGTCCATAGGGCATCTGGTGACGTCATCAGGATGTCATGTAAAGTGCATAGGGCATCTGATGACGTCATCAGGGTGTCATGTAAAGTACATAGGGCATCTGATGACGTCATCAGGTGTCATGTAAAGTACATAGGGCATCTGATGACGTCATCAGGATGTCATGTAAAGTACATAGGGCATCTGATGACGTCATCAAGGTGTCGCGTAAAGTACATAGGGCATCTGATGACGTCATAAGGGTGTCATGTAAAGTACATAGGGCATCTGATGACGTCATCAAGATGTCATGTAAAGTACATAGGGCATCTGATGACGTCATCAGGATGTCATGTAAAGTACATAGGGCATCTGATGACGTCATCAGGGTGTCATGTAAAGTACATAGGGCATCTGATGACGTCATCAGGGTGTCATGTAAAGTACATAGGGCATCTGATGACGTCATCAGGATGTCATGTAAAGTACATAGGGCATCTGATGACGTCATCAGGGTGTCATGTAAAGTACATAGGGCATCTGATGACGTCATCAGGATGTCATGTAAGGTACATAGGGCATCTGATGACGTCATCAGGGTGTCACGTAAATACATGGGCATCTGATGACGTCATCAGGGTGTCATGTAAGGTACATAGGGCATCTGATGACGTCATCAGGGTGTCATGTAAAGTACATAGGGCATCTGATGACGTCATCAGGGTGTCATGTAAAGTACATAGGGCATCTGATGGCGTCATCAGGGTGTCATGTAAAGTACATAGGGCATCTGATGACGTCATCAGGGTGTCATGTAAAGTACATAGGGCATCTGATGACGTCATCAGGGTGTCATGTAAAGTACATAGGGCATCTGATGACGTCATCAGGGTGTCATGTAAAGTACATAGGGCATCTGATGACGCCATCAGGTGTCATGTAAAGTACATAGGGCATCTGATGACGTCATCAGGTGTCATGTAAAGTACATAGGGCATCTGATGACGTCATCAGGATGTCATGTAAAGTACATAGGGCATCTGATGACGTCATCAAGGTGTCATGTAAAGTACATAGGGCATCTGATGACGTCATCAAGGTGTCATGTAAAGTACATAGGGCATCTGATGACGTCATCAGGGTGTCATGTAAAGTACATAGGGCATCTGATGACGTCATCAGGATGTCATGTAAAGTACATAGGGCATCTGATGACGTCATCAGGATGTCATGTAAAAAGTACATAGGGCACCTGATGACGTCATCAGGGTGTCATCAAAGTACATATAGGGCATCTGATGACGTCATCAGGTGTCATATAAAGTACATAGGGCATCTGATGACGTCATCAGGTGTCATAGCAAGTACATAGGGCATCTGATGACGTCATCAGGATGTCATGTAAAGTACATAGGCATCTGATGACGTCATCAGGTGTCATGTAAAGTACATAGGGCATCTGATGACGTCATCAGGTGTCATGTAAAGTACATAGGGCATCTGATGACGTCATCAGGGTGTCATGTAAAGTAGATAGGCATCTGATGACGTCATCAGGGTGTCATGTAAAGTACATAGCATCTGATGACGTCATCAGGGTGTCATGTAGTACATAGGGCATCTGATGACGTCATCAGGTGTCATGTAAAGTACATAGGGCATCTGATGACGTCATCAGGGTGTCATGTAAAGTACATAGGGCATCTGATGACGTCATCAGGATGTCATGTAAAGTACATAGGGCATCTGATGACGTCATCAGGATGTCATGTGCACATAGGGCATCTAATGACGTCATCAGGGTGTCATGTAAAGTACATAGGGCATCTGATGACGTCATCAGGGTGTCATGTAAAGTACATAGGGCATCTGATGACGTCATCAGGGTGTCACGTAAAGTACATAGGGCATCTGATGACGTCATCAGGGTGTCACGTGAAGTACATAGGGCATCTGATGACGTCATCAGGGTGTCATGTAAAGTACATAGGGCATCTGATGACGTCATCAGGATGTCATGTAAAGTACATAGGGCATCTGATGATGTCATCAGGGTGTCATGTAAAGTACATAGGGCATCTGTTGACGTCATCAGGGTGTCATGTAAAGTACATAGGGCATCTGATGACGTCATCAGGTGTCATGTAAAAGTACATAGGAGTATCTGATGACGTCATCAGGATGTCATGTAAAGTACATAGGCATCTGATGACGTCATCGGGGTGTCATGTAAAGTACATAGGGCATCTGTTGACGTCATCAGGGTGTCACGTGAAGTACATAGGGCATCTGATGACGTCATCAGGTGTCATGTAAAGTACATAGGGCATCTGATGACGTCATCAGGATGTCATGTAAAGTACATAGGGCATCTGATGACGTCATCAGGGTGTCACGTAAGTACATAGGGCATCTGATGACGTCATCAGGGTGTCATGTAAAGTACATAGGGCATCTGATGACGTCATCAGGATGTCATGTAAAGTACATAGGGCATCTGATGACGTCATCAGGCGTCACGAAGTACATAGGGCATCTGATGACGTCATCAGGTGTCACGTGAAGTACATAGGGCATCTGATGACGTCATCAGGATGTCATGTAAAGTACATAGGGCATCTGATGACGTCATCAGGATGTCATGTAAAGTACATAGGGCATCTGATGACGTCATCAGGATGTCATGTAAAGTACATAGGCATCTGATGACGTCATCAGGGTGTCATGTAAAGTACATAGCATCTGATGACGTCATCAGGTGTCATGTAAAGTACATAGGGCATCTGATGACGTCATCAGGATGTCATGTAAAGTACATAGGGCATCTGATGACGTCATCAGGGTGTCATGTAAAGTACATAGGGCATCTGTTGACGTCATCAGGGTGTCATGTAAAGTACATAGGGCATCTGATGACGTCATCAGGTGTCATGTAAAGTACATAGGGCATCTGATGACGTCATCAGGATGTCATGTAAAGTACATAGGCATCTGATGACGTCATCAGGGTGTCATGTAAAGCACATAGGCATCTGTTGACGTCATCAGGGTGTCATGTAAAGTACATAGGGCATCTGATGACGTCATCAGGTGTCATGGAAAGCACATAGGCATCTGATGACGTTATCAGGTGTCATGTAAAGTACATAGCATCTGATGACGTCATCAGATGTCATATAAAGTACATAGGGCATCTGATGACTTCATCAGATGTCGCGTAAAGTACATAGGGCATCTGATGGTTTCATCAGGATGTCATGTAAAAAGTACATAGGGCATCTGATGACGTCATCAGGATGTCATGTAAAGTACACATAGCATCTGATGATGACATCAGAACGTCGTGCCAAGTGCATAAAGCATCTGGTGACGTCATCAGGGTGTCATGTAAAGTACATAGGGCATCTGATGACGTCATCAGGATGTCATGTAAAGTACATAGGGCATCTGATGACGTCATCAGGGTGTCACGTGAAGTACATAGGGCATCTGATGACGTCATCAGGGTGTCACGTGAAGTACATAGGGCATCTGATGACGGGATCAGGATGTCATGCTAAAGTGCATAGGGCATTTGATGACGTCATCAGGATGTCATGTAAAGTACATAGGGCATCTGATGACGTCATCAGGATGTCATGTAAAGTACATAGGGCATCTGATGACGTCATCAGGGTGTCATGTAAAGTACATAGGGCATCTGATGACGTCATCAGCGTGTCATGTAAAGTACATACAGCATCTGATGACGTCATCAGGATGTCATGTAAAGTACATAGGGCATCTGATGACGTCATCAGGGTGTCATGTAAAGCGCATAGGGCATCTGTTGACGTCATCAGGTGTCATGTAAAGTACATAGGGCATCTGATGACGTCATCAGGGTGTCATGTAAAGTACATAGGGCATCTGATGACGTCATCAGGGTGTCATGTAAAGTACATAGGGCATCTGATGACGTCATCAGGGTGTCATGTAAAGTACATAGGGCATCTGATGACGTCATCAGGGTGTCATGGAAAGTACATAGGGCATCTGATGACGTTATCAGGGTGTCATGTAAAGTACATAGGGCATCTGATGACGTCATCAGGATGTCATGTAAAGTACATAGGGCATCTGATGACTTCATCAGGATGTCATGTAAAGTACATAGGGCATCTGATGGCTTCATCAGGATGTCATGGAAAGTACATAGGCATCTGATGACGCCATCAGGATGTCATGTAAAGTACACATAGCATCTGATGATGTCATCAGAACGTCGTGCCAAGTGCATAAAGCATCTGGTGACGTCATCAGGACGTCGTGCCAAGGTGGTGCCAAGTGCATAGGGCATTTTCTGACATCATCAGGACGTCGTGGAAAGTGAGTAGCGCTTCATTTGTAGCGTGCGCAACAAGGTTGTTGCTTACTGATTATTATAGCAATCCATGCTATTCGAGAATTATTGAAGATTTTTCAGGATATTACTTCGTAATATCAATAAAAAGTGAACAATTCTATCAAAAAGGGTCTTCCAAGCAAAGAGGTTTGGTTGGCGTCAGAAACGTTCCAACAAAAAGGAACAATAATTGTTGAATGAGGAGAGTCTACAAAAAGTGAACAATATTCTATCAAAAAGGGTTTTAAGAAAGAGGTTTGGCTGGCGTCAGAAATTCCAACAAAAAGGAACAATAGGTAAGTAGAATGAGGAGAGTCTCAAAAAGTGAACAATATTTTCTGAGACTGATTTTCCTGGCTGATACTTCTTAACAGCAAAAACAAACCGTTGTGGTACTTAGAGGAAGAGTTCAATGGTTTCCAAGAATGGACTTCTATTCGTTGACGAGAATATAAGAAAATATTCTCATTAGATGCTGCACTTTGGTTTCGCTTCTGCAGCAGCTGGAGCCAACTGTCCGTCTGTGTTTTTGGCATCATCTTCTATTCTGATGGTAAGTATTAGGTTTACATGCACATACTTTTTAACGGTTCTCGTGTAGTCAAGACGAGTTTTGGAACCACAGAGTGCTTCCGTGTAGAACTCCGCAACGGTTTGTTTTGCTGTTAAGAAGTATCGGCCAGGAAAATCAGTCTCAGAAAATATTGTTCACTTTTTGTAGACTCTCCTCATTCTACTTACCTATTGTTCCCTTTTTGTTGAACGTTTCTGACGCCAGCCAAACCTCTTTTGCTTGGAAAACCCTTTTTTGATAGAATATTGTTCACTTTTTGTAGACTCTCCTCATTCAACTTAATTATTGTTCCCTTTTCGTTGGAACGTTTCTGACGCCAACCAAACCTCTTTTGCTTGGAAGACCCCTTTTTGATAGATGAGTATAAGACTTTGTGCACGTGAAAGATCTTCGAAGTAATAGCGTAGACACTGCCATGGATGGTCTCTGAAACTATTTTCGAAGCAATCAAAACTTTCCCGGTGATTATTCCAAGGTTGTCTGCTATAGTTGTACAATTTCAAAAAAAGTGTAGAACGAACGAAATTTGAAAAATTTCCGTTTGAAACACTATCGAAAGAACAAAAAATTTAAAAAATTTGTTCGAAAAAAATTCTAACAAACGAAAACCAAATATGTTTTGTTCGAAACATTTTCGAAAGAACGGAAAATGAAAAAAAAATTTGTTCGAAACAATTTCGAACGAACGAATTTCGAAACACTTTCGAAATTTCGGAGTTCGAGCAAACGAATTTCGAAACTAATCAGATTTTTGGTTTTGCTTTGGAAAGTCGTTCGAGATTTCGCATTTCTTTCAATTTCGTTCGAAGTTTAGGAATTTTTTCGATACTTTTTAGAAAATCCGGATTTTTATTTCGAAACCGGACTCGACGCTTCATTTACAACTATCAGTCAGAGAATGAATGCTACACACGAGTTCAAATTCTAGTGAAGTCGCGAGCACGTATAGCCTTTCTCCCTTGTTTCAAGCTATTTGAAAAGGTGATTATCGGCCCTATAATGTCGAATTCTCCTAATCGATGACCGATCGCTACGTAGCTTGCTTCGCCCAGACTCAAGAGCAAGAACGATTTTGTATTCTCTGGTCCCAATCACAACTTATTCGAGCAGGCGAGTTGTTCGCTCAAGCCCACGACAACTCGGCCCGAGGAATGAAGAAAGAGTGTAACCTAGGGTTCGAGGAGCGTTTTCAAAACTAACGAATCTTCGAGAAAATTTCGAAACATTAGATCTCGAGCGAACGAAATTTGAAACAAAATCGTCCGACGAAATATCGAACCAATGAAATTCGAAGAAAATTCGTTCGACAAAATTTCACACGAACAAAGAAATCTTGAAAATTCGTTTGTGTTCAATCTATATTTTCTGGGCCTCACGAGAATGGCTCCCTGTGTGTCTGAAAATCGATGCTCATTGTAGCCACATGATTCTTTCAACGCCGCTCACACTCACCGTGTCTCGCTATAACGTATCAATGAGTGATGCGAGAGGCCCGTCTCTCCCCACATCCGGCTGGCTCGGCTGCTCTTTTTCTGCGCGTTGCGTTCTGCCTCGGCCTTCGCGGGAAGACGAGAATGGCTGCCACAACGTAGGGGTGGTAACCGAATCTTGCTAGGCGAGGAGTGTAGGGTCTACCGCTCTAGTAACACCTGGCAGCCTATAAAAGAGAATGTGCATTCTCGGAAGGTAAGGGCGTTGTCTCATTGCGGTCGCTGGAAACTGAAAAATAAAGTTCGGCAGGGCTGACCTTCGTCGAGGAATGTTTAGGCTGAAGCCATTGTTAGCAGTGGTTTCCCACGAGAAAAGGTGGGAGTCCTGCGAGTTTACGGACATTTTGCGAGGTTGACGAAATTTTCCTGAATCGTGCTATGGAAAACGTGAGCACGATTGTCGAGAATACTTTCAGAATTGTACAAAAACTGCGTATGTTTCGTACGATATTTTGTGGGATAGGCGTGAAAGAGCCCTGAACAGAGCTACACGAAGGTCTCATGTCAGGGTTAACCGCGGACAATTTTCTGAGGCGTTACAGCTTCTGAGATATTCGTTATGTCAGAGAAACATGATTGCGAAAAGATTCTAAAATGCGGAGTTTCACTGGCTCCAAGGTTGCCGAAATATGCCTTAAAGGCAGTGTTCACGACATAAGTCGTTTTTCTATTTTTCCGCCTATCTTGAAAACGGTTCCATGCTGATTTGAATGATGTCCCTGGAATCGTACAAGACCCCCTGGAAACGGAGTTACGGCCCCTCAAAAATCAGCTAGGGAAGCCTTGTGGACGAGTTGTCCAAGGCTTGTAACTCCCGTTTTTTGTAGCCGATGTGTGCGAGCTGACCTGAGTAAAGAGAGACTATGAGAATGAAGGGAAGAACAGGGCTTTAGATCGGAAACCATCGCTCATATAACCACGAATTCAGAGGAACTGTTATAGGACGTGGGCGGAGTGGCCCAATGGGTTGGCTGGGCCCACTAGATTTTCACCCACTGACCGGCCGTTTTTCGTCGCACTTCCGTTCTTAATCTTCTTAGAGGGACCCAAAGCTTACGATTTACCCGAAAAACGTGCAACTTTTCTTCGTGAACACTGCCTTTAAATCCATAGATTGTTTCTGCTTCAAAGGAGTCTATACCGATAATGAGCGCAGTTGCAATCGCAGACCTTTCGCGCCCGATCGAAGGACGATGAATGTGTCTGCTGAGGCGTTGTTCCGGCAAAAAAACGTTGTTTGAGCACAACTGAAAGTTGTGAAAAATCGAATTTCTGATTGCCGCTTATTAGATAAAGAGTTTCAAAAGAATTTTGCTGTTGGCCGAGCTCCAGGTCGATTGGCTCCGTTCGAGCTGAGAATGGGACGTCGATGGTCCCGTTTAAAGGTAAAAAGGACTTAGCGCATCTGAAGGAGGTGCTTCCAGACAGGTTTTTCCTGCTCTAGAGGAGTCTATACTAAGCTTGGTTGTGATCGCAAACCTTTTGTGCTCGAGCGATGGACGATGACTGCGTTACCGGGACTTCGAACCGAAGTAAAACGTGGTTTTAACTTTTACTAGTTTTGGAAATCAACCTATCACACTTCTACATAACTCGTCCATGATTCGTATTCTTGTTATGGAGTCAAATATTTACACTAATTAGACATCTAGCTTCAGTTTTCGTACACTCGATTGATTCTGTTAACCCTATATGCCTTGCTTGCAGGGTAAGACATGTGTGAGCTCAAAATTAAGAGTCCTCGATGCTGATTCTAAATATGCCACTAGCAACCCAAACGGACAGCTTTGAACAAAGTTATGACAAAGCGGCGCTTTTCGGCGGAAAAAAGCGCCGAAAACGCCGTTTTTCCCAAAGTCGCGGGCGGTATTGTAACGTACGATGTTAGGAAAGATAGACCTCGAGCGGCGGCTTATATAAAGGATTTGAATGTCGTCCCTTGCCGCAAGGGTATGAGCAGATCGATAGTAGAACCACGAGCCAGGATAACGTAGATATAGTAGTTCCGTGCAATAGTCGTACACGAGCAAGATATCCGTTATATATAGATATATACCACTAGCACAATCAGCCAGCACCCAGAGAAGAAAACCTCGGTCCTATCCAGAATTGTGGCTTAGAGCATCGACGGTGAAAGTCGTCGATGCCGCCACGATAGCAGAGAACAGGAAATCCCTCGAGCTGGTGAGAAGGCGAACCTTCACCCTCAAACTTGGGTAATTAAACCATATATATAACCATATATATATTTATGTATTTATTTATTTACACAAGTTTACCCTCGTGCGGAGAAAAAGGGAAAACAGGAAAACAAACAACCAACCTCAAACGGAATGTTCAAGGCAAAGATACTGTAAACCAATTAAATGAGAACAACGATGGATGAGTCCGAAGAATAGCACAGGGAAACGAGCAACCCAGCACTACGGAGGGTCACTCCTCCGCTCCCCGGAAGCCAGTTTCATGTGCACTAAGTTCTTACACTCAGAAAAATCAAAACAAGTTACTTGTTATATAAATGTAACTTACTTGAATGTCTCAAGTAACTTACATTTATATTACATGTAACATACATTATATTACATGTAACTTAAATTTATATTGCATGTATGTAAGTTACACTTATGTTACATGTAACTTACAGTTATATTTTCCCTATGGGTGGCCATCACGTGACGCAGACGACACGCGACACAGAGAGCGCGTCCCAGACCACACACTACGCAAAGTTAATGTTGTGCGGGGCCTTCCCTGCTTGTGTGGGGTCAAGTACCTCAAACTTGGGTAATTGTACCAACAGCAACGCCAGTCGTGAGCCCGACCCCGCAAGTGTGTCGTACATTCCCCTTGGAACTAAGTTAGTAACGGCCGACTTAAGTTACTTGCGACTTATATTGTGCCATTTAAGTTACTTGTAACATATCGGAGGCGCAGTGCAGAAAGTGTCCTCTCAGAAATCGAAAACAAGTTACTTGTAACATATCTGAGCCGATGTAAGTTAATTGCGACTTATCTCAGGTCATTTAAGATACATGTAACACATCGGAGACGCACCGCACGCAGTATCCCGCCGATATGTTACATGTAACTTGAATGACCTGAGATAAGTCGCAAGTAACTTACATCGGCTCAGATATGTTACAAGTAACTTGTTTTAGGCCTTTTATGTTACAAGTAGCTTGTTTTCATTTTTCTGAGTAAGCGCCGAAGTTTATAGGAATAGTATCGTTCCTACTGAGATCTTCGAATACCGGAACAATTCTATTAGTGAACAAGATGGCAGCGCTGCCGAACTCACAGATTTGACGATGACGGCGTACGGTGAATGTAATCGGACCCCCGAGTTACCGAATCTCTCGTTCTCACGAAACCCCAGGCCTAAGACCAAACTTGCCATTGAAAAGGATATGATGGAACAGAAACAAATCATTCTTTTTTACTTCTGAGAGCCAAAGGCTCTAGGCCAAAGAGTGAATTTCTGTCAGCAGCGGAGGGCAATTGCCCATAAATGAAGCCATGCTGTCTGATAAGAACTCTTTCAGTAAAATTTTTCTGTATCTTTTCCAATCTATTTATGTTCTTGAGTTTGGCGGGGTTGAATACCGGGGTACCGTACTCGAGTAGAGACCTTACATACGTGGTGTAAGCTCTGATAAGCACAGAGGGATTGCAAGTTGACAAACCCCTGAAAATATTATTCATAGAAAAAGTTGCCTTATTCGAGATAGATTCACAGTGCTTATCAAAACTCAGACTTATAATAAAAGTGAACCCTAAATCAGTTATTTGGTCAACTTCTCGGATCTTACAGCCACTGACAGTATATTTGCTGTTAGCATTGCTATTACCCAAGTGAAGAACCTTCGTTTTTTTTTTGCCAACGGGAGATTCCAATCGCGAGACCAAGTACTAACAATGTCAATAGACTGTTGTAGCAAGATACAGTTCTCCGTTTGGGAAACGTCCCGATAGATCTTGATATCATCCGCAAATGCCCTGAAACCGGTGCCACAGGAAGTGACAAGACCGGCGATTTCGTGAGTGTATATGTTGAAAAGGATGGGCGTCAATACCCCGCCTTGTGGTACACCACTCAGGACTGGCCTTGGAGTTGAGTGAGAAGAGTCAACACGAACCGAGAACGTCCTGTCAGATAGGAACGAACGTATCCATGAAACTATTCGCGGATGGATACCAACCATCGAGAGTTTTTGCAACAATTTGTCATGAGGAACCTTATCAAGAGCCTTAGCAAAATCAAAATACACAACATCAACACTATTCCCAACATCTAAGAAAGCCGTCCACTTGTTAAGCGCTTCTATGGTTGCCGTCACAGTGGACGTCCCTCCCTGGAAACCATGTTGGAAGGGAGAGATAACCTGATTTGCTTCCAAGTGACAAACGATTCTCTTCTTCAGAATTTTTTCAAACAGCCGTGAGAAAATAGATGTTATACTGATTGGCCTGAAATTAGTAGGGTATGTGAAAGGGGGCTTTTTTGGAATGAGGGTAACAAATGATTGCCTCCATTTGATGGGGACTTCACCAGACATGGAGCTCAGATTGACGATATACTCTAGGGGACCTGCAATATCGAGAGCGATCTGCTTGACAAAGCTGAGTGGTATGGCGTCGGGAGTGATAGAGTTGGATGAAGGCCAGGCAAGAAGTTCCTTGATAATTTCATCCTTGTAAAACCAACATGAATCAGCCATAACAGCGAAAGAATTGGAGACAGGTAGACTGTCCATAGAAGAGACGCCAGAAAACGACTTTTGAAATACGTCTACCAACGACTCAGCTCTATCACTAGCATTCCTCACCAGTGCCCCATTGGGGTTTTTGAGAACTCCAAGACCTGGTTTTTCCCGGAGTTTAGAGTTGATAAATCTGAAAAAGGAATGTTTATCACTTGACTCGACAGCTTTTTTCTCAGTATGGTTATTATACTTCTTTAATTTATTAGCAAAACGTTCGCTAACTTTTTTGAACCGTTCCCAGAGCTCTGCACAGTCCTGAGTTTTAGCCAAATGCCACGCCTCAGATCTCAACCGCTCAAGGTTGGTTAAATGCGGTGGGAGTCTTTGTTTATTACGGTAACACGGTTCGAGGGGAACGAAAGTGTCAATGCAATGATGGATGATAGAAAGGAAAAGCTCGTACTTCTCGTTCACACTGACAACAGTGCCCAAGGAACCGAACCAGTCTACGTGAAGTAAATGGTTGATCAGAACTCGTCCTGTGAAATGGCCAACGGCAGAAACGGTCACGCAGTTCGACGTAGCATTAGTTTTACTAATGTGAGAACGGGCGGCTCCCGATAGCACCGGCTCTGCACTCTGGGAGTAACAAGACCACAAAATTGCTCCTACATTCGCTCACAATATGAAACCGACCCTAAATCGGATATGCTCTCCCACGACGCTCGGAGATGCCTCTACCGAGGACTGACGAGGAACAGGACGGGCGTCATTGGAAAACCCATTACCCTACGTGAAGAATGCACATACATCTGCACATACAACTGCCAACCAGTCGCATCCGACGCAGATCTCAGAGCTCTTCTACACCAGTCAAGGAGAATTAAGTACGATGTTAGCTGTTTACAGGAAACGAGAGTGAAGGAGGCGTACACGAGAAAGACCGACCGAGGAGAGCTAATGATAATGGGACGGAAAGTCACGGCAAAAAATATCGGAGGAGTTGGCTTTCTTGTGCACCCTGGAGTTCAGTCAAGCATCCACTCGCATGAAAATCTGAGCCCACGTATAGCTGTACTGCGCCTAAAAACCGACCAGAAGACGCTTATCACCATAGTGAACTTCTACGCACCCACTGATGTTGCTGAAGACGAAGAAACGGAAAATTTTTACGCTGAGCTGGAAACAACCATCAGGATGGAAAAGTCCTATTACAAGTTCATTTGCGAAGATTTTAACGCGATTCTGGGCATTTCATGCGACGGCAATTGGAGACTTGGTCGACATGGTGACGGAGTCAGAAGCAGCAACTGCGTTCGTTTGCTGGACTTGATGTCATCATGTAACCTGTTCCATAGTAATTTGCTATTCGAAAAGAAAAAGCACAGACGGTGGACATGGGAAAGCACCAATGGGCGCCCGGCTCAGAACTGGACCTTATCCTGTCAAATCGAAAATGGAGTTTGGTGGATACTGGAGTAGTTCCGTCCTTCGACTGTGGATCCGATCATCGTCTTCTTCGAGCCAAAATTCGTCTTAACAAACGCATCTACAAGCGGGATACTCATCGCCGCGCACCCATCCGCTTTCCTCGCTATAACGAAGCAATAATGGAAGCAGCGATAAAGGACTATCCTTGTAGATCGACAGACAGTCCTACAACGGACTTCGAGGCTCTAGCCGATGACAGTCAGGAGAGGAAAGGATGAATTCTAATGCACGAGAACTCTTAAAACGCCGAGGAGAAATTAAACGAGCATCTTGAGAAGATCGTCATCAACAAGTCATGTCGCATAACAGTGAAGGAGTCTCTCAGAGAACATCGCAGAAACAAACTCCTCTCGACTGCAGTTCAAAGGCGTAGTCTGATACGCTGTCGGACCGATCTTTCGGATCATCGCACCGTAACGGCTTGCCTGAAAGACAAGCATGGAAATCTCAGAACAGCCAGATTGGATATGGAGCACATTGTAACGGACTTTTATACAGACCTCTTCCGCTCAACCACACCGGTTTTGCGATGTTCATCTCCCACGGAGGACTCTGTGCCGTCCATTCTCTCATCCGAGGTCGCGAATGTTCTGCGGTCGCTGGAGAAAGGAACAGCCCCTGGTACAGATGACATTCGTGGGCGGCGCTGAGCGGTTGCGTCACCAGGGCTGTGCGTAATTACGAATTACGAATTACGAATTACGGGCGTTTTCGGTACTTTTTTACGATTTACGAAATCTTGGCCCAAAATCGTAACGAATCGTAACAAATCGTAGCAAAGCGTGAAAATCTGGTTGAGGGAACAGTGCAAGTTTTTTAGGGTAGAGATCAATTTATCACATCTTTCACATTCCTGATATTTGATTATTCTTCCAGATTTCAATTTTGGTGCAACCTTACCGTATTCCCAGCCGGGCGTAGTCAGCTGTAGGTCGGACATGGCGAAATATAAATGTTGATAACGAGATTCAAGTGGTGACCGACTGCACCGCTTCTGCCAGTGACCAATTCCCCGTGATGAAAACGGAGACGCACGCATTTGGTGGAGCTAGTGTATATCAGAGCGAAATTTCAGTGTGCAGTTGGATACAACCGCTGTTGCAACACGTCGTCGCGAGCAGAATAATGCAGGGAGCACGAGTTCCAAAGCTGCCGGCTGCAGAAGCGGTCGTCTGCAACTGCGACAGAAATTCCACCCCGATGTAGAAATTAAATATGAGGTTCGGCTCTAGGGCATCTTTCATAGTCCTCACCGCAGGCGCGGTACCGCGCGGACGAGCTGTGGACTATGAAACTTTCACTGCGCGGCACGAACGGAAAGCCACTATCTTCCGGCGGCACCGCCATGGCGGTGCGGGTAAAAGTCGGGCTTTAACTGCGACATGCACAGCGATTCACTGCTTCCATTTGCGCATGCGGTAGCAGGGTGGTTGCAGATTTATTCATGTTGGAGTGACTCAAATCGAGAAGCAAGTATTGATTGAAACGGCAAACCGCCACGGCGGTTTGAGCGGCGCCACATGGCGGTGCTGGTGGACTATGAAAGTTCTTATCGCGCGTCCCGGGCGTGCCGCGCGGTAAGAACTTTCATAGTCCACAGCGCAAGACGCGCATGCAGCGCTTGCGGTGAGAACTATGAAAGATACCTAAATACCTGGCTGTCTTACGGAGCAAATAAATGTTGGAACCTCACAACACATTTCCTTGCAGTTTTTCACGGCGATTTCGAAATCAACCTTCACCATGCATCCACCTTCGGCGGTTCAAAAGTTACAAGCAAAAAACTGGTATTTGAAGAATTGAATTTTGCTAAAGGATCGGGAAAAAGATTTTTCTGACCTGAAAACACTATTCGATAAAAGAATTTCACGGGATTCCTTAAACAACTGAGGCAGTTGTACATCCCCGAATGGCAATTGGGTTTACGAGAGGAAAAGTGGTGAATTTGAGAGTAAGTTCCAAACGGTTACCGACACTCGTTGAACCTCGGCATTAGACAATATTGTTGACGTTGACTGCAGCTTTGCAGGAGGTGGTATAAGGTTTTGAGACTGATTTCGACGGTTTCGCCTTTTTCACAGAACCCGAAAGCCAAATTCAGTAGTGAAATACGCGATCAAATGCTACAGTAAACTCTACGGGATTTAGAATTCGAAATTTCCAAACATATTTTATAAGTTTGGAAATTTGGGAGCCGAGTTTAAGAGAGTCAACCGCTACGGTGTTTGATCGTGTATTTCCATAACTGGATTTGGCTCTTCCAGAATATGAAGAAGGCGTGAAACTGTCGAACACGTCGAATAAAGCCTGATAACACCTCGTGCAGAGCTGCAGTCAACGTCAACAATATCAGCTCAAAACAATTTAACAAAAAAGTGTGGCAGCAGAGTTTCAACTTTCCAAAAAGATTATTAAATGTTTTTGAAATTGAGAATTCAAGCAAATTTAAAGCAAAAAAATTGCAAAATAGTTTATTTTCGAAATCACAGATTTATAGAGAACCTTCACATTTTTGCAATCCAGAATTCTGAAAAACCTTCACCTTTCGAACTGTTGTTTTCACCACAACAAACCTATGTTTATGAGGAGGAACACATAACCTGTTCAGAGTGACGCTTCACAATTGTGGAGGGCAGACTTGATTTCTGTTTCAAAAAGTTTTGCAGTAGCATGTATAACCCTTTGGTATGGTCACCTTGCAACAACTAGCCTCCCTTGAGAGATTGAGTCTAAAACCATCGAAACGCAATTTTCTGTCATCACGGTGTTGCCCTCTTTGGCTCCCAATGAGCAGTGTTTGGTAAAGAGGTGATTCTCTATGTTTTCGTATTTTAAAGTTCTGCAAATCATGGCACAGCTTAGTATTTGACCAAGCTTTGCGTTTCAATTTTGTCTATTGAAGTCGTTGTATCCTCACGTATGTATACTGATTTTTTCATGTACTTCTCAAAACAGTGTTATTTTGAACACAATCTCAAACCTTTTCCGATATAGAAACACCTCATCTGAAATGCTTAGGTGTTTCACATCGAATGCGGTTTGTGTGTATGTGTGAGCTTACTTACTAATTATCAGTTACAAATTACGATTTACGAATTACGAGGAATTTGAAAAATTACGATTTACCAAATTACAAAATTCAATTACGCACAGCCCTGCTACACACACGATTACAATCCTCAAACCACAGAAATCATCCACCGTAAGCTGACACTGCAGCGCAGGGTCTTCGTTGCGAGACCAACTCGCCGTTTCCACCCCGTCCTTTACTCATTGCGGTGGGTCACTACCGAGCGTGATTTGCACTACTCAAACACATGAATGACAGCACTTATTATTATTATTCAACACACAAATTACTAAAATCTTAGTTAACATAACATAACATCGACATGGATGCTTTAGGAGACAGCAGGAGCAGAAGCAACTCTAGTGTGTGCGTTATTCAGGCGTTGATGCAATGCGCTTGTCCTTTTCTTGCTTTTTTCACAGTTGTGGCATTATTGCCGAATATTCCTAAATGGAGATTATCCCTTTAGATCGAATCTCGCTCACCCCTGGGTTTCAAGTCATTCTCAAAAGTCAGAGTGTTTTGCCCCCACTTTCTCGTCCGGAGCAGGCATGTGCGAAAAACTTTGAAACCGAAAACCTGAAAACGAAAAAATTTTCGGTTTTCAATCTGAAAAAATCCGAAAAACCCAGTAAATTTTCATGTTTTCAAAACGGGGTCTCTCTTTGTAATTACGTATTTTTCTTGACTGGAAAAACAAGGCAACGTAATCTAAGTGTTTCCTAAATGAATGAGAGATTTATGTTTTCAGTGAAACAAAGGCATACACAACCAACGTATTAATGTTAGGAATTTTACCCTTGTTGCAGTGATTGAATCCAATAAAATTGTAGCGCTGAACACCTTCTGAAAATCTGTATTGTGGGAACTTTTGTTCAAAACCGTGGTAGAAGTTCTCTTTGAGATTTGCATGTCCACGTTTCTTAGCGTTTTTGATCAAAACCTGTGGGCTTGATACGGAAATGGTCCCTAAAATTATAAAAAACCGAATTCGCTGGGAAGTTGGAAAATCGTGGGCAAGTCATATAGATCTAAACAGAACAAAAGTTGTACAAAAACGAAATCAAACGTTCCTGGTGCATAGCACACTCTTGCGTCAATTTCTTGCGCTGTCGTGTTGAATTTCAGTGTGAGCGGTCGCGTCGTGGTCAGCACTGACCAGTAGCTCAGTCACGGCGCTATCGGTCGGTAATGACCGCGACGTAACCAAACGCATTGAGTCGTGGTGTTCACACAGAGGGTTTAGTTCAATTTACTTTCGCTGATAATCCAACAATGCATGACGCCAGTTCGTCCATAAAAAGTTTTTTCTGCCAAAGTTGTTATTGTTATGGATCGATGGAGGTGGTGCAAAAAATTAGGTTGCTCTCAGAATTTCGGAAAATCCGTTCGATACCCAGTGAGTCTCCAACAGCAATTCTCGACGTCTTTTGCGCGAACATCTCCGACAAAAACGAATTTCTTCCTGACCTTGAAGGCAGTGTTCACGATAGATTCCACTTCTTATATCTCCACCGCTAACGGAAGGTCTGGTGATATAGCAAGGCATGCTTGATGAGAGCGCGAAAATCGTGTTTTGTGCTGAAAGGAGTGTTTTTGTGCTACCTTTGCTACATCGTTGACTTTTGAGCGTGAAGGAATTAACTGCTATGAAGGATCAATCAATGCAAGCGGTTTAGCCTGCCTACCAGTACTGGCTCTGACTTGATTGTTTCATGTTATCCCAACCTCAAGTGTTAATTTCTTCACGTAGAAAGGGCAGAAAGGGGGCATAGCGTTTCTGGTGACCTCAGAACGCCTGTTTGCATCCATTCCATCGCTAGTTCTTTTTTCAAACCTCTTTTTGAATACTGAGAGCATAGAATTCTTCCTCGCCTATCATTTTACCGTGAAAAGCCACCGAGAGTGATTATCGTGAACGCTGCCTTTGAAGTGCCAATGCAGGTTATCAGATAATGTGAATCGATTAGCGTTATTAGATTGGTGATGTTTCCCCTGTCGAATTCCTCATATTTTCGTTCTTCGGAGGAATATTGCTGGAAATTATGAGACCATGCCTTCGCAAAAGATGCGCCGTAGTTGCTTAAGTCTGATTTAAAACAGGAAATCCAAGAAATTTTGAACCCTATCAACCAAATTTTTCATCGAAAGCGATGTGCATGGTAGAAGGAACCGTTGGGCAAGGGCCAGATCATACATTTGCTTTTGCGCGAAATGATTGTGAAATGAAATGGAAGACGAAAGCAAACTTGCTGCAGACGTCCTGTAAGCAGCGAAGGATCGATCTGCAAGTCGCATCAGAGCCGCAAATCTGGGACCGAAAAACTGAAAAAATTTAAACTTTTCGTTTTTTTCGATATTTATTTTTTCGCCAAAAAGAGCGAAAAACCGAAAAATCGAAAACGCACACCCTGGTCCGGAGCTTCAGCTTCATCCTAAAACCTTGGCATTGTTTGAACCAAACGAGGATACGCATGCCATCATCAAACGGTCCTGTTTCATGTGTAGGTTGTCCAACTGTGGACATATCCTACCGTATTTACACTCCAATCAGCACTCGTCATTCCGATGACAAGTTATTAATCAAATGGGAAATACGAAAAGCTATATATATACTGGTCATTACTTAACTCAGTTGGTAGCTGCTGAAGTATCCTTTTAGATTTTCATGAGTCAATGAATCCTGGGTGCTGTCCAAGAGATTGAATTTTAGGCTATCTGCGGCTGACTTTCTTGAAAGCATTGAAACCAGTACACAAATCTGTGCGGGACCTATAACCCCATTCCATATGCTTCTTGTAAGGCCGTAGTTATACACGGGCGGGATGAAACGTCCCGCCATGACTTTGTCGCCGCTTTACGCGAGAGGGACGAATTTACGCAACCTTCGTACAGAGACGCGACGTGATATTACAGACCAGAAAATGAGAGCGCTTTCGAAATGTCACTCAATCAATGCCTTTTTCTCATCGCATTTTCTTGCATTTCGTTCCGCTAAATACACCAAGATTAAAAGAGAATGAACACAAAAGGACTCATAATGATGGAGTTTGGCATAAACTTCCAGCCCAGTGGATCCCCGGAAACGACGCAGTATACGGTACCGCGGCGGCGCATAAATGTTCGCCGTGCGGCCTTCCACGGCGTTTTTTCCGCATCAACTGTTCCTTTGGAGTGCTTCAGCACAGTGAGGGTGTCCGTTAGGACAGCTGGTCTTGTCGTTCTCAGCAGCGTCCGCGCCGGTGCATAACTACGGCCTATCATCGCTTTCATCGCCGCGTTCGTGGTGTGGAATCGCCGGGTATTCTTCCGCGGTGAGAGAGAGAGCGCCTTTCGCAACTGGGCCAGGATGCGGCAAGATGGTAGATAGGTCCTGCAAAACGCATCCGCTGGGGGTTGAGGGTTGAGCAGGCCGTTGTGCTGAATTTCTAAGCGGAGCTACGACCCCCAACCCAATTTTTCATTTTTTCCAAAACCTGAAATTTTACGACTTCCAGGGGGGGCGAAATTTTAAACCTTTAGTTAGTGTCAAATTTTCAAGAGAATCAAAAAGTTTTAATTTTTTTTTTTCAGGATCAAGTTTGGTCACGGCTGAGGTGTGGATTAGCAGAAAGGGCGATGTATTGCATCGTGACCACAATAAATGATTCGGATATTCTGGTGAATACCGTGCAACAAAACACAAAATGACACAAATAATTTAGGATAAAATTTTATATAAAACAAAAAATAAACAAACTCTACAATAAAATTCTATAAAATCTAACAAAATAACTACAATAAAAAATGTTAAAATACAACAATAACGAAATAGCACCTAAGGCGCCTGCGTGCTCACCTTCCGAGACGACCCGTTTCCGTCCTTATCTTTACTCGTCACCAAGTTTAATCGTTATCTACTCACTCACCAAATTTAATCGTTATCTACTCTCTCACCAAATTTAAACAGTCGTCTCGGTTGTACTTCCACCAGTAGAAATCTGAGATTTCCCTGAGTGAACAAACACGCAGCCGCCGGTCTGCCGCGACGAACCGGCGGAAGTCACCACTAAGACCTCCATACAACTGGGAAAGGGTGATTTCCCTTCGCTGATACTTCCTGGCCGCTGCCCGCAGCAAGTGAACATGGCACGCATAGGCGAAAGCGGCCACAGTGCCACCAAGAGCCGCGTCCGCATGATGTGAGCACTCCACTGACGAGCAGCACCACCTTCCCGACGAGCATGACTCAGGTCCCAGAAGTTCTCGCTGGAAGCGACTAGTTCCTCAGAACGATGAGGTGGCGGCCGGTGGCGGTAGGTCGGGGCTTAAATGCGGGCACCTTCTCCGCATGAGCGCGCTCCACGCCTCGCGGCAAAGGTCGCGGATTGGAGTGCAGTATTGTAGCCCGCACGAAGTCCCCTCCAGGACTCCACCAGCTGCTGAGCGTCGTCTCCTAAAAAGGTAGGACTGAGTTATATTTCACAAAAGCTGGTATTAACTTTCTAGCTCTCGGACTTGTAATAAATAGTGTTTTTGTGTTAGTCTGATTTGGTGAATACATGAAAATAGAACTACCTTTTCTTACTGAAGTTCTATCGAGTTTGGTTTTAATACAAAAAAAGTTGAGAAAAAATAATAGAAGAGCCGAGTTTTTGCTTTAGATTGGTCTAAGAAAAGGAACGAAACTGATGCAAAACACATATTATCAAATCATGTGCTTCTACCACATTTTGAATGGAGAGTAGTTGCACATGTGCTGCGGTCACACATCTCATGTCTGATGAAAAGGTCCTCATTAGGGCCTTGGAATCACTCTATATTATGTTCTGTTTTCCTGTGTATGCGAATAAAGATTTCCATAAGTTGTGCTTCAAAATGGTTTTTCGTTCAACAATTTGTTGTGTTTTTTGTATGCAGTGAAGAAGTCAAAACAGTTTATGAAGTTTTGAGATGTTCGCAGGACATGAATCGAATATTTCGGGAGGAATTTTAATCGCAGCGGCTCGTTGTGGATGTGATTGTGTTGTTTATATGTGCAAATAAACGGTTGAATATATTTTCAAGGTTTTGCTATGATGTATAGCAGTGCAATTGTAATATTATTATGCTGTGTTGTGGAGGAGTTTGTAATGTTTTGCAGAATTTAAATTGCAAATTTAACTAAATCCATATGTATACAGCCCAGTCTGGTAAATGTAAGGCGGGTGATAGTCCGCACGGTGCGGTCGAAGCGGCTGATAAAATGAGTTGTCTTAGTCCATTTTCTCATTTCCCGCCCAAACGGCTAATTCTTGTATCAGCCCAGGGCTGTACTCAGGCAAACCATCGCCCCGAGCGGACCGGCTCCTCCCAATTATGACGTCATCGCCCGGACAGCGTGGCCGAGGGGGCCAACTGGCACCGCGGTCCTGTCCGGTGCCAGTTCGCCCCTCGGTCGCCTCCCCTCGGTAGCTCTCAGGCCACAGCGGTGCCATCGCCAGAGATAGAGAGACGCGGGATTGGCTGTTCTTGAGTGATAACGTGCGAGCCACGTCATCACTCAAAGAACAACCAATCCTGGGCGGGGTATAAAAAGGCGGCTCGCCTCGTGTAGACGGGTAGTTGGGCCTCTTTCGAGGCCACTCTTGAGAGGTGACCTCGGATCACTCTCAGATGACAATTTTGGCGGCCGAGGATCCCCCCCATGGCCCGCGGTGGGGAAGGCTTCCTCATCGCGGATCATGCTGGGATGGTATCCTTGTTGCGGCCTGTGTCAGGATTAACCTCCCTGACCCAGCAGGCTGTAACAGTTGCGTACCTTATCCCTCTTAACAGGCTTGATACTTCAGAAGAGGCGGAAACGTAAAGAAAAAATAGCAATTAGGAAATTTTTGAAAATCGCCCGAACAGAGAGACCGCAGTGCCAGTTGGGGACCGATGATCGCCCTGAGCGATACTGCTGTGGCCCGGCAGAGCGGCTGCTGTGGCCTGGAGTAGATGGCTACAATTTTCGCTCGGAGCGGAGATGCGGCAGTGCCGCTCGAGTAGCTCTCCGGTCACCGCTCGGAGCTGGATGGTTTGCCTGAGTACATAAACCGGTATTCGAAAATACCCGCCGATGTATGCGCATGCAATTTTCATAGTCACATCGAACTAGCTTTGCTTATGCGGGTCAAATTCTGGTCCGCAACCGCGTATCGACATGCTTTGGCGGCCACGCTTCCTGGCATGACCCTTTTTCTACGTCAGCGGTTGGAATAAATTTTAGTACCTTTTTGGAAATCGATAGTACTGTAGAAAAAATGTGCTAGCAGACCGGTTTTGCGTCTGCATACATCGAAATAGAGGTTGAAGCTCTGAGAGAGCAGGATAACAGTAGGTGGCCCAGAGAGATCTCCTCCTCTCCGCAGTTGTAACCAAAGCTGATCTTCATTCTATAATCTTCTATTTGTCCTTTGCATCCCGAATTTGTCAATTCCCCATTTCCGGAAATCGCCGCTTCCGCTAGAGAAATGTGGTCTATAAGCGCGACCCGAGAGCGATTCTTCAACAGGAAAAGCGGCAATTCATCACCGACGATCGGCGACGATGTTGGACCCAGAGGCCGCTGGAGAAGATGTTGGGCTTGGGGGAGAAACCAGTGCAAGAGGAAACATGCTGTAAC